>JASDDO010000029.1:375867009-376467009 GCA_030015575.1 Agapanthus africanus | reverse complement strand
TGAGATATGTCCACCATGAGTATTCTCGACTCTTGAGCGATATCATACACCCGATTTGAGGAGGTGGAGGAACCGTCTGTGGGTGCATGGTGGACCCGATGCGGTACCCCAGGACGAGAAGGTCGCAGATGATGGCGTTGAGCCTGTAACAAGGGAGCACTACTGACCGGTGATTGTATTGTGACTCGACGGATATCCGGAGAATACCGATAGGAGTATGGGCCAGTCCGGATAGCCGGAGCCCTAGAAATTAAGATTTGATGATTTGGGCCAGTCTGGATAGCCGGAGCCCTATTTATCTAGACTCGAGGATACAGGCCAGTCCGGATAGCCGGAGCCTGAGATATTGAGATATTATGATTTATATATATTTTGTGTCGATACTAGACACTGATTTCCTGTTGATTTTATTGATGATACCTCGATTTATTTATACAGAAATCTCACTATATAAAGAAAACAGTTTTCTCATTATGATGTATTCTGTTTTCATTTATTGCATTCATACCTCATATTTATGATATGTTGCTATCTGAGGCACTGACACGAGCACATGGTATTACACTTATGTATAGATGTTTACCCTTGCCACCTTATCATGCTTCAGACTTTATCATTTTAAGGATATATATTATGATCGTATTGACCTAGGATTGAGTCATGCATACGATTTCTGCTCTGTGATGTTTTATACTCATGAGTTGGCAACTCACCCCCGTTGTGCCACAGTTTCTTGCAGGGTTTGCCGTACAGGTTTCATTGCGGCTTTGCTGGCACACTTCTTCATTCCGGGTGATTGCTTTGGTAGGTGGGTTCACTTGCATCGTGACCACCATTGTACCTTTTATTTATATTCAGTTGTATCTAGTAAAACTCCATCAACCAGACTTTTATATTTATTAGACATAGAGGCCAGTTGTATATTTTTTTGACTTTAGAGTCGCGTGTTGTATTATTATGGTTTTCTTGATGATTTGAGTTTTCTTTTGAGTTTTTTTTCTCGCCCTTCGGCGTTGTATATTATATTGCTTGGGTGGTTGTGACCGTCAATTGACGAAGAGCTAGCTCCCACTTGGGGATGCCTTTATTCATATTATGCATGTTGTACCCTTTTGGGGCCAGTATTTACAAAGGAAACTCTGCCAAAATTTTCAGAAAAGAATCGAGATTTTAAAATGCAATACTTCGGCTTATGTTATTTAAAACCACTTGTTTTAAAACAAGTTTTCTTTACTTCTTCTTTTAAAATGGTTTAGATTTCTGGGATTTTTGGCTTAATTGAATTAGATGGGGTCCTATAGACTTCATATGATTCAAGTGCCAGTCACGTGCCATTTCGGATCATGACAAGCTGGTTTTGGACAAGCCGGCTGTTACTGAGCATCGGCGACGAAGGTTGCTTTCCCTTTCCCCTTTTCATTCCGCGACTCCGACTTTGAAGAGGGAGGCCTGTGACCCATCTGGTCCATTTGGGCTAGTTTGTCAATCAAGGCCCGGAAGGTGGTTGGCTTGAAGAACATCATCAATTGAGATATGGTCGCGTGCGGATCAAGGGTTCCCACAAACATGCCTACTGCAGGAATCTCTTCTATACGCTGTTCGCATTTCGACCATAGGTTGCGCCACCGTATCGTATACTGAACCCATGTTTCGCCTGGCTCCACCGTGGCATTGATCAATGCTGTAATTGGGGTGCGTTCGCCAGCACTTGCGAAACGCTGGGTGAATAGCAATTCCATCTCCGTAAAAGTTTTGATGGAGTCGTTGGGAAGCTCTGAATACTATTCGAACGCCGTCTCCGCCAACCTGCCGACGAATTGGCAAAGCAGTAGCTTATCGTTGCCTCCAGTGTTGCCGCATAGAGCCCTGAACTGAACGACATGTTGATGGGGATTGCCCGTCCCTTTGTATACATGGAACTTAGGAATCGTGTATCCTGGCAGGTACTTAATCTGATCGTACCAGCTTGGATATGGTCGCCCAATTCTGACGACTTGGCCAGCGGCTTCGTTCGCTTGATGAGCTCGTATCTTTTGAGCTATATAATCATTGAGCACAGCTTTGGAGATGGTCTCTTCCTTGGATGCTGAAAAGGCCGGAAGAGAGTCTGATGTCTCCCCTCTATCGTCTTCAATGATCATCGGAGGCTCCTCTACTGGAGGGTCCGGCTGGATCATCATACCCACCATGTCTTGGAACAACAACACTATTTGTTTAATGTAGGTCGCTTGTTCCGTGGCTTCTTTATCTTTCTTCTCGAGCATTCTGCGGAGGAACTCGGCATCGGTTTCTTGCTCCTGGCGTTACTCCGACGATGTCTCCGGGCTTTCTTTTGGCCCAGCGAGTGCGACCATCTTCGTTAGCATCTCTTGGAGATTTTTGTTGTTGTTGCTCCTGAGCCTTTGTCACAGACCGTGTGAGTGGTCGATGACCTGTAGAGATACGGCTATCCTCTTTTCCAGACGCCATGTAAATGGTGTGCACTATCATGCCCCCAGGCTTGGGGCATTTGGATTCAGTGCCCTTGAGATTGGTCGCAGACACGGGGATTTTCTCCGGCCTTCTCCTTTTGTGGGAGGTCAAAGTTGGAGGGGCTATTGCCGGAGACGCTCAAGCAGACGACACCCTCTGTGGTACGACAGGGTGGTCCTTCTCTTGCCGAACCTTGATCTTCTTCTGTCGGTGGGGGTAGTTTTGGTCAACTACAGAGTCTTGGACCCTTCGCCAGACCCTATGGATTTTGGAGGACAGCCGCTGAGGAGGCTGTTCTGACTTCTGCTTTGTAACGTTCTCCACAGGTGAAGGAGACCTTTTTAATACGGCAGTTGGAGAGTTCTTGCGCACCCTGCTGAGCGGTTCAAAGCTGTTCGCAGTTGGAACAGCAGCATTGACTTCCACCATCAGAGTTGGTGGAGTCAATCCATAAGGGGAACTGCTCCCAGCTTTCCTCACTCGGCGCCAGTGGCGACGTCAAGCATGTCTAGCATACGGTACTGGTTCAGTTACGGGGGTGGCTTCATCATGCCGCCTGTTCTGGTGAAGGGTTGTTGTTGGTGTCAGCCTATCGAAGACGGACGTCCGCTGAGAAGAAACTTCCAACCTGTCGAAGACTGACCTTTGAGCAGGGGAAGCAGTTTGGACGGCCTCACCCGAAGCAGGAATTTAGATGGCCAGTCTCGCAAAGACCGATCCCTTAGCAGGAGAAGCCCCTTTGACAACTTTGTCCGTCGGAGTTGGAATGGCTATCCGCTTCGGGATGACTCGTTCAGGTCTTGCAGGCTTCTTCATGGGCCCACTGGAGCTCATGCTCAGCCTGTCGAAGACTGAGGCATTGGAATTGGACGATCCATTGAGAGGGGCCATGGTGGTTGTAAGTTGATCAAAGACCGACTTCTTTAGAGCTTCCTACGACGGCACTGGAGCTTTAAAGCTCATTGGCGGGAGCATGGTCCCGAAGAATAATCCAGTGGCGGCCTGAGTCACCTGTTCCACTGGCATGGTGAAGATAGAGGCCGCTTGGGGCCCGTAGGTTACTCCTCCAGCAAGGACGGAGTGAGAGTTGTTGTTGCAGCTGATGCTGTTGGAAGCCATTTTGTTTGCACGAGAGCAAGACGCCAAATCTTAGTACCTTGAATCCAGGGGAAACCACATTAAACCGTGATTCGTTCGTGAACACGACACACAAAATGTAGAGTGGAAAGAGGAAAAGGTTCTACCGGGCGTGCCAGAATTTGTTCTCCGCTGAAAACCGGGAAGACAAAACCTCTTGCCTGAATTTGGGGACAGATGCTATTGGGTTTTATCTGTCCACCTCTCTGATGATGCCAAGTTGATTTATGGCACCGTGTATCAGAGGTTTGGACAGATGCGGCCGTTGTAGCAGACTTCGTCAGATTCCCCCTCGTTGTAAAGGGTTTTTGATTGTAGGGACGCTTTTCCTTATAGGCGCAAGCCCCTGCAGTTAATTACGTTATCATATCGCGGTAACCACTTTCTCTGGCTCCAGAAGGTCACTTCATGTCGTGTGTGTTTGTTTTATTTTTGGTTGCCCATGGATTGTATACGGAGGCTAATTTGTGTTGTCGCCCGTAGGGCATGGATTAGTCCAAATCCGTATTTTCTTAGATTTGGGTTTGGGTTGGTTTTAAGGATCGTTAATCTTATTTTTAGATTAAGATCAACTTAAATGTTTGTTGAGGATACGTTAGTCTAATTCTAGACTAAGATCTACTCAATAAGGTTTTGAGATCATTTAGATCCAATGAAAGAGTATTTGGACTCTATCGTCTTAGTTTAGGGACATTGCGGTCCATAAGTTTAAGGACATCATAATCCATGTTTAAAGACATCATAGTCTGTAGGGTTTAAAGACGTCATAGTCTGTGGGGTTCTGATTTAGCCAATTTGGGGATGCACCAAAAGTTATTGGTTATTCGGACCCTCCACATCTCTGAAGACGTTGAAAAATTACAACGACACGTATCAGAGGTGTGGAGAGATGTACCCTTGAACCAGTGAATGTTCATCAAAGATTTAATAATCTTGTTTGGGACCGAGTCCAATAAAGAGCGTATGAGCTCAGTTGATTATGAGTTTGGCTAACTTGGGCTGAGACCACTGAGTTTCTGTCATCTCTCCTCTTTTCTTTATAAAGTGTCAGACACTTGTTAGGACATGGTCCTTTCTCTGTGCACATACTGCTAAACATTTATTGGGGTACCGACACCTGTTTTCTTTTTGTTTTCTCGAGTGTTGAGCACTCTTTATAGTGCAGAGCGCTTTATGTACAGAGCGCTTGGCGCTGAGCGCCAGACTTGGAGCGCTAAGGCGCTTCTTCTGAAATAGCGCCCATGTGGGGAGCACGTGGAGCGCTTGGCGCCGAGCGTCAGATTTGGAGCGCTGGAGCACTAAACCGCTTCTTTTAGAATAGCACCCATGTGTGGAGCACGTGGCGCGCTTGGCGCTGAGCGCCAGACTTGGAGCGCTGGAGCGCTAAAGCGCTTCCTTTAGAATAGCGACCACGCGAGGAGCACGTAGCGCGCTTGGCGCTGAGCGCCAGACTTGGAGCGCTGGCGTTTCTTATAAATTGGAGCGCTAAGGCGCTTCTCATAAAATAGTGCCCACGTGAGGAGCACGTGGCGCGCTTGGCGCCGAGCACCAAACTTGGAGCGCTTAAAGCGCTTCTTTTAAATTGGAGTGCTAAGGCGCTTCTTTGGCAGCTCTGATTAGTTCTGGGCTCTGAGAATTAAATTCTCGGTTTATAAGAGACTTTGTCTCATGAATCTAAGAACCGAGTTCTTCTTTTTGTGAGGAGATGCTTTGTTCTCTTCTGTTTTTTGTGAAAGACTTGGTCTTATAGATCTGTGATCTAGAAAAAGAATTAATTTCTTCTGATGTGAGATCTGAACTCTCAAATATGGAGGGGATGTTATGATCTCTCTTCTTTTTATTTACCTTGAAGAAATTTTTTCTTCTTCTTAGAGCTTGCTCTTCTCTTTTTCTTTTCTGAGTACTTGAAATTTATTGGGGGGGGTCCTTCCGTTTTTCTTCTTTCGATTTGAGAACTTATGGGAGGTTTCTCTTTACAAGACTTGAAATCTTGAGTCCTTTATATAGTAGAGGTTAATTTGTTGAATCAGTTAAGAAAATCTCTCATTGAGAGATCTTTAAATGATTTGGGAATTTATCCCACCATTGGATCTTTGATTCAAGGGCTTCTGTTTTATATAAGACATCTTTCTTGTTTCTAACAAGATTGGGAAAATAATTTCCCATACAGAACTTATTCTGTATCTTGGTGATTTTTAATCACCATTGGATCTTTGATCCAACGGTGCTCTGATTTACAGAGTACAATCTTTCTTGTCTGGAAAGATTTGAGGAGTATTTCCTCAACAGAATTTTATTATGGTAATTTGAAGATTTTTAATCATTTTCGTTGGATCTTTGATCCAAGGGTGGAGAACATTTAGTTCTAGCGCTAGCGCTCTCGTGCTTTGCATGTGTGGTGCTGTCTCAGAGTCTTTGACTCTTGGCGCTAGCACTCTCGTGCTTTGCCCGTGAGGCGCTGCCTCAGAGACTTTAACGCTAGCGCTAGTTCTCTCGTGCTTTGCACGTGAGCGCTGCCTCAGAGTCTTTGACTCTTAGCGCTGGTACTCTTGGCACGAGCGCTCTTGTGCTTTGCACGTGATCGCTGCTTCAGAGTCTTTGACTCTTAGCACTGGCACTTTTGACGTTAGCGCTCTTGTGCTTTGCACATAAGCGCTGCTTCAGAGTCTTTGACTCTTAGCGCTGGCGCTCTTGGCGCGAGTGCTCTTATGAGGCGTTGCCTTATTTCAAATTTCAAATTTTTGAATAGAGCTTTGCTCTCTGATTGGGGGAAACAATTCAGTATAACCATCTAAACTTCTTTCTAGTTTGCTAGTCTAGGTTTAATGGTAGATCTATAGGAATGGGTTCCGTTAGCGCCGGTTTTGTAAATTTTTGTTCCGCATTTGGTCACGGATTGATGGCCGGAGCGCTGGCGAAACCCAACATTGTATCAGAGCTAACCCATAAATCCTACTAGCTAGTTTGCACAAGGTAAAAATCTCGATCGACCAATTTTTCCAGATCACAGTTCCATGTTCATGTGCTTGCTGTTGAATTTCAAAGTTGTTCAAAATTTTTTTAGGTATCTTAAAAATATGTGCACGCAAAATTAGAGCTATGCAAAAATTTGGACACTTAACTCCAAAATTCTTCCACGGAATTGGAGAAAAATGTCACATTTTGCGGCGGAACCACCGCGCTCTTTGGGCTACAGTGCCCTAAATTTTTTCCGGGGCTCTAGTTCATGGAAATATAATTTTTTTGATATATGGTTTTGGCATAAATTTGTTTGAGTGCTGGATTTGTATTTGGGGCCAATTTGGAAATGTTTTGTCAATCGAAATTTAAATGTGTAGTTTTCAGTACATGCATTATTATCTGCGACCGTGAATGTCATTAGAGCGGTACAACTTGTCTAATTGCTATATGCTCTTTTAGAAGGGTTTGCGAACGTGACATTCACGCTGATGTTCTGTGTTGTGCTGTGATTGTGGTTGGATCGTCGTGGTGGATAGCCAGTGGTGCAATGGTAGTACAGTTTAGATTCATTTGTACTTTTGATTATTGCGGGGCGAGTATCCGACATGTGGACTGCCGACTCTGCCAGCTTGTATATTATTTGTTTAGGGCATGACCGGGTTGAGGTCGATATTACCCTTGTGCATATTATTTTCTTTTCTGTACTAGGATTGCCCCAAGGCGGAGTGCACGAAAAGACGGGTTCTAGAAGGCAATGGGTCCACATCTCATGGCTTTGAGACGGAGGGGACCTTACTCTAGAATTGGCGGGCTATTCACCGCACTCGTACGGGGTATAGGTTGACTCACAGAGGGGGTGCTCAAGTTACCGGATTCCGTAGAGTGCTAGGTGGCCCATTCACTTTGTTGATTGGGGTTGCCTCATTTCTAGGATTGGCGGGTAACTTGCCGCACTCGTAGAGATCTAGGTTTTCATTGCACAGGCTATCCAAACGACAGGGAACGACGCATCTCATTTGCGGCTCAAGTGAAACCCGAGGCTCCAGGATTATCCACCACTCTGTGTTGCTTGGCTGAGATTCTGTGATGTTGCTTTATATCATGCCTGGGACGATTGTTATATATATTTATATGTATACTAGTACATGTTGTATATGTTTTGCACCCGCGCTACTCCAGCCCCTGCTTTGTCGTTAGTTAAGTAACCAAATGGGTGATTACGGGGCCCAGTGGCGAATGCAGATAGCATATACATACATTTTATTTTCGTTCCTTTTTGTGGTGTGATATGTTTAATTGATGGGACTGCGTTGTTTCTGATCAATGCAAGGAAAACAAACCTATTTGATGTTGTTGGAACCAAGATTTTTGAAAACAGATATTACAGACGTTTTCTTTTGCTTTGCATAGTGGTATTCAGTTTGGAATATCCTGCACCTCATTCGACGGGGCAAGGGCCGAGATCCCTTCATCGGGAGTGACCCTTTAGGCAGAATTCTGCATCAACATAATAACTTTTCTATTGTCGACTCTTTTGCTTTGCATCGTGGTATTCAGTTTGGAATACCCTGCACCTCATTCGATGAGGAAAGAGCCGAGATCCCTTCACCGGGAGTGACCTCTTTAGTAAAAGTTTTCGCTACTATATATTTGTAAAACAACTTAGATTCCTTCAGCGATATCAAGTTCATTACGTTAATGGTTTTTCGCCAAAAACCATCTATAGCCCTCCGTCATTTTAGTTGGGTATTTAGTAGTATTCAAGTTATGTATTTTGACCTTCGCCAAGGCATAGTGATTGGTAGCTGCTGAATATTCATCTGTTGCTTGGATAGATGCGTTGGTTTGGGACTGTCGTGCTGCTATTTTAGCCTTTGTCAAGGGTATGTGTGGGTGGGTTCAAATTAACCTGGACAATGACGGGTAGAACTTGACATGTGACTTAGATATGTTGGCCTTCGTCAAAAGGTCATAAAAGCATAGGGCAAAAAATCCACATCGGGAGTTTCTAAATAAACTGAAACTTGCCAGGAATGCGCATACTCTTTGGAGTGTGATAACTTGAGTGGCTTCCATCAAGTTATCATACGATGATAGTTGGATCCCGATTCCCATTGATGAGTTCGTTTACTCCTCGGGTGATTTTAGATGATCCCGACTAATTTTTCTTTTGGGTTTGAAGGAGAATTCGAGGAAACAGTGGGAGCCATCCTGATTAGATAAAGTGATTAACCATTCTGATCTAGGTTAGAGTGCACGCTGAGTGTTTCTTTTCTCTCTCTTTTTGGCAGCGACCATAGCTTGACTCTAGACTAAAACTCATAAACCAAGTTAACCGAACATTCTTAAATCACATTGGCTTTTGGATTGTCATAGTTGCATATATCATTGCCACTCCTACTTTTACCCTTTGCATTTCTCCGAAACATTCCGTAGCACTACGAAAATCCACATTTATTTGATATGACCATCGTATAGTTACATACGAACTCGAAGAAACTTATTTTATATTCGAGGATGGTTTCCGGTTCTGGAGAAATTGAATAGGACTATTCGGTTGTTTTTTCCCTTTACGTTCTCTCAGGTTCCATGAGCTCTTGGTATTAGGAGAGTACACCTATTATGCTTATCGGATAGTCTTCTTCCAAACCATAGGCTGGTACCGAAAGGTAGGGAAGGAAGCAAACCAATTAGCCTAATTGTGGTGTACAGAAGGTAATAAGTAAAGACAAATAAAGGGATTATAAAGAGGGCAAAGTAAAATGCGACTGCTATCATTCACGACGAAACCACGTATATCATCGCCACTCCTACTTCACCTTTGCATTTTTCTTGAACATTCCATATCACTACGAAAATCCACATTTATTGGATAAGCCATCGTATAGTTACATACGAACTCGAAGAAACTTGTTCCAGTTTGAGGATGGATTCTGATTCAGGAGAAATAGAATAAGGATTATTCGGTTTTCTTTTATCTTTACCTTCTCTCAGGTTGCGAGGGCTCCTAAGATTAGGTGGGTATACCTATTACGCTTATTAGATAGTCTTCTTCCAAACCATAGTCTGATATCGAACGGTAGGGAAGGAAGAAAACCATTTAGTCTAAGAGTGGTGTACAGAAGGTAACATGTAAAGACAAATAAAGGGATTAGAGAGATGGCAAGGAAATATACGGTTACGATCATGAATATGGATAGTGGAAGAGGCATTACTAGAAATATCCGGATACCCCTTCAAAACATTTTTCATGTTTCAGTTTCACTGTGTGTTGTTAATTGAAAACTGATTTCCCAATTAGATCCTTACTCCAGGGTATGTATTTACCAGATTTGATTCTCACATCTATATGGTGTTACAGATGGTGAGTGGGAGTAAGATATTAGGAATTAGGTGATTATATCCTCATTATATCGGAATTCGTTGTAATTGGTGATATTTAAGGAAATTACCTGGGTTTTTGCCTGACGACAAATATTTGGTTTTGAATATCCGATTGTTATGCACCAATTTCAAACTAATATATCTGTATGTTTATTTTATAAAGTGAGATATAACTTTTTGAAATTATGTCTATGACATTTACCTATATCAGTTGGTGATTGGGTAAGGAGCATTCAACAACGATGTAATTCTTCTTAACCATAGTATAGTTTTCAATCTACGACGCACAGGGTTTGAGTTATTAAATTCAAGAGACTTATATAAAGTATTGTATGTTGTCCAGTGTCCATTAGGATAAAGGGGTTGGTACTCGTACTATATTCCATTTACTCATGACTTCTCTAGTTTTATACAAGTATTTCATTGAAATACAAGGTCCAAGTTTTGAGAACTTATAGGTATATGAATAAAGTAGAGAACCATATGCTGCAAAGTATTAGGATTGTTCAAGGTGATCGAAAATGTAGATACTTATGCTATGTATTCCGTTGGTAGTAATGGTTTTGAGAACATGCTTCTCTTTCAGGTTACTCATATGTGGATGCACTTCTTGATGTGTAATGCTGCTTGGCCTCATTCCACTTAGTTGATATGCACTGGAAATAGCTGCTTGTCTTTTGAATCTGGTTTCAATTAAATTAGTGCCTCTGTTTCTATATTGGATATAGAATGGTTCATATCTTAACGATGTTAAGGTATATGTAGTTGTCCGGCTTATGCTTAAAACCAGACCCTAGACAAACTCAAGGCATGTTTCAGTAATGGCAGTTTTTGGATTATCCCGGGCTTTGAAGAGGGTTAACTTTCTACCATCTGGAAGATCAATAGTTATATTGTTCTTGACTCGCCACAGTTTTAGTAAAATGGATTTTTTCCAGAAAATATTAGTGGGAGTATGGTAGAACTGGAAGTGATTCCAAAACCACAAACGATTACTGAAAATTTAATAGAACCTAAAGATTCAATTGGTTTTGACATTCCATTAGCCACTCCGCAGATTTGGTGGGTAACCTCAAGCACCAAAGAGGTTCTTCGGTCTTCTCAGAGACGGTGACATGGAGGTTCTTGTTTACCCAAACTTGCCACTGCTGCTGTTCTAGACTATGAGACCCGGCAGGAGGATGAGTATAACGTCGTTCTAAACTAGCTTTAGAAGTGCATGTGTATATAACTCTGCCAGATGGTTGTTGTAGTCAGTGGAAGCAGCGGAAGCATAGTGGACAAGTATCTTATGTCTATTTATAGACTAAAGCAGGTATAGCGGAGATAGATCATCTATTTTTGATGTGACAGTCACAGAGTTTGACTTTATCAGAATAAATGATGGATCTGGTAAGAAGGTAGTAGGGTGTGATGTCCTAGTATTTGGATGACATGCATTTGATAGGAAGTGAAATTCCTATACTACGATCGGTTATACTGTGGTTGCCACACAGTTTTCTCTCCAGATAGGATATGGATATAATATCAGGCATTCTGGTTACTAGATATATGGTTTTAGATCTAGATTTGGGAAGTTTCCCAATTTGGGTACTTTGACACTATTCTAAAGGTGTTTTAGAATGGATGACTCCTGGCATGGTGGTGTACCTGCAGGTGATGGAGCACCCTTTCTAAAGGATGTCTTACAAACTAAAGGGGAGAGGGATTTGCTTGATTGGCATATTACTTGCTTAGGCAATTGAGTCAATCATGAGATGTCAAGTACCACACCAGATATTGTTTTTGCACTAGCTGCAATAAATTTATATATTAATCCAATCCTGGAGAAACGTTGGGAAGCAGTTTATGAAAATAAGTGGATGTTCTAGGGATATGGTAACGGCAGCCTCTTTCGGGAGACGGTTATCATTTCAGGCTTCCAAGGTGATCTGGATGACAGAGTGACTGTCAGAGTTATAGTTTTCCCTCTTTTGAGGGGCAGTAGTTTGGACATGTGGTCCAAGCGGATACTAAGGAAGGCATGGTGCAGGATACTGATTAAATTCAGTGGATGATACAGTCTAAGAAGTTTGCTGGATTTGGAGTTCATTTGTGAACTGGGTCCCATCAGATATCTAGACAAATTCTAAGACAGGTATTGCTCATTTTGGGAGATAGTTTTCTCCACGAAGTTGAGATATAGAGAGATATAGAAAGAAGCATTGGAGCGGATCCACTCACTGAGGTTATTTCTCGAATACAATAGTTTCGTAAACAAGCTTTGCGAGACCGATTAGTAGAGGAGTTGGGTGTTTGGTATCACACGGGCTGTGAGTATGCGACACCGCTGTTCCCTGATTAAAAATTAGGAATTACCTCAATAAGGTATCACGTGTTCATACGTGACCAATGGTCACGTGTTGACACGTGATAGTTAAAACAGAAATAAAAACAAACGGCTGAAGGAAATACCTCAATGAGGTATCACGTGCTCACACGTGACCAATGTTCACGTGTTGACACGTGATGGTTAAAATAGAAGCGTAAACAAGCGGCTGATAAAAGACTCCAATTGAGGGTCACGTGCTCACACGTGACCAAGGGTCACGTGCCAGCATGTGACAGGATTTGAAAGCCTTATAACTAAATAGAATTAAATTCTAAATTCTTCTAAATTTTTCCAAATGGAAAATGTTAGAGAGAACCATTGGATTAAAAGTCCAAGGGTGATTAAAAATCACCAACTTATGGAAAAATCCTAAACAAGGAAAGATCTCCCCAAATCTCACCGAAATAACAAACAGAATATTTTTGGATTGAAAATCCAACGGTGAATAAAATTCACTGAATGATCTAAAGGATCATATTAATTATGAAAACAAATTCAATGAAAGATTTATTAAACAAATTGATTCTTTTCCTTCTCCTGTAAATAGGAGCCAAAAGGAGAAGAAAGGGAGGGATAGAATTTTGGAATCTTGAAAATTCAGAGAGAAAAAAAAGGAGAATTTAATTCTCAACAAAGAAAACCATAGGTGAGAAAAGGAAAGGGGATCAAAACTTCAAAAAAGAGAATTTAATTCTCAAAAAATCTAGGTGTTTAACTCTTCTGCACAAAAGAACTTAGTTCTTCCTCTGGTTGAAGATCTGCAGAAGCAAATCTCCCCATAGGTTGAGAATTTAATTCTCATCGGGTTGAGATTTTGCTATGCAGATCCAAGACTTAGAAGGAGGACTGAGTCAGAGAATTTAATTCTCACAAATTTAAAGGAATTTAATTCCTCCAAGATAAATTAGGGTTTAACCCTATATGAGAATTTAATTCTCTCAAAACTCACAGGAATTCAATTCCTTTAATTCTCTCAAAACTCACAGGAATTCAATTCCTTCATGACAAAACTAGGGTTTAACCCTATATGAGAATTTAATTCTCCTAAAATTATAGGAATTTAATTCCTTCAAGATGGACAAAACTAGGGTTTAACCCTATATGAGAATTTAATTCTTTGACATATATGGGAATTTAATTCCTCTAAAAGAAAATTAGGGTTTAACCCTACATAAGAACTTAATTCTTTCAAAATAGGAATTTAATTCCTACAGAATCATAATCAGGGTTTAATCCTACAGCGTATTTAATTCTTAAAGATAAAGAGAATTAAAGCATACAAAGAACCAAGGTCACGTGTCCCCACGTGACCCCTGAAAAGATCCCCAGAAATGAGAAGGAGAAAGCTCTGAGGCAACGCCTCACGTGCTCCCACGTAACTTCCAAAACACGGAAGAAAAAGCGAAGGAAATATAAGCTCTGGGCGCTCTCACGTATCCCCACGTGACCCCTTAGCAAATGCTTTAACAATTAGTGCATAAATGTCTATCACGTGCCAGCACGTGATGCTCAAAATAAAATATAAAAAAGTGTTTGACACTTAATTGCAGAGCGAAGTAAAAAGGGATCTAGTCCCCCCTTTGGGCGCCTTCACGTGTCCACACGTGATCCCTTTTTCTTTAGTGTTTAACACTAATTCGAGAGCTTTATTCCCTGTGTTTAACACTGATTATCTTTTAGTGTTTAACACTAATTCGAAAACCTTATTTCCAGTGTTTAACACTGTTATGTTCTAGTGTTTAACACTAATTTGGGTGTTTAACACTGATTGTCTTTTAGTGTTTAACACTAATTTGTGAGTTCTGTCTCCAGTATTCAACACTGTTGCTCTTTAGTGTTTAACACTACTTTTAGCCAAATTGGCTAATTTTCCAGAGGCAAAAGTCCCTCCTCCAAATGAATCTCAAAATTGAGGAAATTAAAAATAAAAATGTTGCCAAAGCCCTCTAACTCTCGTTTAGAATTGCTAAATAATATGGGCTCGAATCCAGACAAATGTCTAATGGCCCAACAGAGGGCCAACACTTCAAACTTAATTGGACTTAGCCCAAGTAGGCCATAAGTCCTCAATTCAGACTCAACTGAGCCAATGTGCTCATAATATAATTAATTGATTTTAGTTCCAAATCGGACTACAGATCACTTAATCCACCCTGGTTCAAGGGTACATCTCTTCACTCCTTTGATATTTATCGTTGTAATTCCTCAACGTCTTCAAAGAGCTGACGGGTCCCGGCAACCACACATTTCACGGACTGTGGGGTCCTTAAACTTACGGATTATGATGTCCTTAACCTCAACCGCGATGTCTTAAAACTAACATTGGACTGTGGGGTCCTTAAGCCCACGGACTATGATGTCCTTAACCTCGACCGCGATATCTTAAAACTAACATTGGACTGTGGGGTCCTTAAGCCCACGGACTATGATGTCCTTAACCTCGACCATGATGTCTTAAAACTAACTTTGGAACGAGATGTCCTTAAACTAACAATGGACCGTAATGTCCTTAAACTAATTATCGACCGCAATATCACTAAACTAAACAATAGAGTCCAAATGCTCTCTTGCTGGATCTAAACGATCCCGTTAAGTTGATCTTAGTCTAAAATTAGGCTAACGTATCCTTAACAAACGTTTAAGTTGATCTTAGTCTCAAATGAGGCTAACGTATCCTTAAACCCAACTCCTCAAATCAAAATCTAAGAAGATACGGATTTGGACTAGTCCACGCCCTACGGGCGACGACATAACTTAGTCTCCGTATACAATCCACGGGCAACCAAACACAAAAAAAATACCCACGACACGAAGTGACCATCAGGAGAAGGAGAAAGTTGTTACCACGATGCGGTAGCGTAATTAACTGCAGGGGCTTGCGCCTGCAGGGAAGAGCGTCCCCACAATAAAAAACCCCTTAAACGAGGGGGAATCTGACGAAATCTGCTACATCGGCCGCATCCGTCCGAACCTTCGATACATGGTGCCATAAATCAACTTGGCATCTTTGGAAAGGTGGACGGATAGCACCAATTAGCATCTGTCCCGAAATTCAGGCAAGCCGGACCTGTGTGGTCGCATCTCTATGTTCGGCGGTAAACAATCGCAATACTTAGCTTTAAGTGAAAGTGGGAGATTGTTGGCTATAGTGTCCTCAAGTCAATTATTGGGTCGCAGGCATGTGATTGCGATGATTGAGGGAGGACCTATACGGGTATAACAGTCTAACTCAATATGATAGTATGCTATTTGGTTTGTCTTTATCATCTTGCACATGCTTCAAGTGGTATTACAGATCACTATTACATGTTGATAGAGCCCATAGGATTCTTGCTTGACTACCAGTAGTATGATGGCGATCATATACGTAGGAGTTGGGTGGTTTATAAACACATCCTTAAATGTCCCTAGTTGTGGGGGTTTCGAGACTGGGTATCGATACTTCAGAGTAGACTAGTGTATACTGATCGAGACCCTGACGGGGGGCGGTGGCCGGTCTCACAAGCCATTGGTGTTAGTTTGTTCACCTAAGATGTATACAGGTGCTCATTGAGTTATGAGTACACCAGACGAACACTTCGGGAACATGCTAGTTGGTATTATACCTGTTGTCAGATAACAGTTACCAGGTGACACGTGTACAGGTTAGTCTATCGATCTGAGATCGTCATTTGTCTCGTGTGAGTTCCCACTGTGCTTTGATTACTACCCTACCACGGCTCAAAGGAGTCGTGCAAACAGGTTTTAGTTGGGTATAGTCCCGAACCACATGGAGACAGTGAGCGGATCGTCAGGGGATTCGTCTCTCTCGGTATTGGGGGTTGATGTCGCATTGTGCACGGGTGGCCATCACCAGAAATCTTTGGCCAAGGTAGTCAAGAATTACTGATTCGGATCAGTAGTTTCTCAATGGGTGATGGGTTTCATACCGACACTAGATGTCGCGTTATTAGGGGTCTGACTTTATCCACCCCCTAGACTCGATATGCAATACTCATAGATGAACGGACCTGAATGTACGGATATTATCACTGTTAGGCCCGGTAGGGGTTTCATGATGAGTTTGCTCGTCGGTCTAGGTAGCCGTTACGTACAACTAGTACCGCTGACGTGCTTGTGGTTAAACCCACTGGCAGCGTATTGACGAGTCTTTAAAGTCCCACAGGGAGGGTTTCCCGTCTTCGGGTGAAACGATATAGAGGCCGTTTGGTTTCACGGCAGGGTTCGATCATGTACGTACACTTGTAAAGGATCATGATTCGGACAGATAATACTAGTGGGCTTTGCTTTAAGCTGGATCCTAGTATTATATTGTTGGATTATTTTCATCTCATTGTATTCGTATTCTTTGGAATACAGATCCGGGTATGTATATACGGATGAGAGGTATTCTTGTAATTTCTTACAAGATTACTTTTAGGAGATTACACCTCATTATGTTTTAAACCTTTTTAGATTAAAAGGTTATTGAGGATGAGGATGAGGTGTTTATTGCATATTTTATGGCATGGCTTAGTAGTGACCCATGGTTACTATTCTAGCATGCTTAATCTTTTGTTTGTTGTGAGATTTATATTGACTTGAGATATTTTTGTTGACTTAAGATATTTTTAAAGGCTTGAGATTTTTATTGGATGGCTTCTATTATTAACTATCACAACACAACAAAAGACTTAGCCATTCTTTCCTCACTTGAGTAGCTCTCAAACTTTCATCCTCATGGCATCTTCTTCTACCTCCACCCTACAAGTCTCATGTATTGAGAAACCTAGGGTATCTTGAAACAATTAATCCTTCATCACTCTCTACTTCTTCTACGGTATCTAGTGTAGCGATTTAGGTACCCTAGTTACCTCGGTTATGAGGTTGGAGCTCGTTTCATAGACTCTCAGGTGGATCATCTTCGATGGAGGGAGACTGGAGATCAAACTTGATCAAGGAAGCCTGGAGGAACTTGGGAAGGTGGTTGAAGACCGAAAGACACGGATCATTCGGTATAACCATCTAAACTTCTTTTTAGTTTGCTAGTCCAGGGTTAATGGTAGATCCGTAGGAATGGGTTCCGTTAGCGCCGGTTTTTGTAAATTTTTGTTCCGCATTTGGTCACGGATTGATGGCCGGGGTGCTGGAGAAACCCAACTTGTGAATCGTATCATCCTATATTGCATACTATCACATAACACGATCGTTTATTAAAACAAAAGAAAAGTGTTTAATAATTTTTGTGTAGAATCTTTATTAATCTTTTATATCGATTTTAGTATATATATCATAACTGATTCGTATTCTTGTCCGTATGCCTTTCATAAATTATTGCTCGCTATTTTTATTTTATTTTATTTATATTTATTTTTAAAAGAAAACGATGTTTCTAATAGATACCATGACCTTGTCAATCTCAAATACTACCTTGAAGAAATCCCTTCACCTTCAAAATAATTTTTAGAAAATCAATCTTGACTTTCGGACATTCTAGGAAAATTAGATTATATACTAGATAGAATTTCAGGTCTACAGTAAAAATTTCATATCAAACCGAATAACGGTTTAGGTGTTACGTAGTTTTCTATTCACTGTTCTTAACACCAGAAAACTGCCAATAAGGGTCTTCTTCGAGAGACAATAACTCTATAATCGTTGATTCAAATTAAGTGTTTTCATTTGTTTTTAATATCTAAATTGAAAGATCGATATTTTCTTAGTTTTAAGTTTTTACTTAAAATCGACGTAAAATATAGAAAACTGCGTTACAATATTAAGCGACGAATCTGGACAGAATTTGTCCTGATTCACACACTATTTTTAAATGGGACATAACTCGAACTCCCGATATCCGTTCTTGAATAAATTTAGATTTGTAGATTCATAATTGATAGAACTATAATTTCCTGTATATTAGACTACTTATAAATGCATGAAACAACCCGATAGAGGTTTTGCAATATAATATAGTTGTTGTCATGAAATCTGAAAATGATGATATTAAAATGATCATAACTAGAGCTTTAGAAATCTAAATCACGTGAATCTTGGTATCTTGGATAAGTATATTGAAAGACCTACAATTTTCTATTAATCTTTGTAACCTGAAACCTGATGAAAATTAACTCAAACTGTGTTTTAAAAATATGTGACGGTGCTGAACAGATTCTGATCTGTTTTGCTCGATGATTCGAAAACGGGTATATCTCCCAAACTGATAGTCGTATTTAGGCGATACTGGAACTCACGTGTGCACAACACTTAGATCTATATTTCTATTATATTCCGAAATTGATTTATTTGATTGATTAGTCGTACACAACACTTATTTACAGTATTGTTTTTGGATGTTACTGGTATATTTATCTCATATTATGTTTTGTGATTGCTTATTTATTTTTATCTATAAGACTTGTGATTAAACCATTACATGCCAGAATTGACTTGATCTTGAAACGACTTAATCATGAATACTTGAATCCAGTAGTATAATTGAACCAACTTGACTTGAACCATGAATACAATTGGCATGACTTGCACTTGACATAACTACATGAACTCAATCTTAAAAACTTGATATCATACATCACTTTTTGTATTCATAGATTCGATCAATACTCATAACATTAATCATAAACTAATAAACACGGGGTGTTGGGGTAGTTTGAGTATGAATCCAAAGGAATCTCATGAGTCTCATTAATAAATATTATGTTGTTGTGATACCGGACTGAAACGATACAAATCATGTTGCTGTGGTACCGGGCTGAAACGGTACATATCACGAATTCACGAATGAGGGCCCGTGTTTCCAAGCCCTTAGATGATAACTTGTTGTGTTTGGAATACTTCAATAACAATTGAAGTCCCGTTATTTTGGGCCCATGATTCCTTATCCCTGGACGATAGGCTTGGTTTCGAGAATACTCTTGAGATTGGTTGATATTCACCCTTGAACTCACGTTAGTTAGTTTTACCATTTTAGAGAGCTTTTAGGACACTTACATTCACTTTATGTTCACTATACCTACACTCCACGGCCATGCTATACTTGTTTGCTATATTCATGTTACATTGCCATGCTTACATAGTTGTCATTAACATTACCATGTTATACTTGTTCATGTTTTATTTCCATTTATACCGCATATCACATTACACCTTGCATTTCATTTATATACATCACACTATCCTTTTGGGGACTTACCGAGCGTTAGTTCACTGCTGGGCATTCCACCCTTCTTTCTTTCTTTCTTGGAATATTCGTCAGGTGGTTTTGAGACAGAGGAGATAGAAACGGTCGAAGAGGAGTACAATCAGTTCACATCACAACCGGACGTCTGGTTTCATTCAGCCTTTCATTTCATTTCATTTCATTTCATTTATGTATGCCTTCTTGTTAAGGCTTATCATTTTATTATCTTCTATTCAGATATTTTGTCAATTATGAATTTTGAATGTAATAAATTAAAGTTGGAATTCATTCTTTTATTTATTCTTGTTATTTTATGTTGCTTATAGACGCTTAGCGTATTTATTTCGAGAAATGACCTTCTCGGAATAAATACGTCGTGGGCCTTGTCACGAGCCGTTATCACTCTTTTGGGAATTGGGGCGTGACACATTGTAACAACTCCAATTTTAGTGTACAAAAATTTGTTAAAAATTTAATGTATACTTGGAGTAATTGCATTTCTGAGAGTACCATAAATATTTGTTTTGCTTATTAATAGTAAGAAAGAGCATGTAGTTCATTGGTAATAGCTTGCACTGCTGAACCAACCCACCAGAGTTCAAATCCCATACCCCACATTATTTTTAATATTGTTTTATTTTGAATTTTTAGAATACCAAGGGTTTACACGTGCATATCTCACAAAAACCCCGCTACACCCTATAAACTAACTGCACCAGTGAGATAACCAACCAACGGGAGACCTTCCGACCGCCTGACTCGACCGGACTCGACCGAATCGGCCGGCAGACCGGCCAACTCGGGCCGCCGCCGCCGGCCGAACTCGGCCGGACCGCCGAGTCATCAACATGGAAGTTGTGACTTTTGGGATCCCCTGCACACCTGCATAGTTTAAATCCCTGGACCAGTAGCAGAACTCTTTTAAAACCCTAATTACTCCACTTTTAATACATTTTATCACATTTTATCACATTTTTTTCATTTAACCCTTTCACCTAGCCTAACCCTAGCCTTACCCTATAAATACAACCCCTACACACAACCCCCTCATTCTAAAATTCTGAGCAAAACTCTCAAGAAATTTCCTAGAACCTTGATGTACTTTGAAGGAGCGAAGGGCGAAGCACCGACGATTTTTCCGGCGACAACCATAGGAGTTCCCGGCGACGAAACGACGCACCGGTGCCTCCTCCCGTTTCCTCTTCATCAACCCTATGTTTGAAACCTGTAAGTCCCAATTCCTTCTTCACTTTACTATTCTCAAAATACGAAATTCCAAAACCCGACGGAATCGGAATTAATCCGATTTCCGATTCGGTTCTTTCTAAAAATTCAACTTTTCTTAAATACAATCAAACCAAACCATTACATGTTGACTATTAAAATAAACATGTTGAACAAGTCTTATGACAATCTATTTGTAACGCTTTGAAATTCGTTTAGCTTAATTTCGCGTTAGTTGGTAATGATGCGTGATTTTCATTAAAACCCGTAAATTCTAATTTCTTCTTTTGACTAGAATAAAAATAGTTGTAATTGTGATGAGAAGTGTTTTTATATATAAATGGGTTTGGTTAATTATAATTTAGCTTGTGTTCACCTTAATTAGAATTTTTCCTTAATTACTTTCCTAAGCTAGGTTTAGTGTAACAACATGCACACTTATCACTTTTTGAAACATAGGTTAAGTGTAACCATTTTCATTTCTTCTTGCATGGTTTATATCCCCAAATAAATCAATTTAAACCTTTTTTTAAAAATAAAATTCAAGGAAAGGGAGGTATGGTGGGTTAGGTGAGTTGGGGCTTGACTTTGACCATCTCTCGTTCTCTCATTTTTCCTTCTCTCCCTCTCATTTCTGCTCTCCAGCAGAGAAAGCAGCAGCAGCAGCAACATCATCATCATTCTCTTCTTCTTTTGCTTCTCTTTGATCCATACACAAACCCTATACAAAAGCTCACCTTTTCTTCATCAAAAACCTTGGAAAAATGGCTCTTTTATGGATTTTGGTGGCAAATCAGTACCTTTGAAGGCAAGGGCTGGAAGTTACGGTTCCCTAGGATCTTTTGGAGGTATTAAACTCACCCATATCACCTTAGTTCATAACTTGTAGTTTTGTTTGCTAAAAATCGTATTTTTGTGCATTTTTAGTGCTAATGAAGGGGAATTAGTGAAGTTTATGTTAAGTTAGCATTTTTATTTCTTGTTTAACTTAATTAAGTGTGGTTAGTATTGTTTTAACTTAGGTTTTGTTTCAGGTTTTACTAAAACACCATAATGTTTTAGTTTAGTGTTAATATAGTTTTTTAACTAAGATTTGGGCTCTGTTGTGATCTGCTTGTAACTCGTTTGCTTCAGGCAAAAATTGTATTTACTGGATCATGTACACTAGGTTTAGAGAACACACACAAAGCACGGGAGCACAACTCCCTGGATTGGCCGCCGGAATAATCATTCTGGCCGCAATTTGCGGCCAGATGGGGGACCTGGGTGTTGGGGTTTGTTGTGTGGGTGTCTGCTATAATTTTAAGACTTATGGTATATGCAACTTTGTAAAATTCTATCTATAAGAAAATCTGGAACCATTTACCCTATTTCCTATACTTTAAACTTTCGCGACACGTGTGATACATGCGTGGGTTTGGTGTTTTCCTGTGTATCGCGACGTGTCGGGTAGCTTCAGGCGCGTAATCACACGTTTTAGCGTATCGGACACACACGCGTTTGGTTCGCGACGCGGGTTTCTCATTTGGCTTTAATGTCGCGTTTTTTTAGATGTTAGCTTATGTGTATTATTTTGTGAAATTCTAGGTTCGCAGGCGAATGCGACGGACACCGCGAAGAAGGGGAAGCGAGTCGTCGGCTACACTTAGAACGGGACTACGGTGAGTAGATTTAACATCTACGGGGAAATCGCCCGTCCTGCGTTATGCGTCAGGGTTTGATAGGCTAAAGTAGCTGCATATTTGCATTCATATACCTTGGTTGCATACTGTATTTCCTGCTATATATATATATATGTACATGAACTTAGAATTAATAAAACACCACACTGTTACTAACGGTTCATGTTGCACGAGCACTAATCTGCATGTTACACACACACCGTTAGTAATTGCCATGACACTCACACTTTAGAATTACCCGGAACAATATATTGCAGCTCACCTCATATATGATTTGACATGATTATGTTACTTGTGTACATACTCATTTGCATATCCATACTCACGCATATAAAAACTGTACCTACCTAGATAAGTTGATTTTTGGTAAAAACTGGGGACCGCATGATACCTTTTGAAAAACTGAATCTACTTAAAGAGCGGTTTCTCCCTTTTATTCATAATACGACTTATGATGCATATATCACATCGCATGGATTTACGCATTGGCTTTGGATTTCATGTGAATTCTGGTTTTGAGAACCGTGGTATTTTTCAAGAAAGCATGCATTGTTTTAAAAACCCAGTTCCTATTGATATGATATTTTGGTGCGTCCACCACGCGTTTTCTCGGTTCTGAGACGTGTTCTTGAAACCCGATTCGAGGAGTTGGATGATCCGTTTGCGGGTTCGTGGTGGACCCGGTATGGTTTCCCGGGACGAGAAATGTTTTTCGTAGAGCAGACGATGAGCCTGGCAGGGTGGCTAGTAACTACTGGTGATTGATTAGACCTGGTGGTTATCCGGAGGATACTGACCAGAGTCGATAGGTGGATACGGGATGACCCGTTCTGCCGGGGCCGAGGGTCGATTCCGCCGACGGAGCCCGTGGGCCGATCCGAACTGACGGAGCCCGATATATGAGGATTTGCGTGTCTATACTGGACACGATTATTTCATGATATTTTCGAGTGCCGATGTTGGGCACTCACGATTCTCAGGGATTTACAGGATTTGAGGGCCGATGAGGGTGACGGCGATTTGGGTGCATTGATGGACACCGGTTATTTTTCCACGTTGACATTCCGTGTAGATGTTTTTTCATCTCATGCTCAGCATTCATTATTTTGCATCTCATCCTGTAGTCGTATTACTTGATAGAGTACTTATGCATGATTATTGCACATCTTGCTCATCGCATATAGATGTTATCTACTGGCATATGTTAGAGTAGCGCAGTACGTGCGTACTCGTGATTACCTTTATATGTTATCTTCTATTCACGAGTTGGCAACTCACCCCCGTTGTGCCACAGTATTTGCAGGTTTCCCCTCAGAGTAGTCGCGGCAGGCTGCTTTCTTGTATCGTTTTGGCTACGGATACCCCTTCAGTTGGTGCGTGAGCTGTTTTGCTGCTAGGTGGGTTGTGGTATCCGGTTATTTTCCATTTGTACACACTTTTGTATATAATACTCTCCATCTACTTTTCATGTATTGACTTAGAGACCAATGTGAGGACGATGATGTATATTATTTGTACTCTGGTGTCGAGCTTGTGTGAGCCGACTTTACTTATGCAGTTTTTATCATTTTTGATGTTTTTCACTTATTGCTCATTTCTTCGCTACGGCGTCGTATTTTACTCTAGTGGTGATTATTTCTGCCGTTGGGCGTGATTACTCCCGTTTGGGACGCTTTATTATATTGTTTATCATTTTACTCATATCCTGTCTTGTACCCGATTTCGGGGTTAGTTTTTACAAAGGAAATGCTGCCAAAATTTTTAAGATAAAAACTTGAACTTTAAAGAAAATTACTAAACTACTTAAGGTTTTCTGATGTTTTTAAAAAATGTTTTAAACACTTAATACTTTTACTGGTTTTGATTTTTGGGTTCGGCTTACTTAGTCGCGTTACGCCTGTAGACGTTACGTGGTTAAGTGCCGGTCACGGGCCGAATTTTGGGTCGTGACAAAGTTGGTATCAGAGCGTAGGTTTTACCTTTCAGAGTGTGGGATGACCCTGGTATGATGGAGTAGGTAGCTGAAGCAGAGTGGCGTAGCGTGTGTATGTTCCGCGGTATACTCACGACACGGTACTTCGCCTAAGTGACCTTAGAATTTATTGATTGAAATTCCTTCATGATTATATGCATTCTTGCGATTCGATTTCTGTATCCTTATCGAATCCTATTTCCTTTTCATCCATTATGCCGCCAAAGACTATGAGGGTGCAGAGAGCGGCCGTGAGAGCCGAGATTAGAGTTGATTCATCTGAGATGAGGACAGACCCGGGCAGTACACCCGTTGCACCAGAGCAGACTGTTCCTCCTTCGACAGACCAGATCGCTATGCTAGGGGCCGGTATGCAGGAGATGCACCAGATGATGGGATCCGGTATGCAGGAGATGCGCCAGATGATGGGATCGCTAGTTGAGACACTTCGAGCGCAGCGACCAGAGGTAGTTCCACCCGTTGCAGGGACCGCGATGGTACCCACAGTACAGGAAGTTGCCCCTACAGCTACAGAGGTTATTACAGTATCGCCATCAGAGTCTATAAGGCTGAAGCCTCCGGTCTTCACAGGCACCGATGCAGCCGAGGACCCACAGTCTTTCATTGATAGGATGGCCCGGATATGTCATTCACTCAGATGCTCAGATGCGAGATGGATAGAGTTCGCGAGCTTTCGCCTGGAAGGTCTTGCGCAGAAATGTTGTGAATCGGTCGAGAAGGGCAGAGCAGCAGGTCTTCCTCCTATGACCTGGATAGAGTTCGTAACGGTGTTCCTTTCCCGCTTCCTTCCACAGAGTGTCAGAGATTCTAAGGCGCGCAGGTTCGAGTCTTTACGTCAGACTTCGGAGATGACAGTGGCAGAGTACGACGTGCTGTTCACCGAGTTATCGGTCCATGTCCCATATTTAGTGGCTACTGAGGAGATGCGAGTCAAGAGGTTTGTTCAAGGCTTGCTTACCCCGTTATTTCTTGCGATCAGCGCACAACATTGCGAGACCTATGCAGTAGCTGTAGATGCAGCCTTATTAGTCGAGGAGGGTCTTGCTGAGACTTCGGTAGTCCCAGAGCCGAAGAGAGTTCATACTGGTATATCAGCACGGAGACAGACATTTAGACGCTGCGACAGGTTTCGTTCAGGCACGAGGAGTAGGAGAGATTCGGGACGAGGCCAGATGTTTAGCTCGTATCCACGGGAGGGTCAGCAGTCGTCACAGGGGTGCTTTAGGTGCGGCAGTCTACTTCACCTCGTTAGAGATTGTCCTGAGATACACCGGAGGGAGATAGCAGTACCACATATCACATTACCACCTTCTCCACCTCAGAGGGAATTGCCTATTATACCTACCATTGCTCCGCGTCAGACTCACATACAGAGAGGTCGTGGCCGCAGAGTGTTCGTTCAAAGAGGACGGGGTGACCGAGGCAGAGGACAGTCAGTCGCAGGTGGAGGACAGGCACAGGTTTTTGCTTTAACGCATCAGGACGCGCAGGCGTCCAATGTAGTGGTCTCAGGTATCCTTTCCGTATGTTCCGTTGATGCACACGTGTTGTTTGATCCCGGATCCACGCACTCGTATGTTTCCACACACTTCGTGCCGAGTTTGGGTAGAGAGTCCGGTTAGCTTGATCAGCCGCTTGTTGTGATCACCCCTGTGGGCGAGTCGTTTATGGCTAGGCATGTGTTCCGATCCTGTGATGTCCGTATTGGCGAGAGAGAGTTGCCTGTCGACTTGATCCTTCTTGAGATGTTGGACTTCGACGTTCTTTTGAGCATGGATTGGTTAGCCACGTGCTATGCGTCTGTGGACTGCCGTGAGAAGACAGTTAGGTTTTGTTTTCCCGGCGAGTCGGCTTTTCTTGTGCAGAGGGACCGTGGTGCCGCCCCTCACAGTTTGATTTCTTCTTTTCGCGCTGGATAGCTTTTGAGGAAGGGATGCCAGGGGTTTCTCGCCAATGTTTGAGATACTAGAGCTATAGAGGTTCCGTTGGACCAGGTTCCGATTGTTAGCAAGTTCCCTGATGTATTCCCTGATGAGCTTCCTGGGCTGCCGCCTGAGCGCGATATTGCTTTCTGTATTGATTTGATTCCCGGCATGGGGCCTATTTCTATACCGCCTTATCGGATGACCCCGACGGAACTTAGAGAGTTGAAGGGTCAGTTGCAAGATTTGCTGGATATGGGACTTATTCGACCCAGTGTGTCTCCTTAGGGTGCTCCGGTCCTGTTTGTCAAGAAGAAGGACGGCAGTTTGCGTTTGTGTATCGACTACCGCCAGCTGAACAGGGTTACCGTGCTGAACAGATATCCTTTGCCATGCATCGACGACTTGTTCGACCAACTTCAGGGGGTAAGATACTTTTCGAGGATCGATTTATGATCAGGCTACCATCAGTTGCGGGTTCGACAGGAGGACATTCCGAGGACAGCTTTCCGCATGCGCTACGGCCATTATGAGTTTTTGGTGATGTCGTTCGGACTCACCAACGCCCCAGTAGCATTCATAGACTTGATTAACCGTATTTTCAGGCTGTATCTTGATCTATTCATCATCGTATTCATTGACGATATTTTGGTGTATTCCCGGAGCCGAGAGGAGCACGAGCAGCACCTGCGAATCACACTGCAGACCTTGAGGGAGCACCAGCTTTTCGCCAAATTCTCCATGTGCGCATTCTGGCTTGATAGCGTAGACTTCTTGGGTCACGTGATTACACGAGATGGTATATGTGTGGACCCGAAGAAGATCGAGGCCGTTCAGCGTTGGCCCAGACCCACATCAGTTACCGAGATCCGCAGCTTTCTAAGATTGGCCGGCTACTATAGGCGATTTGTACCGGACTTCTCCCGCATTGCTGCACCGTTGACCGGGATGACCCGGAAGGGGGTTCCTTTCGATTGGACGGAGGAGTGCGAGCACAGCTTTCAGCAGTTGCGGACTCGTTTGACTACGGCGCCGGTGTTATCATTGCCTTCAGGATCAGGCGGGTTTGTGGTCTAATGTGATGCTTCTCGAGTGGGGCTAGGGTGCGTATTGATGCAGCATGACAGGGTGACCGCGTATGCTTCACGGAAGTTGAAGAAACATGAACAGAACTACCCCACTCATGATTTGGAGATGGTTGCAGTGGTCTTTGCACTCAAGATCTGGCGACATTACCTATACGGCGAGTCGTGCCAGATATTCACTGATCACAAGAGCTTAAAGTATATATTTCAGCAGCGAGACCTGAATCATAGACAGCGCCGTTGGATGGAGTTAGTGAAGGACTACGATTGCGAGATCTTGTATCACCCAGGCAAGGCGAACGCAGTGGCGGATGCTTTGAGCAGGAGGCCCGGGGGTAGTCTATCTTGGTTGAGCGCAAAGCAGAGGCAGTCATCGGCAGATCGGCATATTTTATGCGACAGCCGAATGCAGTTCGAATTCACGCCGATCGGGGGACAGCTTGCGCATGTTCGTGCATGCCCACAGTTGCTTGACCGTATACATGAGGCACAGTACCGTGATGACCGTTGTTCAGAGATCATGGCACAGATTGGACAGGGCAGATTTTCCGAGTTCGTGATCGATGATCAGGGGGTACTGCGATTTGGGACTATACTGTGCGTACCAGATGCTGAGGGACTGCGGCGTGAGATTCTTGAGGAGGCACATCGATCGGTGTACAGTGTTCATCTGGGTTCCACCAAGATATACCATGATATGAGAGATGTTTACTGGAGGGACAGGATGAAGAGGGACGTTATAGACTTCGTGTCGAGATGCCTGACTTGTCAGCAAGTCAAGGCCGAGCACCATAGGCCGGCGGGAGAGTTACAGCCGTTACCCATTCTGGAGTGGAAATAGGAACAAATTTCTATGGACTTCATTGTGGGTCTGCCCAGGACTAGGCGAGGGTAAGACTCCAACTGGGTGATCGTGGATCGTTTGACGAAGGCGGCTCACTTCCTGCCGGTGAAGACGACTTACGGATTTTCTCAATATGCTCAGATATACATCGACGAGATTGTATGACTGCATGGAGTCCCGACGTGTATCGTGTCCGACAGAGGCACCCAGTTTACCAGCCAGCTATGGCAGAGGCTTCAGGAGGCCTTGGGCACCCGTTTGAGTTTCAGCACAGCATTTCATCCGCAGACCGACGGCCAGTCAGAGCGGACTATTCAGACTCTCGAGGACATGCTCCGAGCGTGCGTCTTAGACTTCGGAGATAGCTGGGATCATCATTTACCCTTAGTAGAGTTCTCCTACAACAACAGTTTCCAGGAGACCATTCAGATGGTACCATTCGAGGCTCTTTATGGGAGGAGATGCAAATCGCCCGTCTGTTGGACAAAGCTCAGCGAGAGCAGTATTTTGGGCCCGCAGATTGTTGAGGAGACGACCGCGAAGATCCAGCTAATTCGCGATAGGATGAGAGCAGCCCAGAGCAGGCAGAGATCTTATGTGAACCGTTGTCGGTGCAGACTTGGGTTTTCTGTTGGCGATCATGTTTTCTTGAGGGTCTCCTCAATGAAAGGTGTGATGAGATTTGGGAAGAAGGGGAAGCTTAGTCCCAGGTACGTGGGCCCCTTCGAGAACCTTGAGCATGTTGGTGCAGTTGCGTATCGGTTGGCCCTTCCGTCTAGTTTCCCAGATGTGCACCCCGTATTTCACATTTCGATGCTCCGCAAGTATCTTCATGATCCTTCGCATGTGATTCAGCACCTGACGATCCAGCTGGAGCACGACCTTTCTTTTGTAGAGCAGCCAGTAGTCATCTTAGATCGACAGGTGAAGAAATTAGGATCGAAGGTTATACCGTCCGTCAAGGTCCTTTGGCGTGGCCCGAGCAGTGAGGAGGTCACTTAGGAGACCGAAAGCGAGATGAGGAAGAAATATCCCCATCTCTTTGAAGGTATGCGTAGCTAGTTATTTTTTAAATTCGGGGACCGTATTTCTTTGAGGGGGGTAGATTGTAACGCTTTGAAATTCGTTTAGCTTAATTTCTCGTTAGTTGGTAATGATGCGTGTTTTTCATAAAAACCCGTAAATTTTAATTTCTTCTTTTGACTAGAATAAAACTAGTTCTAATTGTGATGAGAAGTGTTTTTATATATAAATGGGTTTTGTTAATTATAATTTAGCTTGTGTTCACCTTAATTAGAATTTTTCCTTAATTACTTTCCTAAGCTAGGTTTAGTGTTACAACATGCACACTTATCACTTTTTGAAACATAGGTTAAGTGTAACCAATTTCATTTCTTCTTGCATGGTTTATATCCCCAAATAAATCAATTTAAACCTTTTTTTAAAAATAAAATTCAAGGAATGGGAGATCTGGTGGGTTAGGTGAGTTGGGGCTTGACTTTGACCATCTCTCTCTCTCTCTCATTTTTCCTTCTCTCCCTCTCATTTCTTCTCTCCAACAGAGAAAGCAGCAGCAGCAGCAACAACATCATCATTCTTTTCTTCTTTTGCTTCTCTTTGATCCATACACAAACCCTATACAAAAGCTCACCTTTTCTTCATCAAAAACCTTGGAAAAATGGCGCTTTTATGGATTTTGGAGGCAAATCAGTGCCTGAAAAACATCTTCTAACAATCTGTAATTCCCTTTTCTTTTTCGCCACATCGCGTATAACGCCACTGGAAGTTAGGGTTCCCTAGGATCTTTTGGAGGTATTAAACTCACCCATATCACCTTAGTTCATAACTTGTAGTTTTGTTTGCTAAAAATCGTATTTTTGTGCATTTTTAGTGCTAATGAAGGGGAATTAGTGAAGTTTATGTTAAGTTAGCATTTTTATGGCTTGTTTAACTTAATTAAGTGTGGTTAGTGTTGTTTTAACTTAGGTTTTGTTTCAGGTTTTACTAAAACACCATAATGTTTTAGTTTAGTGTTAATATAGCTTTTTAACTAAGATTTGGGCTTTGTTGTGATCTACTTGTAACTCGTTTGCTTCAGGCAAAAATTGTATTTACTGGAGCATGTACACTAGGTTTAGAGAACACACACAAAGCACGGGAGCACAACTCCCTGGGTTGGCCGCCGGAATAATCATTCTGGCCGCAATTTATGGCCAGATAGGGACCTGGGTGTTGGGGTTTGTTGTGTGGGTGTCTGCTACAATTTTAAGACTTATGGTATATGCAACTTTGTAAAATTCTATCTGTAAGAAAATCGGGAACCATTTACCCTATTTCCTATACTTTAAACTTTCGCGACACGTATGATACATGTGTGGGTTTGGTGTTTTTCTGTGTATCGCGACGTGTCGGGGTAGCTTCAGGCGCGTAATCACACGTTTTAGCGTATCGGACACACACGCGTTTGGTTTGCGACGCGGGTTTCTCGTTTGGCTTTAATGTCGTATTTTTGTAGATGTTAGCTTATGTGTATTATTTTGTAAAATTCTAGGTTCGCAGGCCAGTGCGACGGACGCCGCGAATAAGGAGAAGCAAGTCGTCGGTTACACTTAGCACGAGGCTACGATGAGTAGATTTAACATCTACGGGGAAATCGCCTGTATGGCGTTATGCGTCAGGGTTTGATAGGCTATAGTAGCTGCATATTTGCATTCATATACCTTGGTTGCATACTGTATTTCCTGCTATATATATATATAAATAAATATATATATATTTATATATATGTACATGAACTTAGAATTAATAAAACACCGCACTGTTACTAACGGTTCATGTTGCACGAGCACTAATCTGCATGTTACACACACACCGTTAGTAATTGCCATAACACTCACACTATAAAATTGCCCTGAACAATATATTGTAGCTCACCTCATATATGATTTGACATGATTATGTTACTTGTGCACATACTCATTTGCATATCCATACTCATGCATATACAAACTGTACCTACCTAGATAAGTTGATTTTTGGTAAAAACTGGGGACCGCATGATACCTTTTGAAAAACTGAATCTACTTAAAGAGCGGTTTCTCCCTTTTATTCATAATACGACTTATGATGCATATATTACATCGCATGGATTTACGGATTGGCTTTGGATTTCATGTGAATTTTGGATTTGAGAACCATGGTATATTTCAAGAAAGCATGCATTGTTTTAAAAACCCGGTTCCTATTGACATGATATTTTGGTGCGTCCACCATGCATTTTCTCAGTTCTGAGACGTGTGCTTGAAACCCGATTCGAGGAGTTGGATGATCCTGTAAGTCTACGGTAGCACCCCGGCCGTCTGTCCGAGGCCAAAATGCGGAAACGAAAACTTTTCATCAACTAGAAACCGGCGCTATCGCAGACTTTAATCCCGGATCGAACCATTAACTTACAATTAGCAACTAGAGAAAGGGTTGGAAAGCTATACCGATCGATTCGTGTCCTTCGGTCTTTGGCCACCATCCCAAGCTTCTCGCGGCATCTCCAATCTCCGGTCTCCTCGTCGGAAAGGGCACCACATCTTCGAGACTTTTTACGGGCTCCCGCTTCATCCGAAGCAACTCGCATACGAAGTTCGCTAGCCGACGTGTCCAAGGTGAAGTAGAGAATGTTTGTGACAACTTTGTCTCTTGCATCCATTGTATGGATGGAGGTTGAAGATGAAGCCATCAATGGAGGTTGTGAGCTAGAGGAAGAAGAAGAAGAAACCTTTCTTTTTCTTATGTTGGTTGTGTGATGAAAATGAGAGAGTTATCTACAATAATACAAGAGAAAAACCTTACATATGGTAGCCCTCTCTCTCCCCCCCTCTCATTTCATCCACAAATCAATCACATAATGTGACACATGCACAAAGAAAGAGACCATGAGTCATCACTTATGCATGTGTCACAATTAATGCTCCTAATGATGATTTAAGCTCACAATTTCCATTTGTAAATATTAACCCAAATGTTTACAACAACAAAAAGATACGGCAATATTTAAAGTAAACTCATGACGGATCACAAGGATACCTCTCACCTGTATATACATACCTGCGTCCGCATTTCGACTGAATGCGAATGCGATGAGACTAAAGTAATCCAACAAATCTAATACTAGGATCCGGCTTAAACCAAAGCCCACTAGTATGATCCGTCCGATCATGATCCGTGCACTACTGCACGTATATGATCGAACCCTGCCATATATCATACGGTCTCTACAACGTTTCGCCCGAAACTTGAGAAACTGTCTGTGGTGGACTCTAAAGACTCGTCAATACTTTGGCTGTGGATTTAACCACTAGCACGTCAGAGGTACTAGCCGTACGTAACGGGCTACCAGGTATTGACCAAAAGGGAGGTCGATGAGCGAACTCATCCTGACACCCTACTGAGCCTGTCAGTGACAATATCCGTACAGTCCGGTCCGCTAGTCTATGAGCATCGCATGTCGGGCCTAGGGGGTCGGTAAAAGTCAGACCCCCAAAATCGGTACAAGTCGTGTCGGAGTGTAGCCCAGAACACCCTGAGATACTACTGGAATATCTACCAGTAAATCTCCTGTCTTGGCCAAGGACTTCGTGTAATGGTTCTCCTAGACACAGCGCGATCTCACCCCCAATACCGGGAGAGACGAAACCCCTGCCGATCCGCTCACTGGCTCCATGTGGCTCGGGACTGTACCCAACTAAAACCTGTTTGTACGACTCCTTTGAGCCGTGGTAGGGTAGTAATCAAAGCACAGTGGGGACTCACACGAGACAAATGACGATCTCAGGTCGATGAACTAACCTGTACACATGTCACTAAGGAACTGCTATCTGACGTCAGGTATAATACCAACTAGCATGTTCCCGGCGAGTCCTGTCCGGTGTACTCATAAACCAATAAGCACCTATATACATCTTAGGTGATCCAACTGACACCAATGGCTTATGAGACCAGCCACCGCCCCTCGTCGAGGTCTCGACTGTATACACTAGTCTACTAATGGAGTGTCGATGCCCAGTCTCGAAACTCCCACGACTAGGGACCACTTTAAGGATGTGCTTATAGACTACCCAACTCTCACGTATATGATCGCCATCATACTGCTGGTAGTCAAGCAAGAATACTGAAAGCTCTATCAATGTGTAATAATGACCTGCAATGTCACCTAAAGCATGTACACGATGATAAAGATAAACCAGATAGCATACTATCATTTCGAGTAAGACTGTCCTACCGGCATAGGTCCTCCCTCAATCATTGCAATCACGTGCCTGTGATCCAATAATTGAATCTGAGGGCACTATATCCAACAATCTCCCACTTGCACTCAAGGCTAATTATTGCGATGTCGCATACTCACAGCCCGTGTGATACCGAACACCCAACTCCTCTACTAATCAGTCTCACAAAGCCCGTTTGCGAAACTATTGCATTCGAGGAATAGCCTCAGTGAGTGTATCCGTCCTAATGTTTCTTTCTATATCTCTCTTTATCTCAAGTTCGCGGAGAAAGCCATCTCCCAAAATGAGCAATACTTGTCTTAGAATATGTTTGGATATCTGATGGGACCTAGTTCATAAATGAACTCCAAATCCAAACTTCTTAGACTGTATCGTCAATTGAATTTAATCAGTATCCTGCGCCATGCCTCCCTCAGTATCCGCTTGGAACACCTGTCCACAATACTGCCCCTCGTCAGAGGGAAAACTTTAACTCTGACAGTCACTCTGTCATTCAGGTCACCTTGGAAGCCTGGAATGATAACTGTCTCCTAAAAGAGACTGTTGTTATCATATCCCTAAAACATCCACTTATGTTCTAAAACTGCTTCCGAACGTTTCTCCAGGATAGGATTAATATCAATTTATTGCATCTCATGCAAAAACAACATCTGGTGTAGTACTTGACATCTCATGATTGACTCAATTGCCTAAGCAAGTGATCTGCCAATCATGCACATCCCTCTCCCCTTTAGTCTGTAAGACACCTTGAGAGAGGGTGACTCCATCACCTGAAGGTATACTACCGTGCCAGGAGTCGTCCATTCTAAAACACCTTTAGAATACTTTCTAAGTACCCAGATTGGGATATTACCCAAATCCAGATCTAAACCCATAGATCTAGTAACCAGAGTATCTGATATTATATATAAGTCCTATGTGGAGAAAACTACTGTGTGACAAAAAAAGTATAACCGATCGTAGTATAGGGATTTAACTTCCTACTCTGTGTATGTCATCCATGTACCAGGACATCGCACCCTACTACCTTCTTAACAGATCCATCCCCTATTCTGATGAAGTCAAACCTATGACTGTCACATCAGAAATAGATTATCTATCTCCGCTATATCTGCTTTAGTCTATAAATAGACATAAGCTACTTGTCCACTATGCTTCCGCTGCTCCCACTGACTACGACAACCCTCTGGCAAAGTCATATATATGTATACTTCTAAAGCTAGTTTAGTACGACGCTATACTCATCCTCCTACCGGGTCTCACAGTCTGTAACAACAGCAATGGCAAGTCTGGGTAAACAAGAACTTCCTTGTCACCGTTTTTGAGCATACAGAAGTACCTCTCGAGTGCCTGAGGTTACCCACCATATCTGCGGAGTGGCCAATGGAATGTCAAACCAGATTGAATCTTTAGGTTCTTATCAAATTTTCAGTAATCGTTTGCGGTTCTGGAATCACTTCCAGTTCTACCATACTCCCACTACCGTTTTCTGAAAAAATCCATTTTTATTAAAACTGTGGCGAGTCAAGAACAATATCACTATTGATCTTCCAGATGGTAGAAAGTCAACTCTCGTCATAGCCCTGGTCAACCTACAAACAGCCATTATAGAATTGTGCCTTGAGTTATCCAGAGTCTGGTTTTAAGCATAAGCCGGACAACTCCCCGTACCTTAACATTGTTAAGATATGAACTATTCTATATCCAATATAGAAACAGAGGCACTGATTTAATTAGAACCAGATTCAAATCATGCAGCTGTTTCCAGTGCATGTCAACTAAATGGAGAGAGGCCGATCAGCATTACTCAACTTAGGAATACATCCAGAGATGAGTAACATGAAAAAGAAGCAAGTTCTCTTAATCATTACTATCAATTGAATACCATACACAAGTATCTACATCTTCGATCATCTTGAAGAATCCTGGTACTTGGAACACCTGGTTCTCTACTTTATTCTTATACCTATAACTTCTCACAACTTAGACCTTGCATTTCTACGAAACACATGTCTAAGAATTAGAGAAGTCACAAGTAAACAGAATATAGTACGAGTACCAACCCTCTGTCCTCATGGACACAGGACAACATACAATACTCTGTATAAGTCCCCTGAGTCTAATAACTCATTCCCTGTGTGTCGTAGGTTGAAAACTGTACTTATGGCTAAGAAGAATTACACCGCTGTTTAATCCTCCTTACCTGACCATCCACTGATATAGGTAAATGCCATAGACATAATTTCACAAAGTTATATCTCACTTTATAAAAATAAACGTACAGATATATCAACTTGAAATTGGTACATAACAACGGATATTCAAAACCAAATATTTGTCGTCCGGCAAACAACCCAGGCGATTTCCTCAAATATCACCAATTACAATGAATCCCGATATGATGAGGATGATCACCCAATTCCCAATAACTTACTCCCACTCATCATCTGTAAAACCATACAGATGTGAGAATCAAACCTGGTAAATCAATACCCTGGAGTAAGGGCTAATTGGGAAATCAGTTTTCTTTTAACAATACACAGTGAAACTGAAACATGTAAATGTTTCGAAGGGGTATCCGGGTATTCCTAGTAATGCCTCTTCCATTATCAGATTCACAATTGTAACCGTATATTTCTTTGCCATCTCTCCAAATCCCTTTATATGTCTTTAGTCATTACCTTCTGTACACCCATTTAGGCTAAATGGTTTTCTTCCTTCCCTACCGTTCGGCACCAGCCTATGGTTTGGAAGAAGACTATCCAATAAGCGTAATAGGTATACTGTCCTAATCCTAGGAGCACTCGCAACCCGAGAGAAGATAAAGATAAAAGACAACTGAATAAACCTTATTTCTATTTCTCCTGAACCAGAATCCATTCCTGAACTGGAACAAGTCCCTTCGAGTTCGTATATAACCATACGATGGAGTATCCAATAAACTGTGGATCTTCGTAGTGATACGGAGTGTTCTGGAGAAATACAAAGGTGATGTAGGATTGGCGAAGAAATACTTGGTTTGGTCGTGAATAGTAGTCGCAGTTTACTTTGCCCTCTTTCTGATCCCTTTATTTGTCTTAACTTATTACCTTCTGTACACCATGGTTAGGCTAATTAGTTTTCTTCATTCCCTACCGTTCGGCACCTGCCTATGGTTTGGAAGAAGACTATCCAATTAGCGTAATAGGTGTACTGTCCTTATCCAAGGAGCACTCGCAACCTGAGAGAGGGTAAAAGGAAAAGACAACTGAATAGTCCTATTCATTTTCTCCAAAACCGGAAACCATTCTCGAATCTGGAACAGGTTCCTTCGAGTTCGTATATAACCATACGATGGTTTTATCCAATGGAAGTGGACGTTCGTAGTAATACGGGGTGTTCTGGAGAAAAGGGTAAAAGTAGGAGAGGCAATTAGGTATGCAACTCTGACAATCTAAAATCCAGTGTTTTAAGAAGGTTCGGTTAACTTGGTCAGTGAGTCATAGTCAAGGGTAGGGTCATGGTCGCTGCCAAAGAGAGAGAAAAGAAACACTCTACATGTACTCTAACCTAGATCAGAATGGTTATCAATTTATCTAATCAGGAAACCTCCCACTGTATCGTCAAATTCTCCTCCAAACCTAAAAGAAGAATTAGTTGGGATCACCCGAGGAGTAAAGCAACTCATCAGTAGGAATCGGGATCCAACTATCATCGCATGATAACGTGATGGAATCCACTCACGTTATCACACTTCAGAAGGTATGCGCATATCTGGCAAGTTTCAGTTTCTTTAGAAACTCCCGATATGATTTTTACCCCATGCTCTTATGACCTTGACTTTGGCCAACAAATCATAAGTCGCATGTCAAGTTCTACCCGTCATTATCCAGGTTAATTTGAACCCACCCGTACCTACCCTTGACTTTGGCCAACAAAGCAGTACGACTGTCCCAAACCAACGCATCTATCTATGCAACAGAAAAGTAACAAATAGCTACCATACACTATGCCTTGACTTTGACCAACAAACATAGCATGAATACTAAGTGCTACCCGTCTAAAATGACGGAGGGCAACGAATGGTTTTTGGCGAAAAACCTTTAACGTAATGAACTTGATATCGTTGAAGGAACCTGATAGCTTTTTATAAATATAGTGGCGAAAACCTTTGCTAAAGAGGTCACTCCCGGTGAAGGGATCTCGGCTCTTTCCCCGTAGAATGAGGTGCAGGATATTCCAACTGAATACCATGATACAAAGCAAAAAGTAATCGACTATAGTGAAGTTATTACCCTGACGCAAACTTCTGTCCAAGGGGTCACTCCCGGTGAAGGGATCTCGGCCCTTGTCTCATCGACTGAGGTGCTGGATATTCATAACCGAATACCACTGTGCAAAATAAAAGAGAACGTCCTTGCAATAACAGGTTTTTGAAAAATGTTCCAACAACATCAGAATAGGTTTGTTTAGCTTGCATTGATCCGAATCAATGCAGTCCCATCAATTAATCACACCAATAAAGAACGAAAATATGATGTACGTATATGCCATCCGCATTCGCCACTGGGTCCCGTCATCATCCGTTAGGTTTCTTAACTAACGACAGAGCGGGGACTGGACTAGCGCGGGTGTAAAACATATACAACATCTACTAATATATATATCAATATATAATATTCGCTCATGGCATGATAAAATGCAACATCAAAGAAATGTAATAAGAATCACAGAACAATACAGATAATCTGGGATCCCCGGGTTTCATAGAGCCGCTACCAAAACCCGACGTTCCTCTGGTCGTGTGGATAGCCTGTGCAATGAAATCCTAGACCCCTACGGGCGCGGCAAGTTACCTGCCAAAACCTGAAGCGAGGCAGCCCCCTACAGCAAAGTGAATGGACCGCCCAGCACTTTACGGAATCCGGTAACTTGAGCACCCCTCCTTGGGTCAACCTGTACCCCCTATGAGTGCGGCGAATAGCCCCCCAATTCTAGAGTGAAGCCCCTTTCGTCTCAAAGACATAAGATGTGGGCCCGTTGCCCTCTAGAATCCGGCTATCCGTGCACCCCATCTTGGGGTAATCCTAGTAAAGAAAGTAAAAAATATACAACGGGTACATCGACCTCAGCCCGGTCGTGCCCCAAAAGAATAATATATAAACAGGTAGTGACAGCAGTCCACATGTCGGACGCTCGCCCTGCAATATCAAATATACAAATAATACCAAACTGTACTAACATTGCATCCAGGCTATCCACCACGACAAATCCGCAACATCACAGCACAACACAGAACATCAACGTGAATGTCACGTTCGCAAATCCTTCTAAAAGAGCGATCGCAATTAGACAAGATTTACCGTTCAAATGACATTCACGGTCACAGATATAATGTAAATACTGTGAACTAACAAGTTTAAAATTTTCGATCGACAAAATTTTCCAAAGTGGGCCCCAAGTACAATTCCCAGTACTCAAAATAATCTGGGCCAAAACAAAAATTACCAGAAATCCCAATTCCAACTCAGAGACCACTGTAGAAAGTTTGGTGCATTGATGCTATAGGAGTGCGGCGGAACCGCGGCCAGAACAGGGTTAGTGCCGCGGTTCCGCAGCGTCACTGTAGAGTCATGCAACCAAATTTCTGCGGTGGTCTTAGAAATGCCTGCCTGATTTTTTGACGTACCCAAAAAAATTTTTTGACGACAAAAAAAATTCGACAGAAACTGCACAAACTGGAATAGTGGTTTTGGAAATTCCGTTCGATTGAAGTTCTAAATACGTTAGAGCAAGCTAGTAAAGGTTAATAGTGTGACTCTGATACAATGTAAGTCTACGGTAGCGCTCCGGCCGTCTGTCCGGGGCCAAAATGTGGAAACGAAAACTTTTCATAAACTAGAAAACGGCGCTATCGCAGACTTTAATCCCGGATCGAACCATTAACCTACAACTAGCAACTAGAGAAAGGGTTGGAAAGCTATACCGATCGATCCGTGTCCTTCGGTCTTTGGCCACCATTCCAAGCTCCTCGCGGCATCTCTGATCTCCGGTCTTCTCGTCGGAAAGGGCACCATATCTTCGAGTCTTTTTACGGACTCCCGCTTCATCCGAAGCAACTCGCACACAAAGTTCGCTAGCTGACGTTTCCAAGGTGAAGTAGAGAATGTGTGTGACAACTTTTTCTCTTGCATCCATTGTATGGATGGAGGTTGAAGATGAAGCCATCAATGGAGGTTGTGAGCTAGAGGAAGAAGAAGAAGAAACCTTTCTTTTTCTTATGTTGGTTGTGTGATGAAAAGGAGAGAGTTATCTATAATAATACAATAGCAAAACCTTACATATGGCAGCCCCCCTCTTTCTCTCCCTCTCATTTCATCCACAAATCAATCACATGCACAAAGAAAGGGACCATGAGTCATCACTTGTGCATGTGTCACAATTAATGCTCCTAATGATGATTTAAGCTCACAATTTCCATTTGTAAACATTAACCCAAATGTTTACAACAACAAAAAGATAGGGCAACATCTAATGTAAACTCGTGACGGATCACAAGGATACCCTTCACCTGTATATACATACCTGCGTCTGTATTCTGACTGAATGCGAATGCGATGAGACTAAAGTAATCCAACAAATCGAATACTAGGATCCGGCTTAAACCAAAGCCCACTAGTATGATCCGCCCGATCATGATCCGTGCACTACTGCACTTATATGATCGAACCCTGTCATATATCATACGGCCTCTACAACGTTTCGCCCGAAACTTGAGAAACTGTCTGTGGAGGACTCTAAAGACTCGTCAATACTTTGGCTGTGGATTTAACCACTAGCACGTCAGAGGTACTAGCCGTACGTAACGAGCTACCAGGTATTGACCAAAAGGGAGGTCGATGAGCAAACTCATCCTGACACCCTACTGAGCCTGTCAGTGACAATATCCGTACAGTCCGGTCCGCTCGTCTATGAGCATCGCATGTCGGGCCTAGGGGTTGGTAAAAGTCAGACCCCCAGAAGCGGTACAAGTCGTGTCGGAGTGTAGCCCAGAACACCCTGAGATACTACTGGAATACCTACCAGTAAATCTCCTACCTTGGCCAAGGACTTCGTGTAATGGCTCTCCTAGACACAGCGTGATCTTACCCCCAATACCGGGAGAGACGAAACCCCTGCCGATCCGCTCACTGCCTCTATGTGGCTCGGGACTGTACCCAACTAAAACCTGTTTGCACGACTCCTTTGAGCCGTGGTAGGGTAGTAATCAAAGCTCTGTGGGAACTCACACGAGACAAATGACGATCTCAGGTCGATGAACTAACCTGTACACATGTCACCAGGGAACTGCTATCTGACGTCAGGTATAATACTAACTAGCATGTTCCCGGCGAGTCCTGTCCGGTGTACTCATAACCCAATAAGCACCTGTATACATCTTAGGTGATCCAACTGACACCAATGGCTTGTGAGACCAGCCACCGCCCCTCGTTGTGGTCTCGACTGTATACACTAGTCTACTAATGGAGTGTCGATGCCCAGTCTCGAAACTCCCACGACTAGGGACCACTTTAAGGATGTGCTTATAGACTACCCAACTCTCACGTATATGATCTCCATCATACGGCTGGTAGTCAAGCAAGAATCCTAAGGGCTCTATCAATGTGTAATAGTGACCTGTAATGTCACCTAAAGTATGTACACGATGATAAAGATAAACCAGATAGCATACTATCATCCCGCGTAAGACTGTCCTACCGGCATAGGTCCTCCTTCAATTATTGCAATCACATGCCTGTGATCCAATAATTGATTCTGAGGGCACTATATCCAACAGATCCGTTTGCGGGTTCGTGGTGGACCCGGTATGGTTCCCCGGGGCGAGAAATGTTTTTCGTGGAGTAGACGATGAGCCTGGCAGGATGGCTAGTACCTACCGGTGATTGGTTGGACTTGGCGGTTATCCGGAGGATACTGACCAGAGTCGATAGATGGATACGAGATGACCCGTACTGCCTGGGCCGAGGGCCGATTCCGCAGACGGAGCCCGTGGGCCGATCCGAACTGACAGAGCCCGATATATGAGGATTTGCTTGTCGATGCTGGACACGATTATTTCATGATATTTTCGAGTGCCGATGTTGGGCACTCACGATTCTCAGAGATTTACAGGATTTGAGGGCTGATGAGGGTGACGGTGATTTGGGTGCATTGATGGACACCGGTTATTTTTCCACGTTGACATTCCTTGTAGATGTTATTTCATCCCATGCTCAGCATTCATTATTTTGCATCTCATCCTGTAGTCGTGTTACTTAATAGAGTACTTATGCATGATTATTGCACATCTTTCAAATCGCATATAGATGTTATCTATTGGCATATGTTAGAGTAGAGTAGTACGTGCATACTCATGATTATCTTTATATGTTATCTTCTATTCACGTGTTGGCAACTCACCCCCGTTGTGCTACAGTATTTGCATGTTACCCCTCAGAGTAGTCGCGGCAGGCTGCTTTCTTGTATCGTTTTGGCTACGGATATCCTTTCAGTTGGTGCGTGAGCTGTTTTGCTGCTAGGTGGGTTGTGGTATCCGGTTATTTTCCATTTGTACACACTTTTGTATCTAGTACTCTCCATCTACTTTTCATGTATTGACTTAGAGACCAGTGTGAGGACGATGATGTATATTATTTGTACTCTGGTGTCGAGCTCGTGTGAGCCGACTTTACTTGCAGTTTTTATCATTTGTGTTGTTTTTCACTTATTGCTCATTTCTTCGCTACGACGTCGTATTTTACTCTAGAGGTGATTGTTTCCACCGTTGGGCGTGATTACTCCCGTTTGGGATGCTTTATTATATTGTTTATCATTTTGCTTATATCCTGTCTTGTACCCGATTTCGGGGTTAGTTTTTACAAAGGAAATGCTGCCAAAATTTTTAAGATAATAACTTGAACTTTAAAGAAAATTACTAAACTACTTAAGGTTTTCTAAAGTTTTTAAACAAATGTTTTAAACACTCAATACTTTTACTGGTTTTGATTTCTGGGTTCGGCTTACTTAGTCGCGTTACGCCTGCAGATGTTACGTGGTTAAGTGCCGGTCACGGGACGAACTTTGGGTCGTGACACTATTCCATTTTGTAACTTTTACTGCTCCTTTTCATTAAAATACCATGTAGTTTCAATTCGACATTAAAATATCACAAACTTGCTATACCTTTAAGTAGATCATGAGGTAATGACCTACCTCCTCACACACTTATATGCAACATAGCATAATACCTTTTGGAAATATAGAATACGGGAAAATGAAACCTTTCAAATAAATACCATTTACTAATAAAACCGTTTTCTAAAGGATTAAGTATTTTACAAATCTTTGCAAAGCGCCGCTACAACCCATTTTGGAGAACCCGAATGGGATGGTTCGGATTATCACACATCACTGGGCTTAGTAGTGCGAGATGCAGACCTCCGCTAGGACCATTCGGTCTCGAAGGATTTACAAATACAAATATCTTTAGAAAAATGAGATTTCTAGAACTATAATATATAACAAAATTATTTTTATATAAATATATATATATGTATCATTAAAATATCGATTTTGAGATAATATAAATATTCCAATTTTTTTCAAAATCACAAGGATCACTTTACATTAAAATACCATGAAATCCATACAAATTCAATATTACAATTAAATACCCTATATTATGAAATTATGTTATCTTCTCTAGAAATATCATAAATATAAAATCTACTTTTATTACAACTCTAAAGACGATAAATAAATACTTGGGGTGTATTTGAAAATTATACAAAAGTATTTTTACATAAAACCCCCTCAAGTTCTATAAATTACCCTAAGGACTCTAGTAAATATAGGTTTAAGCGGGACCAATCTCTTGAGCCTCAGGGAGCCGGAGAAGTAGGTGATTGTCTATTTAAGGTAGATAACTTAATAACGGTGTAATCAACACGGTAATCGTCTTTGAAAAAGACACAAATCTAGCCGCCCATGTGCAGCGGTTACCGATAACATCAAAACAATCAGGATTTCAATTTCTTTTCTAAGTGTCTAACTCAGACTGAGTCTCATTATTATAATCTGACTTTAATATGATTCAAGTACAATCAACAATACTACAATTCAACATGAATCCATGAACCCCTATACTCAATCTATTCAATCTATATTGACCGAACCGAACCATGGATATACTTCTATTTACATGATTCTCCAGTTACATCCATTTACTGATATCATGGTTTCAGTAAGTCACCCAATTATACAATCTATACAGTTTACCATACAAGACAATACAATACAACTATACAACAAGACATCTTAGGGTTTAAGGGGTAGATTGGTACGGAAGGTGTTAGAAGTGGTACGAGACAGTAAGATTTAATACACCTAACCTGAATCCAGTTGTTGTTGTACCGTGGCATAAACGGTTCCTTGTACTACACTTTCCTCTAGTCTCTGGCATATAGAGAGTCCTCTCGTATACACTGGTATCCTTCTGTACCAAGCTACAAACAACAGCGTTAACATCAAATACTCATATAATACAACTTAAAAAGCTACCATCTGTTTCGGTCTATTCTATTTCTTTCTTTTCCTTGGGACTTACTGAGCGATTGTTCGCTGACGACATTCCTTCTCTTTCTTCTTTGGAATGTTGTCAGGTGGATCAGACCTTCAGGAGATCGAGCATACCAGTGAGGACTTGGACTAGCTTTCCTACGACCCAGAGCTCTAGCTTCATTGTACACACTTTTATTTCAGTATTTCTTTCCATTTCTGTTATGCCATTGTTTAGGCATTGCTTTCATTCAGTTGTATTTACTTTTCCATGCATTGTACAAAAAAATGTGAATAAATAAAGTTATTGTTCAATTATATCTTTTGTCTCTTGTGCATTTATATTTATATTGCTTAGATATGCTTAGCATATTTACTTCAGAGTAAATACGTAGCGGACTCGTCGCGTCTTCTGCCCATACACCGGGAAGCGGGGCGTGATGTTAGTGTATATGCCCTAGAGGCCATTACTATATCATACTAGTTTGTATATTACTTGATGGAAGCTTGGGATATTCACAGTTGTATATACAATCTTGCTCGAAATGGTAGTATGCTACTTGGTTTGTCTCTACTTCAATATGTGCATGTGTTTCTTTTAGCATATCGCTTATATACATATTAGTAGAGCCCTTAGGATCTTTGCTTGATTACCAGCGTTGTGATGGCGCTCACACTCGTGGAGGCTGGGTGATCCATAAGCACATCCTTATACAGGTCCCTGGTCATTGGACTATCGAGACAGGGCATCGATACTCCGGAGTAGACTAGCGTATGCGCTTCTCATCCCAGCGTGGGAGACAGTCTGTCCCACAGCCGTCAGTACGTCGTACTTGAGATAGTATGCGGGTGCTCGTTAGGTTACGAGTACACTGGAAAGGACTCATCGGGAACTGTTGGTTGGTATTATACCTATCGTCAGTTATCAGTTCCCACGTGACATGAGTACTGCTTAGTCCGCTGACTTGACACTGTCACTTCGCCTCGAGTGTGTTACCACTGCACTTTGATTACTACCCTACCACGGCTCAAAGGAGTCGTGCAAACAGGTAGTTTTTGGGTGTAGTCCCGAAGCACTTGGAGGCAGTGACGGTTAGACAGGATTCGTCTCTCCCGGTATTGGGGGTTGACATCGCGCTGTGTCCAGGAGAGCCATTACACAAGTAGTCCCTGGCCAGGGCAAGCGAGATATACTCGTAGGTTTCCAGTGTTATCTCAGGATGTTCTGGGCTACACTCCGACATGACTTGTACCGCTATTAGGGGACTGACGTTCACCGCCCCCTAGGCCCGCCATGCGATGTATCAGACGAACAGACCGGACTGTACGGAGACTGTCACATACAGGCTCAGTAGGAGTTCAGATGGGGTTACCTCGTCAGTCTTCTTATTAGCATCTACCTGGGGACCGTTACGTACAGCTAGTGCCGCTTGCGGTCTGTAGTTAAACCCACTGCCAGCGTAGTGTCGAGTCTTTAGAGTCCCACACAGAGAGTTATTCGCCTTTAGGAAAAATGAGTAGTGGTCGCATGGTTTTGCGACAGGGTTCATTCACATCCGCGCACTTGTGCACGTTTGCTATCCGGACAGCTTATACTAGCGGGCTTTGGTTTAAGCCAGATCCTAGTATATGATTTGGGATTGGTTTTATCTCTTTGTGTTCCTGTTCCTCGGATCTCGAATACGGGTGCGTATGCACAGTTGCTTGAGACAGAGGGAGAGGACTTTGATTAGGGTTAATGACCATTGTCATTTTATTAACCCTAATGCTTATGTGTGTATTATGGTTAATTGATATTAGTTTAATATAATTGTGCATGGTTATGGTTGTTGACCATTTGACATTCTTGACTTGTTGACCTAGGTTGACATTTTGACCATCATCATTTCATTTGGAAGATGCTCTTTGATCCTTGCAATTTGCATTAAAAATGAAATGATAATGGTCATGTCTTAATTAAGCCATGACAATTATCTCACTAATTATCAATTCACAATAATTCACACATATATGTTAGAATGCTTCATATTTCTCTCATTCTATCATATAGTTTCTCTCTCTTGCTCTTCCTCTTCCTCAAGCTCTCCCCTCTCATGTGTTGAGAAACACTTGAGCTTGAGAAAAACCATTCCATAGTAATCTCTATTCTCATCTAGGGTTCTAGGATTAGCACTTCTAGCACCCTAGTTACTTCTACCTTGAAGTTGAAGCCAAAGGTTGAGGCTTTCGGGTGGATCCTTCTTCGACGTGAGAAGACGACAAAGGTGATCCCATTCTACTACTCCAAGGAGCAAGAAGAGAAGGACTTAAAGCCCTAGGTATAACCATTCTACCCTTTAGCTAGTTTCTAGTTAGCTTTAGCTAGTTTTTGTTTAGCAAAGATCCTCCTTTGTCTAGTCCATGTTGCCTAGAGTAGTAAAAATCCGATTTTTATTCCGTTTTCCGCCTTCCCGCAAGCACCGGGGTGGGCAACGTGGACTTACAGTGGTATCAGAGCCTAACTAAACATAAACTAGCTAGGTAGTAAAGTGTATGGAAGTTCAATCGGAAAAAATCACAAAACTAAAAACGCAAAACCCTAACTTTCTGTTGAATTTTTTTCTGCTCAAAATAAAATAAATCTTACGTCAAAAATCATCTCAGGGTTTTGTGAAGAAAGCCACCAAAAACGATCCAGTGAATCGTTCAAAGCGCCGCGGTTCCGCGGCAATAGCAAGTTATTGCCGCGCAACCGCGGCCGTTTTGACTCGGTTCTGGGTCGAGTTTGGTGCAGTGTTCTTCTGGCTTGGTTTTGGGATTTTTAAGATGGTTTATTTGTGCCCAGGTTTTCTAGAAAAGAAATTTGTTTTTGGGGGCCTATAAATCCGTATTTTTTATCGAACTTCACTACACTTTGACTAATGGGTTATATTTGTGATGTTTAAATGTATTGAACGTCGGCTAATCGCTATACGTCGATTAGTGGGGGTTATACATATCTGTGATCTGTGTTTGATGATGGTATGTGTATATGAATGCGTTGGATTGTCGCGGGTGAATAGCCGGGGTGGATATGAGATGAGTGTTTCTTTCTCTTTCATTCATGTAATATGTAAATTGATGTATTATTATTTGTATGACCGCACAACCGGGTCGGGGTTGTAGCCGTCATTGTATAATTCTTTTTACTGATTTTGCTCCTAGGATAGACCCATGGAGCGGGTGCACAAACTACCGGGTATCTCGAAGTGCCGAGTGGCCTACTCACGGTGTTGAGGGAGGTTGCTTCGCTTCGGGTACTTGGTGGGTAGTTTAACGCACCCGTAGGGGTCTTGGGTGGGGTATTTGGCTATTCACCGCGACCGTGTAATCCATTTTTCGTTGCAGGCTCGAACGGATTGCGGATTCCTAGTATATCCAATGTATTCATCTGTGATCTGTAATGTCTATCATTGCTATATATTTATATACTATAACTATTTATGCGTTGCTTATGTTTTACAGCCGCGCTAGCCCAGCCCCCGCTCTGTCGTTAGTTAAGTAACCTAACGGGTGATGACGGGGCCCCGTGGCGAATGCGAATGGCATAAGCGTACGTCATATTTTGGTTGTTTTCTGCAATGGTAGGATTAAATGATGGGACGCATTAAAAGAACTAATGCAAGAAAATAAACCATGTAAAAGTCGATTGGAACACTTTGAAAACCACTCGGTTCTTTTCAAAACTAAACTTTTAAACGCGGAGCTTGAACCACTCCTTTTAAAAGCTATCTCGTTCCATCGATTATATCAAGTTCACTACGTTCACGATTTTGCCAAAACCATTCGTAGCCCTCCATCATTTCAGTTAAATGTTCGGTAGTATTCAAGCTATGTATTTTGACCTCACGCCAAGGCATAGTGATTGGTAGCTGCCGGATATTTATCTGTTGCATTGATAGAATGCGTTGGTTTGAGACAGTCGTACTGCCATTTTGGCCTATGTCAAGGGTAGGTACGGGTGGGTTCAAATTAACCGGGATAATGATGGGCAGAACTTGACATGTGACTTATGACATTTTGACCTCACGCCAAGGTCATAAGAGCATGGGGCAAAAATCCACATCGGGAGTTTCATAAGTACTGAAACTTGCTAGTGTTGCATACCATTTGGAGTGTGATAATTCTGGTAGGATTCCTTCGGTTTTATCACGCGATGATATTTGGATCCCGATCCTACTGTGAGTATATGCTACTCCTCGGGAAAACTCTCACTTAACGATCAATGCTATAAACCTAGTAGGTGTCTAGAAAAGTGTTAGCGGGGCTACGCCCACAGGGAAAAGAGGTTACTTAATTAAGAAACTTCGTGAAAGAGTTGGAAAACCTCCCTCGAAGTACCGACACTGGCCTGACTGAACGGTTAAGCAAGTATTGTACGGTGAGATTGATCCCGACTAATCCTTTCTTTACGGTTTGAGAAGGGATTCGAGAGACAGTGGGAGCCATCCAGTTTAGACAAACTAAAAACCACTCTAAACTTGCAAGAGCATCATGCTAAAGTGTTTCTTTTCTCTCTCCTAATTGCAGCGACCATTCAACATGACCGGACTTAAGTTATTACTAGATAAAAACATACTGACAGGGCCAAACTACAAAGATTGGCTCAGGAATGTCAAGATGGCAATCACTTACGACAAGTTGGGGTATGTCCTTACCACTAAAGCTCCCCCTGTCCCAGGTCCCACCTCCAGCGTCGCGGATAAAGAAATCCGTAAGACATGGGAGATAGATTGCGCGAAGGCCAAATGCCTCGTACTTGCCTCGATGGACAACGAACATCAGAGGAGGCACGAGAATATGGACCTAGAGTCCATAAACAATACAAAAGCACTGTATGGAGAGCAGTCTCGTATCGCAAGATACGAAGTATCGAAGAAGCTATTTTCGGCAAGATTGGCCGTCGGATCATCGGTAGCGGAACACGTGCTTAAGATGATTGGCTACATAGAGGAGCTCGCGGACCTTGGGACCACGTTGGAGAATGAAATCTATACTGATTTGATTCTCCAGTCCCTTCCTTCCACTTACGCCCAGTTTATCCTTAACTTCAACATGCAAGGAAAGGAGGTTGAACTTTCCGAACTTCTGAACATGTTGAGGAGTGCTGAGGGCACCCTACAGAAAGGTAGGGAGACATCCACTTTGTTTGTAGGAGGATCTTCATCTTCTAGATTCCGGGCGAAAGCCAAGGGTAAGAAGAAGAAAGCCTCCGCCAAACCAAGAGGCGGTGTCAGTAAAGTGGATACGAAGGGAAAAGGAAAGGCAACAAAGGTAGCGGGAAAGCTGGTGGGGAAGGAAGAATGCTTCTATTGTCACAAAAGTGGTCACTGGAAACAGGATTGCAAGGCTTCGAAGGCCAGGACCCAGGATTTGAAGCGAGTTGCGGCTTCAGCTTCAGGTGTGTATGTTATTGAAAACTGTCTATCAATAAACTCTACATCCTGGGTATTGGATACCGGATCAGGATCTCATATCTGTAATTCTTTGCAGGCGTTGAGAAAGCGTAGAGTTTTGAAGGCAGGTGACATGACCTTCAGAGCTGCAAACGGTGCTAGCATGGATGCTGAGGCCGTGGAGGACTATCACCTGGGACTGTCAGATGGACACTTTTTGGTTTTGCGTAGTTGTTATTATGTACCAAATACAACCTGTAATATCATTTCTGTATCTTTATTATCTAAAGAAGGTTATGAATTTGCATTTGTAAGTAATGTAGTGAACATTCACCTTAATCAAGTTTTGATTGGGTCAGGTACATTGAACAACGGTATATACGTATTAAACCAACCACAGATTTTCAATGTCCAGAATACACACAAAAGAAAGTCTCCAGAAATCAATAAAACTTTCTTATGGCATTGTAGACTGGGTCACATCAATGAGAGAAGGTTGACTAAGTTACATGCAGAAGGATATTTGGATCCGTTCGAATATCAATCGTATGCAACTTGTCAATCCTGTCTCAAAGGAAAGATGACAAAGACTCCATTCACTGGACACAGAGTAAGAGCGAGCGAGCTCTTGGGACTCGTACACAGCGACGTGTGCGGTCCAATGTCTACACATGCACAAAGCGGTTATTCTTACTTCATTACTTTTACGGATGATTTTTCAAGGTTCGGATATGTCTTCTTAATGAAGCATAAATCCGAAGCTTTTGAGAAATTCCAGGAATACAAGAATGAAGTAGAAAAACAAACAGGCAAAAGTATCAAGACACTAAGATCTGATCGAGGTGGAGAATACTTGAGTGCTGAGTTCCTGGGTTACTTAAAAGAGAATGGAATTCTCTCTCAGCTTACTCCTCCATACACTCTGCGACATAACGGTGTATCGGAGAGACGGAACCGAACCCTATTGGATATGGTACGGTCCATGATGAGTAACGCTGAGTTACCGCGATCGTTCTGGGGATATGCGCTAGAATCAGCTGCATACCTTTTGAACCGAGTTCCCACTAAGACTGTGCCTACCACACCATATGAGTTATGGAGTGGGAAGAAACCCTATCTTCAATACCTGAAGATTTGGGGATGTCCAGCTTATGTCAAAAAGCAGCATACGGACAAACTAGATGCACGCTCGGTACTGTGCAAGTTTGTGGGATACCCAAAGAACTCCAGGGGGTATCTTTTCTATTACGCAGAGGAACAAAAGGTCCTTGTTTCTCGTAATGCCCATTTTCTGGAACATCAGTTCTTAGAAAAAGAAATAAATGGGAGCGCAATAGAACTGGAAGAAATTCCAGAACCACAAGCTATTACTGAAAGCTTAGTAGAACCAGAGGGTTCGAAAGATCAGGACATTCCCACGCCACTCCGCAGGAGTAGTAGGCAGTCTCATCCGCCCGAGAGATATTACGGTTTTCTCATTGACGGGGATAGAGAGAATTGCATCATAGATTGTGATGAGCCTACTAGCTTCCAGCAAGCCATCAAGAGCGTAGACTCGGTAAAATGGCTGGATGCAATACGGGCCGAAATGGAGTCCATGTACACCAACAAAGTATGGACGTTGGACATTGCTCCAGATGGGGTAAAACCCGTAGGATGCAAGTAGATCTTCGAAAGGAAGATTGGTGTAGATGGACAGGTTGAGACCTATAAAGCTAGACTGGTTGCAAAGGGTTTTCGTCAGCGACCTGGTTTGGACTATGACGAAACCTTTTCTCCAGTAGCTATGATGAAATCCATTCGGATCCTTCTTGCCATTGCTGCCTCCCACGATTATGAGATTTGCAGATGGACGTAAAAACCGCTTTTCTAAATGGACATTTAGAGGAGTGTGTCTATATGGACCAGCCAGAGGGTTTCATTCAGAGTGGGAGCAGTGGAAATGTGTGCAAGTTGCTTAAGTCCATTTATGGACTAAAGCAGGCATCGCGGAGTTGGAACATCTGTTTTGATGAGACGGTCAAGGAATTTGGCTTTATCAAAAATCCAGATGAACCATGCATCTATTGTAGATTTGTAGCGAGAACTGTAGTATTCCTCGTTTTATACGTGGATGACATTCTCTTAATAGGAAATGACATTCCTATGCTACAATCTGTCAAGGGGTTCTTGTCACACAGGTTCTCCATGAAAGACCTGGGTGATGCCTCATACATTCTAGGTATCCGGATCTACCGTGACAGATCCAAGAGGATATTAGGACTTTCACAGTCCAGCTACATCGACACCATACTGAAGAGATTCAGTATGGAAGATTCCAAGCGCGGTAATCTAACCGGCTTGTCACGGGATCACCCTCTCCAAAGAGATGTCTCCCAAGACTGATTTGGAGAGGGATCGCATGTCTATTATACCCTATGCTTCTGCGGTAGGCTCTATAATGTATGCGATGTTGTGTACCAGACCAGATGTGGCTTATGCACTGAGTGTAGTAAGCAGGTATCAGTCGAACCCTGGGGAGAAACATTGGATAGCAGTAAAGAACATTCTCAAGTACCTGAGAAGGACTAAGGAGATGTTCTTGGTGTATGGCGGAAAAGACCTCCAGATTGAGGCCTTTGCTGACTCCAGCTTCCAAAGTGACAAGGTTGATTCCAAGTCCATGTCGGGTTTTGTCTTTACCCTCAATGGAGGGGCGGTGTGTTGGAAGAGCTCCAAACAGGAAACCGTTGCTGACTCGACTATGGAAGCGGAATACATCGCTGCATCTGATGCCGCAAAAGAAGCTGTCTGGATGAGGAAGTTCTTGAAAGAACTTCAGGTGGTTCCGTCCATTGTTGACCCAATACCTCTGTATTGCGACAACAACGGGGCTATAGCTTTAGCGAAGGAACCCAAGTCCCATCAGAAATCCAGACACATCTTGAGGCGGTATCACCTGATCAGGGAGATCGTGGATCGCCAGGAGATCGAGGTTCGGAGGGTTGCTTCAGAAGATAACACTGCAGATCCATTCACCAAGGCCTTACCCCAGACTCAGTTCGAGCGGCTGATCGAAATGATAGGTCTTCGATACGCCAGTACATGGCCTTAGTCCAAATGGGAGATTGTTAGTGTATATGCCCTAGAGGCCATTACTGTATCATACTAGTTTGTATATTACTTGATGGAAGCTTGGGATATTCACAGTTGTATATACAATCTTGATCGAAATGGTAGTATGCTACTTGGTTTGTCTCTACTTCAATATGTGCATTTGTTTCTTTTAGCATATCGCTTATATACATATTAGTAGAGCCCTTAGGATCTTTGCTTGATTACCAGCGTTGTGATGGCGCTCACACTCGTGGGGGCTGGGTGATCCATAAGCACATCCTTATACAGGTCCCTGGTCGTTGGACTATCGAGACAGGGCATCGATACTCCGGAGTAGACTAGCGTATGCGCTTCTCATCCCAGCGTGGGAGACGGTCTGTCCCACAGCCGTCAGTACGTCGTACTTGAGATAGTATGCGGGTGCTCGTTAGGTTACGAGTACACTGGACAGGACTCGTCGGGAACTGTTGGTTGGTATTATACCTATCGTCAGTTATCAGTTCCCAGGTGACATGAGTACAGCTTAGTCCGCTGACTTGACACTGTCACTTCGCCTCGAGTGTGTTCCCACTGCACTTTGATTACTACCCTACCACGGCTCAAAGGAGTCGTGCAAACAGGTAGTTTTTGGGTGCAGTCCCGAAGCACTTGGAGGTAGTGACGGTTAGACAGAATTCGTCGTTCCCGGTATTGGTGGTTGACATCGCGCTGTGTCCAGGAGAGCCATTACACAAGTAGTCCCTGGCCAGGGCAAGCGAGATATACTGGTAGGTTTCCAGTGTTATCTCAGGGTGTTCTGAGCTACACTCCGATACGACTTGTACCGCTATTAGGGGACTGACGTTCACCGCCCCCCTAGGCCCTCCATGCGATGTATCAGACGAACAGATCGAACTGTACGGAGACTGTCACATACAGGCTCAGTAGGAGTTCAGATGGGGTTACCTCGTCAGTCTTCTTATCGGCATCTACCTGGGGACCGTTACGTACAGCTAGTGCCGCTTGCGGTCTGTGGTTAAACCCACTGCCAGCGTAGTGTCGAGTCTTTAGAGTCCCACACAGAGAGCTATTCGCCTTTAGGCAAAATGAGTAGAGGTCGCATGGTTTTGCGACAGGGTTCGTTCACTTCCGCGCACTTGTGCACGTTTGCTGTCCGGACAGCTTATACTAGCGGGCTTTGGTTTAAGCCAGATCCTAGTATATGATTTGGGATTGGTTTTATCTCTTTGTATTCGTGTTCCTCGGATCACGAATATGGGTGCGTATGCACAGTTGCTTGAGACAGAGGGAGAGGACTTTGATTAGGGTTAATGACCATTGTCATTTTATTAACCCTAATGCTTATGTGTGTATTATGGTTAATTGATATTAGTTTAATATAATTGTGCATGGTTATGGTTGTTGACCATTTGACATTCTTGACTTGTTGACCTAGGTTGACACTTTGACCATCATCATTTCATTTGGAAGATGCTCTTTGATCCTTGCAATTTGCATTAAAAATGAAATGATAATGGTCATGTCTTGATTAAGCCATGACAATTATCTCACTAATTATCAATTAACAATAATTCACACATATATGTGAGAATGCTTCATATTTCTCTCATTCTATCATATAGTTTCTCTCTCTTGCTCTTCCTCTTCCTCAAGCTCTCCCCTCTCATGTGTTGAGAAACACTTGAGCTTGAGAAAAACCATTCCATAGTAATCTCTACTCTCATCTAGGGTTCTAGGATTAGCACTTCTAGCACCCTAGTTACTTCTAGCTTGAAGTTGAAGCCAAAGGTTGAGGCTTTCGGGTGGATCCTTCTTCGACGTGAGAAGACGACAAAGGTGTTCCCTTTCTACTACTCCAAGGAGCAAGGAGAGAAGGACTTAAAGCCCTAGGTATAACCATTCTACCCTTTAGCTAGTTTCTAGTTAGCTTTAGCTAGTTTTTGTTTAGCAAAGATCCTCCTTTGTCTAGTCCATGTTGCCTAGAGTAGTAAAAATCCGATTTTTATTCCGTTTTCCGCCTCCCCGCAAGCACCGGGGTGAGCAACGTAGACTTACACGTGACAGGTTTTGTTGGCGGCCCATGCAGGTTTGAATCGTATGGAACACTACCATTCAGTTCTGTTCTGCGTGAACAACCTAAGCAATGTAACATAAGAACCAGCAACTAAAATATTCTTTACAATTCATATTTCTTGAATCTTACAATTTTATATTCCTTTAATCATATACTTTGAATCTGTCCTAACCGAAAATTTTCATTCAAGGTTATGGATTCCCCAAACAACACCAGCACCAATCTCAACAACACACCTCCACCACTACCAGTCACATCTGCCGTCCCTGGTCCGCTCAACGAGCAAACAGCTCTGCTTGAGGCAATCCGCAGCCTCCTGGAGGGACAGCGGCAGCTCTTGAACCGTCCCGAGGTTGAAGCACCTGTGGTGAAGCAATTCAGAGCTTTACATCCCCAACAGTTCTTAGGAAAGGGGAGCCCACTGAAAGCTGAGGAATGAGCTCAGAGTATAGAAGATGATCTGGCAGCAGCACAAGTGCCAGAAATAGCTTGGGTTCGTGTTGCAAAATTACAGCTCACGGACAATGCACGAAACTGGTGGAAGGCGGAAGAAAGCCGTCTTGAACATCCCATCGAATGGAAGACTTTCCGTGACATGTTCGACGCTAAGTACTTCCCAGGTTCGACATGGAACAACAGTTCATTCATCTGCAACAAGGTTCACTATAGACCAAGTCAGTATATGCGTATGACGCTGAGTTCACCATGCTCAGTCGGTAAGTTATGTCTCAATAATTCAACTCTTCAATATATTACATACTATACAGCTAACAAAAGACCGTAACGGGTTTGCGGCCCATCTCATACCGACTGCTGAGATCAGAGCTAGAAAATTTCAGCAAGGGTTGGACCCGGAAATCCAAGCTGTATTAGCTACAGGGGATTTCCCTACCCATGATATGGCTTTGAAGGCTACCCGAAGATATGAGGCAGTAGTAAAGAGGAGGGGTGGACCTCAATCTGCCAGTTTGAAACACGCTGCAACTCAAATGGTAGGAAGAGCCTCTTCCAGGCCATCGTTCGAACCCAGGAGAACTGAAGAACCCAATAACCAGCCAGGACCATATTTCTGTTTCCATTGCAAGAGAGATGGACATTTGATAAAGGACTGTAGACGCGCAAAAGGCCTGTGGCTATTTTGTGGCACGTCCAATCACAGAATTCAGACCTGTCCATATAGATACAACTCAGCACACACACCCACCAACTACCCGCAACGACCAGCTATCCAGGCTCCTTCAACTCATCCTGCACTCCCAGCACCACCTCCATGTGGATTTCCTGCACAGCCAAATCGCCAATTCCATCAGGCATAGAGGAACATGCCTCGAGGACAGAGGAATGCGCCTCCAGCTAGGAGAAACGTGCCATGGCGACAGGCTTACACCTTAACTGCCATACAAGCCGAGACAGTTGACCAAGGTAACACTAGTAAGTCTCTTTCACATTTTTAAAAACCCTTGTATCACGTTGTTATTTTTCATACACTATCAGTACTTCAGTCACCAAACTTTTCTTGAATCTGTTACACTTTCCTTTTACAAATTTCGAGAATGAAATTTTTTGTAAGTAGGGTAGACTGTAACAACTCCAATTTTAGTGTAAAGAAATTTGTTAAAAAGTTAATGTATACTTAGAGTAATTGCATTTCTGAGAGTACCATAAATATTTGTTTTGCTTATTAACAGTAAGAAGGAGCTTGAAGCTCATTGGTAATACCTTGCACTGCTGAACCAACCCACCAGAGTTCAAATCCCATACCCCACATTATTTTTAATATTGTTTTATTTTGAATTTTTAGAATACCAAGGGTTTACACGTGCATATCTCATAAAAACCCAACTACACCCTGTAAACTAACTGCACCAGTGAGATAACCAACCGATGGGGGACCTTCCGACCGCCTGACTCGGCCGGACTCGGCCGAATCGGCCGGTGGACCGGCCGACTCGGGCCGCCGCCGCAGGCCGAACTCGGCCGGACCGCCGAGTCATCAACATGGAAGTTATGACTTTTGGGATCCCCTGCACACCAGTATAGTTTAAATCCCTAGACCGGTAACAGAACTCTTTTAAAACCCTAATTACTCCACTTTTAATACATTTTAATGCATTTTATCATATTTTTTTTCATTTAACCCTTTCACCTACCCTAACCCTAGCCTTACCCTATAAATACAACCCCTACACACACACCCTTCGCTCCAAAATTTTGAGCAAAACTCTCAAGAAATTTCCTAGAACCTTAGTGTACTTTGAAGCAGCGAAGGGCGAAACTCCGACGATTTTTCCGGCGACAACCATAGGAGTTCCCGTCGACGAAACGACGCACCGGCGCTTCCTCCCGTTTCCTCTTCATCACCCCTAAGTTTGAAACCTGTAAGTCCCAATTCCTTCTTCACTTTACTATTCTCAAAATACGAAATTCCAAAACCCGACGGAATCAGAATTAATCCGATTTCCGATTCGGTTCTTTCTAAAAATTCAACTTTTCTTAAATACAATCATACCAAATCATTACATGTTGACTATTAAACATTAATAAATATGTTGAACAAGTCTCATGACAATCTATTCCATTTTGTAACTTTTACCGCACTTTTTCATTAAAATACAATGTAGTTTCATTTCGACATTAAAATATCACAAACTTGCTATACCTTTAAGTAGATCACGAGGTAATGACCTACCTCCTTAGAAACTCATATGCAACATAGCATAATACCTTTCGGGAACATAGAATACGGAAAAACGAAACCTTTCAAATAAATACCATTTACTAATAAAACCGTTTTCTAAAAGATTAAGTATTTTACAAATTTTTGCAAAGCGCCGCTACAACCCATTTCGGAGAACCCAAATGGGATGGTGCGGATTATCGCACATCCCTGGGTTTAGTAGTGCGAGATGCAGACCTCCATAAGGAGCATTCGGTCTCGAAGGATTTACAAATACAAATATCTTTAGAAAAATGAGATTTCTAGAAATATAATATATAACAAAATTATTTTTATATAAATATATATATATGTATCATTAAAATATCGATTTTGAGATAATATAAATATTCCAATTTTTTTCAAAATCAAAAGGATCACTTTACATTAAAATACCATGAAATCTATACAAATTCAATATTACAATTAAATACCCTATATTATGAAATTATGTTATCTTCATTTGAAATATCATAAATATAAAATCTATATTTATTACAACTCTAAAGACGATAAATAAATACTTGGGGTGTATTTGAAAATTATACAAAAGTATTTTTACATAAAACCCCCTCAAGTTCTATAAATTACCCTAAGGACCCTAGTAAATATAGGTTTAAGCGGGACCAATCTATTGAGCCTCAGGGAGCCGGAGAAGTGGGTGCTTGCCTATTTAAGGTAGACAACTTAACAACGGTGTTATCAACACGGTAATCGTCTTTGAAAAAGAAAAAAATCCTGCCGTCCATATGTAGCGGTCACCGATAACATCAAAACAATCAGGACTTCAATTTCTTTTCTAATTGTCTAACTCAGACTGAGTCTCAGTATTATAATCTAACTTTAATATGATTCAAGTACAATCTACAATACTACAATTCAACATGAATCCATGAACCCATATACTCAATCTATTCAATCTATATTGACTGAATCGAACCATGGATATACTTCCATTTACATGATTCTTCAGTTACATCCATGATTCTACAGTTACATCCATTTACTGATAACATGCTTTCGGTAAGTCTCCCAATTATAAAATCTATACAGTTTACCATACAAGACAATACAATACAACTATACAACAAGACATCTCGGGGTTTAAGGGGTAGATTAGTACGGAAGGTGTTAGAAGTGGCACGATACAGTACGATTTAATACACCTAATCTGAATCCAGTTGTTGTACCGTGGCATAAACGGTTCCTCTTACTACACTTGCCTCTAGTCTCTGGCATATAGAGACTTCTCTCGTATACACTGGCATATTTCTGTACCAAGCTACAAACAACAGCGTTAACATCAAATACTCATATAATACAACTTAAAAATCTACCTTCTCTCTCGGTCTATTCTATTTCTCCCTTATCCTTGGGACTTACTGAGCGATTGTTCGCTGACGACATTCCTTCTCTTTCTTCTTTGGAATGTTGTCAGGTGGATCGGACCTTCACGAGATCGAGCATACCAGTGAGGACTTGGAACAGCTTTCCTACGACCCAGAGCTTTAGCTTCATTGTACACACTTTTATTTCAGTATTTCTTTCCATTTCTGTTATGCCATTGTTTAGGCATTACTTTCATTCAGATGTATTTACTTTTCCATGCATTGTACAAAAGAATGTGAATAAATAAAGTTGCTGTTCAATTATATCTTTTATCTCTTGTGCATTTATATTTATATTGCTTAGATACGCTTAGCGTATTTACTTCAGAGTAAATACGTAACGGCCTCGTCGCGGCCTCTGCCCATATACTAGGAAGCGGGGCGTGACACATATTGTTCGCATTTGGACCAAAAGTTCCTCCATCGAATAGCGTATTGTACCAACGTCTCGTTGGACCTTACTCTTTCGTTGATTAACGTAGAGATCGTAGTGCGTTCACTTGCACTAACGAATCTCTGTGTGAAGAGTAACACTATATCAGCAAAGGTTTTAATGGAGTCATTTGGGGGCTCCGAATACCATTCAAAAGCTGTGTTCACCAGGCTGCTGACAAAATGTCGGATGAGCAGATTATCATCACCTCCAGTGTTACCGCACATGGCTTTAAATTGTGTAATATGCTGGTATAAGTTATCTGTCCCCTTGAAAATGTTAAACTTTAGGATTATATATCCCGGAGGGTACAGCAATTGGTCGTTCCACACTGGATATGGTCGTCCAGTCTTGACCAACTTGTTTACCGCTTCACTGGCCCGATGAGATTTGATCTGTTAAACGATATATTCATCGAGTTGCGCTTTTGAGATCATATCACCCTTGACGGCTGGAAGGGTTTGCGAAGGACTTGAAGCTTCTCCCTTCTCATTGTCAAGGACCACTGGCGGATCTTCGACCGACGGTTCTATGGGTTGAGACATCATCTCACACATATTTTGTATCAGGAGTCCCATTTTGTTCATATTAGCGACCATTTCCGCCGCTTTCTTGTCCTTTTTTGAGGGCACGCTTTAAAGAGTCCATTTCAGACCCATGCGCATTTGGTTCTTCTTGCTCATCTTCTAAACTTGCTTTTGGCGAAGACTAGCAAGGGTTGCTGGTTGAGCGGCCATTTCTTGGAGCTTGTTATGCCCCGCTTCCCTGTAGACAGAAACAGTGACGCGGCAGGCCGCAATGTATTTACTATGAAATAAATACGTTAAACGTAATTAAGCAATATATAACTGAATAAGAATGACAAGAGTAATAAAATAAACAGCAACTTTATTTACATTCAACTTTACACATAACTGTTTGTAATGAAAAGATATAATGATATAAAGCAAATGTCTAAACAATGGCATACAAAAAATAAGTGCAAGAAGAACTAGTAGTTCGGCTGAGCTGTAAGCTGGCCTAAGTCCTCCTGGCTCGGCTCTGCCTCCTCAGAGTCCGGTCCTCCTAACGAACATTCCAAATAAAGAAACAGAAAAGAATATCATCAGCGAACTAAAGCTCGATAAGTCCCAAAGGAAGAAAGAGAAGATAGTATATAAAGTAAAATGAACATATAAAGTTGTATATGTATGATTACTCGTATATGATACTTATTCTAACGTGGTTGTTTATAGTTTGATAAAGAAGGTATTCATGTATACGAGAGGAGTCCATCTTACCCCGTGGACTATAGTAACATGTAGTACAAGGCTCCGTCATAACCCATGGGACAACGGCACGGGAATTCATGTAGGTGTCTTTTAAGCGACCTCTCGTATCCCGATATACGTTTCGTACCAATCTACCCCTTTATCCTCGCGTAATGTATTGTGTAGATTATGTTTACAATTCTTTCCCGAAACCATGGATACAAAATGTTCAGGTTCATGTTCAGGATGTAATCATGTATTCAAGTAGTCATGTCAACTTCAAGTCAAGTTATAACCATGGTTCGGTCAAGTCAATTCAAGTCAAGTATACATGTTTGAATTTGATATTTGAATTCGAGTATTCATGTTCATGATCTAGTATTTATGTTTGATTTTGAATTCATGTTTGTGGTTGGACTCAGACCGAGTCAGACACTTGTAAGCTGATTTAACTCTTGAATTCTTAAGTTCGGGAATTATTGGCAACTGCTGCACATGGATGGAAGGATTTGTGTCTTTTTACAAGACAATTGCCATTGATAACTCATGTTAAGTTTTCTAACCTGAATAGGCAAGCACTCACTTTTTCCGGCTCCCTGGGGATCAGGAGAATTGATCCCGCTTAAACCTATATTTACTAAAGTCCTTAAAATATTGTTTTGTATATCTCGAACGGGTTTTATGAAAAATATTTTTAATATAGAGTAAAAATAAAACCTCGAGGGTGATTTATATTACTTAGGATTTTCATGAGCATGTGTTTTACGTATTGAAGTATTTTAATGATAAACACCTAGCTTTTGAAAGTTTACGGTGTTTTAGTGAAAACTAGCCTTTTTTTAGTATCTTGATGGTATTTTATTGACATTTTTTGATCTTTCATTTTTCATAAAAATATAGTTTCATAATATAATGAAAATAGGGATTTATAGCTTTAAATAATTTTTAATTTTAAAAAAAATTTAGTTTTATTTAGAAAAATCATTTTCCTTAAAAACTGTATTTATGTCCTTTTGAGATCGAATACTCCGTGAGGAGTGCTGCATATCGTTATACTATCCCCAGGATGTGCGATAATCCGCACCATCCATTAGCGGGTCCCCTAACGAGAGTTGTAGATGCATAATTGCAAAGGAATATGAAATACTGTTTTAAAAGAAACCCGATTTTAAAGTATGTGGTATTTTATTGTAAAGAATATTCTTCGATACAAATAGGCATCATGCTATAAAACCAAAGTGTACATGTGGGGTAGGTCATTACCCCGTGAAGTTTTTCCTAAAGGTATAGTTTTAACGAAAACGTACAGAAGTGATAATAAAGTTCAAGGCATTTTAATGAAAAAGTTTAATTATGGTTGTTTCACATGAGATTCTTGGTTAAACTGGATTCTAAACATTGGTATTTAAGGTTACAAATAATGTGTAAAATTTGGTTGAACAATATATAAAGGAAAAGGGAGTTTCTAGGATTTAGAAAAAAGATATCGGTAATAACTCCACTTACCGATATAAGTTTTAAAGTTGAATTTCAATGAAGAGAAAGAGAGTTTGGGAGGGACTTACGGTTTAGAAAACTTAAGAAAGGGTGAGGAAAGGGAAGAGTGTCTTCGTGGCGTCGCGGGAGCTCCGGAATTGGCTTCGATCTTCGATGAAAAAAGCTTGCTTGCTAACTCCACTTTACTCCACTTGCACTTAAGTACTTTTGAGAGAGTTTTTACTAGAATTTTTAGAATGGTGAAGAGCTAGGGTATGGGGTGGTATTTATAGTGGAGAATTACGGTTTGCGAGTTAAAAATGTGGATTAAAAAGTATTAATTGGTGAATTGAAGATTCTCTGTTTGATTGCAGGGAAATCAAATAGTGCAGAGGAGTTGATGGGAGTTGAAGAGATGAGTGTGTAAAGCACGGAGCATTTTGGCTCCATCTGAACCGTCCCCACTGGTCTTTAGGCAAGTTTGGCCTGTCGATCTTGAGGCAAATGCCTCGAGATTCATGCCACCAGATCAACTCTGTATTTACACCATTATCCACATGTTTGATTTTTCTGAACTTTTCATTTCCTCGTGTATTGCACGTGCAATCTTTTTGGCTTCCAAAAAGTTAAAAAGAAAAATCAGAAAAAAATTGTGTCTGATGGGAATCGAACACACAGGTTACGTCACAGCAGTGCAAAGGGTTTTCCAGTGAGCTACAAGTGGCTTCTTGCTTTTATTTAATAAAAGTGATTTATAACTCATACATAGGCTGTCAAACTCTTTTCTGTATTGACAGAAAATTTTCTGTACATAGATTTCAGAGTCGTTACAGAGCTACTACTGTCTTTTAGAAACAGTCAAAGACTGAGTATGCGGCCTGCGGCTAACAAAAGCATTGCTTCCGTTGCTCGAATTCATCATATGCACGGTGTGAACTATCATGCCCCCATGCTTAAGGCGTTTAAAGTCTCGTCCTTTGGAATTTTCCTTGGGCGATTGAACTTTCTCTGGCTTGTCTTTTTTCAGAAGCCAACTTAGGCCACTTTAGGAGGAGCCATCTAGAAAGGAACCACCCTGGGCAGAGTCACCTTATGAGGAGTCCTCTTATGCTTGGAAGGAGAGTTGTCGGCCTCGGACTGACTCTTGAGTTTCTTGGACTTGGGAAAGGAGCCGTGATCGATGAAAGAGCCCTTGAAATCTTTCCAGACTTTATAAATTTTTGAGGAAAGTCGTGGAGGTGAGCACGCCATATTTGGCTCATTTAGTTCCTCCACGAGTGGTGGAGATTTCTTCAGTACAGCGGTAGGTGAGTTGCGCCTTACCATCCTCAGCAGTTCAAACATGTTCCCAGTTGGAACATCAGCATGGATAGTTGGTATTGGGGCTGGTGGAGTCAGCCCTAACGGGGAGATGCCCTTAGCCTATCTTTGTTAATGCCAGTAGTGACGTCTAGTGCCTCTTCAGTTTTGGGATCCTGATAAACTTGCCCCTTATGTGGCTATTGAGATTCAGCATGTGTCAGCCTCCTAAAGACTGAAGTCTTTAGTTGCGCCGGAGCATCGAGCATGAGTTTGTGGACGTCAGACTTTTTAGGAACAACCGTAACAACAGGAGATAGCCTATGGAGGACATGCTCTCTTGGAGTGGTTGGAGTAGCTGGATTAGCAGGAGCAGCTGTAATACTCAGTCCCTTTATGTAATTAGCGTATTTTAATAAATAAGTCTCCTGATATTTCCCCAAAATTTTCTACAAATTTTCCGTATTTTTCCAGAATTTAATCCAGACTTATTCCAACTTAAAAATATATGTGTATAAATTTTATTTAAACTAATTTATTAAAACTCCTAACCAAACTAAAATCCTATTTACTTATTTCTTTTTCCCTCTTCCTATTCCTAACCCAGCCCCGGCCCAAACCCCCTATTTCTTTTCCATTTTCTTCCTGAGCCGGCCCATCTCTCTCCCTTTCCAATTAATTTCATTTTCTCCCGAGCCCAGCCCACTCCCTTTTATTTCTCCTCCATTTTTCCAACTTCCCCGAGCCCGGCCCAACTCCCCCAACCCGACCCGACCTGCTTCCTTCCTTTCTTCTTCCTTCGTTCTCCTTTCCCGCTCATTTCCTCTTCCCGTTCTCGCGCTCGTTCCCCCTACGTCCCCACGTCGTTGCAACTGCTACGGCCCATTTGACCACGCCTCCATCTTTTTCGCCCCTCTCTCCCCACGCCCCCCTCTTATTCTCTCGTTTCTCACCATCTCTCAATCTCACCCACTGCCTCCTCTCTCCCAACTCTCAATCTCACCCACTGCCTCCTTTCTTCCCCTCGCCACCATCACTTTGCAGCCCTGCTCACCGCGAGATCCTCACTGCCGGCCACCCCCGACGTCTAGCCCTCGTCCGCGCCCCTCCAAGCTGCAGACCCCGAGCGCACCCCCTCACCTGCACGCAGGAAACCCTACCTCGCCGGCGCCTCCGTCGACCTCACGTCGTCACCACCAAGCTCTCTCTCTCTCCTTCAGTAACATCTCTCTCTCTCTCCCTCTGCAACATCTTTCTCTCTCTCCCTCAAGAACATATCCCCCCCTCTCTCAGCTCTTCTTCAAAAAGAACCCTAGACCAAACCTAACCCAATCTCACAGTCGAGCCCCCGGCATTTCATCGAACACATACATCGATCGCTGTTGCCGCTATTCTGGTCACCGATGTCGCCATCAAATCTGTGGCCTCAATCCCTTAAGCCGTCATCGTCATCAACACGCCATTCATCGCAACGCCAGCGCACGCCCGTCGCATCCGCCGAGCCATCGAGTCCAAGAAGCAAGATCCGACAAGGCTAAACCTGTGCTGCGTTCGTGACGCGATCGTGCCGTTGCCGCTGTCGTACCGTCGTTGACACGTCTTCAGGCAAGTTTAATACTTTCTTCATGCTAATTTTATATGTTACAATTCAAGTTACCAATAATTTCCGCATATACTTTTCATGTGAATTGTTATGATTCAAGTGTTCGATACAAAACCCGAATGGAAGACCCCGTAAAATTGATGACAACAAATAACATGTGATGGCCTGAGTTATAATGAATGTCCCTTAAAACTTTGGTTACAATATGATGCTGTTTGCTCACGTAAAATGATGTCCCGATTTCTGTCGCAAAACCTGAAAACTTTCGTACATGCTAAACCGTAAAATTTATAATAGATTGTGTATAAACTAGATTTTAGCGTTCAATGGCTCTTATCAAAGATAACTGTTTAACCTACCGTATTCTATAGTTGATCGCTAAATTTTAACAAACTATGATAGAGATAATTGCGGAGGATTACGATTCTGGACTACAGTCCAGAACGGAAATCCCAGTTAACCCCTGTTTCTAAACCATTGTATATTCCGGTTCAAATATGAGAATGCACGGAACCCTATATAGTTACGTAGAGAATTGAGTTTTCTTTCTTACTCCACTGGTCTCACTGGATTCCTCAACTGTTTGATATTTTTAACTCATTTTATAATGTCAATACGTTTTGCTGAATTCTGCAGAGGCAGATTTTACACATCGAACATAACCTGTCCATAACTCCCTATCGCTATACTACATTACTGATCCGCCAATTGCGGTGGAAACCTAACTGATAACCCTAAACATTGTTCAACTATAGTGTCGCCTAATTACGATCCCAACTGGGGTTAAAGTGTGTTACGCAATGGACTTCCGATTCTGAAACCGGATTTCCAGCCATGAACACTTAAATTGAAATGGTCATAACTAGCAACCCTGAAATCCGATTGGTGCGAAACAAATTTTGATGGATAGATAATTCAATATACTATTTACCTTTTTTTCATTGTTTCGCTTAATTCTGCATGCATAACTTATAGTGAATTATGCAAGTGGTAGGACGCTGACCGATGGTATTCCATTCATATGGTAATTATTATATACTCATCATATCGTATAGAAGTCATTGTATCGGTAACCTAGTGATCATATACATTACTCAGTGTTAGGTATTAATGTTTGATTATGGCAAGTACGTTAGTGTTTAAGCATGAATGGATAAGTGAAAGTGACACGTACTTATACACAATCAGTGGACCCTATTGATTTATTGCATTGTCGATGTCTATGGGACGTGTATAAGTGTGACTATAATTGGTATGGGACGATTATAGAAGCATTTATATGGGTGTCATAGGTAAGGCACCAAACACTGTCGATTTGTCTTGGGTATCAGTCGAGACATGCTTGATGGAGATCCTGTCTCCAGTTTTCACGTAGACTTGTCATGGACCGACTGGTATTTGAGTTTATGGTTGGCGTTTGATGTAGACCACAGGGTGTGGGTTGGTTTGAGTATGAGTTCAACAGAATCTCGGGAGTCCCATTACCGGTACATACAGCGATTCTGGAGATATATGGGGATATTACTGATTATTAGCGAGCGACTCGGGCTCGTGTTCCCTTTTCCTTGGGTCCTACCCTTGGGTGGGGGATACTCACGAGTGGTTGACTCTCACACTTTGACTGACGATAGGCTTAGCGACCTATACAGTGGGACTTAGAGACTAATAGGGTTAGCGACATTGACATGCATTGCTTACTGATTCAACATACCTGCCATACTGTTTACTGTTTTACTGCTTACCTGTTCTATTAACTACCTGTATTTGGCTACTTCATGCTTACTGTTTCATATTCATCATTATTGCACGTGTTCACATTTATGTGTGTGTATATATATATATATATATATATATATATATATATATATATATATAATGCTGTAGTGTCGCTCTGACGAGCTGAGTATGCATGCTCAGAGTGAGAAGTGGATCTAGCTTGGACCAGGACCTAACGTACATCGAGGACATCGCGGACATCTTGATCTGCGACCTAGAGCTATACTCTCTTGATCTCCATCTGGTTAGTTCTTTTGTATTTGTTTTTGATTTAGTGGCTGCATTTCTCATTACCTGTGCATTGATTACTGATTACCACGTAAAGTTAGAAGCCGAAGTGTGACTACGGCAGTATATTTCCTTGACCGTAGGAGCAAGGATGGCCTTGTTAACCCTTCATATTCTGTATTTTGGGAAGCGGGACGTGACATGGTTTTGTTGGTATCAAAGCCAGGTTTTTCTATATTTGGGATTGCAGTTTCCGAGTAAAGCTTAACAAATTAAGTCACTCCTTCGGTCCAGATTATGAACTGTTATCTTTGACTTGAATCTTTATTATTCGTCATGCCATATTTTGACTCCATCCGTTAGAATTTTGGGTGACTTAGTAGAGTTACGTGATTGTAATTATGACCTGTAGCATGGTTATGATACTGTACTTTGTTGAGTGACTTGGAGTTCTACATTTGATTTCCACTCGTTTGAATTTCACCTCACCCGATATTCTTGTTTCCTTGCTTAATCTACATTGTATTCTGATTCTTATAGCTTGTACCATAAGCCGTCCTAAAATTGTTGTTTCAGGATCATGTCTTCCAACGACACTTCTTCTATCTCCACTCCCCAAATCAGACCGCCGATATTTTGAATGTACTGTAAGGTTTGAAGGAAGCCCAGGAGCGAACAAACGACCTGTTAGCTGCAGGATTAAGAGGGCAGATAACTCAGGCACCAGAGGAAGCCTCCACTCGTAAGTGAATCCCCGTTAAATAAGGAAAAGAGGTGAAGATGAAGTGTCCACTTGTTCTCCAGCAACAGAAGCAGCGGAAGGCTCAACGTCATGGATACTGCAAGAAGCCAGGACACCTTCAGAGAGACTGTCACAGCGCCAAGGGACAGTGCCTAATTTGCTGATCCAGCGAACATCTTGTCAACGGTTGCCCTAAATGGAAGGAATTACAAGGAGGAGATTCGTCCACACTCTCCACTCCTGTGAAGTGATGGTTATTTCGTAGTTCGAGCTTCGAGGATAGTACAGACCCAGCGCAGGATTCAATTCGCGTGACGAGAATACATCGGTCTAGAAATCAAGGAAGAATTATCACCTTTCTGCTTTCAATAAAAATGTTGTCACTCTTTTGTAAATATTTCCTTTCGTTTAAGATCTTGTATTCGCTGAACTGTTAGTTGAATGCAATAAAACTTTGAGTTGTGATGTACGTATCGTTCCCTTGCCTCTCACTTTACTTATACTATTCATTGCATCGGCATTCTAAATTTTGATTTTTCAGTCCTTACCTACCGCATATTTTCCTTGTGCTACCGTATCTTTGGTTACTTTCTTAATGTGTTCCACTGTCTAATCATGACTCTTTCTTTTCAGGCCATGGCCCACCCTAGAGCAGTGCCGCCTCTAGATGAGGACACACGGTCGTGCCTTTCCTTGGACTGCATGCTGGTGAGTTCAGATGACGAGATCAACGGACCACAAGTGATTTTCGGAAACAGCGATTCCGAGGGTGAGGGATTCGCAGCCCCAGAAGTCGACATGATCAGCGACTCTGACGACGAAGAAGAGGACCCCGAAGAGGACCCGATAGAGGAAGATCCCGAGGAGGACCCGATAGAAGAAAATCTAGGGGAGGAAGACCTTAAGGAGAATCCAGTGGAAGAAAATCCTACGGAAGAAGATCCAGAAGAAGAGAATCACATGGAAGCAGACCTCGATGAAGAAGCTCAAGCCGAGGGAGAAGGACCGGAAGAACAAGACCCCGCGGCAGAAGAACCTCCAGTGGCGATCCCTGCGAGGCGCTATGGAAATGGACGCCCCTATCTGAGCGCACGGGCCTACCGTAACCTACTGAACTTCCATAACCGCGACTGACGTGATTTAGCTTTTGTTTCCTCTGGCCGAATAAATCTATGTATAGTTTAGGGCCATCTTTTATCTTTCGAGAATTCCTTGTTTGGGAATTTTCTGGAATGATAATAAAGTTTCTGAGTTTGCTAATCTTCGATTATTGATTGGCATGATGTATTAAATATTTTCCCTTCCCAATAAATTTCTTCCCTCCTGAGATTCATGACTGTTCACCCTTGCACCCTGTGCTGACCCGACCCCAGTCTCTTCGACATTCAGTTTGAAGTACTACAGTCCGGCCTTTTGAGTGGGCCATGCTCCATTGTAATCCCTACCCTGGCTAGCGCTATACATTTTGTGCTATCTCCTATTACCATAATTACATTCAGTGACATCGTATTCGAAATTTAGCTTCCACTACCTTGTGTTTACGAAAATTGCGTGTTATTAACTACTTCCGTTTTACCCCTCATAAATGCTTTACTATTCTTCACCTTCTCAATAGCGCAAACATATATCGCGCATATTATTTTGTTCTATATCTCTTATTTTCACCATGTGGGTTTTCTAAGTTATTTTAAAATTGTTTGATCGATACATTTATTCTAAAATACTTTAACCTATCGACAAATCCTTCACTTTTATAATTGTTACCTTATTTTCCCGGGTATTGTGCTTATAGTTTGCTATTATAAATGGTTATGCCTTATGCTTATTATTTTAGCTGCGCTACTCTTTCATATACGTATGTATATATATATATTTAGGATTCTGATTTTATCTAGCTGATTCTACGTAGACCGCTATATTGTAGTATTTGATTCTGTGATTTTTCCGTATATTATTTATAGCTTATCGTTTATTTTAAATTTCAAGGACGAAATTTTTGTAACGGTGGTATGATGTAATACCCAGTCCCTATATGTAATTAGCGTATTTTAATAAATAAGTTTCTAGATATTTCCCCAAAATTTTCTACAAATTTTCCGTATTCTTCCAGAATTTAATCCAGACTTATTCCAACTTAAATATATATGTGTATAAATTTTATTTAAACTAATTTATTAAAACTCCTAACCAAACTAAAATCCTATTTACTTATTTCTTTTTCCCTTTTCTTATTCCTAACCAAGCCCCGGCCCAAACCCCCTATTTCTTTTCCTTTTTCTTCCCGAGCCGGCCCATCTCTTTCTCCATTTCAAATTAATTTCATTTCCTCCCGAGCCCAGCCCACTCCCTTTTATTTCTCCTCCATTTTTCCAACTCCCCCGAGCCCGGCCCAACTCCCCCGACCCGACCCGACCCGCTTCCTTCCCTTCTTCTTCCTTCATTCTCCTTTCCCGCTCATTTCCTCTCCCTGTTCTCGCGCTCGTTCCCCCCCACGTCCCCACGTCGTTGCAACTGCCACGGCCCATTCGATCGCGCCTCCATCTCCCTCGCCCCTCTCTCCATACGTCCCCCTCTCTTTATCTTGTTTCTCACCACCTCTCAATCTCACCCACTGCTTCCTCTCTCCCAACTCTCAATCTCACCCACTGCCCCCTCTCTTCCCCTCGCCACCATCACTTTGCAGCTCTGCTCACCGTGAGATCCTCACCGCCGGCCACCTCCGACGCCGAGCCCTCGTCCGCGCCCTTCCAAGCTGCAGACCGTGAGCGCACCCCTCACCTGCACGAGGAAACCCTACCTCGCCGGCACCTCCGTCGACCTCACGTTGTCACCACCTAGCTCTCTCTCTCTCCCTCAGCAACATCTCTCTCTCTCTCTCTCTCTCTCTGCAACATCTCTCTCTCTCTCCCTCAACAACATCTCCCCCCCTCTCTCATCTCTTCTTCAAAAAGAACCCTAGACTAAACCTAACCCAATCTCACAGTTGAGCCCCCAGCATTTCGTCGAACACTTACATCGATCGTTGTTGCCGCTATTCTGGTCACCGACGTCGCCATCAAATCTGTGGCCTCGATCACTTAAGCCGTCATCGTCATCAATACGCCATTCATCGCAACGCCAGCGTACGCCCGTCGCACCCGCCGAGCCATTGAGTCTAAGAAGCAAGATTCGACAAGGCTAAACCTGTGCTGCGTTCGTGACGCGATCGTGCCATTGCCACTGCCGTACCGTCGTTGACACGTCTTCAGGCAAGTTTAATACTTGCTTCATGCTAATTTTATATATTACAATTCAAGTTACCAATAATTTCCGCATATACTTTTCATGTGAATTGTTATCATTCAAGTGTTCGATGCAAAACCCGAATGGAAGACCTCGTTAAATTGACGGCAACAAATAACATGTGATGGCCCGAGTTATAATGAATGTCCCTTAAGACTTTGGTTACAATACGATGATGTTCGCTCACGTAAAATGATGTCTTGATTTCTGTCGCAAAACCTGAAAACTTTCGTACATGCTAAACCGTAAAATTTATAATAGATTGTGTATAAACCGGATTTTAGCATTCGATGGCTCTTATCGAAGCTAACTATTTAACCTTTCGTATTCTATAGTTTATCGCTGAATTTTGAGAAACTATGATAGAGATAATTGCGGAGGATTACGATTCTGGACTGCAGTCCAGAACGGAAATCCCAGTTAACCCCTATTTCTAAACCCCTGTATATTCCTGTTCAAATATGAGAATGCGCGGAAACCTATATCATTATGTATAGAATTGAGTTAGATTTCATTATCCACTGGTCTCACTGGATTCCTCAAATGTTTGTTATTTTAAACTCATTTTATAATGTCGATACGTTTTGCTGAATTCTGCAGAGGCAGATTTTACACATCAAACATAACCTGTCCATAACTCCCTGTCGCTATACTACATTACTGATCCGCCAATTGCGGTGGAAACCTAACTGATAACCCTAAACATTGTTCAACTATAGAGTCGCCTAATTACGATCCCAACTGGGATTAAAGTGTGTTACGAAATGGACTTCAGATTCTGAAACCGGATTTCCAGCCGTGAACACTTAAATTGAAATGGTCATAACTAGCAACCCTGAAATCCGATTGGTGCGAAACCAATTTTGATGGATAGATAATTCAATATACTGTTTACCCCTTTTTCATTGTTTCACTTAATTCTCCATGCATAACTTATAGTGAATTATGCAAGTGGTAGGACGCTGACTGATGGTATTCCAGTCATATGGTAATTATTGTATTCTCATCATATCATGTAGAAGTCATTATATCAGTAACCTAGTGATCATATGCATTACCCAGTGTTAGGTATTATTTTTTGATTGTGGAAAGTACGTTAGTGTTTAAGCATGAATGGATAAGTGAAAGTGACACGTACTTATACACAATCAGTGGACCCTATTGATTTATTGCATTGTCGACGTCTATGGGACGTGTATAAGTGTGACTTTAATTGGTATGGCACGATTATGGAAGCATTTATATGGGTGACATAGGTAAGGCACCAAACACTGCCCATTTGTCTTGGGTATCTATCGAGACATGCTTGATGGAGATCCTGTCTCCAGTTCTCGCGTAGACTTGTCATGGACCGACTGGTATTTGAGTTTATGGTTGGCGTTTGATGTAGACCACGGGGTGTGGGGTAGTTTGAGTATGAGTTCAACAGAATCTCGGGAGTCCCATTGCCGGCACATACAGCGATTCTGGAGATATATAGGGATATTACTGATTATAAGCGAGCGACTCGGGCCCATGTTCCCTTGTCCTTGGGTCCTACTCTTGGGTGGGGGATACTCATGAGTGGTTGACTCTCACACTTGGACCGACGATAGGCTTACCGACCTGTACAGTGAGACTTAGAGATTAATAGGGTTAGCGAAATTGACATGCATTGCTTACTGATTCAACATACCTGCCATACTGTTTACTGCTTTACTGCTTACCTGTTCTATTAAATACCTGTATTTGGCTACTTCATGCTTACTGTTTCATATTCATCATTATCACACGTGTTCATATTTTTGTGTGTGTGTATATATATATATATATATATATATTTATATTGATGTCGTGTCGCTCTGACGACCTGAGTATGCATGCTCAGAGTGAGAAGTGGATCTAGCTTGGACCAGAACCTAACGTACCTCGAGGACATCACGGACATCTTGATCAGCAACCCAGAGCTATACTCTCTTGATCTCCATTTGGTTAGTTCTTTTGTATTTGTTTTTGATTTAGTGACTGCATTTCTCATTACCTGTACATTGATTACTGATTACCACGTAAAGCTAGAAGCCGAAGTGTGACTACGGCAGGATATTTCCTTGACCATAGGAGCATGGCTGGCCTTGTCAATCCTTCGTATTCCATTTTTTAGGAAGCGGGGCGTGACAGCAGCAAAAGCCAACCTCTTGAAGACCAAATTCTTTGGTAACACAGGCTTCTTTGCCGGGCCCGCAAAGTTTGAGTTCATCATTTTGAAGACCGAGCGTTCAGATTGGTAGGCATTGAGGACAAGCCTGCAGAGTTGGTCGCCAGCCTATCAAATACTGACTTTTTTTGAGCTTCACCATTCGGCGTTGAGGCACCGATGGTATGTTGTGGGAGCATTACCCCCGAATTGGAGCCCGTTTAGGTCCTGCAAAATTCGGGCCGTTGGGATGCAAAACAGTGAGAACATGTCCCCTGCAGAGAAGACCACCGTAGATGGAGTGGTGTTGGTGTTGCAGTTGCATGAGGATGCCATCGAGTTCTACTTGGGAAGGAGAACACCAGCTTCAATACCCCGAAATCTAAGAGCAACCATAAACATAAAAGATAATGATTTTGTTCATGAAAACATGACAAACGAAGTATGGAATGGAAAGAAAAACAAGTTATACCAAGCATGCCGGTGGCTATTTACTACCGAAGACCGGACCGAGATGTGAAAACGTCTTGCATGAATTTGAGGGCAAATGTATAGGTTTGACCCATCCGCCTCTCCGAAAACACTAAATTGATTTATAGCGCCGTATATCGGAGATTTGGATAGATGCGACTGATGTAGCTCACTTCATATTCTCTCTTTAGGGTGAGGGGTGTTGGGGTCAAAAATTACACCCCGGTTGACCAAGTCAAAGTCAAAGTCAACCCTAAGCCAGGTGGGCCCAAGCCCAGGCCGAGTGGGCCCATGCCTAAGTCAAGCCCCATGGCCAGCCTCCCCCATGCCAAAATGAAAATTATGTAATAAATAATTTTGGTGTATATTTCATACATGAATGTAAGAAAAATGGGCATAAAGCCAAATTTTTGTAAAGCCCATGTTTTATGTGCAAAAGAAATGAGTACATGAGCCATGGGATAGGCAAAATGCCATTTTGTAAAGCCCAAGGGGCTATATGTAAATTTGTAAGTCTATATAAAGCAATATGATAATGAAATAAAGGATATTTTTCATTCCCCTCAAAATTTAGGGTCTGTGCCTCCTTCTTCCTCAAGGTTTTAAACCTTCTTCCACTTTTTGAATTAAATCAAGAGTTTAACTCTTCCTTTTTTTTCAAAATGAAATAGTTTTTCACCATAAAACCCATAAAGGAGAGCCCGGATCTCCCATCAGATCTCTAAAGGGGAGATTTTGAATCTCACCCCCCTTTTCCATCAAAATCCAGCCAACGAAGAAGAGGAAGAAGGAGACCCATCTCCAAAAATCCCATTACGGGAGGATCCAAGGCTCAAAAGAAGATCCAAAAATCTCTAGGAGTTTAACTCCATTCAAGATCTGTTGGAGTTTAACTCCATAAATCAAGCCCATTTTTAGGAGTTTAACTCCAATTCTATACATAATCTCTGTTAGGAGTTCAACTCCAAAGCCCCCCTTAGGAGTTTAACTCCTAACCTAGGGGCTAAGACTCTTTTCCGCTGATGTTTCCAGCGGTCGCGTGCCGCGCACATGACCCGCGGGCGCCTAGCGGTCACGTGCAGGGAACGTGACCCGCGGATGCTAAAAAGCCTACGTGCGCCTCACGAGACCCGCGGGCGCTCAACGCCCAGTACCCAGCGATCGCGTGAGGCGCACGTTACCCGCGGGTGCCCAGCGGTCGCGTGCAGGGCACATGACCCGCGGGCACTAAGCGCCCATGTGCGCCTCACGCGACCTGCGGTCGCTCCGCTCCCAGCGGTCGTGTGCAGCGCACGTGACTTGCTGGCGCCCAGCGCCCACACGCCAGGCACTTGACCCGTGGGCGCCCAGCGCCCATGCGCCAGGTACATGACCCACGGACGCCCAGCGCCCACGTGCCTTGCACACGTCTTTAAGATGCTCCTCACCCCTCATTTTCCATGCTCTCCATACCAGAAACATGTTCCTCGTTAGGAAAATTTTCTAACGGGGCACTGCCTCGCACCCTGCAAGGGGGCTGCTAGCCCCCTTGACCCCCAGCCCGCTATCCGGGTAGTGGGACCCCCCTAAAACTCTGCGTGCCCCCCGATATATCCAAAACCCTTTCAAAACATACGTACACTGCACATCGAGTTCGCATGACTAGTTTGACCCGTCAATTGGAGGTTCTCTCGCTCCAAAGGCGAGGGGTAATTAACGGCAGCTTAGTCCACGGCTGCCGGAGATTCGGATCCCCATAATCAATAAACTCCCCCATTTACCCTAGACAGGGGGAATCTGTAGTACACCTGACAAGCGCGCGCGTATTCCCATCTCAATGGGGTAACGAAAAACACCCTACAGGTTCTGGCACGCCCGGTGGAACCTTTTCTCTCCTCCCATATTTCGGGTTAAACGTTCATGCGAACTCGATCAACATACATATTGATATTCATGCTAAAATAATGCTCTTTCATGGAGGATTTCAAGCGATCAAGCCTCAACAATGTCTTCAAGGACAAGCTCAGCTTTCGATACAGCTCCCGTCTCCTACACGATGAAGATGGACGCCAGGATGGTCTTCCCAGCAAGTCTCGGACGACAGTGGGAAGAACCGCTGCTACAATTTGGATCTATTTTATTTGTCTCGAATAATGCCATCCCTACTCCTCAAGCCCCGGTTGCGGCTAAACCGGCCTCAAAAAGGAAAAGACCAAATGTCATAGTCACGAAGGCGCCCCAACCCAAATGCAAGTCGGTGTTCGAACGACTCTCCTTGGCCCTAGCTAGGAGCAAAGCCGCTAGATGTCATGGGAAAGCTCAGGCAATGCCTTCGACGAGTGCGCAAGCGGATATCTTTTCAAGGCTCTCTACCAACCGGCCTACGGTGCTTTCCGAAGAGCAGAAGCCTGCCAGGCGCACAAAACAGAGAAGTTGAGGCAAAAGCAACTCAGATACAGAGCCAACAAAAGGGCCAGGGCTCCGGCCATGTTAAAATTTATGAAGTTCCAAAGACCGGACTGCTCCGCGACCACAGGCGTGTCAGCCGTGAAAATCCGCAATTCTTTTGAACCCTTAAAATGGGTCCAAAAGAATGCGATGTCTACCAAAATCAAGAGGACCACAATTCGAACTGTGCTACAAAGGGATGTGTCCAAGCCCCAGCATAAAAGGTGTGACACCTACTCTTCAGAAGTCGACCAAGCACTTCGTATCGCGTGAAAGCAGCGGGGTGAGGCCGGAAATGTTGTACCGACGCCACCCGAGAACCCAGCCAGGAAGACCGTTTTTAGGCGATTGTCCTTTCCCGAAGCGGAAGGGCCGTGACAACGGTCCACGAAATTAGCTGCCAATGATGAAAAGATGGCCCAATGTGTTATCCACACTATTTACATGGTGGGCACGCGCAACAAAAGTAAAGACAGGGCCACCACATCTCAAAACCAATCTGGTGGGAATGTGGCTGCCACTTCCCAAGACCAGCTTCTTCTGGAAGGTAATGAAAACCCTTCTAATGAGGCTGATAAGCAGAGAGATCCCTCAGTCCATGAGGAGTCAGGCTCGGAAAGCGAAGAGGAGCCAATATTCCGTCCCAAGACTGCAGAACATCAACTTCTCCAAGAGCTTCGAAAACAGCTCTGGAGCAAAGATAAAAAGATGGCTAAGCTTTACTCCAAAATCGAAGACCTGACGAACGTCGTCCTACAGCTCACGGCCCAAGTTGCCTCTCAGCCGCCCAATCAAGCGCATGGTTCTGCTCATGAACCGGGAAACGGTGTCCCGAGACAGCCGATGCCTATTCCCTCAAATCTAAAGGTGGGCAGACCGTATGATAGTCAGTCACATCCTATCTCGGGAAATGTCTTGGCTACCGATGACAGGAGCCCACTAGCTCAAGATTAAATCTTGGATTTGGTTGCCAACAAAGTAAAAATATTAGTAGCCGAAGCCGAAGCCGAAGCGCAAAAAGATATCAGCAGTAGTGGAAGACCATATCCTGCTCAGTATGATCTGGTGGAATTTCTTAGCGGCTATGTCATCCCCAAATTTGGAAGATTTGATGGGACAGGAATGCGAATCAGCACATTGCCCATTTCAAAGCCTCATGCGGGAATACTGGGGGAATTGATGCGCTTCTCCTCTGCCAGTTCGTTAATAGCCTGACCGATGTAGCTTTCGACTTGTACGTGAGCATACCGGATGGCTCCGTTACTACTTTCGTCCAAATGGAATCTCTGTTACGACAAAGGTTCATGAATGTCAGCGATAAGATCACCATTGCCGACCTCGTAAGGACCAAGCTAAAGAACAACGAAAGAAGAACAGATTTTATAATCCGATGGCGCAATCTATCCGTCAAATGTGAACCGCCGATAGAGCATGACCAATCTGTCAGCCTCCTCGTCGGAAATCTCAACAATTGGATGGCCCCGTTTCTATGTACCGCGGGTCTCAAAACATTTCAAGAGCTGACCAGGAAAGTTCAGATGTTGGAGCGCTCAAAGAAGGAGTCTTCCTCTGATTTCCAAAATAACAATATGTCCTGGAGAAACCGAGAGGGTGATAATCACAAAGGTGGAAATTCCGACGTTGCTGAATCTTTTAACACTTTGGCTAACCGAAATAAGCAAGGGATGAGCGGGTCTAATGCCAACCGGGTTCAGAAGCCAATATTCGGAGAGGGAGAAGAATCTCTACTGAAAGAGAAGTTGGATAAGGTCTATTCCTTTAGAAGGGACAAAGTCCACAAGATATTCAAGGACGCCCTGAGAAACAGTCTATAATTGCAAAAATCAAAGAGACCGTAAGAAGTGAATATGACCGATGACCTCAAATATTGCCCCTATCATAGAGTGATAAGTCATGCCATTGAAGACTGCTTCATCTTCAAAGATTGGGTTAAAAAGCAATACAAGGCAGGAGAGATAGAACTGTCTAAAGGCGTGTTAACAAATAATCGAGCTGCGACCGCCAATTTCATACAAATGGAGACCGAAGTCCTTCGAGAAGCTGATTCTCTCAAACATCTGCCTTCCCATGAAAAGAGTGGACCACCACGTCGTTAAACTGGGAACAAACGACCCCTAAGTCGTTAAACTGGGAGTGTAAAAAAATGTGTGTAAATAAAAAAAATGTGTAAATAAAAAAAGCAAGCCGAAATGATAGGGCAACTCGCAATAAAAATCAGCGAGTAAAATGAAGATGAAAAATAAAGCCGAAATAATGGGACAACCGCGAATAAATAGCCGAAATGATAGGGCAATCGCGACCTTCACGATGAGAAAAGCTGAAATGATAGAGCAATCGCGGAAAAAAAAAACTCCAAATGGCGAATGATGAGTCGCTCCTGCTACCATATTTCAGTGCAGCGATGCAGATGCCAACCAAAATTCCAAATCCCTAAATCCCCAACGGCGAATGATAATTTACTCTTGGTACCATATTCCAGTGCAGCTATGTAGACGCCAATCGAAATTTTGTAGGGTTACTAGGCACACTAATAAGGGTCTACGAGGCATCAAACATGCCCGATTAAAATTTTAGCCGTGCCGAACAACTCTAATACGGATCTTTAAATTAGGGTTTAGGCGAAAACTAGCAAGTTAACAACTTAAACTACAAGTGAAAGGGAATACAACCTTTGTAGATCCGGTTCTTCACTTCAATAGCTCCATGTAGATGTCCCCTTCGCTGCGATCGTGAACTTCGGACTCTGGAGAAGATCCACAAGAAGAACGAACGTGCTTGCTTCGTTGACTTCGAGGCCGGAGATGATCTACGTCGGGGAGACACTAACTCAAGCTATTCCTTCACTAGGTCATGAACTTTGTGAAGAGAACACACTCTACTACATGGAAAGTGGTAGAGGATGAAGAAGTAGGAAGTGGGCTCACTTTAGAATTGATTTTCTCATGGCACCATTAAAGCTAGCAAGCTTTTCATGGAGCTTTATGAAGAAGAAGAAGAAGGAATAAACTTATCATATGAATTATTATTCTCAATAATGTAACCATGGGTGAGTTAAGCTATCATGCTTAACTCATGTAGAGAATTGACCAAGGGATTAGGTTAAGGGTTAGGTTAAAAAAAATATCATGACAAATGACAAAAGAGTGGACTTTGTCAAAGTTTCTCCAAGCTTCAAGCTTGACTACTTTCACTAAGTTTAACCCTTTTATTAAATGTTATGATCAAAGAATAACCCTAATCTTAAAACTAATCTTGGTACAAGTCTCATACACCCATCTTTGATGTATCATCTAGCATGATACAAACATGTACACTTGCATATATCACATATAAACAATGTGCACAAACATGTGAGAAAATAAATCTTAAGTGAGCTGATACTAGTTAATGTAATGTAATATATCAAATATATATTTATACATTAAATTATTAAATCAACTCTTGATTTAATAATCCGGCTATAACCGACTAAAATCAAAAGTAACATCTTATCGAATGAACACTTGATCCGATAACCCGGCTATATCGCATACAACCGATCAATGTCACAAATCGCGAGAATAGAATACGGTATCTCATATCGTATCAATCTCGATCCTGCACATATCTCATATGCGCTCCTACTCCGTTTCGCTTGAGCCAGGAAACCCCTGTGTAGGACTCTAAAGACTCGTCAATACGCCTGCAGTAGGTGATGATCATATCAAACACCCACAAGTCGCAAGCGGTCTGCTAAACGTAACGGCCATCCGGGTATTGAGCGATCAAAAGATCAACAAGCAAGCCTGCTAGTACTCCAGTGAATCCAATCAGTAACACTCCCGTACAGTCCGATCTCGTCGTCTGATATGTCGCATATCTCGCCTAGCGGTGGTAAACGTCAGACCCCAGAAGCTCGATAAGTCGTGTCGATATGAGGTCTATAACAGTTCGAGAAACTACTGGTAACACTTACCAGTAAATCTCAGCAACCCTGGCCAGGGATTTCCGGTTATAGTCAATCGAACACAGCACAACATCAACTCCCTATACCGGGAGAGACGAATCCCCTCCTATCGCTCATTGTCTCCATGTGATTCAGGACTGTACCCAAAAACCACCGTTTTGCACGCCCTCTTGGACGTGGTAAGGTGGAAATCAAAGCACAGTGGGAATCACACAAGACTCTATGACGATCTCGGGTCAACAGACTACTCTGTACCAGTGTCACCGGAGAACTGCCATCTGACGTGAGGTATAATACCATCTGGGAGTTCTCGGCGAGTCCGTCCAGTATACCCAGTCTCCACTGGGCACCCGTACACCATCCTTGATGTCAAACACCGATGGATATGGGATCATCCATCGCCCATCATATGGGTCAAGATGCGTATATGCTAGTCTACTCTGGTGCATCGATGCCCTGTCTCGATACACCTTCGACTAGGAATAGTTATAGGATGTACTCGTCGACTACCGTGGCCCTACTAGTATGATCTCATCATAATCCCAGTAGTCGAGTACTTATCCTAAGGGCTTTATCAACATGTATTAGAGACAATCAGAGTACATGTTAAGATAAAGTACAACCAGATAGCATACTATCATGTCGAGCAAGAAAGTCCTCCCTATATACGTCCCAGCATCCACTACAATATACATCGTATGTACAGTAATGGCATCTAGGGCATACATATAACTAACAATCTCCCACTTGCACTAGGGCCATCTGTTGTGGTATCACATACCCAACAATTAGCTGTGGTTGAAGTATCTCATACTCAACCATCCCATAAAAGTCTCTACTGGGGAAAAGGCCTTTGTGAGTGGATCAGCGCGGTTGTCCTCTGTATCTACTCTCTTTACCTCGATCTCCCTGGAGATCAACCATCTCCTTGATGAGGTGATACTGCCTAAGAATTATATCTGGATTTCTGATGGGACGGTAGTTCTTTGGCTAAAGCCACAACTCCATTGTCATACAATGGTAGGAACGAAGTTCATCTCATGAACTTATATATCCAGTCTGCCTCTTTGGTAGCATCCTTGGTAATGATGTATCTTGCCTTTAATCGTCTAGTAAGTCACGGTATCTAGCTTGGAACTCTCCAACATACCATCCCTCCACTGAGGGTAAAGACAATGTCTGCGACTGACATTCAGTCGTCCTTATCACCCTGGAACCTTTCCAGAGATTCTCCCCAGGATCGATTGATTCCATCTCACTACAACTAGTGAGTATCCTAACATCCAATTAGATCTATCTCATAGATCCAAAAAATCTAGGATTTAGGAGGTATCATTTTGATCCTATATGGAGAATCCTTGTGATAAGTGGAGATTAATCGAGCGTAGCATAGGAAACTCCTTCTCTATCAAGAGTATATCATTCACGTACTCTACAAGGATCACCACCATACTCCCTACTACCTTTTTGTATATACAAGGTTCATCTACCATTTTGATGAAGTCAAACTCTTTGACTACCACATCAAAACAGATGTTCCAACTCCGCGATGCCTGCTTTGTCAACATAAAACATCTTGCTCACGTTTCCGCTGCTCCCACTGTCTATGAAGCCCTCTGACTGTGTACTTATAGACTCTCTCTTCTAAATCATCATTTAGATAAGCAGTCATGACACCCAACCGCCAGATATCGTAGTCATGGTATGTAGCCGTGGCAAGTAGGATCTGGATGGACTTAAGCATAGCTTTGAAAGTCTCAACCTTTCCATGTACACCTAGTAATCTTCTCAAGATATACTTGCTCCTGATGGGGATTTAACCCTTCAGATAAAGCAACCAAAGTCTATACTTTGTTGGTGTATAAGGATTCCATCTCAGATCGATAAGCATCCAGCCATTCTTACAGAGTCCCACTCCTGATGGCCAGCTCGAAACTAGTTGGTTCATCATCTCATGATGCAATCCTCGCTCCCACTGTCATAGAGAAACCGAAGTATCTCTCAGGTAGGTGAGGAACCCTACTAGATCGGCGGAGAGGCTGAGGTTCGTTGGAAACTATTGAATCCTTTGGTTCTACCAAATCATCAGCTGCAGTTTGTATAGCTGGAACCTTTCCAGTTCTACATAACAGACCTTGCCTCGAGCTTGTCCGGATTTTGCTTTTAGACATAGTCCGGACAACCCCAAATCTTAAAAAACTTAAGATATGGGCTCTTCCCTTTCCATATCACATATGAAGTGGTAGGCAACTGATTTGATTTGAACCCTATTCAATAGGTATGTGTTCATATCAGATTTTCGCATTTTTATACCGCCCAATTTTTATCACATTGCTTATCGGTAGATACTCTTGAGCCGTGTTTGCTAGTAAATTACAGGATACAGGTTCTCGGTTCTAAAACGGTGAAATTCATGGAAAACACGACAAAATCCGGGTTCCTGCCAACCACTGAGAAAACACGGTCTCCGCTCTTCATCCGTATGTTGCCAGATACCAGTTTAAGAAGACAAAATGTCAAATCAATGTCGTTTTCATGCACAAGGCTCAATGGCAGCACAAGATCCAAGAGATCTACGCGGAGCTCGAGAAAATCATGACAAAAAGTCCACTTCAAAATACCTTTCCCTCAACAGAAATTCTGGAAGAAATGTGGAAGTATTTTCAGAAAAAACATATGCCAAACCACAGACAACATCAGACCAGGGGGGCCCACAAAATTCGAGGTGCCAACTCCTCCATTAGGCCGCGGAAACGCGGCCTAAGCATGCTTAGGCCGCGGATCCGCGGCCGTATAGTGGCGGCAGTTGACTAATTTTTGAGGGCAATTTGGTCTTTTCATTTGTAGTCTGGTGGTTGCCCTAGGTTTTCATTTTTCAGCCTATAAATAGCCCAGAACTTTGTGAAGGAAAGGGTCCATAATCTTGTATTTTCTTTTCTAGGTTTAGTTGTGTTTCTTCTTCCTCTTCTCATCTCTTCTCCATTAAAACTTGTAGTGAGCTTGTGAGTGAAGAATGATGAATAAAGAAGAACCGTTTATTATTATGCTTGTCTTATTCTCTTGTTAATTGTTGTAATTTTTATTTGTTAACTTAGTTGTTGTTATTTTTCTTGTTGTTTCTTTCTTCTCTCTTTTCTTTATCCTTAAAACAACCATGATGCTTACGCTTGATCCTCGCCAAGGTGAGGTCGCAAATAGCTAGTTGTTATCTTCTAATCTCTTCCTCTTTTGTTTTGTTTTATTTTTCCGTATCATGATGTGTGAGTGGTTTCATACTTGTTAGGGTAGGATAAGGGAAGTTTGAGAGAAGGAAATCTCTCTCACTCTTTCCTTGCCCAACAGCTTAATTCGACTCCCGTTAATTGAACCACAATCCGCTCCTTACGGCACCCTATCCTACATGATAGCGGTGATTCCGTAGTGAGACCGGTTGTGGTTGAATTAACCGGAGGTTATGGATAAGAGCCAAGAACGGACGGACAAGCACCAAAAGGAAGAACTTATGCGTTGGAAAGCCTAGCTTATACTCGCAAGTTCCTTCCTAGTCGTGCTAATCCCCGTTGTTGCCGATTACCGTGACACCGATATTAAGAGGGGCAACGAAAGATGTGGGAGACTCCTAACTCAAACTAACCTAATCCTAACCCTAACAAGCTCTCTTTACATATCATTTTAACACTTAGATAATCACAAACAAATCTGGACTCTCGGACTTAACTCGTTAAAGCACATAGAAAAAGATTCCCATCTCCCTGCGGATGACCCGTACTCAACCGGCTAGCTACAAGCGAAACCGTCTTGATTGCGGTAATTAACTAAACTTGAACACGCAGAATCTCTAACAATCAAATGGCGCCGTTGCCGGGGAGACGGTAGTTTATTTCTTTGTGTAATTTCGGGTTAATTTGTAAGTATAAATATAAAAAAAAACGAAAAAAATATATATACATTGTAAAAAACCATCTTGTTATTCTTGATTAGTTTTTGTGCAAGTGTGAAGGAAAATACAAAGTTCGAGTTCAGTGGCCAAGACGTAGAAAATACGGAGTTCAAGTTCAGTGCCAAAGACGTGGGAAGATAGACCCACATTTCGCGGCTACACCGCGACGGATCAAAACAAAGCCAACGGTCTACTGAAAAATCTGGAGCAGATACAGTGAGCAAATCAAGATTCAGCAAATCCAGACAAGTAGAGGAGACCCAGACCAGCACACACCAGAATTCCAGATCCCCAACTCCACTTTCTTGCTGCGGAACCGCGGCATAAGCAAGCTTAGACCGCGGAACCGCGGCCACTTGGTGGAGTCAGGGGACCATTTTCTCTCTGTAAGTCTCTCTCCTCTCTCCCACTCCTCTGGACTCCAATAAACTGTGTTTTCTGCAGCATTCTTTGCGCAAATTCTCTTCCCCCTTCCAATAAACTGTTCTTGTGCAGGATTCTTTGCGCCGCGCTAAAAATAAAAATTATTTGCAGTTGATTTGTTACCGCTTTGCATTCTTTAATACGGACTTAAGGGGCTTGAAACCAATTCAGATTGGGTGGGGATTTCATCACCCTTCCCAGGACCCCAAAAATCACAAAAGCATATGCATTGTCCATTGTAATTAAAAAATACTAGACTTCAGCCCTAAGGACTTCGCGCTCATTAGGAGAAGTTAAACCGTGTTTAGAACCTCGCTTAACGGTATATTGTTTACGGGGTGTCTAGGAAAGTGTTAACGGCGCAACCGCCAAAAGAGAAAGGGTTATTTAATTAAGGAACTTCGCGAAAGCGTTGGAAAACCTCCCCTTATCTCTGCACTTACCTGGCCTCGTGATCAGTGTATTTTTAAGCCCGTTTCTCGACACAGTTTTGCTTCGACAATCAAGTTCTGGAGCAGGTCTAGCAGACCTAAGAGACACTAGATCTAGGTGTGATTGTGCATATCTTGTTTGTGATTGCTTAAAGCCGTAAGTCCGTACATATTTCTGTAAAGCTTCTTCTAAAAAAAAAAAGAGAAAAAATCAAAAACTTTTATAAAAACTTGCCCTTTGTCGCCAAAATCCATTTTTCACCCACCACCCATCGCCTTTCTCCATTGACGTTTTCTTACCCTCACCTTCTCCGCTTTGACTATACTAAACTCGTTTAGTGTATGTCCGCTTGGACTCGGGACACTAGCGCCCGTCTAGTCCGCGTTACGTTAGTCGCTACCGACTACGCGATCGACTCAGACGTCGATACTCCGTCCACTCCTCTTTCACCCCTTCCTTTGCCGGCCAACTCCGACGTTGACCGGAATTCTGTTCATACATTTTCGCCTTCACCTTCACTTTCACCGACCTCTTCTTCCGCGATGTTAGGATTTAATCCGAACATCTCTTTGACCACCCCTGGATTGGCTCCACCTCCTACGGAGACCAATAACCCACCACCACCGCTTGTTGTAGCGCCGCAGCGAATCGCGCTCCAGGATCGTTTCTATCCCATCCGTTCTGCACTTCCCACCTGCCTTTCTCTTCCACCGGCCAATGGAGATAATTTTGAAATTAAGCCCCACTTCATCAACATGCTTCCACGATTTCATGGGCTTGAATCTAAAGATGCCTATATCTTCATCAATAAATTTCAAAACGTTTGTGCCATGATGAAAACCACCCAGCTGTCGGACGATGCTATACGTCTACGGGTCATTCCGTTCACTTTATGCGATCTTGCTGAAAAATGGCTGTATAGCACCGCTTTCCACTCAATCACCAGCTGGGACGAGTTTGTTAAAGCGTTTCTAAAGAAGTTTTATCCGAATCATAAAACCGCAAGGATTCGAAATGAGATCAACCAATTCTCTCAGCTTCCTTCTGAACCCTTCTGGAAGTGCTTTGACCGGTACAAAGACCTTCTTGTTCAGTGTCCTCACCACGGTATAGAGAAATGGAAACTCTGCCAAACCTTATACGAGGGCCTGAACCCAGCAACGAAGCAGTTGTTGGAAACCATCTGTCAGGGCCACTTCCTATCGAAATCTGACGAGAAAGCGTGGCAGTTCTTTGACGACCTTGCGGAGCAAACGCTACAATGGGAGAGCACCAGACCGACTTCTTCTTCTTCTACCTCCACTTCTACCGGTCAGTCTAGGGTAAGAATTCATCAACTTGATGTCTCTATTGCGATGAAAGCTGAAATGGATGCAATAACAAGGAAGCTTGAAGCAATAGAGAGCAAATTTTCTTCTCCTGCTCCTGCCCCTGTTCTCCCCCTTCGTACCATTTGCGCTTGTTGTTCCGATCCTTCTCACTTGACCGAAGAGTGTCCTTATAATCCACCATCGCAAGGACAGGATCAGGTTAATGCTGCATTTCAGCAAAGACCGAGGAATGATCCATACTCTTCCACCTACAATCCCGGTTGGAGGAACCACCCCAATTTCGCCTGGAATCAGAATCAATTCCAAGGCAACAATTTCCAAAGGGCCCCTCCGCCGCAACAACAAGCGCAACAACAAACTCAGTTTCAGCAGCCCTTCCAACCCCAACCTTTCCAAAATCAGACGAACAACTTTGCACCCAATAATTCTTTTCCACCAAACAACTTTGTTCCGTCAAACAACGATAAGGTTTCCTCGCTCGAACGAAGTCTGGAGGCATTCGTCAAACAATCGACTCAATCCACCGCAAACATCCAGTCTTCCATTCAATCTTTAGTGCAACACACTGCCGCACACGGGCAAAGCATCAAGACCATCGAGGCCCAGATTGCACAGCTGAACGCGGCCTTAAGCGAGCGAGAGAAGGGGAAGCTCCCGTCCCAACCACTCCCAAATCCCGGTCACCCACAGAATGTACATGTTGCTCTTGAACAACAGAACCATAATGTGAATGCCGTGACCACACTGAGATCGGGAAGGATGCTACAAAACAACATTGGCAAACGGATCAACGATGACACCCCGGCCGCTTCTTCTTCTTCTTCTTCTTCGTCTTCTGAGCCTGTTCTCCGTTCTTCACAAGGCTCTCCTTCCTCTTCTTCTGCTCTAAACGGACCCACTTCTCACTCCACGAAAACACCTGTTCTGGGATCCGTTCCAACTCCACAATCTCCTCCTCCAGCATTAGACTCAACCAATTTTCAAAATGTTCCATTACCAAACCGGTTGAGGTCTAATAAACAAAATCTTCAAATGGAGAAGATTCTGGAGTTATTTAAGCAAGTTAACATTAACATTCCTCTTTTAGATGCTGTCCAACAAGTCCCGTCTTACGCGAAAATCTTAAAGGATTTGTGCACGAAAAAGAGGAAGTCTCAGGTACCCAAGAAAGTTTTCTTGGCTAGTGCTGTGAGTGATGTCCTTACCCAATCTTTACCACAAAAATGGAAGGACCCTGGCTGTCCTACGATTTCTATTACTATTGGGGATAAGAACATCAACCGCGCACTATTAGATCTTGGTGCCAGTGTTAACCTGCTTCCGTATTCAGTATACGAGCAATTAGGCGTCGGAGAGCTAAAACCCACGCACTGCACTCTCCAAATGGCCGACCGATCGATCACCCATCCTAGGGGTGAGCTAGAGGATGTGTTAATAAAATTCGGGGACTTCATATTCCCCGTTGACTTCATTGTATTAGACACACAGCCTGTAGCTAACCCCCGGAATCAAATTCCGGTGATACTCGGTCGCCCATTTCTTGCAACCTCAAATGCTGTGATCAATTGTCGCAATGGTTCGATGAACCTCTCTTTTGGAAACATGACGATTGAACTCAACATTTTTAGGTTGGGGAATCAGCCCGCCGAACCTAATGCTCATATACTGGACGTCTGCTCGATCCAGGAGATCACCCCAGAAGAGTGTGAATTCGAGGAGTTTCTGTTTGATCACGATAATCTTGACGCCACTAGTGCGTTTCTCTTCGAACCTGCTGCTGTTTCTGCGCCCGACAACGACTACGAGTGTTTCACGTTCTCGAATGATCTTAGCCGCGCACAACCCGAGTTTGAATCCTTCGACTTTCCGGATGAGTTACCTGAACCATCCAACTCGGTTGCCTACACTCGTTTTGAACCTTTGCTGGAGTCCTTTGAGTTCGAGACCTTTGCACCAATCTTGCCTTCAATCGTTTCACCTCCAACGCTCGAACTCAAGCCTTTGCCGTCTCACCTTAAGTACGCTTACTTAGGTGAGAACGAGACCCTCCCTGTCATCATTTCGGCTTCTCTAGCTCCAGAGCAAGAGAAAGCCCTTCTTACGGTCTTGCACAGCAACAGGCAAGCTTTTGGCTGGTCCATGGCGGACATCAAGGGGATTAGTCTCCTGATCGTTGAGCATCACATTCATCTGATGGATGATGCCAAACCAGCCCGGGATCCACAAAGACATCTCAATCCAGTCATGAAAGAGGCTGTGAAGAAGGAGATCATAAAATGTCTAGATAGTGGTATCATTTACCCTATCTCTGATAGCCAGTGGATTAGCCCCATCCACGTTGTCCCCAAGAAGTCGGGCATCACGGTCATAACCAACGAGGCAAACGAGTTAATCCCTACTCGCACCCAAACTGGGTGGCGAGTATGCATTGATTACAGAAAACTCAACGCCGCAACGCGGAAAGACCACTTTCCGCTACCTTTCATTGACCAGATGCTTGAACGATTGGCCGGACACGAGTACTACTGCTTTCTTGATGGCTACTCCGGCTATAATCAAATTCCCATCGCCGAAAAAGACCAGGACAAGACCACTTTCACTTGTCCTTTCGGCACGTTTGCATATCGTCGCATGCCCTTTGGGTTATGCAATGCGCCCGCTACCTTCCAGCGGTGTATGATGGGAATTTTCTCAGACATGGTGGAAAAATTTCTGGAGATCTTCATGGATGATTTCTCCATCTTCGGCGATTCCTTCAACGAGTGTTTGCTGCATCTTGACGCTGTCCTTACCCGATGTAAGGACAAGAATCTCACTTTGAATTGGGAGAAATGCCACTTCATGGTGCGCGAAGGTATTGTCTTAGGACATATCATCTCGCAAAATGGCATAGAGGTTGACAAATCAAAGATTGAGGTCATTTCCAATCTGCCTCCTCCCCGATGCGTCAGAGATATCCGAGCCTTCCTTGGCCATGCCGGTTTCTATAGACGGTTCATCAAGGACTTTAGCAAGATTGCTAGGCCCTTGACTCTTTTGCTGGCCAAGGACACGCCATTCGACTTCAACTCGAGCTGTATGACTGCATTTGAGTCATTGAAACGCTCACTCACTTCTGCTCCCGTTCTTTCTTCACCTGACTGGACGCACCCATTTGAGATTATGTGCGATGCATCCGACTCTGCCATTGGTGCTGTCCTTGGACAACACATCAACAAGATGCCGCACGTAATCTATTATGCGAGCCGAACCCTGAACGACGCCCAACTCAATTATACAACAACTGAGAAGGAATTCTTGGCTGTTGTATTTGCTTTAGAAAAGTTCAGGCCCTACCTCATCGGCTCTCCAGTCATTGTCTACACAGACCATTCTGCTCTGCGCCATCTTTTTGCGAAGAAAGATGCAAAATCTCGGTTAATCCGTTGGATCCTCTTGCTGCAAGAGTTTGACCTTGTCATTAAGGACAAACGAGGATGTGAAAACGTGGTTGCCGACCATCTCTCACGACTTCCTTCTTCGCCTTCGCTTCCAATTCCGATCAACGACGTTTTCCCGGATGAACAGCTCTTGACAGTATCTTGCGAACCCTGGTTCGCAGATATTGTGAACTATTTGGCCACAGGATTACTACCGACTGAATGGTCAAGTCAGGACAGACTTCGCTTCTTATCCCAAGTAAAACACTTTTACTGGGATGAACCCTATCTGTTCAAGTACTGTCCCGACCAGATTATTCGTCGGTGTGTCCCTGACGAGGAATTCAAGAGTGTGCTGTCATTTTGCCACGATCAAGCGTGTGGCGGGCATTTTGGCCCCAGAAAGACAGCTGAGAAGATCTTGCAATGTGGTTTCTACTGGCCACAACTCTTCAAAGACGCTCATGACTATTGCAAGACTTGCTCCCGGTGCCAACACATGAGCCGGATATCCCGGAGGAACGAGATGCCGCTCCAACCGATCTTGGTTGTGGAGATTTTCGATGTTTGGGGGATAGATTTCATGGGGCCGTTTCCCAGCTCTTTCGGGAACTTGTACATCCTTCTCGCTGTTGATTACGTCTCTAAATGGGTCGAGGCTGTGCCCAGCCAGACTAACGACAACAAGGTTGTCGTTAGGTTCCTTAAAGAAAACATTTTCTCCCGTTTTGGGCACCCCCGAGCGATCATTAGCGACAATGGAAGTCATTTCTGCAACAAGACTTTCGAAGCCTTGATGCGGAAATACTCCATTAATCATAAGCTCTCTACGTCCTACCACCCCCAAACCTGCGGGCAGGCCGAAGTTTCAAATCGGCAAATCAAGCAGATACTGGAGAAGACGGTTTCCAAGAACCGTAAGGATTGGTCGCTGAAACTCACTGATGCCCTTTGGGACTTTCGAACCGCTTATAAGACCGACCTTGGCATGTCTCCCTATCGGCTTGTGTACGAAAAAGCCTGCCACCTACCTGTCGAAATAGAGCATCGCGCATTTTGGGCGATAAAGGAGCTGAATCTATCTCTCGAGGATGTGGGCAGCCATCGGAAGCTGCAGTTCAACGAACTGAGCGAGCTTAGGGATGAGGCTTACGATAACGCGGTTGTCGTTAAGAATCGAACGAAGGTGTTTCACGATAAACACCTTTTGCGCAAAACCTTCGTACCTGGTCAGCAGGTACTGCTTTACGACACCCGACTTCACTTCCATCCTGGAAAGCTCAGGTCTCGCTGGAAAGGGCCGTATTTTGTGCGAAATGTGTATCCGCAGGGCGCTGTGGATTTGGAAAATCCAAAGGACGGTTCATTTTTCAAAGTGAACGGACACCGATGCAAACCGTACCTTAGCGCCGAACCAACATAGGAGCTCCTGTTCTTACAGGAGCCGGTTTACCCTGCATGATCTTCCTCTGCCTACCTCCAAACTTCGGTTATCCAGCCAAGAACAAGTGGACACTGTTCCAAATAAGTTTGGGGGTATGTACAAACCATTTTGTATATATTTGTGTATATTCTTTTTCTTTTCTTTAATAACAAAAACAAATAAAAATTGTGTATCGCTAACCGACATTTTTGACCCTTCAAATGATCTCTTCATGCACTGACAGTGAGGACACTGTCCAGTTTAAGTTTGGGGGTACGCTCGGTACGCATTTCTTACCTTCGCATTCATATGTATATTTTGCATCTGCATATTTAAATCCATAAAATCCATAAAAATCTAAAATTTTTCTAAAAATATAAAAACTTTTCTGTCAAGTTAGCTAGTGGGAGAACTCTGATTCGACATTTCGACGGTTTTGTTTGATAAAATAAGAATAACTAAATCTTATGTTTAGATTTTGAAAACCTGAAAGATAACTCTCCTTTGAAGTTAACTATAGCTGATATACGTCTTTACATCACACTACACGTGTCGTGAGTTTTTGGAACTTAGATGACAAGTCTTTTATGTTTAAAAACTTTTAAACAGATAAATGATTTTCTGAGGATCAAATAGGTTTGTTCTGAAATAAGTAATGTCAAGAATAGTTTATGAAGTAAAGCGAATATGAAGGAATGTTATTGATGCCGTAATTGGAACTAAGTCTGAAAAATAACCCATCTGAAACTTGATTGGAATGATTACACACCGAACCCACTAAACACGTCTTTTATCCAAAAAAATAATTGAACTGCCGGTTATATCTCCGTTCGTATTAAATCATCTGATTTTCACGCCAAACTATCTTTTGTTTTTGGACCTAGGTAACTTGAGTAATTAAGTCCGCTGGGGTGTTTCTACACCTAATGCCCTAAAACCAACTGGTTTGGGAGCATTGGCTCAAAGCTCGCTAAGAAGCCTAGAAAGTCCAGATTAAAACAAAGTCAAGCAAGTGTTCTCTCCGAGTTAAAATTCCTAACGGTTCTTTGTGTGAGAATAATCTTGATAAAAGACAGGCTTTTATAAAAAAAAATTTTAACGGAGATATGAAGGTTTTATTCTATGATAAAGACTATTGCACGTTCACAGAGGTGTGTATGAAATGAAAACAAGAAAAAGGTGGAGTGAAGAATAAGACCTAGTTTCCGGTTAGGGAAGATAGAAATTCTGAAGTTGAAACTTTACTGGAAAACGAAACTTGAAAAATGCTTAACTCTTTATAAAACTTATGTGATCCTTTTAAAATTGTTATCTGGGCTTTATTGTGCGACATGATGACTCTAATCGATCCTTCTGGAACTTAACGACACTATTTGCACTGCACGTAAAGACATATAAAATCTGTAGTTAAATAAGAAGCGAGGTGTGAAAAATAAAGGTTCGATAGTCTAGACTTAGGATAATAGAATTGTTATTTTCTGAAACAAAACTTTAGGATTTGAATCTTAGTTATTTTACAAAACCAACTTGACCGGATTTTGTGGGTAGTATCCGCTGAAAACCCTCAGGAGACAACACTCCTCCTACTAGGGACACCTAGAGGTTTAACGGCTTGTTGCACATGCTCAGTGCAATCGCGTTCCCTGCGAAAGTGAGGTTAGAATTTTTTGTGAATAAATTGGCTTTGCTCGGGACGAGCAAATGATAAGTTTGGGGGTATTTGTTCATATCAGATTTTTGCATTTTTATACCGCCCAATTTTTATCACATTGCTTATCGGTAGATACTCTTGAGCCGTGTTTGCTAGTAAATTACAGGATACAGGTTCTCGGTTCTAAAACGGTGAAATTCATGGAAAACACGACAAAATCCGGGTTCCTGCCAACCACTGAGAAAACACGGTCTCCGCTCTTCATCCGTATGTTGCCAGATACCAGTTTAAGAAGACAAAATGTCAAATCAATGTCGTTTTCATGCACAAGGCTCAATGGCAGCACAAGATCCAAGAGATCTACGCGGAGCTCGAGGAAATCATGACAAAAAGTCCACTTCAAAACACCTTTCCCTCAACAGAAATTCTGGAAGAAATGTGGAAGTATTTTCAGAAAAAACATATGCCAAACCACAGACAACATCAGACCAGGGGGCCCACAAAATTCGAGGAGCCAACTCCTCCATTAGGCCGCGGAAACGCGGCCTAAGCATGCTTAGGCCGCGGATCCGCGGCCGTATAGTGGCGGCAGTTGACTAATTTTTGAGGGTAATTTGGTCTTTTCATTTGTAGTCTGGTGGTTGCCCTAGGTTTTCATTTTTCAGCCTATAAATAGCCCAGAACTTTGTGAAGGAAAGGGTCCATAATCTTGTATTTTCTTTTCTAGGTTTAGTTGTGTTTCTTCTTCCTCTTCTCATATCTTCTCCATTAAAACTTGTAGTGAGCTTGTGAGTGAAGAATGATGAATAAAGAAGAACCGTTTATTATTATGCTTGTCTTATTCTCTTGTTAATTGTTGTAATTTTCATTTGTTAACTTAGTTGTTGTTATTTTTCTTGTTGTTTCTTTCTTCTCTCTTTTCTTTATCCTTAAAACAACCATGATGCTTACGCTTGATCCTCGCCAAGGTGAGGTCGCAAATAGCTAGTTGATATCTTCTAATCTCTTCCTTTCTATCTTCCTCTTTTGTTTTGTTTTATTTTTCCGTATCATGATGTGTGAGTGGTTTCATACTTGTTAGGGTAGGATAAGGGAAGTTTGAGAGAAGGAAATCTCTCTCACTCTTTCCTTGCCCAACAGCTTAATTCGACTCCCGTTAATTGAACCACAATCCGCTCCTTACGGCACCCTATCATACATGATAGCGGTGATTCCGTAGTGAGACCGGTTGTGGTTGAATTAACCGGAGGTTATGGCTAAGAGCCAAGAACGGACGGACAAGCACCAAAAGGAAGAACTTATGCGTTGGAAAGCCTAGCTTATACTCGCAAGTTCCTTCCTAGTCGTGCTAATCCCCGTTGTTGCCGATTACCGTGACACCGATATTAAGAGGGGCAACGAAAGATGTGGGAGACTCCTAACTCAAACTAACCTAATCCTAACCCTAACAAGCTCTCTTTACATATCATTTTAACACTTAGATAATCACAAACAAATCTGGACTCTCGGACTTAACTCGTTAAAGCACATAGAAAAAGATTCCCATCTCCCTGCGGACGATCCGTACTCAACCGGCTAGCTACAAGCGAAACCGTCTTGATTGCGGTAATTAACTAAACTTGAACACGCAGAATCTCTAACAATCAGTATGCAGCTTCTCAAGTGCATAACTCCCAAAAGGAAATAGGAAACTCAGTAGTACTTATCATAGAGCGCACCATATCACATAGGGTGCTATTGCTCCACCCTGATATACCATTGTGCTATGGTGTATACGGAGGAGTAATGCTGAGAGAGAATCTCATTCTCCTTTAGAATAGTCCAGGAATTCCGTGCTCAAGTATTCTCCTCATTGATCTCATCAAAAGGACATAATACTTTTACCCGTATTTTGGTTCTCTACTTCTAACTTACATTCTGTGAATATCTCAAAAGGTTCGGACTTTTGTTTCAACAGGAACATATGTCTGAATCTTGAGAGATCATCAGAGAATGTAATGAAGTACAAAGAACCGGTCTTGGCATGTGTAGACGGGAGACTTTCATACATCAACATGTATCAATCCCAAAAGTTCACTAACTCTTTCTCTGTTTCCAATAAACAGAGCTGTGGTCATCTTATCTTTGTGACATGACCAGCAAGTTTCACAAGATGTAAATTCAAACTAATTTAAATATGCATCTTTATGTAACATCAGCTAGTCGGGTCACATTGATATGACCTAGTCTACAATGCCTCAAGAAGGATTCGTTCATTTCTGAACTTTTCCTCTTGTGTGTGTTCTGTATACTAAGAACTGTAGTTTGATTTAGAACGTCAATGCTTTTAGATAACGTGCTTGAACCGATCAACTCTTGATATAGGAAATGTTCAAAACATTATCCAACAATACAAAATTATATCCTTCCTTTACTAATAAAGAGACTGATATGATATTGTATATCAGGTTCGGTATCTAATAACATTTATTCAGAATCAATGTATTCTGGTAATACAGGGTGACAGTGACCAACAGACTTGGCTGCAACACTTGCACCGTTTCTATCTTATGAAACTTATCACCCGTTCTCAGTTCTCTACCTTTCTGTAGCCCATGTAACAGATTATATATGCGGGATCCTGATCCGGTATCACATACCCAGGACAAAAAGGATACTGAGAAACAGTTCTCTGTAATGAACACACCCGAAGATGATGCATCAGCATGCATTTTCTTCGTTTGGGCAGCACGGAAAATCTGGTATTCCCCAATTTCCTGCTCTGTCTTATAACAATTATAAGTTGGAGCGGGACAAACATTCCCCAGCTCAGTATAACAAGAGGGTTCGGTCAATATATCCGTTTTATTATCTTGATTAAGGCGTGATATGGTCGCTACCTGGAGAGAGAGAGAGAAGAAAACACTCAGCGTATGCTCTTACAAGATTAGATTGGTTATCTAATATATCTAATCAGGATGTCTCCCACTGTTTTAATCAAATCTTCCTTCAAACCCTAAAAGGAATGACTAGCCGGGATTAATTACACGCTACAAGTTCGCCAATCTTTCAGCCAGGCCGGTGTCGGTACTTTGAGGGAGTTCCCCCGTGCTTTCGCACGGACCTAATTAAAGTAAACCTCATTTTCCTAGAGGCGTAACCTCTTTAACACCTTTCTAGACACCTACTTGATCGGCTAATTGTAATATGTAAAACTCTCTCAGGAGTAACTCTTACTCGCAGCGGGTATCGAGATCCAACTATCTCATAGAAGGTATGCAATCCCATTGCAAATTTCAACACTTGAAATTCCCGATAATTTTGCCCCTAGCGTCCTATGACCTTGACGCCGGCCAACAAACCATAGTCCGCTAGTCAAGTTCAACCCGTCATTTCTTGATTGAATTAAACCCACCCGCACGACCCTTGACGCAGGCCAACAAAGTCGCACGACTACCCTAATCCAATCTGTATCATATGCATAAACAAATAAATACTAGTTAGCTACCGCACACTATGCCTTGACGCAGGCCAACAAACGTAGCATGAATACTAAGTAGGACTTATCTGAAATGATGGAGGGCTACGACAGGTTTTTCTGAAAACCTATTGCGTAATGAACTTGATATCGTTGTAGAATCAAATAATTTTAAATGGAGTGTTTTTAAGGCATTTCTAGTTTTGCTAAAGGGGTTACTCCGGGTGAAGGGATCGTCGGTCCTTTCCTCATCGAATAAGGTGCAGGATATTTCACAAATATCACTATGCAAAGCAAGAACTATAGAAGCAATCAAAAGACAAACCGAGAGTTGTAGCATCTGCCAGTTATTGCTAAAGGGGTCACTCCCGGTGAAGGGATCTCGGCCCTTTCCTCATCGAATAAGGTGCAGGATGTTCTACAAGGAACACCGCGATGCAAAACAAGAACTGTAGCTACCTATTTTTGAAAATTCGATTCCACAACATCTTTTAGGTTTCTTTTTCTTTCATTAATCAAATTAATGAATTCCCATCATTTAAGTCACCTAAACATCACAGATAAATACAACGTACACTTATGCCATCCATATTCGCCTCGATGTCCCCTCGTGCACCGTTAGGTTAGGTAACTAACGGCAGAGCGGGGCAGGGCTAGCGCGGGTGTAAAACATAAGTAACGTCTATATAATATATCATATATACTATATACAGTATCTATCACAACATATCAAATGATCACAACACAGATATCGCAGCAGAAGAAACATATATGAAATATTGGATATACTAGGACGTCCGTGTTTTAATACGAGCCTGTATAAAACACGGATTCCACGGTCGCGATGAATAGCCAAACCCACATCCCTAGACCCCTACGAGAGCGGCAAGCAACATTGCTAATTCTAGGGTTAGGAGACCCGGTCTGGACTCCTCGAGATGGTCTCCCACTGGACCCTAGAACCCGGTTACTTGTGCTCCCCGCCTTGGGTCTACCTAATGCGGAAAAGTAAAAAATATACAAAGGTGACATCATCCTCAGCCCAGAAGTGCCCTAATAAAAGAATATTACATACAAATGAATTTTACATGAATGAAAAAGAAAAAACTCTCATCTCACATAAAACCCCCGGCTATTCAGAAGCGACGATCCAATATAACATATCCAGCAACACATAACATCACATGTCATCAACGTAAGTAAATATGCCCATCCCAATTGTCGTTGACATATAGCAACGAAACCGGCGATATCACATATTACACTTACGGTCCCAGAAAAGAAAGTGTAAAACTACAACAGTTGGAATCCGCAACCTACTTAGACATCACATGCCTAATCAAATGAATTTCTTAGATATCGCTTGCCTATAAATTATAAATCCCGCATTTTAGTCTCATTATCGAAAACTCTTTTCAATATCAAGTCGGGCAATTCAACAAGTTTCTCGACATCCTGATCGAATGCTCGTCGCAAACTTTAGTAGACGGCCGCACCCCCGATGTCGTCGACGAAGTGCACTAAGGCGGAATACCGCTGCCGCGAGCACCCGAACGGATGCTTTTTGGCGACGGGGTTCTCCTACAGTCACTTGGTCGGGGCTATAGGGCATGGCTGTCTATTAAGTTTACCCGGTGAGTATCCGCGTACGCTACGTGATTGCGACGGACTTTTGATCACATCAAAATTCCGTGGCAACCGATCATCTGAGACTAAACTGCTATGTTTATAACATTCAAATTAGTTATCTCATAACTAGATGTGGATTCCAAATATTGTATCACATTCCAGATAAATAGACAATGTTAAACTTTCCGATCGAATAATCAAACACCCAAGTTTTCCCAAAAAGTTCAACACTTGAAATAAGTTTAAAAAACATCCATTTCATGCCACAGTACCAACGGTCCAGCCGTAGAAGGGTCAAGCCAACGCCTCACATGCGGCACGCCGTACTGCCCCAAACCCTAAGGTTCAAAGGGCAGTTCAAGACGGCCACATAATCGAGTTAAGGTTTGTTGTCTTCTAGAGGGTCCATCGCGTTACTTGCATGACTTAGAACGTTCTTAAACAACGAAAAAATCCAAGTCTTGGAAATCTTCCGGGTCGGGAAAAAGTGAGTTATTGATATCCGGTTGAACTTTTTAACAGTTTCTAAAAATATTCGGAACAAACTAAACAAAGTTAAATTATCTGATCGAATCAACGAGTCCCCAATACAACCCTAGAAAACTCAAAACTTGAGTGGAATAAAAAAATTCCCAGAAAAAATTGACAAGAAAGGACCTAAGAATAAATATATGAAATATGAGGGACTAAGTCCAAATTTTGGCCGCGGAACCGCCGCCAAACCCTTGTTTTGGCCGCTGTTCCGCGGTCATTTCAGGGACTTAGTGGACCGTACTTCACAGTAATTCTTAGTTTTTCCTGCTTGTTTTTCTGAGCATTTTTAATTCATAAAAAATCACATTTACAAAAAATGTACAGAGAAGGGTTTACATCGGGGTTTTCGGGTTCGATCGGACTTTAAACTTTGTCTAGACTTCGCCTAAAGCTCTAGCTTGGCTCTGATACCACTGTAGGGTTACAAGGCACACTAACAAGGGTCTACGAGGCATCAAACATGCCCGATTAAAATTTTAGCCGTGCCGAACAAGTCTAATACGGATCTTTAAACTAGGGTTTAGGTGAAAACTTGCAAGTTAACAACTTAAACTGCAAGTGAAAGGGAATACAACCTTTGTAAATCCGGTCCTTCACTTCAATAGCTCCGTGTAGATGTCCCCTTCGCTGCGATCGTGAACTTCGGACTCTGGAGAAGATCCACAAGAAGAACGAACGTGCTTGCTTCGTTGACTTCGAGGCCGAAGATGATCTACGTCGGGGAGACACTAACTCAAGCTATTCCTTCACTAGGTCATGAACTTTGTGAAGAGAACACACTCTACTACATGGCAAGTGGTAGAGGATGAAGAAGTAGGAAGTGGGCTAACTTTAGAATTGATTTTCTCACACTTTTTCTCAAGGCACCATTAAAGCTAGCAAGCTTTTCATGGAGCTTTATGAAGAAGAAGAAGAAGAAGGAATAAACTCATCATATGAATTATTATTCTCAATAATGTAACCATGGGTGAGTTAAGCTATAATGCTTAACTCATGTAGAGAATTGACCAAGGGATTAGGTTAAGGATTAGGTTAAAAAAAATATCATGACAAATGACAAAAGAGTGGACTTTGTCAAAGTTTCTCCAAGCTTCTTCAAGCTTGACTACTTTGACTAAGTTTAACCCTTTTGTTAAATGTTATGATAAAAGAATAACCCTAATCTTAAAACTAATCTTGGTACAAGTCTCATACACCCATCTTTGATGTATCATCTAGCATGATACAAACATGTACACTTGCATATATCATATATAAACAATGTGCACAAACATGTGAGAAAATAAATCTTAAGTGAGCTGATACTAGTTAATGTAATGTAATATATCAAATATATATTTATACATTAAATTATTAAATCAACTCTTTATTTAATAATCCGGCTATAACCGACAAATATCAAAAGTAACATCTTATCGAATCAACACTTGATCCGATAACCCGGCTATATCGCATACAACCGATCAATGTCACAAATCGCGAGAATAGAATACGGTATCTCATATCGTATCAATCTCGGTCCCGCACATATCTCATATGCACTCCTACTCCGTTTCACTTGAGCCAGGAAACCCCTGTGTAGGACTCTAAAGACTCGTCAATACGCCGGCAGTAGGTGATGATCATATCAAACACCCACAAGTCGCAAGCGGTCTGCTAAACGTAACGGCCACCCGGGTATTGAGCGATCAGAAGATCAACAAGCAAGCCTGCTAGTACTCCTGTGAATCCAATCAGTAACACTCCCATACAGTCCGGTCTCGTCGTCTGATATGTCGCATATCTCGCCTAGGGGTGGTAAACGTCAGACCCCAGTAGCTCGATAAGTCGTGTAGATATGAGGTCTATAACAGTTCGAGAAACTACTGGTAACACTTACCAGTAAATCTCAGCAACCCTGGCCAGGGATTTCCGGTTATAGCTAATCGAACACAGCACAACATCAACTCCCTATACCGGGAGAGACGAATCCCCTCCTATCATTCATTGCCTCTATGTGATTCGGGACTGTACCCAAAAACCACCGTTTTGCATGCCCTCTTGGACGTGGTAAGGTGGAAATCAAAGCACAGTGGGAATCACACAAGACTCTATGACGATCTCGGGTCAACAGATTACTCTGTACCAGTGTCGCCGGAGAACTGCCATCTGACGTGAGGTATAATACCATCTGGGAGTTCTCGGCGAGTCCGTCCAGTGTACCCAGTCTCCACTGAGCACCCGTACACCATCCTTGATGTCAAACATCGATGGATATGGGATCATCCATCGCCCATCATATGGGTCAAGATGCGTATACGCTAGTCTACTTTGGTGCATCGATGCCCTGTCTCGATACACCCTCGACTAGGAACAGTTATAGGATGTACTCGTCGACTACCGTGGCCCCACTAGTATGATCTCATCATAGTCCCAATAGTCGAGTACTTATCCTAAGGGCTTTATCAACATGTATTAGAGAAAATCAGAGTACATGTTAAGAAAAAGTACAACCAGATAGCATACTATCATGTCGAGCAAGAAAGTCCTCCCTATATACGTCCGAGCATCCACTACAATATACATCGTATGTACAGTAATGGCCTCTAGGGCATACATATAACTAACAAATTTCAAATCCTTGGATGTCCCAATGGCGAATGATGAGTCGCTCCTGGTACCATATTCCAGTGCAGCGATGCGGACGCCAACTAAAATCCAATTTCCCAAAATTCTTCCAGCCCTACGGTTGGTCCCCAAGTTGACCACCGTATACAATCCACGGGCTCAAATAATCCTCATCACACCCATATCACACCGCAATCACCAGTCACGCGGCCGGTCTCCGCCCTTGGAATTATTCTCCATTTGGGAAGACCCACTCATGTGTTCTCACGATACATGAGGAGAACAAACTTACGAGATCCTCTCGACTCGTAAGAAAACACCTTCGTGAGATCCTTACGACTAACAAAGGAAAAACACACTTGGGAGTCCTCACGACTCCTAAGGAGAAAATACACCTACGGGATTCTTTTGACTCGTAGGGAGAAGATGCTTTTATGGGACCCTTACGGCTCATAAAATTGAAAAGCCTTAGATGATAGGGACCTAAACCTATCTCCTAAGCCATCACTCCCCACCAGGGAAAGGCAAATGATGAATTACTCCTGGCACCTATGCTTCAGTGTTAGCAACGCTGATGCCGACCCCTATCCCAAAATTCCAAACTTCCAATCCAATAGACCCCTAAGTCGTTAAACTGGGAACAAATGACCTCTAAGTCGTTAAACTGGGAACAGATGACCACTAAGTCGTTAAACTGGGAATGAGGGAAATTCTCTCATGGCAGATGATGATTCGCTCCTGGTACCATATTCCAGTATAGCGATGCTGATGCCAAACCAAAACCAAAATCCCTATATCCACTCGTGGAAAATGATGATTCGTTCCTGGAACCATATTCCAGTGCAACGATGTTGATGTCAACCCAAATCACATCAAATCAGCAAGTCAACATCAATCCCGACACCGCAGAAAGCGGAGCAAGTCAAATCCAAACCATGACATCGCAGAAAGTGGAGCAAGCCAAATCCAACCCCTGACACCGCAAGAAGCGGAGCAAGTCAAATCAGGAACCAACTGTCCATCCCGCTAAAAGGGCAGCACCGACCGTCCACGTCACTAAAAGGGAAGCCCCGACCGTCTATATCGCTAAAAGGGCAGCCCCGACCGTCCACATCGCTAAAAGGGCAGCACCGACCATCCACGTCGCTAAAAGGGCAGCACCGACCGTCTACGTTGCTAAAAGTGCTGCATTGACCGTCCAAATCGTTAAAAGGGCAACATTGACCGTCCACGTCGCTAAAAGGGAAGCACCGACCGTCCATATCGCTAAAAGGGCAGCACCGACCGTCAAAGTCTCTAAAAGGGCAGCACCGATTGTTCATGTCGCTAAAACGGCAGCAACGACTTCCTCGTCGGAATTATGCTCCGCCTTGGAATCAAGTCAACCAGACACTCCATGCCGGGGAAACGTCGATTAGCGACACCCCGTGCTGGGGACTCGTCAAACGGAAACTCCACCTCATGGACACGTCAACTAATGACACTCCGTCTCGGAGACATGTCAAGCATCGATCGTCCATGTCGTAAAAAGGGCAGTGCCAGCTTCCTAAAAGGCGGGAACCAAATCAAGTCGCCTCCACGTGAAAGAAGATCCATCAATTTCATGCACACGACCCATATATGAGATGTGCATTTATTGATAGGGGCACATTGTTGGGGTCAAAAATTACACCCCGGTTGACCAAGTCAAAGTCAACCCCAAGTCAGGTGGGCCTAAGCCCAGGCCGAGTGGGCCCATGCCCTAGTCGAGCCCCATGGCCAGGTTCCCCCATGCCCAAATAAAAATCATGTAATAAATAATTTTGATGTAATTTTCATACATGAATGTAAGAAAAATGGGCATAAAGCCAAAATTTTGTAAAGCCCATGGCTCATGTGCAAAAGAAATGAGCATATGAGGTATGGGATGGGCAAAATGCCATTTTGTAAAGCCCAAGGGGCTATATGTAAATTTGTAAGCCTATATAAGGCAACATGGTAATGAAATAAAGGATAATTTTCATTCCCCTCAAAATTTAGGGTCTGTGCCTCCTCCTTCCTCAAGGTTCTAAACTTTCTTCCATTTTTTGAATTAAATCAAGAGTTTAACTCTTCCTTTTTTTCAAAAGAAATAGTTTTTTACCATAAAACCCACAAAGGGGAGCCTAGATCTTCCATCAGATCTCTAAAGGGGAGATTTTGAATCTCACCCCCTTTTTCCTTTAAAATCCAGTCAACAAAGAAGAGGAAGAACGAGACCCATCTCCAAAAATCCCATTCCGGAAGGATCCAAGGCTCAAAAGAAGATCCAAAGATCTCTTGGAGTTTAACTCCATTCAGGATCTGTTGGAGTTTAACTCCATAAATCAAATCCCTTTTTCGAAGTTTAACTCCAATTCTATACATAATCCCTGTCAGGAGTTCAACGCCAAAGCCCCGCTGGGAGTTTAACTACTAACCCAGAGGCTAATCCCCTTTTCCGCTGGTATTTCCAGCGGTCGTGTGCCGTGCACGTAACCCACGGGTGCCCATCGGTCGAGTGCAGGGCACGTGACTCGCGGGCGCCCAGCGGTCGAGTGCAGGGCATGTGACCCGCGGGCGCCCAGCGGTCGCATGCAGAGCACGTGACCCACGGGCGCCCAACGGTCGCATGCAGGGAACGTGACCCACAGGCACTAAAGCGCCCACGTGCGCCTCACGCGATCCGCGGGCGCTCAGCGCCCAGCGATCGCGTGCGGCGTAGATGACCCGCGGGCACCCAGCGGTCGCATGTAGGGTACGTGACCGGCGAGCGCTAAGAGCCCACGTGCGCCTCATGTGACCCGTGGGCGCTCAGCGCCCAGCGTCCGTGTGCGGCCCATGTGACCCGCTGGCACCCAGCGCCCACGTGCCAGGCACGTGACCAGCGTGCGCCAAGCGCTCACGAGCCAGGCACGTGACCCGCGGGCACCCAGCACCCACGCGCCAGGCATTTGACCCGCGGACGCCCAGCGCCCACGTGCCATGCACACGTCTTTAAGACGCTCCTCACCCCTCATTTTCCATGCACTCTACACCAGAAAAACATCCCCCGTTAGAATTTTTTTTCTAACGGAGCACTGCCCTGCACCTCGCAAGGGGGCTGCTAGCTCCCTTGAGCCCCAGCCAACTATCCGGGTAGCGGGACCCTCCTAAAACTCTGCGGGGCCCTCGATATATCCAAAACCCTTTCAAAACATACGTACACTGCACATCGAGTTCGCATGACCAGTTTGACCCATCAATCGGAGGTTCCCTCGCTCCAAAGGTGAGGGGTAATTAACGACAGCTTAGTCCTCTGCTACTGGAGATTCGGATACCCACAATCAATAAACCCCCATTTACCCTAGGCAGAGAGAATCTGTAGTACACCTGACAAGCGCGTACGTTTTCCCATCTCAATATGGTGACGAAAAACACCCTATAAGGGGTTTATTGATTATGGGGACAGTTCTTTCCTACAGGCATAAGCCCCTGCAGTTAATTACGTTATCACAAAGTGATGACAACTTCAGCACTCTAGGTTACTTCTTCATGTGTCGTGTTTTAGGTTTGTTTATTTTGGGTTGCCCTTGGATTGTATACGGAGACTAATTTATATCGTCGTCCATTGGGCATAGATTAGTCCAAATCCGTTTTTATATTTTTTAAGATTTGGATCAAGCATTTGCTTGATGAGGTCCACGTTGGTAGCTTGGTTTGCCAAAGTTAGTGAACTTAGAACACATTTCTCACATTTGTTAGGTCCGTCAATTCACGGGATACTTATGCTTTATCTAAGGATTGTTAGCTTTATTTGAGACTGAGATCAACTTAGATTATTTTGAGCATATGAGCTCAATGAAGCTTAAGCTTCAGGACTTAGCCGATTTGGGGATAAGGATTAGGTCTGTTTGACACCCAAACATGCTTGGCGCATGGCTCACGGCTCGAATATCAGCTTGCGGCTCAGGCGCCTGCCGATGTACATATCATGTGGCATGCGGTGGCATCGGCTTGGCACGACTTGAGCACACGTGTATATCACGTAGCGCTGGCGCATAGTAGCATCTGCTTAAGTCGGTTAAGGCCTTTGGCACATGCTCGTGTGTTTTTCATGTGGTGCAGCCGAATAGAATTTGGTGCTTGACATGGCTTTGGCACTTGCCCATATGCTTTTCACGTGGTACATCCATATAGAGCTTATCGCTCATTGCTCGTGCCTTGCACGTGGCTCAAGCCAAGCTAGGCTTTTTAGGGAGTGTAAGCTCTGTTTTGGGAGATGATTCTTTTAATCATCAAACTTATGTTTTTGAAGCTTGGGCTTCTGTAAGAAATAGGTCTTTTTGACCATTCATAAGATCTTATTATTATTTTAAAACTATAGAATATAAATTCTTGGGTGGACATATTCTTTTGGAAACTATGTCCCATGATTCTATGGGGAACTATGTCCCATGCAACAAAAGTTCAATTTTTTACTCTTAGTCTCTTTTTAATGATGGGAAAACTTAAGATTTTCTCTGGATCTTTGATTTTGAGATGAAAATCCCTCCATGAGAATATAATTTCTTGATTTTGGAGCGATTTGTCTCATAGATCTTTGATCTCGAGGAGGAACAGAAAGTATTTATGAGGAATATGCTTCTTTTAATGTAAAAAATAGATAAAAGGAAAAATTTTCTCCATACTTTACCTGGAGTTTTGAGAAAGAAAGGATGATCTCCTTCGCTGAGAACTATGTCTCGTTTTCAACCTTATGGAGGGAATCCTTTCTTTTTTTAGATCAATCACATATGCCATGATCAATTAGTTTGAGAAAATCTCTCATTGAAAGATCTCAATTGATCACATGATCAAGCGGTGATGTTTTGACACCGTTGGATCCTTGATCCAAGGGTTCTCTATTTTACAGAGAAAATCTTTCTCGTTTTTTAGAAAGATCAGGGTAATATTTTACAAAGATAGAAATTATTCTCTATCTGAAGCAAGTGTTTCAAATACTTGGCAGCTTGCACCACGTGCCTTGCATGTGAGGCATAACCCAAAGAGCTGGCATCAGCGTCTTACGTGCATTGCACGTGAAGCACGGCCCAAGGATCTGCAGTGAGGCATATCCTAAGGAGCTAGCATCAGTGCCACGTGTATTGCATGTAAGGCGCGGCCCAAAGAGCTGGCATCTGCGTCACGTGCATTGCATGTGAGGCGCGGCCTAAGGAGCTGACATCAACGTCACGTGCATTACATGTGTGACGCTTGTGCCAAGGTTGGCTATGGTTTGGCTTGCGCCAAAAGTGGCATTGGAGCTAGGGTATTGAGCTTAATCTCAAAACGCTATGATTTTGGAAGGAACACTACTTCCACTTCCCCACTTTGTTAGATCATAATTTTGAGGTTTTAGGATTCGTTAGTACTCAAGGTATTTTGATTTGATCCCACATTATGTCTCTAAAAATCATGAAGTTCGATATCGAGAAATTTTATGGAAATATGAGTTTTAGTTGTTAATTAATTGTGCTCACTCTACAATGAAAAAAGGGAGGCCAAATGCACAAAAATCAAATTTTTAGCAAGCACAATCAACAAAACCCATGTGATCAAACGATAACCCTAAACTAGCAACAAGAAAGAGTTTATCTACTATGAAAGAAATTTATACCAAAGAAATTCGTGTCCTTCGGTCTTCAAAACTCTTCCTTCTCGTGCTCTTTGAGGTCCTAAATTAAACTTGCTTGAGAGCTTTCTTAATTCTAGATGATCCACCCAAAAGTTTGTAGTCCAAGCCAGGCTTCACTAATGAAGCAACTTAGTAACATAGTTTGCTAATCTAGATTATAAAGATGATGTAGAAATTGTTATTGGAGTCTATCTATCTCTAAAACATCATGATTCTCAACACATAAAAGGGTTGAGCTTGAAGAAGAAGATGAGAACTAGAGAGGAGAGAGAATGAGCTCATGAAAATGAAATCAAGTGTGTGAAAATATCATAACCATTTTGTTTTTGTGAAAAAGAATTTCATAATTAAAAATGGCTACCATACTTCAATAGTAATGACAAATGAATATATAATTCATTTGCACATTCCTCTCTATACTCTTCATGCCACCTTGCATGCCACCTCATTTCATATTTTTAATAAATAGAAAAACCAAAATGAGGTGTCCATCTTCTAGAAGTCATTCTTGTATAAATACAAGTATACCAAACCTTATATACATACCCGTATTCGTACCAAACATAAAAATACCAAGAAATAGATAAATCCAATAACATGGTACTAGAATTAAATTAATACAAGATTTAATAATCTGGCTTAATCCTAAACTCTCTAGTATCACAAACTGTCCGATTAAATTTCGCGCAACTAGTACATGTATTAATCAGAACCCTGAATGTATAAATATATGACCTCTATATCGTTTCACCTAAACCAGGGAAACCCTCTGTGTGGGACTTTAAAGACTCAATGGTATGCTGGCAGTGGGTTTAACCACAAGCACGTCAGCGGCACTAGCTGTACGTAACAGCTACAAGATACCTGTCGAAAAGATGGCCGACGAGCAAGCTCATCCGAACCCCTTCTAACCTATTCGTTGTTGGGTTACGGCAGTTCCCCGACCGTCAATCCGAGGCTAAATGCGGAACAAAAACTTTTCAAAACTTGACGCTACCATAACCTTTACCCGGATCGAACCATTAACCATTAACTAGCAATCTTTAAAATGAGTTCAGAGATTATACCGATCGATCCGTATCCTTCGGTCTTCAATCTCCATCCCATGCTTGTTGCGGCTGTCCTGACGAAGTTCGCCCTCCGGTCTCGCTTTTCGAAGTGGCACCACATCGAGGAATCTTTATACAGGCTCCCACTTCAAAACCGAAGGAACTCAGACAAGAAGTTTGCTAGCCGACATGTTCAAGATGAAATAGAGAATGTGTGTGATAACTTTGTCTCTATACATCCATTGATTCTTAACACATGAGATTGTATGGATGGTGGTTGAAGAAGAAGCCATTGATGAGGAACTTGTGAGCTCAAAAGAAGAATGAAGAAGAAGAGCTTTGTTTGCTTATTGTGTGGAATGAAAAATGTGAGAGCGCCTTATACAAATGAAGAGCCAACCCCAAGACATAGTGGCTGCCCTCTCTCTCTCCTCATATCAATTCAACACAATAATCAATCAAGAAAATTGACATGGCACCAAAAATAAGACCATGAGTCACCAAACAAGCACATGCCATAATCAATGCTTAAGGACAAAACTTGCACTCACAATTTCTACTTAATAAACATTAATCCAAATGTTTATAACAATAAATAGAATGGCATCTTCTAAAGTAAACTCATGATGGATCACAAGAATACCCCTCATCTGTATATACATACCTGCATCCGCATTCCGACTGAATGTGAACACAATGAGACGAAAGTAATCCAACAAATTTAATACTAGGATCCGGCTTAAACCAAAGCCTACTAGTATGATCCATCCGATCATGATCCGTGCACAAGTGCACGTATATGATCGGACCCTGCCATAAAACCATACGGCCTCTACAACGCTTCTCCCGAACTTGAGAAACTTTCTGTGGGGACTCTAATGACTCATCAATACGATGGCAGTGGGTTCAACCACAAGCACGTCAGTGGTACTAGCTGTACGTAACGGCTGCCCATGTATTGACCAAAAGGGAAGCTGACGAGCGAACTCATCCTGAAACCCTACTGAGCCTGACAGTGACAATATCCGTACAGTCCGATCTGTTCGTCTAAGAGTATCGTATATCGGGTCTTGGGGGTGGATAAAGTCAGATCCCTAACAACACGATAATTCGTGTCGGTATGAAACCCATCACCACCAGAGAAACTACCGCTCCTAGATCGGTAATGCAACATTTCAGAAAAATAAAATATAATTTTTTGGGAATTTTTATAATTTAATATTAATTTTAATGAATATTTTAATATTTCAGCATAAATAAATACAGATAAATGGGGAAAAATTTGGAAAATTATGGAAATTACTAAAAAGAGGGTGCTTTATGTGATTTATGCAAATTATGAAATTTTATGAATTATTATACACTAATTTTGTGCTAATCGCGATTAAAAATCGCTAATCGGGCTTTAAGCGTGTTTTGTGCACATGACATGCATATGTCATTTCTAACACTTGTTACATTTTCCTATATGGTTTTCTTCATTTTCTAGCATGGTTTGTTTTGGAATGAATTGAGGAGAAAAGAAAAGGAAAAGAAAAGGAAAACACTAAAGAAAGGGGTATGGGCATGAGAGAGAGAGGGTGAGAGGTCAACCATAGTGATGGGCCATTGCTTCTCACTTCATCATCTTCATCTTTCTTCTTCTCCTTCCTTTCATGGTAGCACCCTCCACCACTTCCACTTCAAACCGTCAAACCATCATCAAAACAACACCAAAACCCCACTCCCACTTCACAAAAAGTGTGCACAAGCTCTCAAGCAACCCTTTGGACTAAGAAAGTTTGAGTTTTGGCGCTGTAGAGGATTCATGAGTGTCAAATGAGGTAATCCCTTCACAAATAGAATAGTATTTCAAGTGCTTTAGCCTCTTTTCAATTTTAATATCGATTTGGTGAAGTTTAGTAAACTTTGATATTCCAAGTTGGGAATTAGGGTTTGATTTGAGTTGTGGTTGTGAATTTGAGGCCTAGTGGTGACTACAAACCTCCCCTTTGTGTTTACAACTGAAACCAAACTCAATTTACTAGAAATACAGATTTACAGAACTTTTCATGTCGGTTTGTGAGGTATTGGAGCGTGCAGGGAAATCTGGGATGACCTGGGTTAATTACGAGATGAGCAAACACCCCTGTAGACTAGAATTGACCCTAGGAACCCCCTGTAGCAATACGAACCACAGAGGATCCCCCAGGGCCGGCGAGCTCAGAATTTTAGGGGAGGGGCTCGGCCACTTGGTGATGGTTAGGGCCCAGGTTGCTTCAGTAGGTCATGTACACTATATATATCACCCTAGTGTTGTTTTGGAACATTGTATTAACCTTAATCAAAATCTGGAAGCACTTTAGTATGATTTTTGGACATGTTTTCCGTATTCAAAATGATAAGTTTTGATATTTGGATTTGCGTTTAGTTTTTAGATATTTGTACATCAACGACTAGGGAGGATGGGTCGTGTTTTGCATGCGAGGCGATAGGTTTTGACCTATATGAGTTCTGCGTGTCGTTTTGGTTTTGATTTGGATTTTAATCCGATACGATACATTACTATATGTAGGTACCCTCGCGAAGACTTCAAGACGGAAAGCGAGTGCGTGGCGGCATCGGCATCGGCAAGCGAAGGTCAAGGTGAGTAGATTTAAATCTACAGGGAGAAGTCGGGTGGATGGCGTATAGCACCCCCGCAGTTCATAGTATATTTATGATATATAACTGGATATATATGTGGTTTATGATACGTGGATGATTATCAAGATATGATTATGTGTTCATGGTTAGTTTGGGGTTATTAGAAGTGAACTAGCATTGCTTCTTATTCGCGAAACCTAGAATAGGTTTACACCCACACGCACACACCGGCATTCATTCTATTACCTGTGCGTATATGGGGATATGTATACACACACACACACACACACATGAGTATGGGACTATATATATATACGTATACACGGATTTTGAGGATAGTACTTGGGATTGGAGATGGGTCGATGAGATTGGGCTTGAGGCCGTGAGGTTGGTGATGTGATATGGTTCGTATTTGAGATACGACGTGATGTTTTTGCGGGTCCTTTCGACGTGGTGTTTTTAGACACACGCATGCATATACATATGTGGTATTGGTATTGTACTAGACGTGGATCAGTACCCCCGATCACGATATTTGATAAAGAGGATACCAGATGAATAATGTGATAGATGTGACATTTGACCCGTACCCAGATTTAGGAGACCGTACGACGGATTTACCGTACGCATGCATATATATGTGGTATCAGTATTGTACTAGACGTGGATCAGTACCCCCGATCATGATATTTGATAAAGAGGATACCAGATGAATAATGTGATAGATGTGACATTTGACCCGTACCCAGATTTGGGAGGCCGTACGACGGATTTACCGTACGAGCTATTTATTGATGATAGATCCGCACTCTAGACTTGAGGATGACATATTATAGATATTGTATCGTATGAGATACTTTTGAGGCGGGATCACCGACTGTTATATATATATATATATATATATATATATATATATATATATATATCGACTCTGATGTCAAGCGGTTTCCTTACCTTTCGATCAGCCTGTTTAGTTTAGTCCGGTAGTTTACTTGTAAATGATAGATTAGATTCGAGTCATACCTATTTCAAAACTAACGAATCATGAGTATTTTTAAAGACAGGCCAAGGGATTCTACGGATATTTCAAAGGACGTACATTTTCTTAAAAACACCGTAGTCCCTATTTTCTAAACACACAAATCGTATTATTTCAAATGGCAAAACTGTACGACTCATACTTAGACATATATAGATTCGTTATCATTGTATTTGATATTCAGCTCCCGCATATTCTTGTTGCTCGCATCGCATTGCATACTTATATTGTGTTTTCATATGTTAATATTGAATTCGTGCGGTCAGGACACCAGCACCATTACCGATGATGCGTATGTTCCACATACACTTACTTGCCGGCTCACACACATCATCATCGGTAATTTCCATGTCACGTACACTTTAGAGAATATTATTTCATTGACATAGCTTCTTAGCTGATAGTTTCGACATGGTATTAGTGTACTTTCTTTATATGTCAGGTTAGACATTTCACTCATTACTTGCAAATTCATGCATATTATTATTCACTGTTATGCAGTATTATGGAGTTTTATGCCGATATTCACTGTTTATTTACTGTCGATTCTTGGATTTCGGATTTTTATGAGATTCCTGGATTTGGGAGAAAACCACAAGAATATATATAAACTTCTTTCTCTCTCTCTCTCTTTTTAAAATGAAAAATACGGTTTTCTCGTGATGTATGAGTTATCCACCATGATGTTTTCTCGGTTATGAGATGGATTTCGAAACCCGATTCGAGGAGTTGGATGAACCGTCTGCGGGTACATGGTGGACCCGGTAAGGTACTCTGGGGCAACAAGATCGAGGTGTAGACGATGAGCCCGACAGGGACAGACTGCCTACCGGTGATTTTACCTGGCGTGTCGGATATCCGAAGGATACCGTTCGTTGTCGTGTGATTGATGATAGGGGCCGATCCGGACTGACGGAGCCCTAGATAGTGTGATTTGAGACACTGAGATTTGAGATTTGAGATATTAAAGTATTGAGATTTGATGATACAGGCCAGTACAGATGGCCGGAGCCTGAGATATTGAGATATTGGGATTTATGTTTTGTGTCGATGCTAGACACTGTTTATATTGATTTCTTTGATGATACCTCGTTTTAATTATACAGAAATCTCACTAAGTTATGAAAGCAGTTTCTTCATTTATATGTATTCTGTTTTCATGCATTCATACCTCATTTATATGATATGTTGTTACCTGAGGCACTGACACGAGCACATGGGATTACACTTATGTATAGATGTTTACCCTTATCACCTTTTCTCGCTTCAGACTTATCATTTGAAGTTATATATATGTATATTGATCGTATTGACCTAAGATTGTGTCATACATACGATTTCTGCTCGGTGATGTTTTCTACTCACGAGTTGGCAACTCACCCCCGTTGTGCCATAGTTTCTTGCAGGTCTTGCCGTACAGGGTTCGTTACGGCTTTGCTGGCACACTGCTTCCTTTCCGGGTGATTTGCTTTGGTTGGTGGGTTCACTTGCATCGTGACCATCATTATACCTTGTATATTATTTATTTCTGTTGTATCTAGTAAACTCCATCAACCAGACATGCATATTTATTTCAGACTTTGAGACCAGAGTTGTATATTCTTTCGATCTTAGAGTCGCGCGATGTATCATTATGGTTTTCATGCTGTTTGAGTTTCTTTTTCAGTTTTGATCCTCGCCCTTCGGCGTTGTATATTATATTGCTTGCGTGGATGTGACCGTCGATTGACGAAGAGCTAGCTCCTGCTTGGGGATGCCTTTTATCATTCATGTATATATTTATCATGTTGTACCCCGTTCGGGAACAGTATTTACAAAGGAAACTCTGCCGAAATTTTCAGAAAAGACTTGTGATTTGAAAATGCATATTTCGGCTTATGTTGCTAAAATACTTGATTTAAATTGGTTTTCCTTCATTCTACTGCTTACTTGGTTTTGATTTCTGGGTTTTGGCTTACTTAGATTACGTACGCCTTGAGACGTTTCGTAATTTAAGTGCCGGTCATGTTCCGTACTTTTCGGGTCGTGACAAAGTTGGTATCAGAGCGTTAGGTTTTACTTTCGGAGTGTAGGATGACCCTTGGTTGATTGAGTAGGTAGCTTGAGTAGAGTGACGTACCGTACGTATGTTTCGCGGCATATTTACGATACACTACTCCGCTTAAGAAGCCTTAGGATGTACATTTCTTTGCACAGTATTATATTCATTCCTATGATCTATCCTCATCAGTACCTGTATATGGTTTTGCTGCCACGATTACGGGCAGAGAGAGCTACGGTTAGAGTTGCGATCAGCACGAGCTCGTCACGGACGAGGACTGACCAGGGTGTGATTCCAGGGATATACGATTTGCATAGATGCGCCGTGTTATTATGTTTTCGCGCTATGAGCGTTTGATGGATCGCTGTTATGAGGTTTCTCGGGCGTGCAGAATTGCACCGGAGGATTGAGCCACTGATGGAGGCCAGTAAGAATGTGATGACCGTTGATGTATCGCTTATTCATGATAATTGAGGCACTGTTCAGCGTGCAGACGAATGAGCCAGTTGTTGCTGCGAACGACGAGATATCGCCCCAGATGTTGGAGCTATTGCAGTACGAGTTGTACTTAGATATATGATGGAAAGACGCTAGTCACCCGAGGATGAATGACTAGGACATGTGGTTTGTTCGCTTACCCCGACGTGAGGTCATCAGATAGATGGATTCTAGCTAGAGACGACTACATGCCGGTACGTTGAGAGTCGATAGAGGCGATCGGATGTCAGAAACCCATATTCCAAGTTTAAAGTATTCGGAAAGACATGCAAGCAATTCTACGGACCCTCTAGAAGAATGAAACACTAACTCGACATAATGACCGTGTGAAAGCCTTTGAACTTTAGGGTTTGCGGTAGTTCCATGGTGCCATTAGTGAGGCTTGGGTTTGCCTTTCTACGGCTAGTCCACCGATGCTGTGGTATGTACTCGATACTATTAAACCGTACTCAAGATGTTGAGCTCTTGGGGTATTATGAGGTTTTGACGAGTCGATCGAATGGTTCGACTTCATTCGGATGCTATGTGGTGAGATGCATTTCTTGGAAGGCTCCAGATACGAGTATAGCCATTGGAGCACAGTCCATGCAGCCACGATAAGACGAGTCCGAAGCAGTCGACATTAGAGAAAAGTGGAGTAAGAGGTTCGTACGAGATCTTGATAAGACGACGTTCCACTCCGCCGACATCAGAGATATGATACGCATGCAGAGGCGTTATATATGGATATATCTTCCAGAAGGAGTCACGATGAGGATGCATGTTAGTTATATGTATTCCCTAGAGGCCATTACTGTACATACGATGTATATTGTAGTGGATGCTTGGACATATATAGGGAGGACTTTCTTGCTCGACATGATAGTACGCTATCTGGTTGCTCTTTATCTTAACATGTACTCTGATAGTCTCTATGTTACATGTTGATAAAGCCCTCAGGATATGTACTCGACTACTGGAACTATGATGAGATCATACTAGTGGGGCCACGGTAGTCGACGAGTACATCCTATAACTGGTCCTAGTCGAGGGTGTATCGAGATAGGGCATCGATACACCAGAGTAGACTAGCGTATACGCATCTTGACCCATATGATGGGCGATAGATGATCCTATATCCATTGGTGTTTGACATCAAGGATGGTATATGGGTGCTCAGTGGAGACTGGGTACACTGGACGGACTCGCCGAGAACTCCCAGATGGTATTATACCTCACGTCAGATGGCAGTTCTCCAGTGACACTGGTACAGAGTTGTCTGTTGACCCGAGATCGTCATAGAGTTTTGTGTGATTCCCACTGTACTTTGATTTCCATCATACCACGTCCAAGAGGGCGTGCAAAAAGGTGGCTTTTGGGTATAGTCCCGAATCACATGGAGGCAATGAACGATAGGATGGGATTCGTCTCTCCCGGTATAGGGAGTTGATGTTGCGATGTGTTCGATTCGCTATAACTGGAAATCCCTGGCCAGGGGTGCTGAGATTTACTGGTAAGTGTTATCAGTAGTTTCTCGAACCGTTATAGACCTCATATCGACACGACTTATCAAGCTACTGGAGTCTGACGTTTACCACCCCTCGGCGAGATATGCGACATATCAGACGACGAGACCGAACTGTACGGGAGTGTTACTGATTGGATTCGCAGGAGAATGTACAGGCTTGCTTGTTGATCTTCTGATCGCTTAATACCTGGGAGGCTGTTACGTTTAGCTGACCGCTTGCAGCTTGTGGGTGTTTGATATGATCATCACCTACTGTCGGCGTATTGACGATTCTTTAGAGTTCTACACAGAGGTTTCTTGGCTCAGGCAAAATGGAGTAGGAGCACATATGTGATATGTGCGGGACCGAGGATAATGCGATATAAGATACCGTATTCTATTCTTGCGATATTTGATATCAGCCGGGTCATCGGATCAAGTGTTGATTCGATGAATCGGTAAATGAGATATTAGTCGGTTATATGCGATATAGCCGGATTGTCGGATCGAGTGTTGATTCAATAATTTAATGTATAATAATATATGTGATATATTAAATTACATTAACTAATATAAGCTCACTAAAAGATTCTTTTTCTCACTCGGGTAATACATTGATATATATACAATATATGTTAAGAGTATTATTTTATTTTGTTACAATAAATATTATATATGTGATATATAATATTGTAACATGATATGGTTATTAATGAAACATGTTTAGTGGAGATTAAACGAGGTTAGGGTTTGATTTGGGTTAATCTTTTTTAGAACCTTCTAGAAGGTTTTAATTTGTTTTGTGCAAAGATATTTGTGCAGATATTTTGCAAGATATTCTTTAGCCCAACCCAAACCCTTAACCCTAGTTCAATCTCTACAAAGGTTACTTTGACCATGGTTGCATTTCTAATCTTATCAGAACTTTCATTATTCATCACAAAAGGATTCACTATTCTTCTTCTTCTTCTTCCTTGATGCAAAGCTTTCTTGCTTTACTTTTTGTGATGAAAGTGAGTGAGAATAAGAAAACAAATGAGAGCAAAAATCCTACTTCATCATCCTCATCTATCCTTGCCATTTAGATGAGGGTGTTCACTTCATTTAGTAAGTGAGAGCTTGTGTTAATGAAACTTCAAGGTAGATCATCTTTGTTATCGAAGATCGGAAGCAAGCATGCATCATTCTCTTCGTGGAGCCTCTCTAGAGTTCGGATGCACGATGATCGCAGCGAAGGGACCTTAACACGGAGCTTTATAAGTGAAGGACCGGATCTACAAAGGTTGTAATCCCTTTCACTTAGTGTTAAAGTGTTTAACATGCTTTTTTTTCACCTAAACTCTAGTATAAAGATCTTGGTTAGGGTTGTTCGGCACGGCTAAAATTCTAATCGGGCATGGTTGATGCCTTCTAAACCCTTTTGCGTGTACCTAGTAACCCTACAATGCAACCGTTCCGGAACAAGAAACAGATTTAGTGAAGGGTGATGACTTCCGGGCATTTCGGCAGAGACGAGATTTGGGAGAGACCTTGACAGGACCTTTCTGAAATATTATACGAGGAGACTTGGACCCAGGAGTGGTCATTTTGCACACACTCTGCAGGCCAGAGTTCGGCACCGTCGATGAGACATGTTATGAGTGACCATGACAGTTGGCCAAAGATTCTTAGAGGATGTGCTTGAGCGGGACTATTCCGCCATACTTGATTTCGGTATTTTGGGCGATTTATTCGCATGATTGAGTTTTGATGACCGAGTTTCATGATATTTGTTTTCTTGCACCATGGTTGCACCTATTGGGTATTTGTATTTTGTGCGTAGTTATTGCACTTGAGATATGCTTTATACACCATTGTGTTGATTTATGATTTGTGCACAGTTATTGCACTTGATATCGTTTTTGGTGCCTTGGCTGCACATGCTTATGATTTCATGGATTTCAAACAGTTGGGTAGATTTGTGCATATGGTACGCATCCGATTTGATTTTTGCACTCGGTATAGTTCATATATGCTTGCAGTGCAGTGATACGTATTTTGTGCACTACAGTTGCACAGGACTTCGATTTGATGTTATTTGAGATATTGATTTTGACTTCATGCCTAGAGCATGCATATGATTTGACTTATGCTTACGGTATAGTTTTCATGCACTTTTAGTGTTTTGATTAGGTTTTGTGCACGCTGATGCACATGGTTGTGATATTTGATACTACGGTATACCTGATTTGGATTTGAGATGTGTTGTATACCGTCGATTTCGATTGTGATGCTCGATATTTGTTTTGTGCACCTTGTGCACCTGATTGGATTATTCCGCATATTTGACGTGTTTAGGTTGGATTTTGCGCATGTTCGACGCTTGATATTGGATTTCGTGATTTCAAGCATGTTGGGTGCACAGGATTTAGATTTTTATTTGTGCATGATGGATGCACCTGATTTGGATTTTCGCGCATATTGGGCGCATGATTTGAGATGCGATTTTAGTGCACACCAGATGCACTAAATCGGGATTATTCGTACATATCAGATACACCTGATATTGCTGTTAGGCACACCTGTTGCCTATGACAGATGTTTCGTGCACACCCGTTGCACTTAGATGTTGTTTCTGTGCACATGTATGGCACATTCATGGATTTTGATTTCCGTGCGCACCGGACGCACGTAGAATTCATATGCACATTTTGGGATTGATTTTTTTGAGCAGTACGTTTTTATGATATTTACTATTTGTTTCGTACTGAGCAGGACTAGTCAGAGGACAGTACCTGGATATATTTTGCATGCATTGATAGTTATCGAAGGGATTTCCAAAAAGAGAGCTATAGTCTCAGTATTTACCTACGTGTCTGAGATGACACGAAACGTTTAAAATAAGGAAACCCTTCTATATTGTTTTCAAAACGGCGGTACGTGCATGTAAACAAAGGATATATATATATATATATATATATATATATATATATATATATTTTCTCACTAGAGACGTCCGCCACTGTGCAGTGTTATGCACATCGCACAGCTACTTAAAACGGTTTGGCATGCATTTCTTTCAGATGTTTACATGTATAGATTTGATGTTTACATGTATAGTTTTGATGCATATCATATTGGTTTCATTTTGGATTTGACATTTGTGTCTTCGCCATGACTCCGATGATTGCGGGATGCTTGATGGAGTTTCGTTTTTGAGTTATCTGCTCATTGTTCATGCGTAGGCATTGCGCTATGATGTGCTTGGTGTATTTATGATTTCGGGATCCCGACGGCTTAGGCTTTTGCTAAAATGTTTTAGTGCTTGAGGGGTTTAAATTTAAATTCGGGAACCGAATTTCTTTTATGGGGAAAGATTGTAACATTTCAGAAAAATAAAATATTATTTTTTGGGAATTTTTATAATTTAATATTAATTTTAATGAATATTTTAATATTTCGGTATAATTAAACACCGATAAATGGGGGAAAATTTGGAAAATTATAGAAAATACTAAAAAGAGGGTGCTTTATGTGATTTATGCAAATTATAAAATTTTATGAATTATTATACACTAATCGCGATTAAAAATCGCTAAACGGGTTTTATGCGTGTTTTATGCACATGACATGCATATGTCATTTCTAACACTTGTTACATTTTCCTACATGGTTTTCTTCATTTTCTAGCATGGTTTGTTTTGGAATGAATTGAGGAGAAAAGAAAAGAAAAAGAAAAGGAAAACATTAAGGAAAGGGGTATGGGCATGAAAGAGAGAGGGTGAGGGGTCAACTATAGTGATGGGCCATTGCTTCTCACTTCATCATCTTCATCTTTCTTCTTCTCCTTCCTCTCATGGCAGCACCCTCCAACACCTCCACTTCAAACCCTCAAACCATCATCAAAACAACACCAAAACCCTACTCCCACTTCACAAAAAGTGTGCACAAGCTCTCAAGCAACCCTTTGGACCAAGAAAGTTTGAGTTTTGGCGCTGTAGAGGATTCATGAGTATCAAATGAGATAATCCCTTCACAAATAGAATAGTATTTCAAGTGCTTTAGCCTCTTTTCAAGTTTAATATCGATTTGGCAAAGTTAATGAACTTTGATATTCCAAGTTGGGAATTAGGGTTTGATTTGAGTTGTGGTTGTGAATTTGAGGCCTAGTGGTGACTACAAACCTCCCCTTTATTCTTACAGCTGAAACCAAACTCAATTTACTGGAAATACGGATTTATAAAACTTTTCAAGTCGGTTTGTGAGGTATTGGAGCGTGCAGGGAAATCTGGGATGACCTGGATTAATTACGAGATGAGCAAACAACATCTGTAGACAAGAATTGACCCTATGAACCACCTGTAGCAATACGAACCACAGAGGATCCCCCAGGGCCGGTGAGCTCGAAATTTTAGAGGAGGCGCTCGGCCACTTGGTGATGGTTAGGGCCCAGGTTGCTTTAGTAGGTCATGTACACTATATATATCACCCTAGTGTTGTTTTGGAACATTGTTTTAATCTTAATCAAAATCTGGAAGCACTTTAGTATGCTTTTTGGACATGTTTTCTGTATTCAAAATGATAAGTTTTGATATTTGGATTTGCGTTTAGTTGTTGGATGTTCGTACATCAACAACTAGGGAAGATGGGTCGTGTTTTACTTGCGAGGCGATAGGTTTTGACCTATGTGAGTTTCGCGTGTCGTTTTGGTTTTGATTTGGATTTTAATCTGATACGATACGTTACTATATGTATGTACCCTCGTGAATACTTCAAGACAAAAAGCGAGCGCGTGGCGACATCGGCATCGGCAAGCGAAGATCAAGGTGAGTAGATTTATATCTACGGGGAGAAGTCGGGTGGATGGCGTATAGCACCCTCGCAGTTCGTAGTATATTTATGATATATAACTGGATATATATGTGGTTTATGATACGTGGATGATTATCAAGATATGATTATGTGTTCATGGTTAGTTTGGGGTTATTAGAAGTGAACTAGCATAGCTTCTTAGTCGCAAAACCTAGAATAGGTTTACACCCACACGCACACACCTGCATTCATTCTATTACCTGTGCGTATATGGGGATATGTATATATATACACATGGGTATGGGACTATGTGTATATATATATATACGTATACATATACACGGATTATGAGGATAGTACTTGGGATTGGAGATGAGTCGATAAGATTGGGCTTGAGGCCGTGAGGTTGGTGATGTGATATGGTTCGTATTTGAGATGCGACATGATATTTTAGCGGGTCATTTCGACGTGGTGTTTTCAGACACACGCATGCATATACATATGTGGTATCGGTATTGTACTAGACGTGGATCAGTACCCCCGATCATGATATTTGATAAAGAGGATACCAGATGAAGAATATGATAGATGTGACATTTGACCCGTACCCAGATTTGGGAGACCGTACGACGGATTTACCGTACGAGCTATTTATTGATGATAGATCCGCACTCTTGACTTGAGAATATCATATTATAGATATTGTATCGTATGGGATACTTTTGAGGCGGGATCACCGACTGTTATATATATATATATATGTATGTATGTATGTATGTATGTATGTATGTATGTATCGACTCAGATGTTAGGCGGTTTCCTTACCTTTCGACCAGCCTGTTTAGTTTAGTCCGGTAGTTTACTTGTAAATGATAGATTAGATTCGAGTCATACCTATTTCAAAACTAACGAATCGTGAGTATTTTTAATGACAGGCCATGGGATTCTTCGGATATTTCAATGGACATACATTTTCTTAAAAACACCGTAGTCCCTATTTTCTAAACACACGATTCGTATTATTTCAAATGGCAAAATTGTACGACTCATACTTAGACATATGTAGATCCGTTATCATTGTATTTGATATTCAGCTCCCGCATATTCTTGTTGCTCGCGTCGCATTGCATGCTTATATTGTGTTTTCATATGTTAATATTGAAATCATTCGGTCTGGACACCAGCACCATTACCGATGATGCGTATGTTCCACATACACATACTTGCCGGCCCACACACATCACCATCGGTAATTGCCATGTCACGTACACTTTAGAGAATATTATTTCATTGACATATCTTGTTAGCTGATAGTTTCGACATGATATTAGTGTACTTGCTTTATATGTCAGGTTAGACATTTCACTCATTACTTGCAAATTCATGTATATTATTATTCATTGTTATGCAGTATTATGGAGTTTTATGCCGATATTCACTGTTTATTTACTGTCGATTCTTGGATTTCGGATTTTTATGAGATTCCTGGATTTGGGAGAAAACCGCAAGAATATATATAAACTTCTTTCTCTCTCTCTCTTTCTTTTTAAAATGAAAAGTGCGGTTTTCTCATGATGTATGAGTCGTCCACCATAACGTTTTTTCGGTTATGAGATGGATTTTGAGACCCGATTCGAGAAGTTGGATGAACCGTCTGCGGGTACATGGTGGAACCGGTAAGGTACCCCGGGGCAAGAAGATCGAGGTGTAGACGATGAGCCCGGTAGGGGCAGACTGCCTACAGGTGATTTTACCTGGCGCGTCGGATATCCGGAGGATACCATTCGTGGTCGTGTGATTGATGATAGGGGCCGATCCGGAACGACGGAGCCCTAGATAGTGAGATTTGAGACACTGAGATTTGAGATTTGAGATATTAAGGTATTGAGATTTGATGATAAAGGCCAGTCCGGATAGCCGGAGCCTGAGATATTGAGATATTGGGATTTATGTTTTGTGTCGATACTAGACACTGTTTATGTTGATTTTATTGATGATACCTCGTTTTAATTATACAGAAATCTCACTAAGTTATGAAAGCAGTTTCTTCATTTACATGTATTCTGTTTTCATGCATTCATACCTCATTCATATGATATGTTGTTACCTGAGGCACTGACTCAAGCACATGGGATTACATTTATGTATAGATGTTTACCCTTGTCACCTTTTCTCGCTTCAGACTTACCAATTGAGGTTATATATATGTATATTGATCGTATTGACCTAGGATTGTGTCATACATACGATTTCTGCTCGGTGATGTTTTCTACTCATGAGTTGGCAACTCACCCCCGTTGTGCCACAGCTTCTTGCAGGTCTTGCCGTACAGGGTTCGTTACGGCTTTGCTGGCACACTGCTTCCTTTCCGGGTGATTTGCTTTGGTAGGTGGGTTCACTTGCATCGTGACCACCATTATACCTTGTATATTATTTATTTCTGTTGTATCTAGTAAACTCCATCAACCAGACATGTATTTTTATTTCAGACTTTGAGACCAGAGTTACATATTCTTTCGACCTTAGAGTCGCGCGATGTATCATTATGGTTTTCATATTGTTTGAGTTTCCTTTGCAGTTTTGATCCTCGCCCTTTGGCATTGTATATTATATTGCTTGCGTGTATGTGACCGTCGATTGACGAAGAGCTAGCTCCTGCTTGGGGATGCCTTTTATCATTCATGTATATATTTATCATGTTGTACCCCGTTCAGGGCCAGTATTTACAAAGGAAACTCTACCAAAATTTTCAGAAAATACTTGTGATTTTAAAAATGCATATTTTGGCTTATGTTGCTAAACTACTTGATTTAAATTGGTTTTCCTTCACCCTACTGCTTACTTGGTTTTGATTTCTGGGTTTTGGCTTACTTAGATTACGTACGCCTTGAGATATTTCGTAATTTAATTGCCGGTCATGTTCCGTACTTTTTGGGTCGTGACAGGTAATTCTCGACTACCTTGGCCACGGTTTTCTGGTGATGGCCACCCGTGTATTATGCGACATCAACCCCCAATACCGGGAGAGACGAATCCCCGACGATCCGCTCACTGCCTCCATGTGGCTCGAGACTGTGCCCAACTAAAACCTTTTTGCACGACTCCTTTGAGCCGTGGTAGGATAGTAATCAAAGCACAGTGGGAACTCACACGAGACAAATGACGATCTCAGGTCGACAGACTAACCTGTACACATGTTACCTAGGAACTGGTATCCGACAATATGTATAATACTAACTAGCAGGTTCCCGGTGAGTCCGTTCAGTGTACTCATAGCCCAATGAGCACCTATATACTATCTTAGGTGATCAAACTAACACCAATGGCTTGTGAGACCTGGCCACCGCCCCTCGTCGGGGTCTCGATAAGTATACACTAGTCTACTCTGGAGTATCGATGCCCACTCTCAAAACTCCCACGACCAGGGACATTTAAGGATGCGCTTATAGACCACCAGCTCCCACGTATATGACTGCCATCATAATGCTGGTAGTCAAGAAAGAATCCTATGGGCTCTATCAACATGTAATAATGATGATAAAGATAAACCAGATAGCATACTATCATCTCGAGTAAGACTATCTTATCGGTATAGGTCATCCCTCAATCATTGCAATCACGTGACTACGATCTAATATTTGACTTTAAGGGCATCATATCCAACAATCTCCCACTTGCACTTAAGGATAATTATTACGATGTCGCATACTCACAGCCCGTGTGATACCGAACATCCAACTCTCTACTAATCAGTTTCACAAAACTCGTTTGTAAAACTATTGCGTTCGAGAAATAGCCTCAGTGAGTGGATCCGCCCTGATGTTTCTTTCTATGTTTCTCTTAATCTTAAGTTTACGGAGAAAAGCCATCTCCCAAAATGAGTAATGCCTGTCTTAGAATATGTCTGGATATCTGATGGGACCCAGTTCATAAATTAACTCCAAATCCAGTAAACTTATTAGACTGTATCGTCAACTGAATTTAATCAGTATTCTATGCCACACCTCCCTCAGTATCCACTTGGAGCACTTATCCAAACTACTGCCCCTCGTCAGAGGGAAAACTATAACTCAGACAGTCACTCTGTCATCCAGGTCACCTTAAAAGCCTGGAATGATAACCGTCTCCCGAAAGTGGCAGCCGTTATCAAATCCCTAGAACATCCACTTATATTCTAAAACTTCTTCCAAACATTTCTCCAGGATTGGATTAATATCAAATTATTGCATTTAGTGCAAAAAAAACATCTGGTGTGGTACTTGACATCTCATGATTGACTCAATTGCCTAAGAAAGTGATATACCAATCATGCACATCCCTCTCCCTTTTAGTCTGTAAGACACCTTCAGAGAGGCTAACTCCATCACCTACAGGTACACCACCATGCCAGGAGTCGTCCATTCTAAAACACCTTCAGAATACTGTCTAAGTACCCAGATTGGGACACTACCCAAATCTAGATCTAAAACCATAGATCTAGTAACCAGGATGTCTGATATAATATCCAAATCCTATGTGGAGAAACCACTGTATGACAACCACAGTATAACCGATCGTAGTATAGGAATTTCACTTCCTACAAAGTGTATGTCATTTAAATACCAGGACATCACACCCTACTGTCTTCTTAATAGATCCATCTCCTATTCCGATGATGTCAAAAACCTATGAATGCCACAAAATAGATGATCTATCTCCGCTATATCTGCTTTAGTCTATAAATAGACATAAGCTACATGTCCACTATGCTTCCGCTGCTCCCACTGACTACGACAACCCTCTGGCAGAGTCATATACACGCGCACTTCTAAAGTTAGTTTAGAACGATGCTATACTCATCCTCCTGCCGGGTCTCATAGTCTGGAACAACAGTAGTGTCAAGTTTGGGTAAACAAGAACTTCCCCGTCACCCTCCTTGAGGATACCGAAGTGCCTCTCGGGCGCCTGAGGTTACCCACTATATCTGCGGAGTGGCTAATAGAATGTCAAAAATGATTGAATCGTTAGGTCCTATTAAAAATTTTCAGTAATCGTTTGCGGTTCAGGAATCACTTCCAGTTCTACCATACTCCCACTACTGTTTTATGAAAAAATCCATTTTACTAAAACTGTGGCGAGTCAAGAATAATATCACTATTGATCTTCCAGATGGTAGAAAATCAACCCTCGTCAAAGCCCGGGTTAACCCACAAACAGCCATTACAGAAACGTGATTTGAGTTTATCCGGATTCTGGTTTTAAGCATCAGCCGAATAACTCCCTATACCTTAATATCATTATATAAATTGATTCTATATATATCGAATATAGAAACAAAAGCACTAATTTAATTTTGAACCAGATTCAAAATCATGCAGCTGTCTCCAGTGCATATCAACTAAATGAAGAGAGGCTGATCAGCATTACTCAACTTAGGAGTGCATCCAATTATGAGTAACCTGAAATAGAAATAAGTTTCAAAACGATTACTATCAACCGAATACCAAACACAAGTATCTACATCTTCGATTATCTTGAAGAATCCCGATACTTGTAACACACGGTTCTCTACTTTATTCTTGTACCTATAACTTCTCAAAATTTAAACCCTGTATTTCTACTAAACACTTGTCTAAAAACTAGAGAAGTCATAAGTAAACAGAATATAGTACGAAGACCAACCCCTCTGTCCTAATGGACACTGGACAATATACAAAACTTTGTATAAGTTCCTAAGTTGAATAACTCAAACCCTGTGCGTCGTAGGTTGAAAACTGTACTGTGGTTATGAAGAATTAAACCGCTGTTGATTGCTCCTTACTTAACCATCAACTGATATAGGTAAATCTCATCGACATAATTTCAAAAGGTTATATCTCACTTTATAAATTAAACGTATAGATATATCAATTTGAAATTGGTGCATAACAACGGATATTCAAAACCAAATATTTGCCGTCCGGCAAAAAACCCAGGCGATTTCCTCAAATATCACTAATTACAACGAATTCCAATATAATCAGTATGGGCACCTAATTCCCAATAACTTACTCTCACTCATCATCTGTAAAACCATACAGATGTGAGAATCATACCTGTTAAATACATACCCTAGAGTGAGGGTCTAATTGGGAAATCAGTTTTCAATTAACAACGCACAGTGAAACTGAAACATGAATATGTTTCGAAGAGGTATCCGGGTATTCCTAGTAATGCCTCTTCTATTATCCAAATTCATGACTGTAACCGTATATTTCGTTGCCATCTCTCCAAATCCCTTTATTTGTCTTTACTCATTACCTTCTGTACACCAGACTTAGGCTAATTGGTTTTCTTCATTCCCTACCTTTCGGCACCTGCCTATGGTTTGGAAGTGGACTATCCAATAAGCGCAATAGATGTACCCTCTCCTAATCCTAGAAGCCCTCACAAGCTGAGAGAAAAAAAAGGAAAAGATAACTGAATAGTCCTATTCAATCTCTCCAGAACCAGAATCCATTCTCGAATCTGGAACAAGTTCCTTCGATTTCGTATATAACCATACGATGGATTTATCCAATGGAAGTGGATGTTCGTAGTGATACGGGGTGTTCTGGAGAAATGCAAAGGTGAAGTAAGAGTGGCGATGAAATATGTGGTTTGGTCATGAATGATAGCAGTCGCAATTTACTTTGCCTTCTTTCTAATCCCTTTATTTGTCTTTACTTATTACCTTCTGTACACCAAACTTAGGCTAATTTGTTTTCTTCATTCCCTACCTTTTGGCACCTGCCTATGGTTTAGAAGTAGACTATCCAATAAAAGCAATAGGTGTACCCTCTCCTAATCCTAGGAGCCCTCATAAACTGAGAGAAGGAAAAAGGAAAAGACAACTGAATAGTCCTATTCAATCTCTCCAGAACCAGAATCCATCCTCGAATCTGGAACAAGTTCCTTCGAGTTCGTATATAACCATACGATGGATTTATCCAATGGAAGTGGATGTTCGTAATAATACGGGATGTTCTGGAGAAACTCAAAAGGTAAAGGAAGGAGTGCCAATGATGTATGCAACTCAGACAATCCAAAAACCAGTGTTTTAAGAAAGTTCGGTTAACTTGGTTACTGAGTAATATTCTAGGGTCGGTACATGGTCATTGTCAAAGAGAGAGATAGAGAAAAGAAATACTCAGCGTGCACTCTAACCTAGATTAGAATGGTTAATCACTTTATCTAATCCGGATGACCCTCACTGTTTCCTCGAATTCTCCTCCAAACCCAAAAGGAGAATTAGTCAGGATCATCTAAAATCACCCGAGGAGTAATCCTACTCATCAGTGGGAATCGGGATCTAACTCTCATCGCATGATAACTTGATGGAAGCCACTCAAGTCACCACACTCCAGAAGTTATGCGCATGCCTAGAAAGTTTCCAGTATGTTTGAAACTCCCGATGTGTGTTTTTACCCCTAGGACCGAAGCGACCTTGACTAAAGATCAAAATGTCAAAAGGTCCTAGTCAAGTTCTACCCGTCATTTTCCTGATTGCATTAGACCCACCCGTACGAGCCTTGACTAAAGATCAAAATGATCGCACGACTGTCCTAACCAATCCATATATCCATGCGACGGAAAAGCATTACATAGCTACCGAACACTACGCCTCGACTAAAGATCGAAATGCGTAGAACGAATACTAAGCACTACCAATCCGAAATGACGGAGGGCTACGGCTGGTTTTTGGCGAAAAACCTTTAACGTAATGAACTTGATATCGTTGAAGGAACCGGATAGCTTTTTACAAATGTATAGTGGCGAAAACCATTGCTAAAGAGGTCACTCCCGGTGAAGGGATCTCGGCTCTTTCCTTGTAGAATGAGGTGCAGGATATTCTAACTGAATACCGCGATGCAATGCAAAAGAAAATGACTATAGTGAAGTTATTACCCTGATGCAAAGCTCTGTCCAAGGGGTCACTCCCGATGAAGGGATCTCAGTCCTTGCTTCGTCGAATAAGGTGCTGGATATTCATAACCGAATACCACTGTGCAAAACAAAAGAGAACGTTCTTGTAATAACAGCTTTTCGAAAATTGTTCCAACAACATCGAATAGGTTTTTTTTCCTTGCATTAATCCGAATTATTACAATCCCATAAATTAATCACACCAGAAAAGAACAAAAATATGATGTACGTATATGCCATCCGCATTCGCCACTGGGTCCCGTCATCATCCGTTAGGTTACTTAATTAACGACAGAGCGGGGACTGGACTAGCGCTGGTGTAAAACATATACAATATCTACTAGTATATATATCAATATATAATAATCGCTCTAGGCGTGATAAATGCAACATCACAGAAAAGTAAAAAGCGTCACAGAACAATACAGATAATCTGGGAGCCCCGGGTTTCCTTTGAGCCGCAAATGAAACCCGACGTTCCCCTGGTCGTGTGGATAGCTTGTGCAATGAAAACCTAGACCCCTACAAACGCGGCAAGTTACCCTCCAAAACCAGAAGCGAGGCAGCCCCCTTCAACAAAGTGAATGGACCACCCAGCACTTCACGGAATTCGGTAACTTGAGCACCCCTCCTTGGGTCAACCTGTATCCCCTATGAGTGCGGCGAATAGCCGGCCGATTCTAGAGTGAAGCCCCCTCCGTCTCAAAGCCATGAGATGCGGGCCCGTTGCCCTCTAGAACCCGGCTATCTGTGCATTCCACCGTGGGGTAATCCTAATACAGAAAACAAAATATGTATAACGGGTACATCAACCTCAACCCGGTCGTGCCCCAAAAGAATAATATACAAACAGGAAGTGACGGCAGTCCACATATCGGATGCTCGCCCCACGATATCAAATATAGAAATAAAACTAAACTGCTCTACCATTGCACGCAAGCTATCCACCACGACAAATCCGCAACTGTTCCCTGATTAAAAATCAGGAAAAAGCTTCAGAAAAGGCATCACGTGCTCACACGTAATCAATGGTCACGTGTTGGCACGTGATGGTTAAGCAGCGGCCAGAGAACAAAGCGTAGAAGAAGAGAAGCCCATTCCAGGGGTCACGTGCTCACACGTGACCAGGGGTCACGTGTTCACACGTGACCAACGGTCATGTGGCCATACGTGACTGGCTTTAAAAGCCTTATTCTTTAACAGAATTAAATTCTGAGGAGAGATCATTCAAATCTTTCCAAAATGGAGAAGATTTATCTGAAACCGTTGGATCAAGAATCTGAAGGTGATTAAATATCACCAATTTATGGAAAAATCTTGGACATGGAAACATTTCCCCATAAATCTAACCGAAATAACAAAGAGATATCTTTGGATTTAAAATCCAATGGTGAATAAAATTCACTTAATAATCTAAAGGCCCAGATTAATGATAAATATAAATCAAATCTCTCAATAAACAAATCAAATCTTTCAATGAAAGATTCACTAAACAGATTGATTCTTTTCCTTCTCTTTGAAATAGGTGCCAAGGGAGAGAGTTAAAAAAAAAGGGGGGGGAGACATACAGAGAGAGAGATATAGAGCCTTGGGATTTTGAAAATTCAGAAGAAAGAATTTGATTCTCTACAAAAGAAAAACCCTAGGTAAGAAAAGAGAGGATTCAAAAGAGAATTTAATTCTCAAAAGAGTTTAACTCTTATAAAAAGAAAAGAACTTAGTTCTTTCTCTGGTGGAGGATCTGCAAAGTGCACATCTCCCCAAGAATTGAGAATTTAATTCTCATTGGGTTGAGATCCTGCCATGCAGATCCAAAACTTAGAGGAAGAACTGAGTTTTGAGAATTTAATTCTCACAGAATTATAGGAATTTAATTCCTTTAAGATAAAATTAGGGTTTAACCCTATGTTATAGGAATTTAATTCCTTCAAAATGGACAGAACCAGGGTTTAACCCAAATTGAGAACTTAATTCTCTCAAAATCACAGGAATTTAATTCCCTTAAAAAATGAAGAAATTAGGGTTTCACCCTATGCCAGAATTTAATTCTCTACATACAGAAAAGAAATTAGGGTTTAACCTTATCCAAGAATATAAGTCTCCAGAAAGAAATAGGAATTTAATTCCTCTAAAGTTTATTGCTGGGGTTTAACCCTACGAAGAATTTAATTCTTAAAATATTAACAGATCTTTAAAATATGAAAAGAAACAGAGTCACGTGTTACCACGTGACCTCTGTAAAGATCCGCAGAAAAGAATTCAGAGGCAACGCCTCACGTGCCCCACGTGACCCCTGAAGGATACAAAGAAAAAGCAAACAGAAGCTATGGGCGTCCTCACGTGCTACCACGTGACCCCTTAGCAAAAGCTTTAACAGTTAAAAACCCACATTCCCATCAAGTGACAGCACGTGATGCTCCAAGAGCAATTAAAGAAAGTATTCAATACTTTGGGCAGAATAAAATAAAGGGAACCGGGCGCTCTCACGTGCTACCACGTGACCCCTCTTGCCTTAGTGTTTAACACTAAATTAAATCTCTGTTAGCAGTGTTTAACACTGATTTTCTTAGTGTTTAACACTAAATTAAAATCTCTGTTACCAGTGTTTAACACTGATTAACACTAATTTGAGATCTCTGTTTCCAGCGTTTAACACTGATTTTTTTAGTGTTTAACACTAAATTAAAATCTCTGTTACCACTGTTTAACACTGATTAACACTAATTTGAGATCTCTGTTTCCAGTGTTTAACACTGATTTGCTTTAGTGTTTAACACTGATTTGCTTTAGTGTTTAACACTAATTTGAAAGTCCTGTTGCTAGTGTTTAACACTGATTATCTTTTAGTGTTTAACACTAACTTGCTAACGTTATTCCCAGTGTTCAACATTGTTGGTCTTTAGTGTTTAACAAAAGCTTTAGCCCAATTGGCTAAGTTTCTAGAGGCAAAGCCTCTTCTTCAATGAGCCAACAGAGGGCCAATATTCTAAACATGATTGGACTTAGCCCAAGATGGCCATAAGTCCTCAATTCAAACTTAACTAGGCTAATGGGCTCATAATATTATTAATTGGTCTTGGTTCCAAATTGGGCCAAAGACTATTTAATCTACCTTGGTTCAAGGGTACATCTCTTCACCCCTTTGATACTTGGCGTTGTAATTCCTCAACGTCTTCAAAGAGGTGACGGGTCCCGATGACCACACATTGATACGGACTGTGGGGTCCTTAAACTCATGGACTATGAGGTCCTTAACCATGACCGTAATGTCTTAAAACTAATGCCGGACTGTGGAGTCCTTAAATTCTCAGACTATGATGTCCTTAACCTTGACCGGAATGTCTTTAAACTAACAACGGACTATGATGTCCTTAACCTTGACCGTGATGTCTTAAAACTAATGCCGGACTGTGGAGTCCTTAAATCCTCAAACTATGATGTCCTTAACCTTGACCGGAATGTCTTAAAACTAACAACGGACTATGATGTCCTTAACCTTGACCGTGATGTCTTAAAACTAACGTCGGACTGTAGAGTCCTTAAATCCACGGACTATGATGTCCTTAACCTTGACCGCAACGTCTTAAAACTAACATTGGACCGCAATGTCCTTAAACTATCTATTGACCGCAATATCACTAAACTAAACAACAGGGCCCCCCCTTAATTGCTCTCTTGTTGGATCTAAACGATCCCGTTAAGTTATCTTAGTCTAAAACTAGACTAACGTATCCTTAACAAACGTTTAAGTCGATCTTAGTCTCAAATTAGGCTAACGTATCCTTAAACACAACCCCCAAACCCAAATCTAAGATAATACGGATTTGGACTAGTCCACGACCTACGGGCGACGACATAACTCAGTCTCCGTTATACAATCCACGGGCAACCAAACATAAAACAAACACACACGACACGAAGTGACCATCTGGAGAAGGAGAAAGTTGTTATCGCAATGCGGTAGCATAATTAACTGCAGGGGTTTGCTCCTGCAGGGAAGAGTGTCCCCACAATCAAAAACCCCTCAAGCGAGGGGGAATCTGATGAAGTCTGCTACATCGGACGCATCCGTTTAAACCTTCGATACATGGTGCCATAAATCAACTTGGCATCTTCGGAGAGGTAAACGGATAGCACCTATTAGCATCTGCCCTGAATCTCAGGCAATACATCCATGTCTTGGCCGCCGTTCGGAGGGGAACAGATTCTGGCACGCCCGGTGGGACCTTTTCCTCTTTCCACTCCACACTTCGTGTGTCGTGTTTTTCCTGCGATCAGATAATCGCGGTGTGTATGTTTTTGGTTGCCCTTAGGGGAGTGGATATTGAAGCCGGAATTTCGTCTCTATGAAGAATGGCGTTTGGTCCTACCCTAGCAACTCAGGCTCTGTCACATCTGGTGGAGTCAAGAATGGGCTACTTGCAGCCTCAAATCTCTGCAATCCGGCTCTTCAAGAAATCAACGAGCTTCTCTTTGGATCGGTGCTCCCACCTCCCACCCTCGGTGCCTCAACGCCGATGGAGGAATCCCAGAGGAAGTCTGTATTCCACAGGTAGGCTCCCCATGCGGCAGCTTGCCGACGGAATCAGTCCTCAAACAACTGGCATATGCCAAGAACCAACGACGACGCAGGGGGCAGAATATTTAGGCTCTCAAAGAAAACAGGGGGCAGGCTCAGTAAAATCCTGAAGCTAATCAAATCCCGGCTGTAAGAAATGACCAACGTCGATGTCAGCGCCATATAAAATGAGCTGGGGGCAGTTCTCCGCATGGTCCTGTTTCAACCCCGGTGGTGAATGTTGTTGTGAAGGGTCAGACAAAGTTCTCCTACCGCAATATTGAAGAAGTCTCTGCAGCCCATGGAGATCCCACGAGAGCAGAAACCAGTTCGCTCCCTGAGACAACTTTCCTCATCTATATAAGGTGTGGAAGCAAGAGAAAGGGACTCACCCCAAAACAGATCCGGATACAACGGTTCCTCCCAAAACCAAAGCGGGTTTTCACAAAAAAAGAGAAGCCCAATAAAGCTCAAGTGCCCGAAGAAAACTCCAAACACCCCAAGCCTGGGGGCATGGTAGTTCACATAGTCTATGTGGTGAATTCCAAAGACGAAGTTCGAGTTTCTACTAGTCACCGACATCAATCTTAGTCCTTAACAAAAGTTCAACTGCAACGTGAAAAGCTGCAGGACATGCTTGCTTAGGCGGCACCACTCGCTAATCCATCGTCTAAAGAAAATCCCGAAGTTGCACCTGAAGAAAGAAGAAATCTGACATTGGGCGGATTCTACACTTGACAGGTTCCAGCCCATCTGTTTTCCCAGATATTACACGAGCGGACTAAAAAGGTTGTTAAGGCACCAAGGCATACCTTTTAAGCAAACTGCGCGACAAGCACGATTCTATAACAGGATCTGGAACGTTCCCGGAACTCAGCGCAAATTGCCTAACGGGAAAATGGAAACGATCGGGCTTGGATATGTTCGGTCCAAGAAACGGGAGCAATCCCGCGACTGCTACGTCATACATGACTTTGATGAAGAAGGGGATGCTCTGTGGGAAGATGCTAACCCTGAACCAGAAAGAACTCTCGCCGAGAAAATGCCCAGTCTGTCGTTTGAAGAACAAATGGACAAGCTTATAAGGGAAGCAGGTCAAAAGGTTCGAGATGACCATAATCGCGAAATGGCCATCTACGAGAAAGACAGGATGCAACGCCTTCTTCGACAGGCTGCGAAAGATGAAATTGCTCCTCCCTGTCAACCCGTTGTGCAAAAGGCCCGACGCAGAGGCAGAAACAAACCAAAGAACGGGGAAGGCGTTCGACAGCGACAAAGCGGGATCAAGAAGCCACGCGATCGAGAACCGAGCGACCCGGATTCATCTCTTATGAAGAATATGGGTCGAGCATACTCCTTTCCTTAGAACAAAACACGGAAGATACTTGATCTCGCCATAAGACATCAAATGATTACACTTCCGGAGTCTAAACACCCCAAGCAAGCCAACGAGGTCTCTCACCCAAACTATTGCTCCTATCACCGAGTAATAGGGCACCCTATCGAAGACTGCTTCACCTTCAAGAACTGGGTCGAAGACCAGTACCAGCAAGGCGGGTTTGCTCTATCCAGCAGCTGGAGGGTAACGCCGCCATAAAAGCACGAACCCAAAGCCGCAAGAGCAGAACCAGATCCACATCGGTCTTGGAACCGAGCTCGTACTTGTCGTATGATAACCATATCAAAAGGAGAGCCCGAGAACATGGATGACCTTCCCTGGTGCTTCGAAAACAGTGATGACGAGGTAATCTCAGAATTTCCACCAGCTCCGAAAGAGCTGGAAGATGGCATACATACTACTGCAGATAACCTCAAGAAGATTGAGTTGGGGACGGCAAACGACCCGCGACCGACATTCGTTAGCGAGCTGCTATCTGAAGAAAGGGTGGCTGCATTAAAAGACGTGCTTATGCAGCATAGGGATTGCTTCGCATGGAACTATTCCGAAATGCCAGGACTAGATCCAGAAATTGCTGTACATAAATTGGCGATATCCCCGGACGTCAAGCCAGTCAAACAGGCACCGAGAAGAATGCGGCTCGAGCTTGAGATGAGCATTAACGCCGAAGTCAAGAAGCTGATCGATCCTGGGTTTATCCAAGAAGTTCAATATCCTGACTGGATCGCCAACATCGTCCCGGTAATGAAGAAAAATGGGACAGTGCGCATATGCGTGGACTTCCAGGATCTCAATAAAGCTTGCCCGAAGGACGATTTCCCAGTGCCGGTCACCGAGCTGATGATAGATAATACATCCACTCACGAAGTTTTCTCCTTCATGGACGGCTCATCGGGATACAATCAGATAAAGATGCATCCCGAAGACCAGAAGCACACTGCTTTCCGGACTCCTCTGGGTATATTCTGCTACAAAGTTATGCCCTTCGGTGTAAAGAACGCCGGTGCCACCTATCAGAGGGCCATGACGAAGATCTTCGATGACCTCATACATGAAATCATCGAATGCTATATCGACGACCTCGTAGTGAAAAGCAAATCATACGAGGAACATCTTGAGCATCTGAAGATCGTATTTCAACGCCTTGGACAATATAACTTGAAAATGAACCCACTTAAATGCGCGTTCGGGGTGTCCTCAGGTAAATTCCTAGGGTTCATTGTCCGGCACCGGGGTATCGAGATAGATCTGTCGAAGATCAAGGCGATCATGGAAATGCCACCGCTAAGGACTCTCAAACAATTGCGGTCTCTCTAGGGGAAGCTCGCGTACATCCGGCGATTTATAGCTAACCTTTCGGGCAAGTGCCTCCCTTACAGTCACCTGATGAAGAAGGGAACCCCGTTCGTCTGGGATCATAAATGCCAAGGCGCGCTGGACGAGATCAAGCAATACCTGCAGAACCTGCCGGTGTTAGCTGCTCCAGTCAAGGGAAAGCCTCTTATTCTTTATACCACAGCCCTCGAAGGTTCCTTAGGCGCATTATGGGCATAAGAGAACGACCAAGGGAAGGAGGGAGCGCTCTACTATTTAAGTCGAGTTCTTCTGGGGGCAGAAAGCAACTACTCCCCTATCGAAAAACATTGCCTGGCGTTAATCTTTGCGATAACAAAACTCCGGTACTATGCATTGGCGCATGAAGTCCGTCTTATATCAAAGGTGGACCCCCTCAAATATCTGATGTCAAAAGCCATATTGACAGGAAGACTCGCTAAATGGGCCCTGCTCTTGATGGAGTTTTCAATAACCTATCAACCTCTTAAGGCAGTGAAAGGCCAAGCCATCGTTGACTTCCTCGCTGAGCATCCAATACCTGCCGACTCGCCTTTCAAATGCGAGCTGCCAGACGAACATGCGTTTGATACGATCGACGGTAGTAATACCCGATGGGAACTCTATTTTGATGGAGCGTCTTCCATAAAGAAGCGCAAACAAAGCACCCCTATAATCAAATCAAGGGTATGCCTTATCTTCGTGACCCCACAAGGAGGGGTAATGCGGTTCTCCTTCTCCTTGACAGAGCCGAGGACGAACAATGAAGCTAAATACAAAGCTTTGATAGCAGGCCTCGAGATTGCCATCGACATGGGAATTGAAAACCTCCTATATACGGAGACTCCCAACTGGTCGTTAACCAAGTAAACGGTGACTACCAGACGTGCAAGCCAGAGCTGGTGAAGTATGGCGAGAGAGTACAGCAACTCTTGACTCAAATTCCCTCCTATACTTTGGAAAACATACCGCACGCGGAAAATAGCAAAGCGGACGCATTGTCCAAGCTCGCTAAAGAACTGGCCGACGAGAATCTCGATGACGTCAGAATTGTGGTACAAAGCCGTCGAGTACTTGCCCCAGCAGAAATATCTCCGGAATCACCCGAAGAAAAGGGAGTGACTGAGCAAATGACTCTACAAATAAAAGACCAGGAAAAGGCTGATGATTGGAGAGAAGTCTTTATAGACTACTTCAAATCCGGTCGAGCGCTTGAAGATGCGTCCTCACGACATCAGCTTATGAAACGAGCTCTGTCTTTCGCCTTCATCAATGATACTCCGTACAAGAGGTCATTTGATTCTCCATGGTTGAGATCCTTGGGACCCGAAGAAGCAGAAAGAGTCGTCCAAGAAGTTCACGACGGACTTTGCGGTTCTCACCAAGCCGGACCGAAGATGAAGTTGAAGATCAAACGAATGGGCTACTATTGGCCCATGATGATTCAGGACTGCCTCGAATATGCGAAGCAATGCCACTCATACCAGATTCATGGGGACTTCATCCACCAGCACCCATATCCTCTACATCCAACGGTGGCTAGCTGGCCGTTCGAAATGTGGGGAACTGACATAGTCGGCCCTATCAAACCAGCATCATCCAGGGGACATCGTTTCATCCTGGCGACGACTGATTACTTCTCCAAATGGGCAGATGCAGTACTGTTAAGGGAAGTGAAGACGGAGAATATTCTCCATTTCTTCAAGGCGCACGTCATTTATCGGTTTGGAACTCCGCGACGGATCATCTCCGATAACGGTCCGGCCTACAGAAGCCATAAGATCAGTCGCTTCGCAAAACAACACAACATAGACTGGAGATATTCCTCAGTTTATACTCCCTGAGCTAACGGTCTAGCTGAGGCTTTCAACAAAACCTTGACAAAGATCGTGAAGAAGACGGTATCTCGAAACAAAAAGGACTGGCACGAGAGACTGCAAGAAGCTCTTTGGGCTTATCGGACTACGTTCAAGACGGCCACGAACACAACGCCATACGCGTTGGTATTCGATACGGAAACAGTACTCCCTCTTGAGATAGATCTACCTTCACTACGAGTGGCAGTCCACTACGAGCTGACGGACGAAGAAAATGCCCACCTTCGGCTTGAGGAGCTTGACGCCCTCGATGAAACCCGGCTTATAGCGCAACAAAATCTGGAGGCTTACAAAGCTAAGATAACGCGCTCATATGAAAGATTGACCAGGCCGAGGACATTCCGCCAAGGCGAACTCGTGCTAGTGGTCAAAAGACCTATGATCCCCAATCGTGCCAAGCGGGGAAAATTCGAGCCGAACTATGAAGGCCCATATATCATAGACAACGTCTACCAGGGTGGAGCGTATTTGCTCATGGATTTGCATGGTGAGAGACCTTTCATACCAATAAACGGTCGCTTCCTGAAGAAATACTACGCTTGACGGGTTAAGGCCTAGGTCAATGATAGATGACGACGACTATGTCCGCTCGCTATCTTCCTAAGCCCGAACTCTATAAGTAGTAATCGTCCTTCTTCAACAACGAACCGAAACAACCTTAAACTAATAACGGAACGAAACGTCCTTAAACTAATAACGGACCGAAACGTCCTTAAACTAATAACGGACCTAAACATCCTTAAATTAACAATGGACCACTATGTCCTAAAACTAGCTGTTGACCGAGATGTCAATAAACTACGGTGGATTGCAGCATCTCAAAGCCGATACAAAAAATATATATAAAAAATATAATAAAAATAAAAACGGTATGTCCATAAGCGAAATGGGCACGGATGAAAACCCGAAAGGGCTCCGTGAGTAAAAACAGCAGGGCTACCGGCGAGTGTTTGTGAAAACCCGAAAAGGCGCAACCTCGTTAAAGGACACTTGCAGGGTCCTCACGACCTTGTAAGGAGAAACCACCCGCGTGAGATCCTTATGACTCACAAGGGAGCAACACACTTAGGAGTCCTCACGATTCCTAAGGAGAAATTACACTTGCGAGATCCTCATGACTCGTAAAAAGAACTCTCTTATGGGACCCTCACGGCTCATAAGACTTAAAAGTCTTAAGTTACAGAGACCTGAACCTGTTCTTAAACAACCCGCACAAACTTCGATATTGCCCAACAAGCGGCTCATACTGACCCTTGTATACAATCCACGGGCACGAATAAACATTTCCCTAACCAAGTCCCATCCATGACTAGGGATATGTTCATACGGTGAACAACCCTTGTAAGTCCTCTCGACTTATAAGAAGAAAACTCTTCTGTAAGATCCTTACGACTTACAAGAGAACATGCACTTAGGAATCCTCACGATTCCCAAAGAGAAAACACACCTACAAGATCCTCATGACTTGTAGGGAGAAACAACTTTGTGAGACCCTTACGGCTCATGAAGTCAAAAGCCTTAGTCGACAGGACCCCTAACCCTGTTTACTAAGCCACCTTTGTTCAACATCGATAAAGGCAAATGATGATTTGCTCCTGGCAATATCCAAGTTATAGCGGTGCTGATGCCGAAATCGGTGTATAAATCCAAGCTTGTAGCGAAAAGCCAACAAGCCACACATGCATACGAAATAGCCGAAATGATGGGGCAACTTGCGACAAAATCAGCAAGTAAAAATGTATGCATGAAAAATAGCCGAAATGATTGGGCAACTCGCAATAAAAAGCAGCGAGTGAAAAATAAAATAAATAGCCGAAATGATTGGGCAACTCGCAATAAAAAGCAACGAGTGAAAAATAAAATAAATAGCCGAAGTGATTGGGCAACTCGTAATAAAAAGCAGCGAGTGAAAAATAAAATAAATAGCAGTTGGGCACCGCGAAAAATAACCGAAATGATGGGGCAATCGTGACTTTCGCGATATAAAAGCTGAAATGATAGAGCATCGCGGAAAAAGAAATAAAATAAAAAGTAAATTTATACCCTACAGGTGATGTTACATCAATCTCTGTATACAATCCAGGGGCGCAAACAAAGAGGGAGTCACACTCCTCCTCCCCAGGTTTCATCAAAAGAAGAAGCCAAATCTCGATGAGCTACAAAGATCGTTTCAACATTTGTCTCATTGCGGACACAACATCAAGCAAAGCGGAGCAGCGGCAACTCCCAGTTCCATGATTCGGCGGTGTACAGATCATCGAAAGTCAAATCCCAACTCCGTGAAATGCAGATACAATCAACAACATTCCTGGTCACGTGGAACGCGGATAACGTCATTCTTTGACCCCGTGGAAAACGCACAGAGCGGAGCTTGGTCCTCGCAGAACACGGCAGTGAACCCGTGGGAAGCATCCAGAGCAAAATTCCTGGTCACGTGGAACGCGGATAACGTCACTCTTTGACCCCGTAGAAAACATCCAGAGTGGAGCCTGGTCCTCGCAGAACACGGCAGTGAACCCGTGGAAAGCATCCAGAGCAAAATTCCTGGTCACGTGGAACGCGGATAACGTCACTCTTTGACCCCATGGAAAACGCCCAGAGCGGAGCCTGGTCCTCGCAGAACACGGCAGTGAACCCGTGGGAAGCATCCAGAGCAAAATTCCTGGTCACGTGGAACGTGGATAACGTCACTCTTTGACCTCGAGGAAAACGTCCAGAGCAGAGCCTGGTCCTCGCAGAACACGGCAGTGAACCCGTGGGAAGCATCCAGAGCAAAATTCCTGGTCACATGGAACGCGGATAACGTCACTCTTTGATCCCGTGGAAAACGTCCAGAGCGGAGCCTGGTCCTCGCCGAACACGGCCGTAAACCCATGGGAAGCATCTATAGCAAAATTCCTGGTCACGTGGAACGCGGATAACGTCACTTTTTGACCCCGTGGAAAACATCCAGAGCGGAGCCTAGTCCTCGCCAAGCACGGCAGTGAACCCGTGTGAAGCATCTAGTGCAAAATTCCTGGTCACGTGGAACGCGAATAACGTCACCCTTTGACCCCGTGGAAAACATCCAGAGCGTAGCCTGGTCCTCGCAGAACACGGCAGTGAACCCGTGGGAAGCATCCAGAGAAAAATTCCTGGTCACATGGAACGCGGATAACGTCACTCTTTGACCCCGTGGAAAACGTCCAGAGCAGAGCCTAGTCCTCGCCAAGCACGTCAGTGAACTCGTGTGAAGCATCTAGTGCAAAATTCCTGGTCACGTGGAACGCGGATAACGTCACTCTTTGACCCCGTAGAAAACGTCCAGAGCGGAGCCTGGTCCTCGCAGAATACGGCAGTGAACCCGTGGGAAGCATCCAGAGAAAAATTCCTGGTGACGTGGAACGCGGATAACGTTACTCTTTGACACCGTGGAAAACGTCCAGAGCGGATCCTGGTCCTCGCAGAGCACGGCAGTGAACTCGTGTGAAGCATCCAGAGTGGAGCCCAGTCCTCGCCGAACACGGCAGTGAACCCGTGTGAAGCATCTAAAGCAAAATTCCTGGTTATGTGGAACGTGGATAAGGTCACTCTTTGACCCCGTGGAAAACGCCCAGAGCGGAGCGTGGTCCTCGCCGAACACAGCAGTGAACCCGTGTGAAGCATCCAGAGCAAACATCGGACTGTGGAGTACTTAAAATCCACGGACTATGATGTCCTTAACCTCGACCATAATGTCTTAAAACTAACGATCAACCACCATGATTCTAGAATGAATTTACCTTGGTTCAAGGGTACATCTCTTCACTCCTTTGATATTTGTCGTTGTAATTCCTCAACGTCTTCAAAGAGGTGATGGGTCCCAGTAACCAAAAATTGGACCGTGGAGTCCTTAAATCCACGGACTATGACGTCCTTAACCTTGACCGTGATGTCTTAAAACTAACGCCAGACTGTGGAGTCCTTAAATCCATGGACTATGATGTCCTTAACCTTGACCGTGATGTCTCAAAACTAAGACCGGACTGTGGAGTCCTTAAATCCACGGACTAGGATGTCCTTAACCTTGACCGTGATGTCTTAAAACTAACACCGGACTATGGAGTCCTTAAATCCGCGAACTATGATGTCCTTAACCTTGATCGTGATGTCTTAAAACTAACACCGGACTGTGGAGTCCTTAAATCCACGGACTATGATGTCCTTAACCTTGACCGTGATGTCTTAAAACTAACATTGGATAGTGGAGTCCTTAAATCCACGGACTATGATGTTCTTAACCTTGACCGTGATGTTTTAAAACTAACATTGGACTGTGGAGTCCTTAAACCCACGGACTATGAGGTCCTTAACCTTGACCGCGATGTCTTTAAACTACGGTACTTTGAAAAACATCCCAAAGCAACCCCTGACCCCGTGAAACACGGATAAGGGCGACCGCACCCAGCACTTGCGGGTCCTCACGACCTGTAGGGAAGAAAACTCTCTTGTGAGATCCTTATGACTCCCAAGGGAAAACCCGCTTAAGAATCCTCACAATTCTTAAGGAGAACTTACACCTACGGGATCCTCTCGACCTGTAGGGAGAAAAACTCTTTATGAGACCCTCACGGCTCATAAAGCTCAAAAGTCTTAGGAGGCAGAACTTAACCCTGAATCCTAAGCCATCGCTGCCCTGCAAAGAGACCAAGATAAATTGTCCGCAAAACACATTCAATAAAGAGGAGACACACCGTGGAGAAGAGTATGTACAAAAAGAAAGGAAAAGATACGAGTCTTCATGCCGGCAGGCGATTTAGCAATTTTGCTAGCTCATCCTTCTGTTGCTGGGCCACAGCTTCATGACTCAGGATCGCCAGAAGACGGGCCTTCGCATGAGCCTGCTGGGCCTGATACGAGGCGAGCCAGCCTTCGAGCTCTTTCTCGTGAGCCTCAACCCTTTTGCGAGTGAACACGGCAGCTTTATCGAGGGCCACCACCTCTTTGATAGACTCTTGAAGTACTTGCCAGAGTTCATATGCTTTGCTGGCTTTGACTGTAAGATTGGCCTGGAGCTCGTACAGCGCCTTAGAGGCCAGCTCCCTCTCTAAGAATTTGCGACCGAGTCTCTTTTCGCATGATACCATATTCACCGCGCACCGCTCAATCAAGCCCCGTAAGCTCACCTTTGCAGCTACAGCCTCTAGAGTAGGACATGTACGCTCAAGACTGTATAAACAAACCTCCATTCGACGGTAATAGTCGATCTGAAACACGCACACATCACCTGATATGGGAGGCAAAAAGGGAAATTTCCGATACGGACCCTATCAAGCATGCATTTGCGACTATATGATATTAAAAAAGAACTGATACCCGAAGCTCTGATGTGCATGCAACATAATGATAGTACTCGCAATTAAAGAAAGTTCTCATGGGAGGAATATGAAGCTCATTTACGCAGGCAAAACACACGCACGAGGGCACAACAAACATGAAAATTCAATGTAAAGCATGCAACAACTAATAAAAAAGGGGTATACTAATTTGAATATACTATGCTAGCGGAAAAAGGTCACCAAACAAAGGATCAGTGGCACAAGGGTTAACAAAACAAAGAGCAAAATTCTCCATCTCTCTTTCTGCCCTCTCCAACACATCGAAACGACGGTTCTCGCGAGGAGTCGCTCCCCACCGATTGGCGCCATGTTCGTCCGCAAAAGCAGACATAATAGCCCGCCGGGCTCTTATCTGGCCCAACAGGTGAACCGAGCAATCTTTCAAAGCCTGAGTAATCAGGCACGCTTCGTGAAAACACTCGAGCTTGTCTTCAGCCGCGTCAAGCATCGCCAGGGTCATCTCCGCTGGGTGAGGAGGGATGTCAGCAAGCACGGAAGCAAGAATCATCCGATGCCAAAGGGACCCCATTTGGAGGGGGGACCCCCTGCAGATCAGGAGATCATATATCGCCGAATCACATTCGTCGTCGGTAAGAAGGGGATCCACCAGTCGTGCAGCAAAGCGAGGAATCATCTCCTCGATAGGTACTTCCCATGGCTGTCGACGAGCATGGGGGCGGTTGCAGGCCATGGCACTCAGTTGTTTTATTAGGATAAATCACACTAAAGTGAGAATAGATTTATCTGTGAAGAAACAAAGAAGACCATGACCTCAGGTTATAAAGAGGGGCATTAAACGCTGCGCCCGAAGAATATTGCATGGTGGAACTATTTCCAAGGCCCAAAAAAGGGAAGGCAATGGAAATCAAGGAGATGAGACTATTTCCAAGGCTCCTTTTCTATATCTAATGCTGTGCACAAAAATATGGCATGAAAAATTAAACAGCCCCATCAAAAGGGCCCCACGTGCAGAGCACGTGAGCACCAAACTTGATATGCGCTGAAAAGTAAAATGGTGCCTCACACGCCGAACTCGTCAGCAGCAACAATGACAATATAACAAAATCCCAGAAAGAAGGCATGCAAACACAGAAGGGAAGGAAAAACTTATCACTCATACTTTAAAAGTTCATACAAAAACAAGAAGAAACAATTACAATGGCAAGACCTCATATTCGGGGCATGGATTAAGAAACTCAAAAGTGACTTTGTCCAAGATCTTCCAGGCATTTCGAACCATCCTACTATGTTTTCTTTCGCGATCACAAGCGTCGGGATCCTCACGGATGTTTTCCACCCTCCGATAAGCAGCAAGTATGGCCGACTGCTGAAAAGACTGATGCAAGAGATCAATGAGATTGTCTCGCCTCCTCTTCGAGATTAGGCTCATCAGATACACCGAACGCACTTTATCCTCGTCAGCATCCAATGCCCCAAGCGGTACGCCGGTGCAAAAGAGAGGGAGCGCCTCCCAGATCGCCAGCACGATGAGTTTCAAAAGAGAAGAGCGACGAGGGGTAACTGACCGTTGTACTCGTCGAAGCGGCTCATGATCTCAGCACATTGAGCGTTGGTGAACTCCTGGTTCTGGCTGCGGCCCAGTGTGCGAAGATTTCCGTAAGAAATGATTTCGTCAAGATCATACAAATGGGCATCCATAATACCTGAAATAACGATCATGAAGATTCATTACAAACTTCTTGATTGTGAAGAAGACGACTCAGGGCAAGAAACCCATGAAGTTCCCTGTGAAGAACTGAGTTCTTCATAGGAATTAAATTCCTTATTAAGAGAAGGGAATTAAATTCCCAGAAACGTTTTCTTTAAACGGAATTAAATTCCTTGAAAAAGGCAACGGATCTTATCATCTCCCTAAAGATCAAATGAACCCTAAGAGATCTACTGTTCGAAGATTAAATGGTTTTCTATTTTCATTGATGAACTTGAAAAAATGGGTTCATGTTAAAAGGGGTGAAACCCTTGGTGTGGATTTAAAATCCTGAGAATTTTTGAAAAATATATATAAGGGTTCCTCGATCGTTCAAAGATCACTACATGAAGAGATGGGTTTTCCCTGAACAGAGTTAAACTCTGAAGATTGTGGAGCAGAGAACTAAGCTCTGGAAAAGGAGAATTAAATTCTCAGAAAATGTTTGCAAGAAGGAAGATGAAGCAAAGTGGAGGCTCTTCTGAAAGGACATGGGTATTTATAGGATGGGATGGAAAACGTTTCATCTACCCTACTCCGAAGGCAGATCCGACGGTCACAAAAGTGACAGCGTTGCACTCACGTGCAGATACGTGAGAATAACGCTGTGGGAGCATTTGTTCCCTGATTAAAAACCTGGAAAAAGCTTCAGAAGAGGCATCACGTGCTTACACATGACCAGTGGTCACGTGTTGGCACGTGATGGTTAAGCAGCGGCCAGAGAACAAAGTGCAGAAGAAGAGAAGCCCATTCCAGGGGTCACATGCTCACACGTGACCAGGGGTCACGTGCTCACATGTGACCAGGGGTCACGTGGCCATACGTGACCGGCTTTAAAAGCCTTATTCTTTAACAGAATTAAATTGTGAGGAGAGATCATTCAAATCTTTCCAAAATGGAGAAGATTTATCTGAAACAGTTGGATCAAGAATCTGAAGGTGATTAAATATCACCAATTTATGGAAAAATCTTGGACATGGAAAGATTTCTCCCTAAATCTAACCGAAATAACAAAGAGATATCTTTGGATTTAAAATCCAATGGTGAATAAAATTCACCTAATAATCTAAAGGCACAGATTAATGATAAATATAAATCAAATCTCTCAATAAACAAATCAAATCTTTCAATGAAAGATTCACTAAACAGATTGATTCTTTTCCTTCTCCTATAAATAGGTGCCAAGGGAGAGAGTTAAAACAAAAAGGGGGAGTCATACAGAGAGAGAGATATAGAGCCTTGGGATTTTGAAAATTCAGAAGGAAGAATTTGATTCTCTACAAAAGAAAAACCCTAGGTAAGAAAAGAGAGCCTTCAAAAGAGAATTTAATTCTCAAAGGAGTTTAATTCTTATAAAAATAAAAGAACTTAATTCTTTCTCTGGTGGAGGATCTGCAAAGTGCACATCTCCCCATGAATTGAGAATTTAATTCTCATTGGGTTGAGATCCTGCCATGCAGATCCAAAACATAGAGGAAGAACTGAGTTTTGAGAATTTAATTCTCACAGAATTATAGGAATTTAATTCCTTTGATATAAAATTAGGGTTTAACCCTATGTTATAGGAATTTAATTCCTTCAAAATGGACAGAACCAGGGTTTAACCTTAATTGAGAACTTAATTCTCTCAAAATCACAGGAATTTAATTCCCTTAAAAAAAGAAGAAATTAGGGTTTCACCCTATGCCAGAATTTAATTCTCTATATACAGAAAAGAAATTAGGGTTTAACCCTATCCAAGAATATAAGTCTCCAGAAGGAAATAGGAATTTAATTCCTCTAAAGTTTATTGCTAGGGTTTAACCCTACGAAGAATTTAATTCTTAAAAGATTAACAGATCTTTAAAATATGCAAAGAACCAAAGTCACGTGTTACCACGTGACCCCTGTAAAGATTCGCAGAAAAGAATTCAGAGGCAACGCCTCACGTGCCCCATGTGACCCCTGAAGGATATAAAGAAAAAGCAAACAGAAGCTATGGGCACCCTCGCGTGCTACCACGTGACCCCTTGGCAAAAGCTTTAACAGTTAAAAACCCACATTCCCATCACGTGACAGCACGTGATGCTCTAAGCGCAATTATAGAAAGTATTCAATACTTTGGGCAGAATAAAATAAAGGGAACCTGGGCGCTCTCACGTGCTACCACGTGACCCCTTTTGCCTTAGTGTTTAACACTAAATTAAATCTCTGTTAGCAGTGTTTAACACTGATTTTCTTAGTGTTTAACACGAAATTAAAATCTCTGTTATCAGTGTTTAACACTGATTAACACTAATTTGAGATATCTGTTGCCAGTGTTTAGCACTGATTTTCTTAGTGTTTAACACTAAATTAAAATCTCTGTTACCAGTGTTTAACACTGATTAACTCTAATTTGAGATCTCTGTTTCCAGTGTTTAACACTGATTTGCTTTAGTGTTTAACACTAATTTGAAAGTTCTGTTGCTAGTGTTTAACACTGATTATCTTTTAATGTTTAACACTAACTTGCTAACCTTATTCCCAGTGTTCAACACTATTGGTCTTTAGTGTTTAACACTAGTTTTAGCCCAATTGGCTAAGTTTCTAGAGGCAAAGCCTCTTCTTCAATGAGCCAACAGAGGGCCAATATTCTAAACATGATTGGACTTAGCCCAAGATGGCCATAAGTCCTCAATTCAAACTTAACTAGGCTAATGGGCTCATAATATTATTAATTGGTCTTGGTTCCAAATTGGGCCAAAGACTATTTAATCTACCTTGGTTCAAGGGTACATCTCTTCACTGCTTTGATACTAGGCTTTGTAATTCCTCAACGTCTTCAAAGAGGTGACGGGTCCCGATGACTACATATTGATACGGACTGTGGGGTCCTTAAACTCATGGACTATGAGGTCCTTAACCTTGACCGTGATGTCTTAAAACTAATGCTGGACTGTGGAGTCCTTAAATCCTTGGACTATGATGTCCTTAACCTTGACCGGAATGTCTTAAAACTAACAACGGACTATAATGTCCTTAACCTTGACCGTGATGTCTTAAAACTAATGCCGGACTGTGGAGTCCTTAAATCCTCGGACTATGATGTCCTTAACCTTGACCGGAATGTCTTAAAACTAACAACCGACTATGATGTCCTTAACCTTGACCGTGATGTCTTAAAACTAACGTCGGACTGTGGAGTCCTTAAATCCATGGACTATGATGTCCTTAACCTTGACCGCAACGTCTTAAAACTAACATTGGACCGCAATGTCCTTAAACTATCTATTGACCGCAATGTCACTAAACTAAACAACAGAGCCCCTCCTTAATTGCTCTCTTGTTAGATCTAAACGATCCCGTTAAGTTGATCTTAGTCTAAAATTAGACTAACGTATCCTTAACAAACGTTTAAGTCGATCATAGTCTCAAATGAGGCTAACGTATCCTTAAACACAACCCCCAAACCCAAATCTAAGATAATACGGATTTAGACTAGTCCACGCCCTACGGGCGACGACATAACTCAGTCTCCGTATACAATCCACGGGCAATCAAACATAAAACAAACAAACACGACACGAAGTGACCATCTGGAGAAGGAGAAAGTTGTTACAGCAATGCGGTAGCGTAATTAACTGCAGGGGCTTGCGCCTGCAGGGAAGAGCGTCCCCACAATCAAAAACCCCTCAAGCGAGGGGGAATCTGATGAAGTCTGCTACATCGGACGCATCCGTTTAAACCTTCGATATATGGTGCCATAAATCAACTTGGCATCTTCGGAGAGGTAGACGGATAGCACCTATTAGCATCTGTCCCGAATCTCAAGCAAGACGTCCATGTCTTGGCCGCCGTTCGGAGGGGAACAGATTCTGGCATGCCCGGTGGGACCTTTTCCTCTTTCCACTTCACACTTCGTATGTCATGTTTTTCCCGCGATCAGATAATCGCGGTGTGCATGTTTTTGGTTGCCCTTAGGGGAGTGGATATTGGAGCCGGCATTTCGTCTCTATGAAGAATGGCGTTTGGTCCTACCCTAGCAACTCAGGCTCTGTCACATCTGGTGGAGTCAAGAATGGGCCACTTGCAGCCTCAAATCTCTGCAATCCGGCTCTTCAAGAAATCAACGAGCTTCTCTTTGGATCGGTGCTCCCACCTCCCACCCTCGGTGCCTCAACGCCGATGGAGGAATCCTAGAGGAAGTCTGTCTTCCACAGGCATGCTCCCCAAGAGGCAGCTTGCCGATGGAATCAGTCCTCAAACAACTGGCATATGCCAAGAACCAAGGACGACGCAGGGGGCAGAATATTCAGTCTCTCAAAGAAAACAGGGGGCAGGCTCAGTAAAATCCTGAAGCTAATCAAATCCCGGCTGTAAGAAATGACCAACGTCGATGTCAGCGTTATACAAAATGAGCTGGGGGCAGTTCTCCGCATGGTCCTGTTTCAACCCCGGTGGTGAATGTTGTTGTGAAGGGTCAGATAAAGTTCTCCTACCGCAATATTGAAGAAGTCTTTGCAGCCCATGGAGATCCCACGAGAGCAGAAACCAGTTCGCTCCCTGAGACAACTTTCCTCATCTATATAAAGTGTGGAAGCAAGAGAAAGGGACTCACCCCAAAACAGATCCGGATACAACGGTTCCTCCCAAAACCAAAGCGGCTTTTCACAAAAAAAGAGAAGCTCAATAAAGCACAAGTGCCCGAAGCAAACTCCAAACACCCCAAGCCTGGGGGCATGGTAGTTCACATAGTCTATGTAGTGAATTCCAAATGTTTATAACAATAAATAGTGTCTTTATATGGGATTGTCACGGCTGCCCCGACGAAGTTCGCGCTCCAGTCTCGCTTGTCGAAGTGGCACCACATTGAGGAATCTTTATACGGGCTCCCGCTTCAAAACCGAAGCAACTCGGACATGAAGTTTGCTAGCCGACATGTCCAAGGTGAAGTAGAGAATGTGTGTGATAACTTTGTCTCTATACATCCATTGATTCTCAACACATGAAATTGTATGAATGGAGGTTGAAGAAGAAGCCATTGATGAGGAACTTGTGAGCTCAAGAGAAGAAAGAAGATTAAGAGCATTGTTTGCTTATTGTGTGGAATGAAAAATGTGAGAGAGCCTTATACAAATGAAGAGCCAACCCCAAGACATAGTGGCTGCCCTCTCTCTCTCCTCACATCAATTCAACACAATAATCAATCAAGAAAATTGACATGGCTCCAAAAATAAGACCATGAGTCACCAAACAAGCACATGCCATAATCAATGCTTAAGGACAAAACTTGCACTTACAATTTCCACTTAATAAACATTATTCCAAATGTTTATAACAATAAATAGAATGGAATCTTCTTAAGTAAACTCGTGACGGATCACAAGAATACCCCTCATCTGTATATACATACCTGCATCCGCATTCCGACTGAATGTAAACACAATGAGACGAAAGTAATCCAACAAATTTAATACTAGGATTCGGATTAAACCAAAGCCTACTAGTATGATCTGTCCGATCATGATCCGTGCACAAGTACACGTATATGATCGGACCCTGCCATAAAACCATACGGCCTCTACAACGTTTTGCCCAAACTTGATAAAATTTTTATGGGGGACTCTAATGACTCATCAATACGCTGGCAGTGGGTTTAACCACAGGCACGTCAGTTGTACTAGCTGTACGTAACGGCTGCCCATGTATAGAGCAAAAAGGAAGCTGACGAGCGAACTCATCCTGAAACCCTACTGAGCCTGACAGTGACAATATCCGTACAGTCCGGTCTGTTCGCCTAAGAGTATCACATATCGGGTTTAAGGGGTGGTTAAAGCCAGACCCCTAACAACGCGATAATTCGTGTCGGTATGAAACCCATCACCACCAGAGAAACTACCGATCATAGATCGGTAATTCTCGACTACCTTGGCCAAGGTTTTCTGGTGATGGCCACCCGTGCACTGTGCGACATCAACCCCCAATACCAGGAGAGACGAATCCCCGACGATCTGCTCACTGCCTCCATGTGGCTCGGGACTGTGCCCAACTAAAACCTGTTTGCACAACTCCTTTGAGCCGTGGTAGGGTAGTAATCAAAGCATAGTGGGAACTCACACGAGACAAATGACGATCTCAGGTCGACAGACTAACCTGTACACATGTCACCTGGGAACTGCTATCTGACAATAGGTATAATGCCAACTAGCAGGTTCCCGGCGAGTCCGTCCAGTATACTCATAACCCAATGAGCACCTGTATACTATCTTAGGTGAACAAACTAACACCAATGGCTTGTGAGACCTGGCCACCGCCCCTCGTCGGGGTCTCGATAAGTATACACTAGTCTACTCTGGACTATCGATGCCCAGTCTCGAAACTCCCACGACTAGGGACATTTAAGGATGCGCTTATAGACCACCAGCTCTCACGTATATGACCGCCATCATAATGCTGGTAGTCAAGAAAGAATCCTATGGGCTTTATCAACATGTAATAGTGATGATAAATACAAACCAGATAGCATACTATCATCTCGAGTAAGACTATCCTACCGGTATATGTCCTCCCTCAATCATTGCAATCACGTGCCTACGATCCAATAATTGACTTTGAGGGCACCAAATCCAACATTCGTGAAAATCTCTCTACAGTTCGGTCTCTTTGTCTAAGAGTATCGCATACTGAGTCTAGGAGGTGTTAAACGTCAGACCTCAAATAACCCAATAAGTCATATCGATGTGGCTCAGGACCGATCCGAGAAACTACCGATCTAACTATCAGTAAATCTCAACTACCTTGGCCAAGGTCTTATGGTTCTAGCTAACTGGTCATAGTACGATATTGACTCCCAATAATGGGAGAGGCGAATCCCTGACAATCACTCACTGCCTCCATGTGGCTCGGGACTGTACCTAACTAAAACATGTTTGCACGACTTAGTAGAGCCATGGTAGGATAGTGATCTAAGTACAGTGGGAACTCACACGAGACAAATGACAATCTCAGTTCTAAAAACTAACATGTACTCATGTTACATGAGAACCGCTATCTGACGATAGGTATTATACCATCTAAAAGTTATCGGTGAGTCCGTCCAGTGTACTCACCCCCAGTGAACACCTGTATACAATTTTAGGTGATCACACCAATGGCTATGGGACCAACCACCACCCCTCATCTGGGTCAAGAAACGGATACACAAGTCTACTCTAGAATATCGATGCCCGGTCTTGATACTCCTGCGGCTTGGGACATTTAAGGATGTGCTTATAGACTATCTGTTCACTGCCGAAAACAGAGACGAAACTGGGATGGATCGTCTAGCCTGAATTTGGGAGCAGATGCTATTTGGGTTTATACGTCCACCTCTCCGAAGATGCCAAGTTGATTTATGGCACCGTATATCGGAGGTTTGGACGGATGCGGCTGTTGTAGCAGATTTCGTCAGATTCCCCCTCGTTTGCGAGAGGTTTTTGATTATGGGGACGCTCTTTCCTGCAAGCACAAGCCCCTACAGTTAATTACGTTATCGCATTGCGATAACCACTTTCTCCTGCTCCAGAAATTCACTTCGTGTCGTGTGTGTTTGCTTTATTTTTGGTTGCCCGTGGATTGTATACGGAGACTAATTTATGTTGTCGCCCGTAGGGCATGGATTATTCTAAATCCGTATATCTTTGATTTGGGTTTGGGTTGATTTAAGGATCATTAATTTGTTTTGAGATCAAAATCGACTTAAATTTTTGTTAAGGATACGTTATTCCTATTTGGGACTAAGATCTACTTAACAGGGTTTTAAGATTATTCAGATCCAACAAAAGAGCATTTAGGCCCTATTGTTTTAGTTTAAGGACGTTATGGTCCGTTGTTAATTTAAATACGTTTCGGTCCGTAGTAGTTTGAGGATGTTTTGGTCCGTAGATCTCCATTTTTGAGGTGAGATTTTAGTTTAAGGACGTTACGGTCCGTAAATCACCATTTTAAGGTGAGGGTTTAGTTTAAGGATGTTACGGTCCGTAGATCACCATTTTATGCCCGTGTATTTGTTACGTGACAGGATGTACGACGATGATGTGGGATACACCTATTTGGGGTGTGATTTGGTTTAAGGTGTGCCCGTCAGCTTGGGAAGTGCACCCAAAAGCAGTTGGTTGTCAGGACTCGCAACCTTTCTAAAGACGTTAAGGAATAATAACGACATATATCAGAGGTATAGAGAGATGTAGCCTAGAACCAATTCCCGTGTATGAGGGAAGAGAACATGGTGGACCATCTAAGAATCATTAGCCATTTTTGGGGGACTAAGATTAACTTAGGAAATGCGGGATGAACATCATTTTGGATATCATGAATCTTGTTTGGGAAACAATAAACCCATGGGCTCAGTTGATCTGAATTAGGGACCTAGCCAACTTGGGCTTAACCCACTCAATTTTCTTTTATTTAAAAGAAGTGCTAAGCAATGGTTTGGGCTCAGTCCCTTTTTCTTGCAAAAAGTGCTGAGCACTTATGTGAGTTCTGACGCTCACACTTTACTCTCTCTTTTCTTTTGTCTCTATATGGAGTGCCGAGCACTTTTTATGGCGCCCACGTGTGAAGCACGTGAGGCGCTAGGTGCTGTATGACGACTGTCAAGAACTTTTACGTTCTGTGGCGCCCACGTGAGGTGCTGGGCGCCACACCACTGAGTGCTAAGCACTCCTTATTTTGTAGCGCCCACATGGGGGGCACATGAGGGGCACATGAGGCGCTGGGCGCTAAGCGCTAGCCACTGAGTGCTAAGCATTCCTTATTTTGTAGCACCCACATGAGGGGCACGTGAGGCGCTAGGTGCTAGGCGCTGAATGATGAGTGTCAAGCACTTTTACGTTTTATGGAGCCTATGTGAGGGAAATGTGAGGCGCTTGGCAATGGGCACCACTGAGTGCTAAGCACTCCATATTTTGTAGCGCCTATATGAGGGGCATGTGAGGCGCTGGGCGCTGAGTTTTCCTTGTATATTTTTTTCTGAGGAGTTCAATTTCCTTGTTCTTTTCTTAATCTTTGATCTCCAAGACCAAGTTCATCTCGATGAGAATTAAATTCTCAACTTATAGGAGACTTTTTCTTATGGTTCTTAGATCAATGGAAAGAACTAAATTCTTCTTTTTAAAAGGGTTAAACCCTTCAATAGGTAAATGAGATGCTTTGATCTCTCTTCTTTTTTTATTTACCTAGAATTTTTTCTGAGAAGAGAGATATTCTTCTTTCTTCCTTTTTTGAAGCTTTCTACTTTTTTCTCAAAGCTTATCGTCACGACCCGAAAATGGCACGTGACTGGCACTTGAATCATATGAAGTCTATAGAACCCCATCTAATTCAAGTAAGCCAAAAATCCCAGAAATCTAAACCATTTTAAAGAAGAAGTGAAGAAAACTTATCTTTAAAGCAAGTGGTTTTAATAACATAAGCCGAAGTATTGAATTTTAAAATCTCAAGTCTTTTCTGAAAATTTCGGCAGAGCTTCCTTTGTAAATACTGGCCCCAAAAGGGTACAACATGCATAATATGAATACAGGCATCCTCAAGCGGGAGCTACCTCTTCGTCAATTGATGGTCATAACCATGCAAGTAATATAATATACAACGACGAAGAGCAAGGATCAAAACTCAAAAGGAAACTCAATATCATCAAGAAAACCCATAATAATATAACGCGCGACTCTAAGGTCGAAAGAATAACAACTGGTCTTCTAACTCTATAAATAATACAAGTCTGGTTGATAGAGTTTACTAGATACAACTGAATATAAATAAAAGGTACAATGGTGGTCACGATGCAAGTGAACCCACCTACCAAGGCAATCATCCGAAAAGGAGCAGTGTGCCAGCAAAGCCACAACGAACTTATACGGAAAAACCTACAAGAAATTGTGGCATAATGGGGGTGAGTTGCCAACTCGTGAGTAGAAAACATCACAGAGCAGATATCGTATGTATGACTCAATCCTAGGTCAATACGATCAGTAATATATATATCCTCAAATGATAAGGTCTGAAGCATAAAAAGGTGGCAAGGGTAAACATCTATACTTAAGTGTAATACCATGTACTCGTGTCAGTGCCTCAGATAGCAACATATCATAAATATGAGTTATGAATGCAATATAATGAAAACGGAATACATCATGCGTGAGGAACTGTTTTCTTAATTTAGTGAGATTTCTGTATATTTAAATCGAGGTAACATCAATGAAATCAACAGGAAATCAGTGTCTAGCATCGACACAAAATATACATAAAACCCAAAATCTCAATATCTCAGGCTCCGGCTATCCGGACTGGACTGTATCCTCGAATCTCAATAATTAGGGCTCCGGCTATCCGGACTGGCCCAAATGATCAAATCTCAAAACCTTAGGTTCCGGCTATCCGGACTGGCCTGTACTCCGATTGGTATCCTCCGGATATCCGTCGAGTCACAATACAATCACCGGTCAGTAGTGCTCCCCTGTCACAGGCTCAACGCCATCATCTGCGACCTTCTCGTCCCGGGGTACCGCACCGGGTCCACCATGCACCCACAGATGGTTCCTCCTCTTCCTCGAATTGGGTGTATGATATCGCTCAAGAGCCGAGAAGACTCATGGTGGACATATCTCATATCATATCATGAGAAAACTGCAACTTTAATTTTAAAATGATAATCGGTTTATAAAATCCTTGCGGTTTCTCCAAATCCAGAAATCTCATGGAAATGCGAAATCTAAATATCAAGGATAAATAAATAATGAATTTCATAATATTGGGCCCCGGCAATCCGGACTGGCCCATAATGCCATGGCAAATGATATATAAATATGCATGAAAATCACAGTAATAAATGCAATGTCTAAGCTATCATATAAAAGCAAGCTCACTAGTACCATGTCGAAACTATCAGCTAACATTTTATACTAATGAAGTAGTATTTTCTAATGTGTACGTGACATGGCAATTACTGATGATGATGTGTGTGAGCCAGAAAGCAAGTGTACGTGAAGCATGCGCATCATCGGTAATGGTGCTGGTGTCCTGACAGCATGATTTAATAATAACTAATGAAAACACAATATAAGCATGCAGTGCGATGCAAACAGCAATAATATGCAGAACATGAATAATAACGCAACATATAAGAATATACATTTATATATGAGTCATACAGTTTGACATTTGAAATAATACGAATCGTGGTGTTTAGAAAATAAGGCTACGGTGTTTTTAAGAAGAAGGTATGTCCTTTGAAATATCCGTAGAATCCCTTGTCCTGTCTTTAAAAATACTCACGATTCGTTAGTTTTGAAATAGGTATGACTCGAGTCTAATCTAACATCTATAAGTAAACTACAGGACTAAACTAACAGGCTAATCGAAAAGGTAAGGAAACCACCTCAATCTGAGTCGATATACATATAACATATAACAGTCGGTGATCCCGCCTCAATAGTATCACATATGATACAATATATAACATGACATTCTCCAGTCAAGAGTTCGGATGTATCATCAATATAGCTCGTACGGTAAATCCATCGTACGGCATCCCAAATCTGGGTACGTGTCAATATCACATTTATCTTATTAATCAACTGGTATCCTTATCATCACATATCATGAACTGGGGGTACTGATCTAAGTCTAGTACAATGCTGATACCATCTACATATATATATGCGTGTGTATGAAAACACATCGCCTAAAGACCCACTATAACATCATGTCGTATCTCATAATACGAACCATATCACATCACTGATCTCGTGGCATCATGCCTAATCTCATCGACTCATCTCCATGTATCATACACTATCCTCATCATCCATGTATACACACACACACACACACACAATCCCATACCTATGTATGTGTGTGTGTGTGTATACATATCCCCATATACGCACAAGTAATAAAAATTATGCAAGTGTGTATGTGTGTGTGTATGCAAATCTTCACTCTAGGGTTCGCGACCACAACTAACTAACGACACTATCAATCAAAGTCTTCTAAATCAATTCTAGCTAAGTATACACATCTTATAATACCATATAGGTATATAACTTTATATAACATAACGCATTCACGTTCTATACTACGAACCGCGGGGTGCTATACGCCATCCACCCGACTTTCCCCGTAGATATATATCTACTCACCTCGATCCTCGCTTGCTAGAGTCGATGATGCCATGCTCATCCTCATCGTCTCGAAGTCCATGTAGGGGAACCTACATGTCATAACATATCGTGTCGCATTAACATCCAATTCAAAAGCAAAACGACACGCTAAAAGCCTATAGGTTAGAACCTACGGACTACGTATGCAAGAATAACCTACAACTCTCGACGATAGACGTATAAACATGAATCGACCGATAAAAACATGAATATCAAAACTTCAATTCAAAAACGTCACGAAATACAAGGCAGCAACTCATGAAAATGATCCCAGATTTTACCCTAGCTGAAATTAGCCAATTTTGCATATGTTAAGGGTCTAGTTTACTGCAATAAAAGCCATAGACCAAACATGAAGTGAAACAGAAGTACCCTGGCCCAAATTGTGGCCATGGGGAATAAATCTGCGGCCAGGAATGGTAGGTTTGGTCTCAGGTCTCTATGGTAGCTTCCTGGGTGCCTGCATGACTCACAGTGTTTGCAAAATAATTCCCAGTGTCCCCGGGTGTTAGCAGATATCAATTTACCATCACAATTTCCAGAAATTCAAATGTCGGGGTTTCTAAATTCTTGGGTTTGGGGTTTACTCTATGGTTTCAATCCAATATACATTCTCTACAGGGGTTTAAGGTCACAACTAACCTCAATTTCACTTCATTACTCAGGATTTCATCAAAACTCTAACTTGGGATTTCAAAGTTCACTAATCTACACTAAATCACTTCTAAACTAACACGAGTGCTAAAGTGAATGAAATTCTATTCTAATGGTGAAGGAAATACCTCATTTGGCAACTCAAGAAAATTCTTGAGTTGCCCCAAGTGCTCAAAATCCATCCTTTCTTGGTCCTAAGTGCTTGTAGGGAGCTTGTGCATATTTTTAATGAAATGGAGATGAACTTTTGATGAGTTTTTGATGATGAAGTGATGTGTTTTGAGGAGGAGGGAGAGAGGGCAGTCATGGGAGAGGGAGAGGGAAAAATGATGAAGGAAAATGATGGAGGGAACAAAGCCATAGTCCAAGGTTGACCCCCCTCACCTTTCTCCTTTCTCTCTCATGCCCATACTGCATTATTCTAATCCATTTTCTTTTTCTTTTGTTTTTCTTTTCTTATCTTTTCTAAAAGAAAAGAGAACCATGCTAGAAAAATAAGAAAGAAGCCATGATAAAAATGTAACAAGTGTCAAATTGTGACATGGTGCATGCCATGTGCACAAAACTAGTTTAATGCACGATTAGTGATAATTAATCGCGATTAGCATTAAAATAGTGTATAATTAATTAGAAAAATTTGTAATTTGCATAATCACATAAAACACCCTCATTTCATTAATTCCTATAATTTTCCAAATATTTTCCATTTTATCGGTATTTAATTATACCGCATCATTAAAATATTCATAATATTTATTATTTAATTATAAAAATTCCCAAAAATAATATTTTATTTTTCTGAAATGTTATTCTTATGGGGAGTTCTTCTCCCTTAGACTTGAAGTCTTAGGTCCTTTATATAATAGAGGCAAGTCTGTTGATTAGTTGAATAAATCTCTCATTGAGAGATCTTAATTGATCTGGGGATTTTACCCACCATTGGATCTTTAATCCAAGGTCTTCTATTTACAGAAGGTATTTTTCTTATTTTCTAACAAGATCAGGGAAATATTTTTCCACACAGAATATATTCTGTAGATCGGCTATTATAATCGTCATTGGATTTTTAATCCAACGGTACTCTGTTTTACAAAAGACAATCATTCTTGTTTAGAAAGATTTGATGAATATTTCCTCAACAGAATTTAATTCTGCATTCTGATGATTTATTATCTCCGTTGGATTTTTGATCCAACGGCTTTGTTTAACAGAGAGTAGAATTTAATTCTACTAGGTGCCGGAGCTCGCGTGCTGTGCACATGGGCGCTAATTAAGGTTTTAATTCTTTTATGTGCTTTGCACCTTGGCGCCCACGTGAAGAGCGCGTGCGGCACCAATAAGAGATTTTAACTCTGGCGCTGACGCCCTCGTGGAAGGTACGTGAGGCGCTGCTTAAGATTTTTGTGTGCTTTGCATACGGGCGCTGCTCATATAAGAGTTTTTAACTCTGGCGCTGGCGCTCTAGTAGAAGGCACGTGAGGTGCTACCTCTTGAGTTTTTTGAACAGAGCTTTGCTCTTTTATTAGGGGAACAAATGCCCCCCACCGTTGCACTCACGTGGCTCACACATGAGTGCAGCGGTAGCACCTTTTCCACTGTTCGTAAAGTGCTAGGATCGGTTCACCTTCTTGCTCTGAATCCTATGGGTCAACTATCTTATTTCCCTATGCCCCTTTTTCCCGGCCTTGGAAATAGTTCCACCATGCACAGAATTTCCGTGCCTAGATTTGAATGCTTCTATTTATAATATGAAGCTATGTCTTCCTCCTTCTTCTCAAAGAGAAACCCATTTCTATTAACAGAACTCATGGTAAACCATTTTCCAAAGGAACAAACCAAGAGCTATGTCTTGCGATCATCCTCACGCTTGTCGGCAACCATGGGAGGTGCCCATCGAGGAGACCATTCCTCACTTTGTTGCATGGCTAGTAGATCCTCTTCTCACCGACGCTCAATGTGACGCGGTGATATATGAGCTCCTGACTCGTAGGGGCTCTCCTCTTCCTATGGGCTCCATTTGGCTCCGGATGATTTTCCTATCCGTGCTTGCCAACATCCTCCCTCATCCGGCAGAGACGACTCCGGCGATTCTCTATGCGGCGGAGGACAAGATCGAGTGCTTTCACGAGGTACGTTTGATTACCCAGTCTATGAGGGACCGTTCGGTTCAGTTGCTAAGCCGGATACGGGCTCATCGGGCTATCATGTCTGCCTTCGTTGATGAACACGGTGCTAATCGATGGGGAGTAACTCCTCACGAAGACCGCCACTTCGATTTGGTAGAGAGGGCAGAGAGGGAATTGGAGAACTTTGTTTATTGTTTTGTTAACTCCTGTATCTCCGATCCCATATTTGGTGATCTCTTCCCTGTAGAGTAGTATGTATGTTTATTTCAATGTATTTCTCATTATTGACTGTTGAATGTTTCCTCTTCATCATATATTCGTACGTTTATCTCGCCTCTGTGCATGAGCTTTATATTTTACCCTTAGAAATTTTTGCTAAGTGTGAGCGCCATTGTTGTGTCATGCGCTAATCCTTCTTATACAAATATAAATCAGCACGCTTTGAACACTATTTCCATTTAAGTAGGTATGCTGTCGTGAATGAACGCTTAGTAGGGTGTGAATCAAATACTCTCTTTACTGCCTTTCATAGCACACGGTTGGTGCTTATGGGTTGTGCCTTTCTGTCTTGACTTGATGTGAGGTAGTTTATATAATCATTTTGGAGTTTGTAGTTTATTCACTCATCCCGGAGTCTCTAGTTTATGAACTCATTTCGGAGCTTGTAGTTTATTCACTCATTTCGGAGTCTCTAGTTTATGAACTTATTTTGGAGTTTCTAGTTTATGAACTCATTTCGGAACTTCTCTAGTTTGTGAACTCATTTCGGAGCTTGTAGTTTATGGACTCATTTCGGAGATTGTTTAGTTTACCTCCCTTGGGCTTGAAGGCAAACTTGTCCTAACGTTACAGTTAACCCCTGCTCTTTACGACAGAGGTCCATTAGGGTCCGTGGTACTAGGGTTTTTTTCCCGTCGTACCGTCGCGTTGGCTGATGCATTCCCCGATATGCAAACTTTACGCTACTGTTCGAGTAGCCCTACGACTGTCGTGTCTCTGATCCCTTCGGGGGCTGGACAAGACGTCTTCAAGTAATCTCCTTAGTTCATATTACCGTCGAGAGAGCAAGTGGTAGGAATTTAGCCATGCCGCTTTTTACTTGAGATTATGCTCAGTTTGGGAGCCCCGATGAGTCATAACCACTCCGCGCTGGTGTGGGATGATCTCCGATAGTCTTTCAGGTTTTATTTGAGTTGCCGTCAAGACCCTTAAGCTAGGAATTTGGCCTTCGCTTTCTTTGTTGACACCGTGTCTGCTGTAATGAGACGAATGTCGATGTGATCTCTAGGTTGTTTGTGAACCGTCAAGGTTTGGAACTAGGGACCTTGCCATTGCTCCACTTTGTTGACGTTGCGTCTATTGTAACGAGACGAATGTCGAGGTGGTCTCTACGTTTTCGGTGAACCGTCAAGATTTGGAACTAGGGAATTTACCATAGCTCCGCTTTGTTGACGTCGCATCTGCATCCTGTTGGAGTGAGAAAAAACGCCGTTGTTGATACCGCGTCTGCTGTAACGAGATGAATGTCGAGGTGGTCTCTAGGTTGTCTATGAACAGTCGAGATTTAGAACTGGGGACTTTGCCATGGATCCGCTTTGCTGACGTCGCTTTTGCATCCCGTTGGAGTGAGAACAAATGTCGTTGTTGATCTCTAGACTGCCTGTGAACCGTCGAGATTTGGAACTAGGGACTTTGCCATGGCTCCGCTTTGTTGATGTCTCGTCTACATCCTGCTGGAGTGAGAAGAAACTCCGTTGTTGACACTGCGTCTGCTGTAACGAGACTAGTGTCGAGGTAGTCTCTAGGTTGTTTATGAACCTTCGAGACATGGAACTAGGGACTTTGCCATGGCTCCGCTTTGTTGACATCGCGTCTGCATCCCGTTGGAGCGAGAAGAAACTCCGTTGTTGATTTCTAGACTGTCTGTGAACCATCGAGATTTGGAACTAGGGACTTTACTATGGCTCCGCTTTGCTGACGTCGCGTCTGCATCCCATTGGAGTGAGAAGAAACACCGTTGTTGATCTCTAGGATGTCTGTGAACCATCGAGATTTGGAACTAGGGACTTTGCCATGACTCCGCTTTGTTGACGTGGCGTTTGCATCCTGCTGGAGTGAGAAGAAACACCATTGTTGATCTCTAGGCTGTTTGTGAACCGTCGAGATTTGGAACTAAGGACATTGTCATGGCCCCGCTTTGTTGACGTCGCGTCTGCATCCTGCTGGAGTGAGAAGAAACGCCGTTGTTGACACTGCGTCTGCTGTAACGAGACGAGTGTCAAGGTAGTCTCTAGCTTGTGTATGAACCGTTGAGATTTGGAACTAGGTACTTTTCCATAGCTCCGCTTTGTTGACGTTACGTCTGCATCCTGCTAGAGTGAGAAGAAGCGCCGTTGTTGACACCGCGTCTACTGTAACGAGACGAATGTCGAGGTGGTCTCTAAGTTGTCGGTGAACCGTTGAGATTTGGAACTAGGGACTTTGCCATGGCTCCGCTTTGTTGACGTTGCGTATGCATCATCTTGGAGTGAGAAGAAACGCCATTGTTGATCTCTAGGCTGTCCGTAAACCGTCGAGATTTGGAACCAGGGACTTTGCCATGGCTCCACTTTGTTTAAGTCGCATCTGCATCCTGTTGGAGCGTGAAGAAATGCCGTTGTTGATCTCTAGGTTGTAAATGTTGCCGTCGAGCTCTTGCTCTCCTTCTGATGGAGCCTGGTGGGAAAATGTGGTTCCCTTTTTGTTTATGCCCATGGATTATATACAGGGGTCGATGTGGACTCGCCAGCAGGGAAAAAGTTTCATTTCCATTTCATTTTTTTATTATTTCTTCCGCGACGCTCTATCATTTCATCTTTTATATCGCGAAAGTCGCGATTGCTCAATCATTTCGGCTTTTTATCACGGTGCCCAATCATTTCGGCTATTATTATATGCATAGATTTCACTCGCTGATCTTTATTACGAGTTGCCCCATCATTTCAGCTATTTCATATGCATTTATTTTTGCTCGCTGATTTTGTTTTGTGAGTATGGAACTTAAGATTTGATACCAATCTTGGCATCAGCATCGCTGCGACTGGAATATTGCCAAGAGCGACTCATCATTTGCCGTGAAAGGACTTGGAATTTGATACTGATTTAGGCATCAGCATCGCTACAACTGGGATATTGCCAAGAGAGAATCATCATTTGCCTTGGTCGATTTGAGCAAACAGGGCTAGGATCCTGTCGACTAAGGCTTTTTGGCTTCATGAGCCGTAAGAGTCTCATAAAGGTATTTCTTCCTATGAGTCGTGAGGATCTCATAGGTGTATGTTCTCCTTAGAAGTCGTGAGGACTTCTAAGTGGTGTTCTCTTTTATAAGTCATAAGGATCTTGCAAGAGTGTTTTCTCTTTATAAGTTGAGAGGACTTACAAGTATCGTTCACCATATAAGGGAATTCCTCGTGATTAGTAGAACTTGGTGGGGGAAACGTTTATTTGTGCCCGTGGATTGTATACAAGGGCAAATATTGAACCGCCTGTAGGGCAACTTTGGGGATATGACGACTTAAGGACATGTTTGGATCCCTATAACTTAAGACTTTGAATCCTATGAGCCGTGAGGGTCTCATAGGGAGAGTTCTCCTTACGAGTCGAGAGGATCTCGTAAGTGAAAATTTTACGAGATTGCACACTTTCGGGTTTTCCCAAGCTCGCTGGTAGCCCTGTTGTTTTTACTCATGGCCCCCTTTCGGGTTTTCATCCGTGCCCATTTCGCTTGTGGACGTACCGTTTTTTTTTACAACGAGATTGCCCCTTCAGGTTTTCACAAGCTCTCCGGTAGCCCTGCTGTTTTTACTCACGGCGCCCTTTCAGGTTTTTATCCATGCCCATTACGCTTGTGAACGTACCGTTTTTTACTACTTTGGTTACAGTCTTTGTCGTTGGAGCTTTGATTGCAACATAAATCCTAAGAGAAGATATCGCCGTATTTGTGGTGATGCGCCATGTTTGAGGCAGGGTACTAGTTTAGGGACATTTCGGTCCATTGCCAGTTTAAAGATGTAGTGGTCCATTGCTAGTGCTAGTTTAAGGACATCTCGGTCCATTGTCGCCATTTTGGAGGCGAAGGTTAGTTTAAGGACATTTCGGTCCGTTGTCGCCATTTTCGAGGCGACGGTTCTGTTGGATACTACATTAGAGTTTTGACTCAGGAAGATAGTGAGCGGACACGAGCATCGTCATCTATCATTTACCAGAGTCGTGACTTGTCAAGCGTAGTATTTCTTATGGAATTGGCCATTTATTGGCCGGATGGGTCTTTCGCCATGCATATCGATGAGAAAATAAGCCCCACCTTAGAAGTCCTGGTCTATGATATACGGGCACTCATAGTTTGGCTCGAATTTTCCCCGTTTTGGACGGTTGGGGATCATAGGTCTTTTGACAACTAGCACAAGTTTTCCTTGGCAGAATGTTCTTGGCCTAGTTAGTCTTTCGTATGAGCACGTCATCCTTGCTTTGTAAGCTTCCAGGTTTTGCTGCGCCACGAGACGAGTTTTATAGAGGGTATCGAGCTCCTCAAGACGAAGATTGGCATTTTCTTCATCCGCCAGCTCATATCGAACATCCACTTATAGAGAGGGTGGCTCTATTTCTAGGGGGAGTACCGCTTCAGTGCCGAATACCAACGCGAATAGCGTTGTATTCATGGCCATTTTGAACGTGGTTCGATAAGCCCATAGAGCTTCATGCAGTCTCTCATGCCAGTCCCTTTTATTTCTGGACACCGTTTTCTTTATGATCTTCATCAAGGTCTTGTTGAAAGCCTCAGCTAGACCGTTAGCTCGGGGATTAGAGACTGAAGAGTATCTCCAATCTATATTATGCTGCTGCACGAAGCGGCTGATCTTATGGCTTTTGTAGGCCAGCCCATTATCCGAGATGATCCGTTGCGGAGTGCCGAACCGGTAGATGACATGTATCTGGAAGAAATGGAGGATGTTCTCCGTCTTCACTTCCCTTAGCGGCACTGCCTCTGCCCACTTAGAGAAGTAATCGGTTGATGCCAATATGAACCGATGTCATTTGGATGATGCTAGTTCGATAGGCCCGATTATATCGGTTCCCCAGATTTCGAACGTCCAGCTAGCCAATGTTGGGTGTAGCGGATTTGGATGCTGATGGATGAAGTCCCTATGAATTTAGCACGAGTGACACTGCTTCGCATATTCGAGGCAGTCCTGAATCATCATGGGCCAGTAGTAACCCATTCTCTTGATCTTTAGCTTCATCTTTGGCCCGGCTTGATGGGTACCGCAGAGTCTGTCGTGAGTTTCTTAGACGAACCTTTTTGCTTCTTTTGGTCCCGGGCACCTTAGCCACAAACCGTCGAACGATCTCTTTTATAGAGTATCACTGATAAAGGCAAAAGACTGGGTTCGTTTCATGAGCTGATGTTTTGAAGATGCGTTTTTAGGTATTCGATGGGATTTGAAGCAGTCATTCGAATTTTCTTCATCTTCTAATTAGAAGGCTGCTTGTTCGGTCGCTTCCTTTCTTTCAGACGACTCTGGAGAGATTTCTGCTGGCGCGAGAATCCGGCGGCTTTGCACAATGATCCTTACGTCATCGAGATTTTTGTCGGCCAGTTCTTTAGCGAGCTTGGCTAACGTATCCACCTTGCTATTTTCCGCACGCTGTATGCTTTCTAGGATGTAGGAGGAGATTTGAGTCAGCAGTTGCTGCACTCTTTCGCCATATTTTACAAACTCCGGTTTACACGTCTGATAGTCGTCATTTACTTGGCTAACGACTAGCTGGGAGTCTCCATATATGAGGAGATCTTCGATTCCTATGTCGACAGCAATCTCAAGACCCACTATCAAACCTTCATATTCAGTCTCGTTGTTTGTTCTTGGCTCTGTTAAGAAAGAGGCGAAGTGCATTATCCCTCCTTGCGGAGTCACAAAGATAAAGCCTACCCCAACTTTGATTATAGGGGTGCTTTGCTTTCGCTTCTTCAAGAAAGATGCTCCGTCAAAGTATAGTTCCCATCGGGCATTATTTCCTTCCTTCTCCCCTTCAATTGTGTCGAACGCGTATTCGTCTGGCAATTCACAATTTAAAGGAGAGTCGGCTGGTATCGGATGCTCTGCGAGAAAGTCAGTGATGGCCTGGCCTTTCACTACCTTGAGGGGTCGATACGTTATCTAGAACTCCATTAAAAGGAGGGCCCATTTTGTAAGCCTTCCTGTTAGTATGCTCTTGACATCAAATATTTGAGAGGATCCACTTTTGATATGAGATGGACCTCATGTGCCAAGGCGTAGTGTCGAAACTTCGTTATCGCGAAGATCAGTGCCAGGCAATGCTGTTGTGTACAGGATGAGGGCTTTCTCCTGACCGGAGCGGTCAGTACCGGCGGATTCTGCAGATATTGCTTGATTGCATCCAGTGCATTTTGGCATCTATAATCCCAAACGAACGAGGTCCCCTTTTTCATTAGATGGCTGTAGGGACGGCATTTTCCGGAGAGGTTAGCTATGAACCGTCGGATATATGCGAGCTTTCCTTGACGAGACCGCAATTGTTTGAGAGTTCTTGGTGTGGGCATTTCCATAATCGCCTTGATCTTTGATGGGTTTATTTCGATGCCTCAGTGTCGTATGATGAATCCTAGGAATTTGCCTGAGGAGACTCCAAACACGCATTTCAGAGGATTCATCATCAGATTGTACTTCTGAAGACACCGGAATACTATGTTCAGATGTTCCCAGTGTTCCTCGTACGATTTGCTTTTCACCATAAGGTCATCAATATAGCATTCAACAATCTCACGGATGAGGTCATTGAAGATCTTCATCATGGCCCTCTGGTAGGTAGCACCAGCGTTCTTCAGACCGAAGGGCATCACCTTGTAACAAAATATACCCAACGGAGTCGGAAAGGCGGTGTGCTTTTGGTCTTCAGGATGCATTTTTATTTGATTGTATCCCGAAGATCCATCCATGAAGGATAAGACCTCTTGGGTAGACGTATTATCGATCATCAGCTCGGTAACGGGTACTGGGAAGTCATCTTTCGGCCAAGCCTTGTTGAGGTACCGAAAGTACACGTAGATGCGCACCATCCCATTTTTCTTCATCATTGGAACGATATTGGCGATCCAGTCAGGATATTGAACTTCTTGGATGAAGCCGGAGTCAATTTGCTTCTTGACTTTAGGATTGATACTCATCTCGAGATCAAGCCGCATTCTTCTTGGCGCCTGTTTGATTGGTTTGACGTCCGGCGATATCGCCAGTTTATGCACCGCTATTTCTGGATCTAGTCTTGGCATCTCGGAATAATTCCATGCGAAGTTGTCTTTATATTTCATAAGCACGTCTTTTAGTGTGGCCGCTTTTGTTTTAGACAATAGATCACTGACGAACGTTGGCCTTGGATTGTTTTCCGTTCCCAAGTCAATTTTCCTTAGATTGTCCGTCGTAGTGTGTATCCCATCCTTCAGCTCTTTTGGCGCCGGTGGAAATTCTGAGATCATCCCGTCCTCATTCTTATTTGCGAAGCACTAGGAGAGGTCGTCCATATTCTCGTGCTCCCCTTCCTTTGAGAATGTTATCACGTGGCAGGTACGAGTTCGTTTCCAAGCTCGATGTTGATCTGGACTTACCCTCGCAATATAGGTTGCTTTTGGATCATGCTTTCGTGGTGGGGCTACCCTCCAGCTGTCGGATAGAGCAAACCTGCCTTGCTGATACTGGTCTTCGACCCAGTCTTTGAAGGTGAAGTAGTCTTTAAGAAGATGTCCTATTGCTCGGTGGTAGGAGCAATAAGCCGGGTGATGGACCTCGTTTATTTGTTCGGGGTGCCGAGACTCTGGGAGCGTCATCATTTGATGCTTAATGACAAGGTTAAATATTTTCCTTGTCTTGTCTTGGGGGAAAGAGTATTTCCGATCCATCTTCTTCATAAAAGACGGATTCCAGCTGACTCTTTCTCGATTGCGTAGCTTCTTGGATCCTTTTCGCTGATTTCGAACGTCACTCTCATCTTTCACCTTACTGTTGCCTCTATGTCTGGCTTTTTCCTTGACACGAGAGCGCACAACGGGCCGAGGGTGAAGGGCATCGTAGTCTTTTCTTCCCGCAGACTGCTGAGTAAGACGCCGCGTTATTGCTTTCTCGTAAATAGCCATTTCGCGGCTGTGGTCATCCCGAACCTTTTGACCGGCTTCTCTCATCAGCTTGTCAATTTGTTCTTGGAATGACGGACTTGGAATTCTTACGGGGGGCTCTCACTCTGGTTCAATATCAACGCTATCTGGAAAAGCATTCCCTTCTCTACCGAAGTTATTTATGACACGGCAGCCTTGAAATCGCTCCCGTTTTTTAGACCGAACGTATCCAAGCCCAGTCATCTCCATCCTCCCATTAAGCATTTTTCGCTGAGTTCCGGGAACGTCCCAAATCTTGTTGTAGAACCGGGCTTGTCAAGCGGTTTGTTTGAAGGGTATGCCTTGGCATCTTAATAGCCTTTTCAATCCCTCTGAGTAATATCTGGGTAGACGAATCGGCTGAAGTCTGTCAAGCGCAAGTTCGGCACCATGCAAGACTTCTTTCTCCACTTTAGTTTCCGTAGATTGATAGAAGAGGATCGCCTTTTCATCTCTTCGCCTATGAGGGACGTAGAAAGTCTTCAACTCTTGTATGATGTATGTATCAAGCGCATCGAGTTCTTTGTATTGCCGTGGCGGAACTATAGTGATCTGTAAACTCTGATCAGCCCCAGTAATGGTTTGTACTGACGGGCGAACGGAGAATACGGCGTTGGCCTCATCCTTAGAGTCACTGCCAAAGACTAAAATAGGAGTAGACAGTCCTGGCCTGTTCCCTTGGGGTTTCCCCGAGTAGACTATCTCTTCATCCTCCTAGGTATCGCTCTCAAAGATCGGGATCGTAGCGATGGCTTTTTGTTTATTCTCCGGTTTGTGATATCTTTCCGTGTCTTTGAAATCTGGTAGGAAGTACTTTGTGTCTTCATATTTGCGGACTTCGTTTACGGAGAATGGATTTAGCTCCCCCATAACGGTGTACTTGAGGCCATCATTGAAATACTTCATACACTGGTGTTGCGTAGAAGGGATGATGTTGTGCTCGTATAACCAAGGCTGGCCTAGCATGGCATTATAGCAAGTCTTGGCGTCAATGACATGGAATTTGATGTCGGTGACGAGCAGCCCAAAGCGTAATGTCAATATTACGGACCCAAGCGTCCGTGATGACTACAAGTCAAAGCCGGAGATAGTAATTTTGTCCTGGGCCAGATGCTGAACGTTCATGTAAATCTCCTTCAGCACTTTCACGTTGAGAAGGTTGACGGAGGACCCGTTGTCCTTATCTTAATGTCGTGGCAGTACCCGGTGACATATAAAGAACGGTTGTGCTCGCATGTTCTAAGGAGGAGATCTTCATCGCCGAATGTGATGTCGGCTGTATGAACCTCTGCCAGCTCGTCTTTCATCTTTTCTTCTATAAGGAAAGCTTGGAACTGATCAGGATTTTGTAATGGCTTGATTAAAGAATCCCGTGCCTTTTTGGACAGGAGGAGAGCTTCCAATATGCTCAGTTGTGAGGGTATCTTCCTTAAATATGCGAGGACATTATAATCCACCTTGTTTTTTTTAGGCGGATCCTTTGGTGACTCTATTATCGAGGGCGATTTCCTCAGGGACTTTTTCCTTCCCCTTGTCTTTTTGGCTCGAACCTTTGTTTGTCGGCCCGAGGTTCTTTTCAGACAACGTACGGTTATGCAGCTGAATGTTCCCGCAGTTCTTCTCCTCTTCTTCTTTTCCAAAGGTGGATTCTTTGAAGAGAGGGACAAGGGTTATTTCTGTCTCAGAATCACTCCCAAATGTAAGAACTTAAGATTTCCCTTTTGTCGAACTGGTATCAACCATATGACAGTTGCCAGCCGTTCCTTCATTCTCGTCTGTCGCGCTTCTTTGTTGTCGACGTGTTTTGCGCTTCATCCACTTAAAGTGTTGCCGATGAGCAACGTATCCTTGCTACCACTTCTTGAAGGCATTGCACTCTTTGGTAGAGTGTGTGACCCTCTGATGGTATAAACAGTAGTTCGGATGCACGTCCACTTTGTTGAGGCACATACTCCTGGGAGTGTTTTCCATGAGAGGAAGCAGCTTCATTCCCATTGACAGGGCTTTGGCGAACTGCTTCTCTGCTTTGATCCTGCCCTTGTTTGTAGCAGGTGTGCTTTGGCTTGGGTGAAGTATTTTTAGACTCACCCTTACCGCGACTTCTTCATCTTGACACCGACGCTTGGCCTTTTTGTATAAGGCCGATTTCACGTTCCTGGGCAGCTTTACTGTTTTGAAGGGCTTCGTTTAGCAGCCTGTCAATTGGGTCTTCTGACATTTCTAGGGATTTTGGCATCGATCTTGCCCCCAGTTCCTCTGCGTTTCTTTCCGACACCGAGGGAATTTCTTCGTCTTTTAACGACAAGTGAGAGACCATGTGGCAACTCGCTACATAATCCTCGGGTTCTTCTGACGAGTCGTTTCCTTCATCAATGTCACTATCTCCGTTCTCAAGTATGTGGTTGAGAAACTCTTCGAGTGTGACTGGGGTCCGTGTCTTTTGGTTGTATTCCTCCAGTGTGTAGATGTATTTTTGCTGGTCCGTATGATTGTCATTGGGCTGCATGGGTTTCTTGATATTCTTCTTTTTCTTCGAAGACTTCGAAGGCCTGGCCTGGAGGTCTTGCCCATCGTTAGTAGTTTTCGGTGTTGGGCGCGGTTTAAGAATTCCCTCAATGATCTCGGGTTCCAGCGGGCTTTTCTACCTGATCGCCGGACATGCTTGATGGTCCTTCAGCATTCTTTTAGTTTTAGCTAAAAGGACAACTTCCCACGGAGCTTCTTCTACAAATGAGCATGATGCCTCCACCGTGTCCACCTTTTTAGGAGTGTGCTTCTGTGTGGGTTCATCCTCAAGTTTTCAGACAACGCAAACTTCCCTTGTTGGTATTGGTCCTCGACCCAGTTTTTGAAGATTTAGCAATCCTCAATTGGGTGGCCAACTACTCTGTGGTAGGAGCAGTAGTTAGGACTGTTGGCTTCACCAGGCTGCAGTGGACGTCTCGGATCCGGCAGAGTGATGAGTTTGTTGTGCATTGCAAGTTCTAACAGTCTCTTCAATTTATCACGGGGAAACGAGTAAGGACATCCTAGTTTCTCCTCGAGGGTTTGGCGCGGGCACACGTTGCTTTGGCGAACAACCGGTTTCAAGCTGCTCGGTTGTTGTTGAGTGTTGGCAACGAAAGCCGCTTTCCCTTTGCCCTTTTCAATCCGAGGATCCGTTTTTAAAGAGAATGGCCTATGGCCCATATGGTCCATCTGGGCCAGCTTGTCGATCAAAGCCTATAAGGTGGTCGGCTTGATGAACATCATAAATTGGGATACAGTCGCCTGCGGATCGAGCGTCCTTATGAACATGGCCACGACCGGAGATTCCTCTATGCGTTGTTATAATTTGACCATAGGTTCCGCCACCGAATTGCGTATTGAACCTAGGTCCTCCTGGCTTCACCCTGGCATTGATTAATGCCGTGATTGGGGTGCGCTCGCTTGCGCTTACGAACCGCTGTGTGAACAGTAACTCCATCTCCGTGAATGTTTTGACGGAGTCATTTGGGAGCTCCGAGTATCATTCAAACACCGTCTCTGACAAGCTGCCAATGAACTGGCAAAGCAGCAATTTGTCGTCGCCTCCAGTATTGCCGCATAATGCTCTGAACTAGGCAAAGTGCTGATGCGGGTTGCCTGTTCCCTTGTATACGTGGAACTTGGGGATCGTATATCCCGGCGGGTATTTGATTTGGTCATATCAGCCCGGGTACGGTCACCCAGTTCTGACGACTTGGTTAGCCGCCTGATTGATCGTTTCCATGTCGTATTTAGAAATTTTTCACAACCAAAGAAATTTATACCGCAATCAATTGACGGTATCTATTGTAGTTTCGTCAATAAGAACGGATCGTCCACTGAGAAAGTGTGGTTTGCTCGCTATTGTTTTAGTTGAGTCGAAAATTAAAAGATAAAAGAAAAATTGCAAGAAAATTGATTCAAGAATTTTGAAATTTAGTTTCAAGAATCATAAAGAACTAGATCTAAAATCAAGAATCAATAAAGTTCAAGAAGATGTCCAAATCGAATGAATTATCAAGATTTGTAAAGAGGCTTGTAAGAATTGATCCAATTGATAGTGATGATAAAGAATTATGATTACAAATTCTTATCTATTGATGATTTGTTGCTAGATCGATGACGATCAACGGGGATTGGGGATCTATTGAAGAAATTAGGGTTTCTCCTTCTATCCCTTGTCCTTTCGTTGATTAGCATTCAAATTCTAGCCTCTAGAAAATTCAATCATCAAGCGTTGATCTCTAATTTAGAGCAAAAACATTCAAGAAAGCATCTTGCTCGAAACTAGGTTGTCAATGATTCAATTTCCTAAAGTTTACAAAACTCATAAGACTTAAGAATTGTTCAAGAATTTAGTCATCATCATCTACCTATTTTCTCGATTCCTCCACAAGCGGAGTTTTCACTCAAATATCATGAAAATGATAATAATCAAGAATCGATAACTCTTCATAATGCTCAATTGTAAAGAAAAGCAAGATCAAGAATTTTCACCTTTTATTATTCATTGTTTCGTTACAATTCACTCAAAGACTACAAGAATTGAGGAGAGAACTCGATCGTCGAACTAGCTTCACATCGTCTTCGTGAGTCGCGGATCGTCTTGGATCTCTTGCTCGGATGAAGATCGGCATTGCTTCAAAAAGGCTCGATGGATGCTTGCTTTGGCTTGGCACTTGATAGATCTTGATTTGGATCAAATTGTGTCACTCAATTTGATTTAGATTTGATTTGGATCTACAATTTTTCCCTCCAATTTCAACAACCTTTGTGATGAAGCCTTGGGTCCCTTTATATAGCCTTCTTCTTTAGCTTCCCCTAGAAGCTTGATTAGGTTTAGCTTACTTTAGAAGCTCAGCTAGGTTTAGTTTCTCTTACAAGCTTGGTAGTTGAGTAGAAGCTTCTAGGTTGAGTTAGTTATGTAGCTTACAAGAGAAGCTTGGTTGTTTGGAAGAACCTTCTAGATTTAGCTAGCTTGCTTGAGAAGCTTGGAGGTATTAGGCTTGTACAAGAAACTTGGCTGTTAGGAAAGATGTTTCTGGAGATATCTGGAGACCGAAATATCTTGAAGAAGTTTTTCTACTGAAAGGAGACTTCTGGCATAGTGTTCTGCTACTGACGTGTCATCGTGGCGGCGAATCCGCGGCGGATCGGCGCATTCGGCCGCGGATCCGCGGCCGTTTTATGGTATTGATGCATGGAAACTTCAAGGTGTTTTGTTGATGATCCATAGAACCTTATTTTATGTATGGAATATTTTAAATCTTTCTTGTTCACTGCCAGATCACAAGTCTTGGACTTGGCGTATTTTTATCAGCACTTTTAACAGTTTTGGCTCTTTACCTGGAATTTCCTGCATACAATCTCGAGACAAGTGTTGCGATATACAAAAGATCATGCGTGCAATAATAAATACTCAATTTCTTTCAAAATGCCGGTTATAATGTATAACACAAGTTTGTTGGTATTTTGCAGAAGAATTGCTAATATGTTCTATATTCATACCGAACACTTTTAGATGATTGCAAAGAGTAGGGAAATTGATGTGTTAGAAGTGCAATATTTTCGACTGATCAAATTCCCCCAAACTTATTTTTGGTCGTCTCGAGCAAACTTGTTTTATTAAAAAGAGAAGGAGAAATTATAAGAAAAAGAAAACTAACTAGCACACTTTCGTAGGCAACATGATTGCATTGAGTACGTGCAACAAGCCTTTAAAGCTCTAGGTGTCCCTAGTAGGAGGAGTGTTGTCTCATGAGGGTTTTCAGCGGATTGCACCCACAAAATCCCATAATAAAAGGAAGACCGTGAAAGTTACATATAAAGATAAGAATTGTAAAAGAAAGACTTTGAAAATTAGAGTTTCCAACTACACTAGCTTTTCGGTTGTCATGAGCCCTATCTTAATAGTCATGAAAAGATGTTAGAAATCACATCATCCCTCAATAAAACATCGTCTTTATTCTTCATTCCTACCATTCTTCCAAACATCGATTATATAACCCTACGTGTGTGTAATAGACATCCCTACACTCGGAGAATTCAATTCAAGCTATCATACTCTTGTCCATCTGCCTCAGTACTTTTTAATCGATGAATATTTAGATGAGATTGCTCACACATTTTTCATGCGACCGTTAATACTTCTTGAGGTTCTAACCGACCGATTACTCATGTGCTTGCTTATTAGGTGTATTAGTATTTTCCTCGTCTTGCACCACCTAAGGCTTAGCAGTGACTCCCAAACTAGTTGGTCTAAGGCAGTAGGTGATGAAGCACCCTCGCTATATTTTTTTATTGCTGCCTTGGCGATAACAAAACCAGTGTTCATTTTTCTTGACCATTTTATTTTTTATTCATGTGTTTTTTTTTCATACTTTGGCTTTTTAGACAAGAGCATTTCAAGGTATCCTCTACTATCCCGAGTTTCAAGACGTGTGTACGTGCGTATAGTAGGGTATCAACATTCAAATGTTTGGCTTCCAGAATAGGAACTATTTTTCAGACTTATTTTTATCCTCAGATTAGTGACTTCCTTCATCTTACTAACCCTTGGGACAATGGCTCATAACTACTTATTACTAGTTCGTTTAAGAACACTTCTAATTTTCTTAGTTTTTTTAAATTTTTCCAATCTTTGGATGTAATTTTTCACTATCTAATCTTTTGTTATAAACTTAAATATTAAATATTTTTATCTTTTGAATCTTTTTTTTAAATTTTTATATGTTTTAAATGTTTTGTGCTTATGCAAAGTATGATGCAAATGATACGTAAATAAGCACAAATCTCCCCCAAACTTGTTTTCAACAGTGTCCTCACTATTTCCATCCGTTCGATCACAAAAACCTGTAAGCCTGGAAGGAAATTTATTAATGGGGGTAATAAATATGATCGTGAAAATCCTCCCCCAAACTTATTCTTTTTACTCACCTCCATTCTAAAGATGATACAGTAATTTACAGGACATGAAGGTGAGACGGAGGAATTTTAATCAAGATAAATCGGCTCCTGTAAAAACAAAAGCTCCTCCGTGGAGTCAGTGGAAAAATGCGGTTTTAATCTATGTCCATTTACTTTGAAAATTGTACCATTTTTAGCATTTTCAACCTCAACTGCCCCGTGCGGGTATACAGACCGCACAACAAAAGGTCCTTTCCACCGAGATCGTAGCTTACCCGCATGAAGATGGAGTCGTGAATCATAAAGAAGGACTTGTTGACCAGGTAAACAAGTTTTTCTCAAAATGTTTTTATCGTGAAATACCTTAGTCCGTTTCTTTACAATCACAACATTATCATAAGCTTCATCACGGAGTTCGCTTAGCTCGTTTAATTGCAGCTTTCGAAAGTTGCAGGCTTGATTTAAGTCAAAGTTGATTTCTCTAATGGCCCACATTGCTTTGTGCTCAATCTCGACCGGCAGGTGACAAGCCTTACCAAACACTATTCTATAAGGAGACATCCCTGGATCGGTTTTATATGCAGTTCGGAATCCCCAAAGAGCATCCGTCAATTTGGTTGACTAATCTTTTCGATTTTTAGAAACAGTTTTCTCCAGAATTTGTTTGATTTGTCTGTTAGAAACCTCAGCCTGCCCGCTCGTTTGGGGATGATAGGGTGTGGAAAGTTTTTGGTTGATTGCATATTTCCGCATCAAAGTCTCCAGAAATGTGTCCCGTTATCGCTAATGATAGCGCGTGGGTGTCCAAATCACGAAAAGATGTTTTCTTTTAAGAACTTAATGACAACCTTTTTGTCATTAGTGCGACAAGGAATAGCTTCAACCCACTTTGAGACGTAATCAATCGCAAGCAATATGTACAGATTCCCAAAGGAATTGGGAAAAGGACCCATAAAGTCAATACCCCAAACGTCAAAAATTTCAACCACTAAGATGGGTTGCTGTGGCATCTCATTTCTCCGGGAAATCCTACCCGTGTGTTGATACTGTGCACAAGTTTTGCAATGATCAAATGCATCTTTGAACAAAGTAGGCCAATAAAAACCGCATTGCAAAACCTTCTCCGCCGTCTTTCGAGGACCGAAATGAACCCCACATAGCTGATCATGACAAAAAGATAGAACACTCTTGAATTCATCATTAGGGACACACATGCGAGTGATCTGGTCAGGACAATACTTAAACAGATATGGTTCATCCCAGTAAAAGTGTTTTACTTGGGATAAAAATCGATGTTTGTCCTGTTTTGACCATTCGTGGGGAATAAGTCCCATGGCAAGATAATTCATAATATCCTTGAACCAAGGTTCGTCAGATACATTCAAGAGTTGTTCGTCCGGAAAAGAATCATTGATCGGCAGGGTCACAAGTGAAGAAGAGATGCGCGAAAGATGGTCGGCTACAACGTTTCCACATCCTTTCTTATCTTTAATAACAAGATCAAATTCTTTTAATAGAAGGATCCAACGTATTAGCCTACCTTTAGCATCCTTCTTCGCCAAAAGATGTTTCAAGACGGAGTGGTCAGTGTACACAACAATAGGTGAGCCAATCAAGTAAGGCCTGAATTTTTCTAATACGAATACAACTGCCAAAAGTTCTTTTTCGGTAGTTGTATAATTAATTTGAGCATCATTCAGGGTTTTACTTGCATAATAGATCATGTGTGGAATCTTTTCAATGTGTTGTCCTAAGACTGCACCAACTGCAAAATCTGATGCATCACACATAAGCTCAAAAGGGTGGTTCCAATCTGGAGATGATAGAACGGGGGCTGTAGTGAGAGAGTGTTTGAGTGAGTCGAATGCTGCCTCACAATCCGAGTCAAAGTGAAAGCTTGTGTCCTTGGCCAAGAGAAGAGTTAAGGGTCTAGCAATTTTGCTAAAATCCTTAATGAATCTCCGATAAAAGTCTGCATGGCTAAGAAAAGATCGTATATCCTTGACGCATTTGGGATGAGGAAGGTTTTGAATGACATCTATTTTAGCTTTGTCAACCTCAATGCTTTTTCGTGAAATAACATGTCCAAGCACAATTTCTTCTTGGACCATGAAATGGCATTTTTCCCAATTCAAGGTTAAGTTCTTCTCTTTACAACGAGTAAGAACTGCATCAAGATGAGATAGGCAGTCAGAAAAAGAATCTCCGAATATCGAGAAATCGTCCATGAAAATCTCCAAAAAATTCTCGACCATGTCCGAGAATATCCCCATCATACACCGTTGAAATGTAGCGGGAGCATTGCATAACCCAAAGGGCATGCGTCTATAAGCAAAGGTACCAAAAGGACAAGTAAATGTGGTTTTATCTTGATCCTTTTTGGCAATAGGGACCTGATTATAGCCAGAGTATCCATCCATGAAGCAGTAATATTCACGTCCAGCTAAGCGTTCTAGCATCTGGTCAATGAAAGGTAGAGAAAAGCGGTCTTTCCTCGTTGTGGCATTGAGTTTTCTGTAATCAATATATACACGCCACCCAGTTTGAGCGCGTGTCTGGATTAACTCATTAGCCTCATTTGTAATGACTGTGATGCCAGATTTCTTAGGGACGACATGAATTGGACTAACCCATTGGCTATCGGAGATTGGGTAAATGATACTATTGTCAAGGCATTTGACGATTTCTTTCTTAACAGCATCCTTCTTGACGGGGTTTAACCGTCTCTGTGGTTCTCGGATTGGCTTGGCTTCATCCATCAGATGTATATGATGTTCTACAATCAAGGGACTAATCCCTTTGATATCAGGCATGGTCCAACCAAGCGCCTGCCTATTAGATCTCAATACCGTCAAAAGCGCATTCTCTTGCTCTGAAGCTAGAGAAGCGGATATGATCACAGGTAAAGACCCATTCTCACCTAAATATACATATTTAAGATGAGAAGGTAAAAGTTTGAGATCTAATGCTGGCGGAGAAATTATAGAAGGTGGGGTAATCGAATGATATTCAGAGTCACAAAGGAGTTCGTAACCTGCAATAGATACAGATTCGGAAGGTGATGAGTCAAGAGTGTCCGACTCAAGCGTGGAAAATGTGTCCTCACTAAGATGTGCAAGATCAAATATTGATGTGCTAGTGTCGTTGAGATCTTCAAAGCAAAGTTCATCATCTTCGCAACTTTCAGGAGCAATCTCGTGGATAGAACAGACATCAAGTATATGAGCAGAGGGTTCAGATGGCCGACTTCCAATTTTATAGATGTTCAGTTCAATTGTCATTTTTCCAAAAGATAGGTTCATTGAACCGTTTCGACAGTTAATGACAGCATTGGAAGTGGCAAGGAATAGTCGACCCAAAATCACCAGAATTTGGTTTCGTGGGTTTGCTACAGGTTATGTATCGAGAATAATAAAGTCCACAGGGAATACAAATTCCCTGACTTTTATCAACACATCCTCCAGTTCACCCCTAGGTTTAGTGATTGAACGGTCTGCCATTTGGAGAGTGCAATGAGCTGGTTTCAACTCTCCAATCCCTAACTGCTCATAGACAGAGTATGGAAGCAGGTTAACACCTGCGCCAAGGTCAAGTAAAGCATGGTTGATGTTTTTACCCCCAATATAAATCGATATCGTTGGACATCCTGGGTCCTTACGTTTCTTTGGTAACTGTGGGGGTAAAAGCAGTGCTAACGTTATTAGTCATGAAGACCATCTTGGGCACTTGAGTCTTCCTCTTCCTAGTGCACAAGTCTTTGAGAATTTTCGCATAAGCGGGGACTTGTTGAATAGCATCTAGGAGAGGGATGTTGATGTTAACCTGTTTAAACAATTCCATAATCTTCTCCATATGTGGACTTGATTTGTTACCCCTTAACCGATTCGGATAAGAAGCTTTAGCAATAAGAGCTGGGTCCATCATTGGAGAAGGTGGTGTGTATGGACGTGATCCCAGAATAGGAGTGGGGATCGTCTTTGGTGGACTAGAAGAGGTTTGCTGAGGTGTCGAGCCTTGGGGGAAACAAAGAATAGGCTCGCAAGAAGGTGGTGGGGTAGAAGAACAAGGATCAGAAGTAGAAATGTGTGTGTGAAGAAAAGTCTCAGCCGGGGTATTATTGATAGATTTTTCATTATCATCAATCTCTTCCCCAACATGATTATTCAGCACTCTTCCTGATCTCAACGTTGTGATGACATTCACATTGTAATGCCCAAGATTCGGTAGGGGTTGAGACGGAAGTTTCCCTTTCTCTCTTGCACTCATTTCAGCTTTTAATTTTGCAATTTCTGCTTCCATCGATTTTATACTCTCGGGAGGTGGAGTTTTTCTTTATATCATCAACAAAAGACTGAATTTCAGCCGACACTTGCATGAAATTTTTCAGAATCAAATTCATGGTTTGTGCGAGTGAAGAGGATTCATCAGAACCGGTCAACTACAAAGGATTATACGGTGCAGGTGTGTTGACCTGGTTTTGAAAGTTTTGTGATTGGTAGGGGTGACTCAGTTGAAGTGGTTGCTGTTGTGGTGGAGGAGTCCTTTGGAAATTATTTTGATTTGGAACCGTGTTTTGATTTTGTTGTTGGTTCCAAGCAAAGTTAGGGTGATTCCTCCAACCCTGATTATAAGTGGAAGAATACGGGTCGTTTCTAGGTCTTTATTGGAAAGCAGCATTGGTATACTCTTGACCTTGAAATAGAGAATTCAATGGACATTCTTCCGTAAGATGAGATGGATCAGAACAGCATCCACAGACAGTTTTGGGGTGTGACATCTGATTTAGGGAGGCTGCTAAAAATTTATGTTCCATAGCTTCAAGCTTCTTTTGCATTGCTGCCATTTCAGCTCTAACTCCTATGGAAACATCAATTTGGTGAATGCCACCCCTAGAAGATGACTGGTTTACACTCTCCCACTATAAAGATTTTTCAGCGAAATCTTCTAAAAATCTCCAAGCTTCACCATCATCTTTAGTCATGAAGGTGCCTTGACACATGGATTCAAGGTTCTGTTTTGTTGTAGGATTAATGCCCTCATATATGATTCTGCATAGATCCCATCTAGGGATTCCGTGATGTGGACATTGAACTAACAGATCCTTGAAGCGTTCAAAACACTTCGAGTGGTTCATTTGGAAGCTGGGTAAATTGATTTATTTCGCTGCGGACTCGAGCTGTTTTATGATTGGGGTAGAATTTCTTAAGGAAAGCTGCGACGAATTCATCCCAGTTTGAAATAGAATGTGCGGCTATGTTATAAAGACACTTCTCGATTATATCGCACAAGGTAAATGGGAGAAGACGTAAACGCATAGCATCCACAGAAAGCTGTGAAGTACCCATCATAGCGCATACATTTTCAAATTTGGTAATAAAGACATATGCGTCTTCAGACTCGAGACCGTAATATTTGGGTAGAAGATTGATGTATTGGGGTTTGATTTCAAAATTGTCCCCGTTGGCTGGTGGAATGGTGAAACAGGTCGAAAGAGGACCTCGCATAGGATAACATCTCTCTTGGAGAGAGATACGGGGTGGATTCTGCGCACCTGCGGACGGTGACAGAGTAGTGTTAAAGAAGTTCGATGGAGAATTGTCCATCGAAGTGCGTGTGGTGGTGGATAAAGAAAAAGTAGACGTAGAATTACCGACTTCGGAGTCGATAGGGGAACGCGGACAAGACGGGCACTAGAATCCCGTGTCCAGCCGAGCATGCACTAAATGGTTTAGCACAAGTGGCAGCGTTGTGTGATAATTAAGGAAAAGATGAGTTTGGTGTTTGGTTTTGAGAAAATACGGATATTTGAAAAAGACAAATCACAAACAATGTACAAGCAACCCTAAATCTAGTGGTCACCTAGGTCAAGTCTCTAGACCGCTTCTAGACTTCCAGAAGACAAGTCGCAAGATAAATCCTCTAGTGCCTCTTTGTCCCTCCCGTGGCCAGGTAAGTGCCAAGTAAGTGGGAGGTTCTCCACTACGTAAGTGTGGGCCTAATTAAGTAACCACTTGCCTTAGACACACTTGCCTTAGATACCACAAAAGAAACGCGGATAAGCAATAGATTACCCACGACCTCCTTCTGTCCTAAGTGAGCGCAACGGTCCTTAGAGTCATGTCTAGATATTTTTTAGTTAATGAGGGTAATACGGATGCAGTTTTGTGATTTTTGGGGCTTAGGAAGGGTATTGAACTCCCCACCTAATCTGAATTTGGTCTTTGCCCCTTAATTTCCGTATTAAAAATGCAAACAACGAAGATCAAACACGCACAATTTTTCTTTCTGCGGCGCTGCGAATTTTTGCAAAGAATTCTGCAGAAATTGGTTAATGGAGCAGAGCAGGGAGGAGATAAGAAAGTTAGAAATATACCGGAGAATTTTCATGCACTGAAGCCCTAATAGATCCGCGGTTCCGCCGCGAGATGCACAAAATTTTTAGGAACTGTTCCTGTTCACTCACTGAATTCTCTGGAATATTCAGAAAATTTTTCCTCACGCTGCACAGATTCCAGATTTTCTTGCAACAAATCACAACAAATCGTTTAGCGTTTGTGCGAATTTTGATCCAAAAATTCTGATGGATTAATAAATCTTTCAACTCAAATTTCAAAAACGAACAAATTAGCACACTATCCCCGGCAACTACGCCATTTGATTGATCGTTTCCATGTCGTGTTTAGAAATATTTCATAACCAAAGAAATTTATACCGCAATCAATTGACGGTGTCTATTCTAGTTTCGTCAATGAGAACGGATCGTCCACTGAGAAAGTGTGATTTGCTCGCTATTGTTTTAGTTGAGTCGAAAATTAAAAGATAAAAGAAAAATTGCAAGAAAATTGATTCAAGAATTTTGAAATTTTGTTTCAAGAATCGTAAAGAACTAGATCTAAAATCAAGAATCAATAAAGTTCAAGAAGATGTCCAAATCGAATGAATTATCAAGATTTGTAAAGAGACTTGTAAGAATCGATCAAATTGATTGATGATGAAGAATTATGATTACAAATTCTTATCTATTGATGATTTGTTTCTAGTTCGATGACGATCAACGAGGATTATGGATCTATTGAAGAAATTAGGGTTTCTCCTTCTATCCCTTGTTCTTTCGTTGATTAGCATTCAAATTCTAGCCTCTAGGAAATTCAATCATCAAGCGTTGATCTCTAATATAGAGCGAAAACATTCAAGAATGCATCTCGCTCGAAACTAGGTTGGCAATGATTCAATTTCCTAAAGTTTACAAAACTCATAAAACTTAAGAATCGTTCAAGAATTTAGTCATCATCATCCACCTATTTTCTCGATTCCTCCACAAGCGGAGTTTTCACTCAAACATCATGAAAATGATAACAATCAAGAATCGATAACTCTTCATAATGCTCAATTGTAAAGAAAAGCAAAATCAAGAATTTTCACCTTTTATTATTCAACGTTTCGTTACAATTCACTCAAAGACTACAAGAATTGAGGAGAGAACTCGATCGTCGAACTAGCTTCGCATCGTTTTCGTGAGTCGCGGATCGTCTTGGATCTCTTGCTCGGATGAAGATCAGCGTTGCTTCAAAAAGGCTCGATGGATGCTTGCTTTGGCTCGACACTCGATAGATCTTGATTTGGATCAAATTATGTCACTCAATTTGATTTAGATTTGATTTGGATCTACAATTTTTCCCTCCAATTTCAACAACCTTTGTGATGAAGCCTTGGGTCCCTTTATATAGCCTTCTTCTTTAGCTTCCCCTAGAAGCTTGATTAGGTTTAGCTTCCTTTAGAAGCTAAGCTAGGTTTAGCTTCTCTTGCATGCTTGGTAGTTGAGTAGAAGCTTCTAGGTTGAGTTAGTTATGTAGCTTACAAGAGAAGCTTGGTTGTTGGGAAGAACCTTCTAGATTTAGCTAGCTTACTTGAGAAGCTTGGAGGTATTAGGCTCGTACAAGAAACTTGGCTGTTAGGAAAGAAGCTTCTGGAGATATCTGGAGACCGAAATATCTTGAAGAAGTTTGGCTACTGAAAGGAGACTTCTGACATAGTGTTCTGCCGCTGACGTGTCATCGTGGCCGCGGTTCCGCGGCGGATCGGCGCATTCGGCCGCTGATCCGCGGCTGTTTTGTGGTATTGATGCATGGAAACTTCAGGGTGTTTTGTTGATGATCCATAGAACCTTATTTTATGTATGGAATCTTTTAAATCTTTCTTGTTCACTGCCAGATCACAAGTCTTGGACTTTGCGTATCTTTATCAGCACTTTTAACAGTTTTGGCTCTTTACCTGGAATTTCATGCACACAATCTCGAGACAAGTGTTGAGATATACAAAAGATCATACGTGCAATAATAAACACTCAATTTCCCTCAAAATGCCGGTTATAATGTATAACACAAGTTATTTGGTATTTTGCAGACGAATTGCTAATATGTGCTATATTCATACCGAACACCTTTAGATGATTGCAAAGAGTAGGGAAATTGATGTGTTAAAAGTGCAATATTTTCGACTGATCACCGCCTCATTCACTTGATGAGCTTAAATTTGTTGAGCTATGTAATCATCAAGGGCAGCATTGGAGATCATTTCCTCCCTGGCTGTTGATAAAGCTGGAAGAGGGTTTGATATTTCTCATCGGCCGTCCTCGATGATTATCGGTGGATCTTCGGCTGGAGCTTCTGGCTGGATCATCATTCCAACCGTGTCTTGGAACAGGAGTGTAGGTTTACTTACCGCGGCAGGAAGGTTTCGGGAGGTAACGTCGATGCCGTTTTCAAAAATTTGTCGTTCTAAATAACTCTAACCCTAGAATCTTAACTAAAAATTTAAACAATAAGCATGCAAACAACTTTACATACTAAGTGAATGAGGAATACAACCTTTGTAGACTGGTCCTTCACTTCAAATGCTCCGTGTAGATGGCCCTTCGCTGCGAGTATGATCTCCCGAACTCTTGAGAGGCTCCACAAGGTGAAAGATGCAAACTTGCTCGAAGTCTTCGAGGCCGAAGATGATCTATGTTAAGGAGACTTAAGCTCATGCTACCTCTTCACTAAATTAAGGTTTAGTGAAGCAAACACCCTAAACTAAATGGCTAATAGTAGAGGATGATGAAGTAGGAAACATGCTCTCTTTAGTTTTCTTTTTCTCTCAATATTTTCTCACTATTTTCAAAAGCTAGAAAGCTTTTCATGAGGAAGAAGAAGCTCAAGTCAAGAAAAAGGAGAGAAGGAACTCATGAGGTGAGAATATAAACCATGAGTGAGTTAGTATCATGCACTAACTCATGTAGAGACTTAACTAGGGTAAGGATAAAGGTTGGGTTAATAAATATCTCAAGGAAAACATAAGAGTGGACTTGGTCAATGGTTATCCAAAGCTTTCTCAAAGCTTCTACCATGACAAAATTCCACCATTTTAGAATTACTTTGATAAATAAAAACCCTAAGATTATCCTAACTATAGTGTAAGTCTCATACACCCATGTTTCATGTATCATTAAACATGACATAATAAAATGTACATTAATATATATCACATATATACAATATGCGCACAAGTGAGAAAAAGAATACTTAGTGAGCAAATATTAGTTAATGTAAGTTAATATAGCAAATATATAATTATACATTAAATTATCAAATCAACACTTGATTTAATAATCCGGCTATATCACATACAACTGACTAATATCATATGAATCAACTTATCGAATCAACACTTGATCCGATAACCCGGCTATATCACATATAACCGACCGATATCATATATCGTGAGAATAGAATGCGTTATCACATACGCGCATTAATCTCGGACCCGCTCATATCACATATGTGCTCCTACTCCGTTTTGCATGAACCAGGAAACCTCTATGTAGGACTCTAAAGACTCGTCAATATGCCGGCAGTAGGTGATGATCATATCAAACACCCACAAGTCTCAAGCGGTCTGCTAAACGTAACGGCCACCCGGGTATAGAGCGATCAGAAGATCAACAAGAAAGCCTGCTCAAACTCTTGCGAATCCAATCAGTAACACTACCGTACAGTCTGGTCTCTTCGCCTGATATGTCGCATATCACATCCTGGGGGTGGTCTAACGTCAGACCCCAATAGCCTGATAAGTCATGCCGATGAAAGGTCCATAACGGTTCGAGAAACTACTGAAAACACTTACCAGTAGATCTCAGCAATCCTGGTCAGGGATTTCCTATTATGGCTAATCGAGCATAGCGCTACATCAACTCCCAATACCGGGAGAGACAAATCCCCTCCTATCGCTCATTGCATCTATGTGACTCGGGACTGTACCTAAAAGCCACCGTTTTGCACGATCTCTTGACCGTGGTAAGGTGGAAATCAAAACACAGTGGGAATCACACAAGACTCTATGACGATTTCGGGTCGACAGACTAACCTGTACCAGTGTCACGAGAGAACTGCTATCTGACGATAGGTATAATACCATCTAGGAGTTCTCGGTGAATCCGTTCAGTATACCGAATCTCCACTGAGCACCCGTATACCTTCTCTGATGTCAAACACCAATGGATGTGGGATCATCCATCGCCCATCATATGGGTCAAGAAGTGCATACGCTAGTCTACTCTGGAGTATCGATGCCCTGTCTCAATACTCTTATGATTAGGAACAATTATAGGGTGTACTTATGGACTACCTTTGGCCCCACTAGTATGATCTCCATCATAGTCCTGGTATTCAAGTACGCATCCTAAGGGCTTTATCAATATGTGAGAGCAAGACAGTATCACAATACAAATCTACATGTTAAGATAAAGGGCAACCAGATAGCATACTATCATGTCGAGCAAGAAAGTCCTCCCTATATATGTCCAAGCATCCACTACAATATACATCACATGTACAGTAATGGCCTCTAGGGCATATATATAACTAACAATCTCCCACTTGCACTAAGGCCATTTGTTACAGTATCTCATATTCAACGATATAGCAGTGGTTGTAGTATCCTATACTCAACCATCCCAAAATCTCTCAAATTGTATTTAGGGAAGCAGGCCTTGGTTAGTGGATCCTCCGTGTTAACCTCCATGTCTACTCTCCTGATCTTGATCCCTTGGAGATCAACCATCTCCCTGATTAGGTGATACTTGTCTCAGAATATGTCTGGATCGCTGATGGGACCGGCGTTCCTAGGCCAAAACTATAACTCCATTGTTGTCACAATCACAGTTATTGGACACTCAATGGTAGGAACCTTGTTCATCTCATGAACAAGAAATGTCCAGACAGCCACTTTGGTAGTATCGTTGGTAGCAATGTATTCAGCCTTTATCGTCTAGTATGCTACGGTTTCTTGCCTGGAACTCTTCCAACATACTGTCCTTCCACTAAGGGTAAAGACAATGCCTGTGACTGACTTTCAGTCGTCCTTATCACTGTGGAAGCTCGAACCAAGAACTTCTTTTAGTGCTTCTCAAATACTTAAGAATGTCCTCTACAGCTTTCCAGTGATTCTCCCAAGATCCGATTGAGTCCTAATCACTACACCTAGTGAGCCATCTATATCTTGTCTGGATTTGGGACACTCCCAACATCCACTTAGATCTATCACCATAGATCAGAAACAACAAGATGTAGTAGGTATCATCCAGATCTTCTATGGAGAATCCCTGTGATAGGAGGAGCTTGCCCGAGTGTAGCATAGGAAACCATTTCCTATCAAGAGTATGTTTATCTACGTACAATACGTGGAAGACAACCTTACTCTCTACAACCTTCTTGTATATACAAGGTTCATCTACCTTTTTGATGAAGTCAAACTATTTGACTGCTACATCAAAACAGATGTTTCAACTCCGCGATGCACGCATTGATCCTGATGGACTTAAGCATAGCTTTGAAAGTCTCAACTTTTCCATCTACACCAAGAATCTTCTCAAGATCCAATTTGCTTTAAATGGGTTTTACCCCTTCAGGTGAAACATTCAAAGTCATACTTTATTGGTGTGCATGGATTCCATCTTTGATCGCATAGCATCCAGCCTTTACACAGAGTCACCACTTGTGATGGCCTGCTTGAACCTGGTTGGGCCATCATCAATCATGATGCAATCCTCGCTCCTACTGTCACCGAGAAGACCGTAGTATCTCTCAAGTGGATGAGGAACCCTACCAGATTCACGGTGAGGCCAAGCTTCGTTGGAGACTATTGAATTCTTTGGTTTCACCAAATCATCAGCTGTTAGTTTGTCAAGCTGGAACAACTTCCAGTTCTACCTCATGTCCACAAATTTCTTCAAAAGAAATTCATTTTCTAAAAAGGTGGCATACTGAGAAACAAAACATCTTTTGCTCCTCAGTTAGGTAGAAGATATACCCTCACAAATGTTTAGGATATCCTAACAAATTTATACAGAACTGACCTTACGTCGAGCTCGTCCGGATTCTGCCTTTCAACATAGGCCGGACAACCCCATTGTTAGTTATATGTATTCCCTAGAGGCCATTACTGTACATGCGATATATATTGTAGTGGATGCTTGGACATATATAGGAAGGACTTTCTTGCTCAACATGATAGTATGCTATCTGGTTGCACTTTATCTTAACATGTAAACAAATACTGTTTTGTGATCACATGTTGATAAAGCCTTTAGGATGAGTACTTGACTACCATGACTATGATGTAGATCATACTAGTAGGGACATGGTAGTCGATAAGTACATCCTTCAAATGTTCCTAGTCATGGGAGTATCGAGACAGGGAATCGGTGCTCTAGAGTAGACTAGCGCATGCGCTTCTTGACCCATATGATGGGCGATGAATGATCCCATATCCATTGGTGTTTGACATCAGAGAAGGTATACGGGTGCTCAGTGGAGACCGGGTAAACTAGACGGGGTATTATACCTACGTCGGATAGCAGTTCTTTGGTGACACTGGTACAGGTTAGTCTGTAGATCCGAGATCGTCATAGAGTCTTGTGTGATTCCCACTATGCTTTGATTTCCACCATACCACGGTCAAGAGATCGTGCAAAACGGTGGATTTTGGGTACAGTCCCGAATCACATGGAGGCAATGAGCGATAGGAGGGGTTTCGTCTCTCCCGGTATTGGGGGTTGATGTTGCGCTGTGCTTGATTGGCCATAACAGGAAATCCCTGGCCAGGGTTGCTGAGATTTATTGGTAAGTGTTACCAGTAGTTTCATGAACCGTTATGGACCTTGCATCGGCATGACTTATCGGGCTATTAGGGTCTGACGTTAAACCACCCCCCAGGCTGTGATATGCGACATATCAGACGAAGCGACCGGACTGTACGGTCTGATTGGATTCGCAGGAGTTATAGCAGGCTTGCTTGTTGATCTTCTGATCGCTCAATACCCGGATGGCCGTTATGTTTAGCAGACCGCTTGCGGCTTATGGGTGTTTGATATGATCATCACCTACTGCCGGCGTATTGACGAGTCTTTAGAGTCCTACATAGTGGTTTCCTGGTTCATGCGAAACAGAGTAGGAGCGCATATGTGATATGTGCGGGACCAAGATTAATGCACGTATGTGATACCGCATTCTAATCTCGCGATTTGTGATATCGGTCGGTTATATGTATTATAGCCGGATTATTAAATAAAGAGTTGATTTAATAATTAATGTATAATTATATATTTGATATATTATATTACATTAACTAATATTTAGCTCACTAATGATTTCTTTTCTCACTTGATGTGCACATTGTATATATATGTGATATGTATATTTGTGTACATGTATTGTGTCATGTTTGATGATACATACAAGATGGGTGTATGAGACTTATACCATGCAAGGGTTAAATTAGGGTTTTGATTATTTCTTAAGTTATTACAAAAGAGCAAAAGACTTGGTCAAAGTTTTAAGCTTGGAGAAGCTTGTAGAACTTTGACAAAGTCCACTCTTTTGTCATTCCTTAGGATATTTTACTTGACCCAACCCTTAACCATAGCCATGAGTTAATTCTCTACATGAGTTAAGCATGATAGCTTTAACTGAACCATGGGTGCAATAATTCTTTAGAATGAATTATTCATGAGTTCTTCTTCTTCTTCATCAAGTTCCATGAAAAGCTTTCTAGCTTCAATGGAGGTATGAGATAAAATGTGAGAAAATGATTTCTAAAGTGAGCAAACTTCCTACTTCATCATCCTCTACTACTTGCCATTTAGTAGAGTGTGTTTGCTTCACTAATCTAAACAATTAGTGAAGAGATAGATGAGCTAGTGTCTCCTCGACGTAGATCATCTTTGGCATCGAAGACTTCGAAGCAAGCTTGTTTGTTTCTTCATGGGAGCCTCTCTAGAGTCCGGACGATCGTGATCGCAGCGAAGGGACTTCTACACGGAGCTATTGAAGTGAAGGACCAGTCTACAAAAGTTGTATTTCTTGTTCACTTAGATGTAAAGTGTTTTACATATCTTGTTTAACCCTAAGTCTCTAGTTAAGATCTTGGTTAGGGTTTGTTTAGCACCCCAAAATTTTTAAAGTAGCTTGATTGATGCTTGCCAAAACCTTCACAAGGTGCTAAGCTAACCCTACAGTAGTATTAGAGCCAAGATAGAGCATTAGGTGTCGTGTAGACGATGTTTGATGTCCGATCGAACTCCGAAACCCCGATAAATCCCACTTTCTGGAAATTTTTTCAAAAGTTGAAATTTTTCATATTAAAAATACTCAGAAAATCATGCAGGGAATTCTAAGGATTACTGTGAAGTATGAAGTCATGACTCACTCAAGAGACCGCGGAACCGGGGCCAAACCATGCGTTTGGCGACGGTTCCGGGGCTAACTTTGGGAGTTAGGGGCTAATATTTCAGGAGTTTATTCTTGGGTACTTTTTCATACTTCTAAGAATTTTTAATTCTGCTCAAGTGTTGAGTTTTCTGGGAAATATTGGAAACTCGTTGATTCGATCGGAATGTTTAACTTCGTTTAAGTTTTTCCGGGTAATTTAAAACGTGTTAAAAGTTCGAACGGATATCAATAACTCACTTTTTCCCCTGTCGGAAAACTTTCAAGTGTTGGATTTTTCCTAAGTTTAAAACTTTCAGAAAATCAGGTAAGCGAATATGTGGACCCTCTAGAAGAACGTAACTTTAACTCGATTATGTGACCGTCAAAACCGCCACTGAACCATATGGTTTGTGGTAGTTTAGCGTTGCCACATGTGAGGCGTTGGTTTGACCCTTCTATGGCTGGTTCATAGCGGCTGTGATATGTTCTGGGACTTTTTGAACTCCGCTCAAGTGTTGAGCTATTTGGGAAATCTTGGGTGTTTGTTTATTCGATCGGAAAGTTTAACATTGTCTATTTATCTGGAATATGATACAATATGTGGAATTCATTTGGTTAGGCATGAAATCTAATGTATGTGATATTTTGGATTTAATATGTCTAAAGTGATTGTGGATTCCAAATGTTGTAGTTTTTCACTTTCTTTTCTGCGACCGTAAGTGTAATATGTGGTGTATCACCGGTTTCGGTGTTATATGTTAACGACAACTGGGATACGCATATTTACTTACGTTGATGATATGTGATGTTATGTGTTACTGTAATATATTATATTGGATCGTCGTGTTTTGAATAGCCAGGGTTTTTATATGAGATGATAATTTTTATTTTCATTTATGTAAAATTCAATTGTATGTAATATTCTTTAATTGGGGCACTTCCGGGTTGAGGATGATGTCACCATTGTATATTATTTACTTTTCCGCATTAAGATAGACCCAAGGCGGGGGGCACAAGTAACCGGATTCTTGGGTCCAGTAAGAGACCATCTCGAGGAGTCGAGACCGGGTATCCTAACTCTAGAATTGGTAGGGTTGCTTGCCGCTCTCGTAGGGGTCTAGGGATGTGGGTTTGGCTATTTATCGCAACCGTGGAATCCGTGTTTTTTACTGGCTTAACTTAAAACACGGAATTCCTAGAATATCCAATATTTCATATGTGTATCTTCTGCTGCAATGTTCTGTGATGATATCATATTACTGCCTGATACGAATGTTTATATTATATATATGAGATATATGTTATATAGCTAATTTCGTTTCAAATATGATGCTTGTGAAGCATAATAAAATGGGACTTCATTAATGAAATTAATGAAATAAAAGAAACCTAAAGATGTTGTAGAAACTTATTTTTAAAAAACTGGTAGCTCTAGTTCTTGCTTTGCATAGCGATATTTGTTGTAGAATATCCAGCACCTTAATCGATAAGGAAAGAGCCGAGATCCTTTCACCGGGAGTGACCTCTTTAGCGAAACTAGCAGATTCTATAAATACGGTTTGTCTTTTAATTGCTTCTATAATTTTTGCTTTGCATAGTGGTATTTGTGAAATATTCTGCACCTTATTCGATAAGGAAAGAGCCGAGATCCCTTCGCCGGGAGTGACCACTTTAGCAAAACTAGTAAAAGCCTCAAAAGCATTCCATTTAAAATCGCTCGTGATATATGTCAATGACAACTGGGATACGCATATTTACTTACGTTGATGATATGTGATATTATGTGTTGCTGTGATATGTTATATTGGATCGTCGGGTTTTGAATAGCCGGGGGTTTTTTGTGAGATGAGGGTTTTTCATTTTCATTCATGCAAAATTCATTGTATGTAATATTCTTTTATTGGGGCACTTCCGGGTTGAGGATGATGTCACCATTGTATATTATTTACTTTTCCGCATTAGGATAGACCCAAGGCGGGGAGCATAAGTAACCGGGTTCTAGGGTACAGTGGGACACCATCTCAAGGAGTTGAGACCGGGTCTCCTAACTCTAGAATTGGTAGGGTTGCTTGCCGCTCTCGTAGGAGTCTTGGGATGTGGGTTTGGCTATTCATCGCGACCGTGGAATCCGTGTTGGCTTAACTTAAAACACGGAATTCCTAGTATATCCAATATTTCATATGTGATTTTTCTGCTGCTGATATTCTGTGATGTGATCATTTTATATGCGTGAGACGAATGCCTATATTATATATGAGATATAATTAATATTATTGCTTTCGTTTTTTCTGTGATGCTTAGGAAGCATAAATAATGGGACTTCATTAATGAGATTAATGAAATAAAAAGAAACCTAAAGATGTTGTAGAAACTTGTTTAAAACTGGTAGCTCTAGTTCTTTCTTTGCATAGCGGTATTCCTTGTAGAATATCCAGCACCTTATTCGATAAGGAAAGAGCCGATGTCTTTTCACCGGGAGTGACCTCTTTAGTGAAAACTAGCAAATGCTACGAACACGGTTTTGTTTTTTATTGCTTCTATAGTTCTTGTTTTGCATAGTGGTATTTGTGAAATATCCTGCACCTTATTCGATGAGGAAAGAGCCGAGATCTCTTCACTGGGAGTGACCTCTTTAGCGAAACTAGTAAAAGCCTAAAAAACCACTCCTTTTCAAAATCACTCGATTCTACAACGATATCAAGTTCATTACGCAAAAGGTTTTCTTAAAAACCTGTCGTAGCCCTCCGTCATTTCAGATAAGTTCTACTTAGTATTCGTGCTACATTTGTTGACCTCCGTTAAGGCGTAGTGTGCGGTAGCTGACTAGTATTTATCTGCTGCATATGATGCGATTGTTTTAGGGTAGTCGTGCGGCCTTATTGACCTCCGTCAAGGGTCGTGCGGGTGGGTTTAATTCAATCAGGAAATGACGGGTAGAACTTGACTAGCAGCCTATGGTTTGTTGACCTCCATCATGGTCATAGGACGCTAGGGGTAAAATATTATTGGGAATTTCAAGTGTTGAAATTTGCAATGAGATTGCATACCTTCTATGAGATAGTTGGATCCCGATACCCGTTGTGAGTAAGAGTTAATCCTGGGAGAGTTTTACACATTACAATTAGCCGATCAAGTAGGTGTCTAGAAAGGTGTTAACGGGCTTACGCCCCTAGGAAATTGATGTTTATTTTAATTAGGTCCGTGCGAAAGCATGGGGAACCTCCCTCTAAGTACTGATACTAGCCTGGCCGAAAGATTGGCGAACTTGTAGGGTGTAATTAATCCCGGCTAGTCTTACCTTTTAGGGTTTGAAGGAAGATTTAACTAAAACAGTGGGAGCCATACTAATTAGATAAATTGATAACCAATCTAATCATGCAAAAAGCGCACGCAGAGTGTTTTCTTCTCTCTCTCTCTCCTGGTAGTGACTATGTCACGCCTTAATCAAGATAATAATATGGATGCATTGACCGAACCTACTTATTATATTGTGCTAGGGAACGTTGGTTCCGCTCTATGTTATAATTGTTATAAGTCCGAGCAGGAAATAGGGGAATATCCGGATTCCCATGCTGCCCATTCGAAGAAAGTGCATGTTGATGCATATTCTTCAGGTGTCCTTATTACCGAGAATTGTTTTCGGTATCCTCTACGTCCTGGGTATGCGATACCAGATCAGAATCACGCATATGTAATATGTTAGAGGGGCTACATAAAGGTAGAGAACTAAGAATGGGTGATATGTCTCTAAGTGTTAGAGAATGGTGCAATTGTTGCAGCCAAATCAGTTGGCAGATATCACCTTGTATTAATACATTGATTCTGAACAAATGTTTTTACATAACGAACCTGATATACAACATTACATCATGTTCTTTACTGAGTTAAAGAAGGATATAATTCTGTATTGGAGGATAATGTTGTGATCATTTTCTTGAATCAAGAGTAGATTCGATCAGGCACGTTATATAATAGCATATATGTTGTAAATCAAACTACGGTTCAAAGTATATAGAACACAGACAAGAGGAGCAGTTCAGGAATGAACGAATCCTTCTTGAGGCATTGTAGATTAGGTTATATCAATGCGACACGACCAGCTAAGTTACATAAGGATGAATATAAGAATTTGTTCGAATTTTTATCTTATGATACTTGTCAGTCTTGTTTCAAAGGTAATATGACCAATACTCCGTTTACTGGAAACAGAGAAAGAGTTAGTGAACTCTTGGGACAGATACATGATGATGTATATGGTCCAATGTCTGTAAATGCTAAGGTTGGTTCTTTGGAGAACCAAACGGGTAAAAGTATTAAAGTCCTACGATGTGATCGAGGAGGCGAATACTTGCGCATGGAGTTCCTGGAGTTTCTAAAAGAAGAATGTGATTCTCTCCCATCTTACTCCTTCGTATACATCACAGCACAACGTGTATCGGGGCGGAGGTATCGCACCCTATGAGATATGGTGCGCTCTATGATGAGTACTACTAAGTTACCTGTTTTCTTTTGGGTGTTATGCACTTGAGAAGCTGCATACCTATTGAATGGGGTTCCATCCAAATCAGGGCCTACCACTACATATGAGATATGGTATGGGAAGAGACCATGTCTTAAACGAGTTAAGATATAGGGTTGTCCGACCTATGTTGAAAAGCAAATTCCGGACAAGCTCGAGGCAAGGTCAGTTGTGAGAGTTTGTCGGGATATCCCAACCATTAGTAAAGGAATATCTTCTACCTAACTGAAGAGCAAAAGGTGTTTTGTTTCTCAGCATGCCACCTTTTTTAGAAATGGAATTTCTTGTGAAGAAATTAAGTGGTCATGAGGTAGAACTGGAAGGAGTTCCTGCTAGACAAACTAACAGCTGATGATTTGGTAAAACCAAATGATTCAATAGTTTCAGACGAACCTTAGCCTCTCCGCGAATCTGGTAGGGTTCCTCATCCACTCGAGAGATACTACGATCTTCTCAGTGACAGTGGGAGCGAGGATTGCATCATGAGATGATGGCCCAACCGGGTTCAGGAAGATGGAACGTCTGTTTTGATGTGATAGTCAAAGAATTTGACTTCATCAAAATGGTAGATGAACCTTGTATATACAAGAAGGTTGTAGAGAGTAAGGTTGTTTTCCACGTATTGTACGTAGATGACATACTCCTGATAGGAAATGGTTTCCTATGCTACACTCGGCCAAGTTCCTCTTATCACGGAGATTCTCAATATAAGATCTGGATGATACCTGCTACATCTTGTGGATTATGATCTATGGTGATAGATCTATGAGGATGTTGGGAGTGTCCCAAATCCAGGTACATAAACACCATACTAAAGGTGTTTAGTATGGATGATTCTAAGCGTGGTGGTTCGCCCACTTACTCATGGATCACTCTCTCCAATACTGATTTGGAGAGAGCTCGCATGCAAAGGATATCCTATGCTTCGGCAGTAGGCTCTATCAGAGTGTGCGATGTTATGTACCAGACTAGATGTAGATGACTCACTAGGTGTAGTGATCAGGAATCAATCGGATCTTGGAGAGAATCACTGGACAGCTATGGAGGACATTCTTAAGTACTTGAGAAGCACCAAAAGAAAGTTCTTGGTTCTAGCTTTCAGAGTGATAAGTTGACTGAGAGTCAGTCATAGGCTTTTTCTTTACTCTCTATGGAGGGACGGTATGTTGGAAGAGTTCCAAGCTAGATACCGTGATATACTAGACAATAAAGGTTGAATACATTGCTACCAACGATACTACCAAAGTAGCTGTCTGGACATTTCTTGTTCATAAGATGAACAAGGTTCCTACCATTGAGCGTCCAATAACTGTTATTATGACAACAATGGAGTTGTGGCTTAGGCCTAGGAACGCTGGTCCTATCAGCGTTCCAGATATATTCTGAGGCAAGTATCACCTGATTAGGGAGATGGTTGATCTCCAAGGGATCAAGGTTAGGAGAGTAGACCAGAAGGTTGACACAACGGATCCACTCACAATGGCCTTACTCTAGAGAGACTTCTCTACAATGGTTGAGTATGGGATACTACAACCTTTGCTAAATTGTTGGGTATTGGATACTACAACAAATGGCCTTAGTGCAAGTGGGAGATTATTAGTTATATATATGCCCTAGAGGCTATTACTGTACATGCGATGTATATTGTAGTGGATGCTTGGACATATATAGGAAGGACTTTCTTGCTCAACATGATAGTATGCTATCTGGTTGCACTTTATCTTAACATGTAAACAAATACTATTTTGTGATCACATGTTGATAAAGCCCTTAGGATGAGTACTTGACTACCATGACTATGATGTAGATCATACTAGTAGGGACAGGGTAGTCGATAAGTACATCCTTCAAATTTTCCTAGTCGTAGGAGTATCAAGACAGGGTATCGGTACTCCAGAGTAGACTAGCGTATGCGCTTCTTGACCCATATGATGGGCGATGGATGATCCCATATCCATTGGTGTTTGACATCAGAGAAGGTATTCGGGTGCTCAGTGGAGACTGGGTATACTGGACGGACTCGCCGAGAACTCCTAGATGGTATTATACCTATTGTCGAATAGCAGTTCTCTGGTGACACTGGTACAGGTTAGTCTGTAGACCCGAGATCATCACAGAGTCTTGTGTGATTCCCACTGTGCCTTGATTTCCACCATACCACGGTCAAGAGATCATGCAAAACGGTGGCTTTTGGGTACAGTCCCGAATCATATGGAGGCAATGAGCGGTAGGAGGGGTTTCGTCTCTCCCGGTATTGGGGGTTGATGTTGCACTGTGCTCGATTGGCCATAACAGGAAATCCCTAGCCAGGGTTGCTGAGATTTATTGGTAAGTGTTACCAGTAGTTTCTTGAACTGTTATGGACCTTGCATTGGCATGACTTATCGGGCTATTGGGGTCTGACGTTAAACCACCCCCCAGACTGTGATATGCGACATATCAGACGAAGAGACCGGAATCTACGGTAGTGTTACTGATTGGATTCACAGGAGTTATAGCTGGTTTGCTTGTTGATCTTCTAATCGCTCAGTACCCGGGTGGCCGTTTCGTTTAGCAGAACGCTTGCGGCTTGTTGGTGTTTGATATGATCATCACCTGCTGCCGGCGTATTGACGAGTCTTTAGAGTCCTATATAGAGGTTTCCTGGTTCATGTGAAACGGAGTAGGAGCGCATATCTGATATGTGCGGGACCGAGATTAATGCGAGTATGTGATACCGCATTCTAATCTCGTGATTTGTGATATCGGTCGGTTATATGTATTATAGTTGGATTATTAAATCAAGAGTTGATTTAATAATTTAATGTATAATTATATATTTGATATATTATATTACATTAACTAATATTTAGCTCACTAATGATTTCTTTTCTCACTTGATGTGCACATTGTATATATATGTGATATGTATATTTGTGTACATGTATTGTGTCATGTTTGATGATACATACAAGTTGGGTGTATGAGACTTATACCATGCTAGGGTTAAATTAGGGTTTTGATTATTTCTTAAGTTATTACAAAAGAGCAAAAGACTTGGTCAAAGTTTTAAGCTTGGAGAAGCTTGTAGAACTTTGACAAAGTCCACTCTTTTGTCATTCCTTAGGATATTTTACTTGACCCAACCCTTAACCATAGCCATGAGTTAATTCTCTACATGAGTTAAGCATGATAGCTTTAACACAACCATGGGTGCAATAATTCTTTGGGATGAATTATTCGTGAGTTCTTCTTCTTCTTCATCAAGCTCCTTGAAAAGCTTTCTAGCTTCAATGGAGGTATGAGATAAAATGTGAGAAAATAATTTCTAAAGTGAGCAAACTTCCTACTTCATCATCCTCTACTACTTGCCATTTAGTAGAGTGTGTTTGCTTCACTAATTTACACAATTACTGAAGAGATAACATGAGCTAGTGTCTCCTCGACGTAGATCATCTTCGGCCTCAAAGACTTCGAAGTAAGCTTGTTCGTTTCTTCATGGGAGCCTCTCTAGCGTTCGGACGATCGTGATCGCAGTGAAGGGACTTCTACACGGAGATATTGAAGTGAAGGACCGGTCTACAAAGATTGTATTCCTTGTTCACTTAGATGTGAAGTGTTTTACATATCTTGTTTAACCCTAAGTCTCTAGTTAAGATCTTGGTTAGGGTTTGTTTAGGACCCAAATTTTTTTAAAGTAGCTTGATTGATGCTTATCAAAACCTTCACAAGGTGCTAAGCTAACCCTACACCCATATCTTAATTCGTTTAAGACACGGTCTCTTCCTATTACATATCTCATATGCAATGGTAGGCACTGATTTGGATGGAATCCTATTTAATAGGTATGCAGCTTCTTAAGTGCATAACACCAAAAAGGAAACAGATAACTCAACAGTACTCATCGTAGAGCGCGCCATATTTCATAGGGTGCGATACCTCCACCCCGATACACCGTTGTGCTGTAGTTTATACGAAGGAGTAAGCTGAGAGAGAATCACATTCTCCTTTAATTAATCCAGGAAATCCATGCCCAAGTATTCTATTCCTCGATCATATCGAAGGACTTAATACTTCTACCTGTCCGGTTCTTTAACTTCAAGGTTATATTCCTTGAATTTCTCAAAAGTTTCAGACTTATGTTTCAACAGGAACATATGTCCGAATCCTGATAGAAGATCAATGAATACAATGAAGTACGAAGAACCATCCTTGGCATTTGTAGACATCGGACCGTATACATCATCATGTATCTGTCCCAAGAGTTCAACAACTTTTCCTCTGTTTCCAGTAAACGGAGTATTGGTCATATAACCTTTGACACAAGACTGGAAAGTAGCATAAAATGAAAATTCGAACAGATTCTCATATTTGTCCTTATGTAACTTAGCTATTGTTCGGTCGAAAATACTATACTTTCAACACGACAATTTCCTTACTCTTTCTAATCATCTAAAGGTGTTTGGTATAAATATAACACATATTATGAATTTATCTGCAAAAGATCATTTAACATGTGTTGTACATTATAATCGGCATTATGAAGGAAGTTGTGTGTAAATATTTCACGTATATATTCTTTATCTCTCACATTCTTTATTGAGATCTTGTGCCAGATTATTCAGGTCAATACAGGAAACCAAAGAATCAAATACTGGCAGCAATCAAGAAATAATTATAAGATTCCAGACATAAAAAGAACAACCAAAAACCAACATTAGACAGCCCAGAGAAAATGAGCCATAAAACACACCAAATGGCCGCGGAACCGCGGCTGAATTGGCTGAGTTACCGCGGATCCGCGGCCGAGTCAGGGTGTCAGTGATCGGGAATTCTCCAGAACCTTCTTCTCAACAACCTAGCTTGCTGGGGACGCTTCGTTATTGTAAGTCTACGTTAGCGCCCCGGCAATCTACAGACGCCAAATGCGGAATAAAACTTTTAAACTTGGCGCTATCGTATACTTTAACCCGGATCTACCATTATTGCTAAACTAACAAACTGTAAAGAGTGTAGAATGGTTATACCGAACGATCCGAGTCCTTCGTTCTTCAACCATCATCCCACGCTCCGTTGCGGCTGCTCCGATCTCGTCGATCTCCAAGTCCATCGTCGAAGTGGCACCACATGATCGGTTCTTTAAACGGGCTCCCGCCTCTGACTCGAGGCAACTCGATCGTCAAGTTTGCTAAAAGAGACGACCAAGAATGATGTAGAATATGAGTAGAAGACTTTGTCTCACTTCGTCCAAATCCGTGGACGATCGGTTAATGAAGTTGCCGTGGAAATTGGGTGATGGAATGAAATGATCTGTGAATTCCATACACCCCAAAACTATCATATCTTTTCTAACCGATGAAATCAACAACCATGAGAGAGAGAGAGAGGGGCCGGCCTCTTTATAGAATGAGGGAGGTGACCGTAGGAGAGGGGGGGTGAACATAAGAAAGCTTCTCACTTAAAGATCAAGAAGGAAATATCTTAAGGAAAACAAAAAGCTTTAACTTCAAAGCATGAGTCATTAAGCATAGTCACCACTTAATAAATGCAACCAATGAAAACCCTACACCAATAAGCCTAGTCACCTCATCTAGAATATTCTAGAACACTGACTCACATTATCTGTAGAAAAGATAAATCCGTCTTTAACCAAATGTTAAAAGACGGCTGATAGAAAACTGGAAACTGGCAACTTCCAAAAGTGATCCTGAAACAACTTTCAGGAAAACCCCGAAACTGTATAAATATACCCGCATTTGTATTACGACCGAATACAAATGCAACTGAGACAAAGATATTATACCTACTCAATATAATACTCGGATCCGGCTTAAACCAAAGCCGACCAGTATTATCTGCCCGAAAAATAACACGTGCGTAAACGCACGTGCATTTTCCGAACCCTGCCATAAAACCATACGGCCTCTACAACGTTTCGCCCGAAACTTGGGAAACTGCCTGTGGGGAACTCTAATGACTCGTCAGCACCCTGGCAGTGGGTTTAACCACAAACCGTCAGCGGCACTAGCAATGCGTAACGGCTGCCCACGGACTGACCTCAAGGGTGGCCGAGGAGCGAACTCAAGGGAGACCGATGAGCGAACTCCTCCGAAAACCCTACTGAGCCTAACAGTGACAATGTATATACAGTCCGGTCCGTTCGTCAATGAGTATCGCATATCCGCCTAGGGGGCTAGTAACGTCAGACCCCCAGAAGCAGTATAAGTCGTGTCGGAGTGAAGCCCAAATACACCCTGAGATACTACTGGAGTACCTACCAGTAAATCTCCTACCATGGCCATGGATTTGTGTAATGGCTCTCCTAGACACAGCACGATCTCGCCCCCAATACCGGGAGAGACGAATCCCCTGCCGATCCGCTCACGTGCCTCCATATGGCTCGGGACTGTACCCAAAAGCTACCTGTTTGCACGACTCCTTTGAGCCGTGGTAGGGTAGAAATCAAAGCACAGTGGGAACTCACACGAGACAAATGACGACCTCAGGTCGATGAACTAACCTGTACACATGTCACCAGGGAACTGCTATCTGACGGTAGATATAATACTAACTAGCAGATTCCCGGCGAGTCCAGTCCGGTGTACTCATAACCCAATGAGCACCTGTATACATCTTAGGTGATCCAACTGTCACCAGTGGCTTGTGAGACCGGCCACCGCCCCTTGTCGGGGTCTCGACTGTACACACTAGTCTACTCCGGAGTATCGATGCCCTGTCTCGAAACTCCCACGACTAGGGACCACAATTAAGGATATGCATATAAACTACCCAACTCTCACGTATATGATCGCCCTCATACAGTTGGTAGTAAAGCAAGATCCTAAGGGCTCTATCAAAGTGTAACATGCAATCAGTCACCTGAACATGAACACGACTGATAAAGGCAAACCAGATAGCATACTATCATTTCGAGCAAGACTGTCCTACCGGGATAGGTCCTCCGCAATCATTGCAATCACGTACCTGCGATCCAATAATTGACTATGAGGGCACTATCTCCAACAATCTCCCACTTGCACTCAAGGCTAATATTGCGATGTCGACTACTCACAGCCCGTGTGAAACCGAACATCCAACTCCTCTACTAATCAGTTTCACAAAGCCCGTTTGTAAAACTATTGTGTTCGAGAAATAGCCTCGGTGAGTGGATCCGCCTAGAAGTTTCTTTCTGTATCTCTCATAATCTCAAGTTCGCGGAGAAAGCCATCTCCCGAATTGAGTAGTACCTGTCTTAGAATATGTCTGGATATCTGATGGGACCTTAGTTCATAAATGAACTCCATATCCAAACTTCTTAGACTGTATGGATCACTGAACCTAATCAGTATCCGGCACCAGGCCACCCACAGTATCCTTTGGACCACCTGTCCATAATACTGTCTCTCGTCAGAGGGAAAACTAAAACTCTGACAATCACTCTGTCATCCATGTCACCTTTGAAGCATGGAATGATAACCGTCTCCCGAAAGAGGCTGCCGTTATCAAATCCGTAGAACATGTACTAGTGTTCTAAAACTGCTTCCTTATGTTTCTCCAGGATTGGATTAATACAAACTTATTGCATCTAGTGCAAAAACAACATTTGGTGCGGTACTTGACATCTCATGATTGACTCAATTGTCTAAGCAAGTGATCTGCCAATCATGCACATCCCTCTCCCCTTTAGTCTATACGACACCTTTAGAGAGGGTGACTCCATCACCTGCAGGTACTCTACCATGCTAGGAGTCAACTATTCTAAAAACCATTAGAATATCTGTCAAAGTACCCATATTGGGAAACCACCCAAATCTAGATCTAAAACCATAGATCCAGAAACCAAAATGTCTAATATTATATCCATGTCTTGTCTGGAGAAACAACTGTGTGACGACCACAGTACAACCGATTGTAGTATAGGAATTTTGCTTCCCACTCTGTGTATGTCATCCTGATACCATGACATCTCACCCTACTGCCTTCTTAACAGATCCATCCCCTATCCTGATTGAAGTCAAACCCATGACTGTCACATCAAAATTAGATGATCTATCTCCGCTATAACTGCTCAAGTCTATAAATAGATATAAGCATCTTGCCCACTATTCTTCCGCTGCTCCCACTGACTACGACAACCCTCCTACCGGGTCTCATATCCTGGAACAACAGTAGTGTCAAGTCTGGGTAGATAAGAACCTCCCTGTCACCGTCCTTGAGGCTACCGAAGTACCTCTGGGGTGTCTGAGGTTACCTACCAAATCTGCGGAGTGGCTATTGGAATGTCAAACTTGATTGAATGTATAGGTCCTATTAAATTTTCCGTAATCGTTCGCGGTTCTGGAATCACTTCCAGTTCTACCATACTCCCACTACTGTTTTCTGAAAAAGTCCATTTTTACTAAAACTGTGGCGAGTCAAGAACAATATCACTATTGATCTTCCAAATGATAGAATATCAACCCTCGTCATAGCCAGGGTCAACCCACAAAACAGCCATTACAGAAACGTGCCCTGAGTTATCCAGAGTCTGGTTTTAAGCATAAGCTGGACAACTCCCCATACCTTAATTTCTTTTAAGGTACGATCCATTCTATATCCAGTACAGAAACTTTGGCACTTATTTAATTGGAACCATATTCAAACCATGCAGCTGTCTCCAGTGCATATCAACATAATGGAAAGAGGCTAATCAGCATTACTCAACGTAGGAATCCATCCAATTATGAGCAGCCTGAAAGAGAAACACGTTTCTCAAAACCATCACTATCATCTGAATACCAATCACAAGAATCTACATCTTCGATCTCTTTGAAGAATCCCGATACTTGTGATACCTGGTTCTCTACTTTATTCTTATACCCACAACTTCTCAAAACTTAGACCTTGTATTTCTACGAAACACTCGTCTAAATACTAGAGAAGTTATAAGTAAACAGAACAAAGTACGAGGACCTACCCCTTTGTCCTGAAGGACACTTGGACAACATACAATACTCTGTATAAGTCCGCTGAGTTAAACAACTCAAAACCTGTGCGTCGTAGATAGAAAACTGTACCCTGGCGATTTCCTCAAATATCACCAATTACAACGAATTCCGATATAATGAGGATGATCACCTAATTCCCAATATCTTACTCCCACTCATCATCTATAAAACCATACAGATATGAAAATGAAACCTGGTAAATACATACCCTTGGAGTAAGTATCTAATCGGGAAAACAGTTTTTCTTTAACAATGCACTGAAACATGAAAATGTTTCGTAGGGGTATCCTGGTATTCATAGCAATGCCTCTTCCATAATCCAATTCATGACTTCAACCGTATATCTCTTTGCCATCTCTCCAAATCCCCTTTATTTGTCTTTAGTCGTTACCTTCTGTACACCATCGTTAGGCTAAATGGTTTTCTTCCTTCCCTACCGTTCGGCACCAGCCTATGGTTTGGAATAAGACTATCCAATAAGCGTAATAGGTGTACTCTCCTAAACCAAGGAGCTCTCGCAACCTGAGAGAAGGTGATGATAAAAGACAACTGAATAATACCTTATTCTTTTAAAGGTGAAATAGGAGTGGCGATGAAGTACGCGGTTTTGGTCGTGAATGATATCAGTCGCAATTTACTTTGCCCTCTTTCTAATCCCTTTATTTTGTCTTTACATATTGCCTTCTGCACACCCTACTTAGGCTAATTGGTTTTCTTCATTCCCTACCTTTCGGCACCAGCCTATGGTTTGGAATAAGACTATCCAATAAGCGTAATAGGTGTACTCTCCTAAACAAAGGAGCTCTCGCAACCTGAGAGAAGGTGATAATAAAAGACAACTGAATAAACCAATTCTATTTCTCCTGAACCTGGATCCATCCCCGAAGAAGTCCCTTCGAGTTCGTATATAACCATACGATGGATCTATCCAATGGAAGTGGATATCCGTAGTAATACGGGTGTTCTGAGAAATTCAAAGGGTAAAAGAAGGAGTGGCAATGACTTATGCAACTCAGACAATCCAAAAGCCAGTATTTTAAGAAGGTTCGGTCAACCTGGTCACTGAGTCATAGTCTAGGGTCGGTCAAAGGTCGCTGCCAAAGAGAGAGAGAGAAAAGAAACACTCTGCGTGCACTCTAACCTAGATCAGAATGGTCATCACTTTATCTAATCCGGAAACCTCCCACTGTCCTGTCAAATTCTCCTCCAAACCTAAAGAAGAATCAATCGGGATCACCCGAAGAGTAAACCAACTCATCAGTGGGAATCGGGATCCAACTCTCATCGCATGTTAACGTGATGGAATGCATCCACGTTATTCATACTCCAGAAGGTATGCGCATACTTGGCAAGTTTCAGTTTCTTTAGAAACTCCCGATATCAATTTCTTGCCCCATGCTCTTATGACCTTGGCTTTGGTCAAAATGTCATAAGTCACATGCCAAGTTCTACCCGTCACTATCTTGTCAATTTGAACCCACCCGCACATGCCCCTGACTTTGGCCAATCGGCAGAACGACTGTCCCAAACTAACTCATCTATCTATGCAACAATTGAATACCCAGCAGCTACCAAACACTATGCCTTAACTTTGGCTAAAATACATAGCTTGAATACTACTGAATACCCAAAAGAAGTGACGGAGGGCTACGGCTGGTTTTGGCAAAAAACCTTTAGCGTAGTGAACTTGATATCGCTGAAGGAACCTGATAGCTTTTTAAAATATAGTGGCGAAAACCTTTTGCTAAAGAGGTGACTCCCGGTAAAGGGATCTCGGCTCTTTCCTCGTGGAATGAGGTGCAGGATATTCCACTGAATACCGCTATGCAAAGCAACTTGTAATCGACTATAGTAAAGTTATTACCCTGACGCAAACTTCTGTCCAAGGGGTCTTTCCCGGTGAAGGGATATCAGCCCTTGCCTCGTCGAATGAGGTGCTGGATATTCACACCGAATACCGCTATGCATAACAAAAGGAAACGTCTTTGCAATAACACTTTTTAAATTGTTCCAACAACTCAACAGGTTTGTTTTACTTTGCATTGATCAGAATCAATGCAGTCCCATCAATCAATCACACCAGAAAAGAACGAAAATAAAATGTACGTATATGCCATCCGCATTCGTCACTGGGTCCCGTCATCACCCGTTAGGTTACTTAACTAACGACAGAGCGGGGACTGGACTAGCGCGGGTGTAAAACATATACAACATCTAATAGTATATAAGCCAATATACATAATCGCTCCAGGCGTGATAATATGCAACATTACAGAAAAGTAATAAGCATCTCAGAACAATACAGATATCTGGGATCCCCGAGTTTCACAGAGCCGCTGCTGAAACTCGACGTTCCCCTGTCGTGTGGATAGCCTGTGCAATGAAACCTAGACCCCTACGGGTGCGGCAAGTTACCCGCCAAAACCTGAAGCGAGGTAGTCCTCACAGCATAGTGAATGGAACACCCGGCACTTCACGGAATCCGGTAATCTTGGGCACCCCTCCTTGGGTCAACCTGTACCCCCTACGAGTGCGGCGAATAGTCTGCCAATTTTAGAGTGGGGCCCCTCTGCCTCCCAAAGCCATGAGATGCGGACCCGTTGCCCTCCAAAACCCGGCTATCCGTGCACTCCGTCGCGGGGTAAAACCTAGTACAGTAATGAAAAATAGTACAATAGGTACATCGACCGCAACCTGGTCGTGCCCCAAAATAATATAATACAACAGGCAGTGACGGCTATCCACATGTTGGACGCTCGCCCCGCAATATCAAATGTACAAATAAACTCAAACTGTACTACCATTGCACACTGCTATCCACCACGACAAATCCGCAACAATATAGCACAACACAGAACATCAACGCGAATGTCACGTTCGCAAACCCGTCTAAAAGAACTATAGCAATCAGACGCAGTTTACCGATCAAATGACATTCCCGGTCGGAGATATAATGTAAGCACTGTAAACTAACGTGTTTAAATTTCGATCGACCAAAGACCAAATATCAAAAAGTGGGCCCCACAGCTTACTGGTGAACAGTAACAAAACCTGGGCCAAAACTGTACATACCAAAAACCCCAAAATCCTTCATAGAACCATCTGACAAAGTCTGGGAGCACGTGCTCCCCACGTGGCCGCGGAAGCGCGGTCAAACCATGGGTTTGACCGCGCTTCCGCGCTACGTTGGAGAGATCACATCCCCAGATTTTGTCGTAGTTCTTATAAATACCTGCTGTGATTTTTAAGATGTACAGAAATCAAATTTGACACCGTTTGAAAATAACAGAACTGTCAAGTGAAGAAAATGCGATTTTTTGCAGTTTTTCGATTTTCGGTCGGATCGATGTTTTAAACGCGTTAGCACAAGTTAGTATAGCAAAATGGTTAGGCTCTGATACCACTGTAAGTCTACGTTAGCGCCCCGGCAATCTACAGACGCCAAATGCGGAATAAAACTTTTAAACTTGGCGCTATCGTATACTTTAACCCGGATCTACCATTATTGCTAAACTAACAAACTGTAAAGAGTGTAGAATGGTTATACCGAACGATCCGAGTCCTTCGTTCTTCAACCATCATCCCACGCTCCGTTGCGGCTGCTCCGATCTCGTCGATCTCCAAGTCCATCGTCGAAGTGGCACCACATGATCGGTTCTTTAAACGGGCTCCCGCCTCTGACTCGAGGCAACTCGATCGTCAAGTTTGCTAAAAGAGACGACCAAGAATGATGTAGAATATGAGTAGAAGACTTTGTCTCACTTCGTCCAAATCCGTGGACGATCGGTTAATGAAGTTGCCGTGGAAATTGGGTGATGGAATGAAATGATCTGTGAATTCCATACACCCCAAAACTATCATATCTTTTCTAACCGATGAAATCAACAACCATGAGAGAGAGAGAGAGGGGCCGGCCTCTTTATAGAATGAGGGAGGTGACCGTAGGAGAGGGGGGGTGAACATAAGAAAGCTTCTCACTTAAAGATCAAGAAGGAAATATCTTAAGGAAAACAAAAAGCTTTAACTTCAAAGCATGAGTCATTAAGCATAGTCACCACTTAATAAATGCAACCAATGAAAACCCTACACCAATAAGCCTAGTCACCTCATCTAGAATATTCTAGAACACTGACTCACATTATCTGTAGAAAAGATAAATCCGTCTTTAACCAAATGTTAAAAGACGGCTGATAGAAAACTGGAAACTGGCAACTTCCAAAAGTGATCCTGAAACAACTTTCAGGAAAACCCCGAAACTGTATAAATATACCCGCATTTGTATTACGACCGAATACAAATGCAACTGAGACAAAGATATTATACCTACTCAATATAATACTCGGATCCGGCTTAAACCAAAGCCGACCAGTATTATCTGCCCGAAAAATAACACGTGCGTAAACGCACGTGCATTTTCCGAACCCTGCCATAAAACCATACGGCCTCTACAACGTTTCGCCCGAAACTTGGGAAACTGCCTGTGGGGAACTCTAATGACTCGTCAGCACCCTGGCAGTGGGTTTAACCACAAACCGTCAGCGGCACTAGCAATGCGTAACGGCTGCCCACGGACTGACCTCAAGGGTGGCCGAGGAGCGAACTCAAGGGAGACCGATGAGCGAACTCCTCCGAAAACCCTACTGAGCCTAACAGTGACAATGTATATACAGTCCGGTCCGTTCGTCAATGAGTATCGCATATCCGCCTAGGGGGCTAGTAACGTCAGACCCCCAGAAGCAGTATAAGTCGTGTCGGAGTGAAGCCCAAATACACCCTGAGATACTACTGGAGTACCTACCAGTAAATCTCCTACCATGGCCATGGATTTGTGTAATGGCTCTCCTAGACACAGCACGATCTCGCCCCCAATACCGGGAGAGACGAATCCCCTGCCGATCCGCTCACGTGCCTCCATATGGCTCGGGACTGTACCCAAAAGCTACCTGTTTGCACGACTCCTTTGAGCCGTGGTAGGGTAGAAATCAAAGCACAGTGGGAACTCACACGAGACAAATGACGACCTCAGGTCGATGAACTAACCTGTACACATGTCACCAGGGAACTGCTATCTGACGGTAGATATAATACTAACTAGCAGATTCCCGGCGAGTCCAGTCCGGTGTACTCATAACCCAATGAGCACCTGTATACATCTTAGGTGATCCAACTGTCACCAGTGGCTTGTGAGACCGGCCACCGCCCCTTGTCGGGGTCTCGACTGTACACACTAGTCTACTCCGGAGTATCGATGCCCTGTCTCGAAACTCCCACGACTAGGGACCACAATTAAGGATATGCATATAAACTACCCAACTCTCACGTATATGATCGCCCTCATACAGTTGGTAGTAAAGCAAGATCCTAAGGGCTCTATCAAAGTGTAACATGCAATCAGTCACCTGAACATGAACACGACTGATAAAGGCAAACCAGATAGCATACTATCATTTCGAGCAAGACTGTCCTACCGGGATAGGTCCTCCGCAATCATTGCAATCACGTACCTGCGATCCAATAATTGACTATGAGGGCACTATCTCCAACAGTTATAACAATTTTCTTCTGGAAACTTCCTTGTAACAATCTTATTCTAGAAGGCTCCTTGTAACAACCTTATTCTATAAGGCTCCTTATAACAACCTTATTCTAGAAGGCTCCTTGTAACAACCTTTTTCTAAAAGGCTCCTTATAACAACCTTATTCTAGAAGGCTCCTTATAACAACCTAGCTTATGAGGGAAGCTTAATTTGAGATCTATAAAAAGGGATCTAGATCTAATGGTGGAGGGGGTTGAAGATTACACCATTCTAGCACAAATCCAAATCAATTCAATTCAAGTTGAGTAACACAACTTGAGCCAAATCAAGATCCATTGAGAGCAAAATCAAGCGACAATCGAACATCCTTTATTGCAACGCCGATCATCATCCGAGCAAGAGATCCACGACGATCCGCGACTCACGGCGATCGAGACACGCAAAGATCGACGACAAATTCCCTTTCGAAGGAGCGATCGAGAGCTAGTCTTGTAAACTCGAGTTGAGAGGTGTAATTTGAAGGAGATTTAAATAAAGGTGATAATTGTAATTCTCGCTTTCTATACATTCTTGCATTATGAAATTCTTTGTTCTTGATTATTCAATTTTCATGATGAGTGAGTGAATTCTCCGCTTGTGGAGGATTCAAGAGAATCGGTAGATCTAGTGATGATAATATGTTTTTACTAATTTTAAGTCTTATGAGATTTGTGAACCTTAGCAAAAAGAATCATTGATGACCTAATTTGGAGCGACATCACTTTCTTGATTATTTCGTTGCAAATTAGGGATCAAACGATTGATGATTTTCTTTGCTAGAGACTAGATCTGAATGATAATCAATGAAAAGATAAGGATAGTGAAGGAGAAAACCTAGTTTCTTCAATAGATCCCTAATCTTCATTCATTATCATCGATCTAGCTACAATTCATCAATAGATAAGATTAGTCATCTCTAGATTCATCACTACTACTAATTTGATCGAATCCTACAAGCTATTCTTCTTAATCATGATAAATCAAATTGATATTGGATAAATTCTTGATTTCTTGATTCTTGATATTTTTCTAGATGTTTCTTGAAAATCATCCTCATAAATCTTGAATCGTTTTCTTTACTATTTTTCATTTCAATTCATCTAAAACAAGATCGATCAAAACACGAATCTCTGTGGACAATCCGTGCTCACTAACAATCGCTACAAGCGACACCGTTATTGATTGCGGCGATAGAAATTTCTTTGATTGTGAACATTTTATATTTCTTAAACAACATTGAGATTTTTAGATCAATTAGCTAGTCGTGTCGCATTGATATGACCTAGTTTACAATACATCAAGAAGGATTCGTTCATTTTGAACCGATTCTCTTGTGTGTGTTTTATATACTTTGAATTGTGGTTTGATTTAGAATGTATATGCTATTATATAACATGCCTGATCCAATCAACTCTTGATTCAGGAAAATGTTCACAACATTATCCTCCAATAATTAATTATATCCTTCTTTAATTGAATAAAGAAACTGATGTAATATTGTATATTAGGTTCGGCATGTAATAACATTTGTTCAGAATCAATGCATTATTATAAAGTAATTTTTGCCAACTGGCTTGGCTGAAACACTTGCACCCTTCTCTATACTTAGAGATATATCACCCATTCTCAGTTCTCTACCTTTCTGTAGCCTATATTACATATGCGGGATCCTGATCTGGTATCACATACCCAGGACGTAGAGGATACTGAGAAACGGTTCTCGGTAATGAACACACCTGAAGAAGATGCATCAACATGCACTTTCTTCGATTGGGTGGCATGAGAATCCGGAAATTCCCCTATTTCCTGCTCGGACTTATAACAGTTATAAAATAGAGCAGAACCAACGTTCCTTATAATAAGCAGGTTCGGTCAATATATCCATATTATTATCTTGATTAAGGCGTGACATGGTCGCTACCAGAAGAGTGAGAGAGAAGAAAACACTCTGCGTGCGCTCTTACAAGATCAGATTGGTTATTATTTTATCTAATCAGGATGGCTCCTACTGTTTTAGTCAAATCTTCCTTCAAACCCTAAAAGGTAAGACTAGCCGAGATTAATTACGCCCTATAAGTTCGTCAATCTTTCGGCTAGGCCAGTGTCTGTACTTTGAGGGAGGTTCCCCGTACTTTCGCACGGACCTAATTAAAATAAACCTCGTGTTCCCAGGGGCGTAACCCTGTTAACACCTTTCTAGACACCTACTTGATTGGCTAATTTTCATGTGTAAAACTCTTCCAAGAGTAACTCTTACTCGCAGTGGGTATCGGGATCCAACTATCTCATAGAAGATATGTAATCTCATTGCAAATTTCAACACTTGAAATTCTCGATAATAGTTTTTACCCCTGGCGTCCTATGACCTGGACGGAGGCCAAACTACCCATAGGGTGCTAGTCAAGTTCAACCCGTCATTTCCTGATTGAATTAAACCCACCCGCACGACCCTTGACGAAGGCCAAACTACGCCGTACGAATACCCTAATCCAATCGCATCATATGCTTATACAGATAAGCACTAATCAGTTACCGCACACTACACCTTGACGGAGACCAAACTACCGTAGCACGAGTACTAAGTAGTACTTATCTGAAATGTCGGAGGGCTACGCAGGTTTTTAATAAAACCATAAGCGTAATGAATTTGATATCGTTGTAGAATCGAGTGATTTTGAAAAGGAGTGTTTCTGAGGCTTTTACTAGTTTTGCTAAAGATATCACTCCTGGTGAAGGGATCTCGACTCTTTGCTTATCAAATAAGGTGCAGAATATTTCACAAATACTATAAAAGCAATCAAAAGATAATCAAAAACTATGCGAAGCAAAAACTATAAAAGCAATCAAAAGAGAGCCAAAAACTATGCAAAGCAAAAACTATAAAATCAATCAGAAGACAATCCGAGTTTGTAGCATCTGCTAGTTTCGCTAAAGAGGTCACATCCGGTGAAGGGATCTCGGCTCTTTCCTTATCGAATAAGGTGCTGGATATTCTACAAGAAATACCACTATGCAAAGCAAGAACTAGAGCTACCATTTTTTAAAACAAGTTTCTACAACATCTTTAGGTTTCTTTTATTTCTTTCATTAATCTCATTAATGAAGTCCCATCAATTTTATGCTTCCCAAGCATCACTTATGAAATGAAAGAAGCAATATTAATTATATCTCATATATATAATATAGGCATTCATCTCAGAACATATCAAGTGATCACATTAGAGAATATCAGCAGCAGAAGAATTACATATGAAATATTGGATATACTAGGATTTCCGTGTTTAATATCAAGCCAGTAAAAAACACGGATTCTACGGTCGCGATGAATATCCAAATCCACATCCCTAGACCCTTGCGAGAGTGGCAAGCAACCCTCCCAATTCTAGAGTTAGGAGGCCCGGACTCAACTCCTCGAGATGGTCTCCCACTGGACCCTAGAACCCGGTTACTTGTGCTCTCCGCCTTGGGTCTATCCTAATGCGGAAAAGTAAATAATATACATCAATGGTGATATCATCCTCAACCAGGAAGTGTCCCAATAAAAGAATATTACATACAAGCTTTTACATGAATGAAAATGAAAAACTCCCATCTCACATATAACCCCCCAGCTATTCAAAACACAACGATCCATTATAATATATCACAGCAACACATAACATCACATGTCATCAACGTAAGTAAATATGCGTATCCCAATTGTCGTTGATGTATAGCAATGAAACCGGCGATACACCACATATTACACTTACGGTCGCAGAAAAGAAAGTGAAAAACTACAACAGTTGGAATCCGCAACCACCTTAGACATCATAAACCCAATGTATCACATACTTTGGATTTCATGCCTAACCAAATGAATTCCTTAGACATCACATGCCTAACAATTATAAACCCCGCATTTTAGTCTCGATATTGAAAACACTTTTCAATAACCTGTCGGGTAATTCAACAAGATTCCCGATAAGCTGATCGAATGCTCCTCGGAAACTTTAGTAGACGGCCGCACCCCTGATGCCGTCGACGAAGTGCACTAAGGCAGATCACCGCTGCCGCGAGCACCCAAACGGATGCTTTTGGCGATAGGGTTCTCCTACAGTCACTTGGTCGGGGCTATGGGGGTGGCTATTTAGCTAGGTTACCCGGCGAGTATCCGCGTACACTACGTAATTGCGACAGACTTTTGGTCACATCAAAACCCCGTGGCAACCGATTAATTGAGATTAACTTGCTAGATTTATAAAAGTCAAACTAGTTATCAAATAACCAATTATGTAGATTCCAAATATTGTATCACAATCACAAATAGCTGTTTACCGCTGAAATCAGAGATGAAACCGCGTAGGTCATCTTGCCTGAATTTGGGGGTAGATACTATTTGGATTTATCTATCCACCTCTCTGAAGATGCCACGTTGATTTATGACACCGTATATCGGAGGTTTAGACAGATGCGGCCGATGTAGCAGACTTCATTAGATTCCCCCTCGTTGTGAGGGGTTTTTGATTGTGGGGACGTTCTTCCTTGCAGGTGCAAGTCCCAGCAGTTAATTACGCTACCGCATCACGGTAACAACTTTCTCCTTCTCCAGATGGTCACTTCGTGTCGTGTGTGTTTGTTTTATTTTCGGTTTCCCGTGGATCGTATACGGAGACTAATTTATGTTGTCGCCCGTAGGGCATGGATTAGTCCAATTCCGCATTTTCTTAGATTTATGGTTTGGGTTGGTTTAAGGATCGTTAATTTTGTTTTAGATTAAGATCAATTTAAACGTTTGTTGAGAATACGTTAGTCCAATTTTAGACTAGGATCTACTCAACAGGAGTTTCTTAAGTTTATAAGGACATTGCGGTCCGTTGGGTTTAAGGACATCATAGTCCATGAGTTTAAGGACATCATAGTCCATATTTTAAAGACGTCATAGTCTATAGAGCTTAGTTTAGGGACATTACGGTCCATTTGGTTTAAGGACATTATAGTCCATGAGTTTAAGGACCTCATAGTCCATAGTTTAAAGACATCATAATCTATGGAGTTTTAGTTTGGCGGTTTGGGGATGTGCCAAAAGTTATTGGTTATTGGGACCCTCCATCTCTCTGAAGACGTTGAAGAATTACAACGACATGTATCAGAGGTATGGAGAGATATACCCTCGAACCAATGTCCCGACTGAGGGGGAATGGGACAAACTTCATTTTAGATACCATCTGTTGGAAGCTCATTAGCTATCTATGGGACTGAGTTTGGATTTGTAGACCTTGAGCATAAGGAGCTCAATTGACGCTTCTCGGGAAATTTGGTCTGGGTTTGGCTAACATTGGCCTTTCGTAGTGTTAAACACTAGTATATGCTTAACGCTTACGTGCTCCCAAGTAAGGTGCTTGAAATAGTATTAAACACTAAAAATTGGAGGCGCTCGCTTAGATTCATGTGAGGCGCTTGAAGTAGTGTTAAACACTAAAAATTTTGAGGCGTTGCTTCCTTGGGTTTATTCTCTTGTTCTTTTCTGAGTGCTAAGCGCTATTGGGTCATGTGGGGTCATGTGAGGCGCCCCAAGTGGAAACAGCCTTTTGATTTACTCCCTTTCTATAAGTGCTAAGCACTACTTGGGGGGTAGGCTCACGTGGGAGCACGTGATCCAGTCTCAGTCGTCCTCTTTTGTTCATTAAGGGTGTTCACATGGGAGCATGTGATCGGTCGTTATCATGTTGGATGCCAATCCTTTTACGTGCATGGAGATCCTTAGTTTCGAGACTTTCAAACCCAATGTTTTGTATGAATTAAATTCTTAGGTCTCAGTTTTTCTCTTAGGTTTGGGATCTGTATGGCAGAATCTCCTCAATGAGAATTAAATTCTCAACTTATGAGGATATCTTCTTCTGCAGATATTTCATCATAAGGAAGAACTAAGTTCTTATATGAAGAGTTAAACCCTTGTTTTATCAGAGAAATTAAATTCCTATATACCTTTTTGGGAATTAAATTCTCTGAACTTAGATCTTTCCCTAGGTTTTGGATCTGCATGGCAGGATCTCGCCGATGAGAATTAAATTCTCAACTTGTGGGGAGACCTGCTTCTGCAAATCTCAACCAAAGGAAGAACTAAGTTCTTTTTAGAAGAGTTAAACTCTTATGGAGGTGAAAAGGAAATGAGATATTCTCTGTGTTTCGTTCCTTCTCTTATCCAGAGTTTCTTTTTTTTTCTTCTCTTTTTCTCTCTGGAGAATTAAATTCTCTTTTCTTTTCATCTTACGAGGGGTTTTTTCTCTCTCTCTTTTCTCTCTTCTTTTTTTTTGTATCTCTGTGTCTACTATTTATAGGAGAAAGAAAAGAATCAATTTGTTCAGAAAATCTCTTATTGAGAGATTTTGACTGGTTTTATAATCGACCAAAATGATTTTTTAGATCAATTGGTGAATTTTATTCACCGTTAGATTTTTAATCCAAGAACTTCTGTTTTACAGAAGATAACTCTCACAAGATTAGGAAAATATTTCCCTATACAGAATCTTCTTCTGTAAATTGGTGATTTTTAATCACCATTGGATTTTTAATCCAACGGTGCTCTGCTTTACAAAGCAATCTTTCTTGTTTAGAAAGATCTAAGAAAATATTTTCCAAATAGGGCTTTGATCCTTTTTATTTAGAACTTAATTCTAATTGTTCAAAAAACATAGGAGTCCATCACATGTAGCACGTGACCCCATGAAACAAAGTCCATCAAATAATGTCATTTGCTACCACATGACCTTTTCTGGCCAATTATTTGTTTTAAGAAGGCGCCTATATACTTTGTATATAGAAGGTCACGTGTCTGCACGTGAGGCTCAGATTTAGCCCCAATTTCAGCCTTGATTTATCAAGCGCAGTGCCTTAACACGTGTGGGCATGTGATGCTCTGTTTGGGGACTTTTCCTATTACTTTTATATTTATTATTCAGTTTTCATGAGGGAACAAAAGCCCCCACAGTGTAATTCTCATGTGGCTTATACGTGAGTGCAATGCTGTCACCTTTACAGCCGTTGGATTGCCTAGGGGAACGGGAAGGTGAACTGTCCTTGTCACATCTTATAAATGCAAGGATTTGGTTCTATAGGCAGCTACTGTTTCTTCCATCTTCTTCCTTCTTCGTTTTCCTTGAGAATTTAATTCTCCTCCTCAGTGCTTAGTTCTCTGCTATTGTAATTCCAGAGTTAAACTCTGTCAAAAAGAACCCTTTTTAGGTAAAGACCTTGCACATCAAAAAAAATTCTTTTTGAACAAAATTTCTGGATTTTAAATCTATTATGAGAGCTTTGCTCTCCTCTAAAACCCACTCTTAGAGATCCAAAGTTGTGATCTTTGAGCAGTAAAGCTTCATATCTCGGGCATTCCCTTTGATTTTTGAGGATTCATGGGATTTTGTTTCTCATGTATTTTTATGAGTTTCTGGAATTTAATTCCATCACATAAAAGGAATTTAATTCCTCTGGCGAAGAACTTTGCTCTGAAAGATCAAAAGGACCCTTCGGGAATTTTATTCCCTGGTGTTCTTGAAAATCTTTTCATACGGTTTTAGCCTTATTCGCACAAATTTTAATTTGTTGCGTGCTTGACAGAACTTGTTTTCCTAAGAATTTGTTTGAATTCCAATGTCTGTTTAAATAAGCATTTTCTTGATCGGTTTGATTACTAAACTTTCACTGATTTCTCTTTCCAGACACTATGGCCGCTTATCTGTACGATCTTGACAAAATTATTTCTTATGAAGATATTCGCGCAAAAGGCCGTTGTCAAAACCAGGAGTTTACAAATGTTCAATGCGCTGAGATTATGAGTCGCTTTAATGAATACAACGGTCGACTACTTCCTCGTCGCTCGGTTCTTTTGAAGCTCATCGTGAGAGCGATTTGGAACGCACTTCCTGGATTTTACGAAGCCATACCGCTTAAGGCCCTAGACGATGCTGAAGACAAGGTGCACTCAGTATATCTGATGGGCCTCATCTTGAAGAAACGGCGTGATAATCTTTTTGATATCTTGCATCAAATTTGCTAACAGACGACGATAATCGCTACTTATCAGAGGGCGGAGGACATTAGCGAGGATCTTGACGCTTACATTCGTGAGAGGATGCACACGAGAATGGCCAGAGAGGCCAGAAGCATCTTAGACGGCCTTACTTCCGAATTTCTTAATCCGTGTCTTGGATTTAATGTTTTACCATTGTAAACATTTTCTTTTATTTATCTATGAATTTTCGGAGTATGAATGACAAAACTTTTCTTTCCCCTTTTTTACGTTTACATGTGTTCTGTATGAAGTTTTGTCATACTGTTGTTGGTGTTCACGTGTTTTGCGCATGAGGCACAGTTGAGGATTTCAATCCTACATTAGTGCCCGCTCACGTGTTATGCATATGCGGTGCCGTTTTAATTTCCAATAAGGATCAAGGCTGGTGCTCACACGCTACGCACGTGAGGCTCTGCTGATGGGGTCGTTTCGTCTCCCTAGTCTGATTCCAATGAGTCACCTCATTCATTTCCCATGCTCTCTTATTTTCCTAGGCCGTAGGAATAGTTCAACCATGCACAATATTTTTTGTGCATAGTATTGAATGCTCCCTTTTATAACTTGAAGCCGATGCCTTTCTTCCCCTCTAAAGAGAAAACCATTTAGATCTTAGGGTGACCATCTTGAGAAACAAACCATAGGTTATGGACTGCAACCGCCCCCACCCTTGTCGGCAACCATGGGAGGTGCCCATCGAGGAAATGGTTCCTCGCCTTGCTGCGCGGCTAGCAGATCCCCTTCTCACCGACGCTCCATGTGACGCGGTGATGTACGAGCTTCTGACTCGTAGGGGCTCTCCTCTTCCTATGGGCTCCATTTGGCTCCGGACGATCTTTCTATCCGTGCTCGCCGATATTCCGCCTCTTACGGCAGAGATGACCCTGGCAATTCTTGATACGCCAAAGGATAAGATCGAGTGCTTCCACGAGGCATACTTGATTACCCAGGTTCTAAAGGATTGCTCGGTTCACCTACTGGGTCAGATAAGAGCCCGGCGGGCTGTCATGTCTGCTTTTGCTGATGAGCATAGCGCTAATCGGTGGGGATCAACCCCTTGTGAAGACCGCCGTTTCGACGTGGTGGAGAGGGCAGAGAGAGAATTGGAGAACCTTGTGTTTTGTTTCGTTAACCCCTGTATCTCTGATCCCATATTTGGTGATCTTTTCCCTGTAGAGTTGTATATTTATATCGATGTATTTCTCTTATCATCGACTTTTGAATGCTTTCTGTTGAATTTTTCTGTTTGACATATATTCGTACGTGCATCCCACCTGTGTACATGAGCTTTATACTTTATCCCTAGGGATTTTCTTTAGGTGCGAACACTATCGTCGTGTTTCCCGCAGATCAGCGCATTTTGGATACCATTTCCATTTAAGCAGGCATATAGTCGCGAGCGTATGCTTAATGAAGTGTACACCAAAGACTTTTCTTGTTGCCTTACATAGCATATGGTTTGTGCATGTTTTGGGTTGTTGAGTGGAGGTCGGCCTACATAATCTCGAGTGTATACGCCTTGGTTCCGATCTCTTTACTGCCAAGGTAAGCTTGCGGGGATGGATTGAGCGGTGCACCACTAATCTTTAGTCGTGCGAGAAGAGGCTTAAACAGAAATTTTCGGAGAGGGAGCTAGCTTCAAATACTTTAGGGGAACTTCAAGCTGAACTCACTGCTAAGACCACCCGTGCGTACGAACTTTGGTGGGTGCTTCAAGAAGCTATCAGGGAGGTGGTAGCTATTGATAAAGCCGTTATCTTTACCCGCGAGATGGTTGAAACTCACAAAGTAGCTGAAAGGGAGATTCTGTGTCGGCTCGCCTCGTACTAGGCTCAACAGTCTCAGACGGAGACCCGTCTCGTAGCAATAACAAAACTTGAAACCGAGGCCCAGCGGAAGAAGGATGAGCTGACGAATTTATTACACCGTCCGCCGGCTTAATGATTTTTGTATACTCTCCTTTCTTGTGTTCACTTCTGAATGAGAGACTATTTTGTATCCATTTTGATTCTTTTTATGAAATGTATCTTGTATTCATTTTGAAGACATATACTTTATTTCATATTGGCGTGTCCCTTTTAGTAAATGTGTACCGTAAATAGTCTATCTTGATCTCCTTGCGGGACAGCGACGGCTTAGGAAACAGGTTCAGGTCTGCTACCTAAGAATTTTCAACATTATGAGCCGTGTTCATAAAGACTTCTCCCTAGGATCTCGTAGGTGTATTTTCTTTTTAGGAATCGTGAGGATTCCTAAGTGCATTTTCTCTTGAGAGTCATAAGGATCTCATAAGAGAATTTTCTCCCTTACAAGTCGAGAGGACTCGTAAGTGGTTTGGTGGGTTGACCTGTTTCCAAGTCGAAGTATTGCTCTGATGGGGAGGTCGTTGATTGACTTGTTTCCGAAACGGGGTCTTTGGACGACGTATTTTCGAGACGGGGTCATTGGATGACGTGTTTCTGCGATGAGGTCATTTGCTGACGTATTTCCGAGACGGGGTCAATTGCTGACGTGTTTCCGAGACGGGGTCATTAGATGACGTATTTCCGTGACGGGGTCATTGGATGATGTGTTTCCGAGACGGGGTCATTTGCTGACGTATTTCCGCGACAGGGTCATTGGATGACGTATTTTCGCGACGGGATCATTGGATGACGTGTTTCCGCGACGGGGTCATTTGCTGACATGTTTCCGTGATGGGGTCATTGGATGACATATTTCCACGACAGGGTCATTGGATGACTTATTTCCGAGACAGGGTCATTGGATGACGTATTTCCGAGACGGGGTCATTTGCTAACGTGTTTCCGAGACGGGTTCATTTGCTGACGTATTTCCGCAACGGGGTCATTTGCTGACGTGTTTCTGAGACGGGGTCATTGGATGACGTATTTTCGCGACGGGGTCATTGGATGACGTATTTCCAAGATAGGGTCATTGGATGACGTATTTCCGCGACGGGGTCATTGGATGACATATTTCCGAAACGGGGTCATTGGATGACGTATTTCCAAGACGGGGTCATTGGATGACGTATATCCGAGACGGGGTCATTTGCTGACGTGTTTCCGAGATGAGGTCATTTGCTGACGTGTTTCCGCAACGGGGTCATTTGCCGACGTGTTTCCGAGACGGGGTCATTGAATGACGTATTTCTGTGACGGGGTCATTAGATGACGTATTTCTGTGACGAGGTTATTTGCTGACGTGTTTCCGAGACGGGGTCATTGGATGACGTATTTCCGAAACAGGGTCATTGGATGACGTATTTCCGCGACGGGGTCATTTGCTGACGTGTTTCCGCGACGGGGACATTTGCTGACGTGTTTCCGAGACGGGGTCATTGGATGACGTATTTCCGAAACGGGATCATTGGATGATGTATTTCCGCGACGGGGTCTGGTTGACTTGCTCCGCTTTTTACGGTGTCGGGGCTGACTCTAGGTTGTGCGTGAACTGTAGAGTCTTAGAACTGGGGACTTCGTCGTGGCTCCGATTGGTGGTGTCCCGTCCGTGCCCTGTTGGCATGAGGAGGAATGCCATTGTTGGTCTTCTGGGATGTAGATATTGCTGTCGAGATCTGACTTTCCCTTTGACAGAGTTTGTTGGGACATGTGGTTCTATTTTTGTTTATACCCATGGATTGTATACAGGGGTCAGTATGGACTTACCTGCAGGGCAAAAGTTTCATTATTTCATTTTTTTTATTTCTTTCTGTGATGCTCTATCATTTCAGCTTTTTATATCGTGAAAGTCGTGATTGCCCAATCATTTCGGCTATTTTTTGCGGTGCCCAATCATTTCGGCTATTTTTCTTTTTATTTACTCGCTGATTTTTATTGCGAGTTGCCCAAACATTTTAGCTATTTCATATGCATATATTTTACTTGCTGATTTTGTTGCAAATTGCCCTATCATTTCGGCTATTTCATATGCATTTATGGCTCGATGACTTTTCGCCGTGAGTATGGAACCTGGGATCTGATACCAATCTTAGCATCAGCATCGCTGCGACTGGAATATTGTCAGGAGAGAATCATCATTTGCCGTGAAAAGACTTGGAATTTGTTACCAATTTAGGCATCAACATCGCTACTACTGGACTATTGCAATAAGCGAATCATCATTTGCCTCTGTCGATTCGAACAAAGGTGGCTTAGCAAACAGGGTTAGGATCCTGTCGACTAAGGATTTTGACTTCATGAGCCGTAAAGGTATCATAAAGGTGTTTCTCTCAACGAGTCGTGAGGATCTCATAGGTGTATGTTCTCCTTAGAAGTCGTGAGGGCTTCCAAGTGGTGTTCTCTCTTATAAGTCGTAAGGATCTCATGAGAGTATTTTTTCCTTATAAGTCGGGAGGACTTACAAGTGTTTGTTTACCAAATAAAGAAATTTCGTGTCATCGGTGGAACTTGTTGGGAAAGGCGTTTATTTATGCCCGTTGATTGTATACAAGGGTCATCATTGAGCCATTTGTAGGGCAGTCTGGGAAATGTGATGGCTTAAGAACAGGTTCAGATCCCCGTAACTTAAGGCTTTTGCATCTTATGAGCCGTGAGGGTCTCATAAGAGGGTTCTCCTTACGAGTCGTGAGGATCTCGTAAGTGTAAATTCTCCTCAGAAATCGTGAGGATCCCTATGTGTGTTGCTCCCTTGTGAGTCGTAAGGATCTCACAAGAGAATTTTCTCCCTTGCAAGTCGAGAGGACCTTGCAAGTGTGCATCAATTTTTTTAACGAGTCTGCGCCCTTTCGGGTTTTCACAAACTCGCCGGTAGCCCTACTGTCCCTTTCGGGTTTTCATCCGTGCCCATTTTGCTTATGGACGTACCATTTTTTTTGCAACGTCATCCTAGGGATGCTGGGGGTTTGTATTAGTTTAAGGACGTTTCGGTCTGTAGCTAGTTTCAGGATATTGTGGTCCATTGTTAGTTTAGGGACGTTTCAATCCGGTAGCGATTTTGAGGTAAGGTTTCCCTAAATACTACTTATAGAGTTTAGGCTTGGGAAGATAGCGAGCAGATATAAGCGTCGTCATCTATCGTTAACCAAGGTCATGACTCGTCAGGCGTAGTATTTTTTCAGGAACCGGCCATTTATTGGCCTGAAGGTTCTTTTGCCATGCATATCCATGAGCAGATAAGCCCCACCTTGGTAGACTTTTTCTATGATGTACGGGCCTTCATAGTTCGGCTCGAATTTCCCCCGTTTGGTACGATTAGGGATCATAGGTCTCTTGACCACTAGCACGAGTTCTCCTTGGAGAAATGTTCTCGGCCTAGTCAATCTCTCGTATGAGCGCGTCATTTTTGCTTTGTAAGCCTCCAAATTTTGCTGCGCCATGAGACGAGTTTCATCGAGGGCGTCGAGCTCCTCAAGGCGAAGCTGTGCATTCTCTTCATCTGTTAGTTCGTAATGAACCGCCACTGCTAAAGTGGGTAGCTCTATTTCCAAGGGAAGTACCGCTTCTGCGCCGAATACCAAAACGAATGGCGTCGTGTTCGTGGCCGTCTTGAACGTGGTCCGATATGCCCAGAAAGCTTCATGCAGTCTCTCGTACCAATCCTTTTTATTTTTGGACACCGTCTTCTTTATGATCTTCGTCAAGGTTTTGTTGAAAGCCTCAGCTAGACCGTTAGCTCTGGGATTATAGACCGAAGAGTATCTTCAGTCTATATTATGCTGCTATGCGAAGCGTCAGATTTTGTGATTTCTGTAGGCCGGCCCGTTATCAGAGATAATCCGTCGAGGAGTGCCGAACTGACAAATGACGTGTGTCTTGAAGAAATGGAGAATACTCTCCTTCTTCACTTCTCTTAGCGGTATGGCCTCTGCCTACTTAGAGAAGTAATCGGTTGTCGCCAATATGAACCGATGTTCTCTGGATGTCACGACCCGAAAAGGACGGAACATGACCGGCACTTAAATTACGAAACTTCTCGAGGTGTACGTAATCTAAGTAAGCCAAAACCCAGAAATCAAAAGCAAGTAAAGCAGTAGAGTGAAAGAAAAACCAATTTAAATTAAGTAGTTTAACAACATAAGTCGAAGTATGTATTTATAAAATCACAAGTCTTTTCTGAAAATTTCGGCAGAGTTTCCTTTGTAAATACTAGCCCCGAACGGGGTACAACATGATAAATATATGCATAATGATAAAAGGCATCCCCAAGCGGGAGCTAGCTCTTCGTCAACCGACGGCCACAACCACGCAAGCAATATAGTATACAACGCCGAAGGGCGAGGATCAAACTCGGGATAAAAATCCAACATCATCGAGAAAACCTTATGAAACCATAATACTATAGCGCACGACTCTAAGGTCGAAAGAATAAACACTGGTCATCTATCTCTGTCAAATATACAAGTATGGTTGATGGAGTTTACTAGATACAACTGAAATAACAAATATACAATGGTGTTCCTGATGCAAAAGAACCCACCTACTAAAGCAATCACCCGGAAGGGACAGTGTGCCAGCAAAACCACAATGAAACTTGTGCAGCAAAACCTGCAAGAAACTGTGGCACAACGGGGGTGAGTTGCCAACTCGTGAGTAGAAAACATCTACGAGTAGAAATCGCATGCATGACACTATCCTAGGTCAATACGATTAATATACATATTATAACCTCAAATGATAAGTCTGAAGCAAGAAAAAGTGGATAGGGTAAAAATATATACATAAGTGTAATCCCATGTGCTCGTGTCAGTGCCTCAGGTAGCAACATATCATATAAATGAGGTATGAATGCTTGAAAACAGAATACATGTAAATGAAGAAACTACTTTCATAACTTAGTGAGATTTCTGTATATTTAAAATGAGGTATCATCAATGAAATCAACATAAACAGTGTCTAGCATCGACACAAAACATAAATCCCAATATCCCAATATCTCAGGCTCCGGCTATCCGGACTGGCCTGTATCAACATATCTCAATACCTCAATATCTCAAAATCTCAGTGTCTCAAATCTCACTATCTAGGGCTCCATCGGTCCTGATCGGCCCCTAACATCAATCACACGACCACGAACGGTATCCTCCGGATATCCGACGCGCCAGGTAAAATCACCGGTAGGCAGTCTGCCTCTACCGGGCTCATCATCTACACCCCGATCTTCTTGCCTCGGGGTACCTTACCGAGTCCACCATGTACCTGCAGACGGTTCATCCAACTTCTCGAATCAGGTCTCGAAATACATCTCATAACCGAGAAAATATCATGGTGGACGACTCATACATCACGAGAAAACCGCACTTTTCATTTTGAAAAGAGAGAGAGAGAGAAGTTTATATATATTCTTGCGGTTTTCTCCCAAATCCAGGAAATCTCATGAAAATCCGAAATCCAATCATCAATAGCACGTAAACAATGAATATTGGCATAAAACTCCATAATACTGCATAACAGTGAATAATAATATGCATGCGGTAGCAAGTAATAATTGCTATGTCTAAACTAGCATATAAAGACGAGTACGCTAATACCTTGTCGAACTATCAGTTAAAAAGCTATGTCAATGAGTAATATTCTCTAAAGTGTTCGTGACATGGCAATTACCGATTATGATGTGTGTGAGCCGGCAAGTAAGTGTATGTGGAACATACGCATCATTGGTAATGGTGCTGGTGTCCTGACAGCATGATCTCAATAATGGCATATGAAAACACAATATAAGCATGCTGTGCGGTGCGAACAGCAAGAATATGCGCGAGTTGAATAATAAACACAATGATAACTAATATGCTTTTATATAAATATGTGTCATACAGGTTTGTCATTTGAAATAACACGAATCGTAGTGTTTTGAAAATAAGGGCTACGGTGTTTTTAAGAAAAGATACATCCTTTGAAATATCCGTAGAACCCCTTGGCCTGTCTTTAAAATACTCACGATTTGTTAGTTTGAAATAGGTATGACTCGAGTCTAATCTATCATGTACATGTAAACTACCGAACTAAACTAAACCGGCTGATCGAAAGGTAAGAAAACCGCCTAATATCTGAGTCAATATATATATATATATATAATAGTCGGTGATCCCGCCTCAATAATATCCCATACGATACCCTAATATAATATGACATTCTCGAGTCAAGAGTGTGGATCTATCATCAATATAGCTCGTACGGTAAATCAGTCGTACGACATCCCAATCTGGGTACGGGTCAATGTCAGATCGATCACACTAATCCTATGGTGTCCTCTTTATCAATTATCATGATCGGGGGTACTGATCCACGTCTAGTACAATACTGATACCACATATGTATATGCATGCGTGTGTCTGAAAACACCACGTTGAAAGGACCCACTAAAATATCACGTCGTATCTCAAATACGAACCATATCACATCACCAATCTCACGGCCTCAAGCACAATCTCATCGACTCATCTCCAATCCCAAGTACTATCCTCATAATCCGTGTATATGTATACGTACATATATATACATAGTCGCATACCCGTGTGTGTGTGTGTGTGTATATCCCCATATACGCACAGGTAATAGAATGAATGCAGGTGTGTGCGTGTGGGTGTAAACCTATTCTAGGTTTCGCGACTAAGAAGCTATGCTAGTTCACTTCTAATAACCCCAAACTAACCATGAACACATAATCATATCTTGATAATCATCCATGTATCATAAACCACATATATATCCAGTTATATATCATAAATATACTACGAACTGCGGGGGTGCTATACTCCATCCACCCGACTTCTCCCCGTAGATATAAATCTACTCACATTTTGCTTGCCGATGCCGATGTCACCACGCGCTTGCTTGTCATCTCGAAGTCTTCGCGAGGGTACCTACACATCATAACGTATCGTGCCGCATTAAAATACAATTCAAAACCAAAACGACGCACGAAACTCACATAGGTCAAAACCTATGGTTTGCTCTCGCAAAACAACCCGATATCACTCGATATAGACATACAAACGTCAAGTGATCGAGATAAAACACACACCCTAAAATCCAGAAATTAAAATACGCAAAACCATAACTCGAATCAAAACAACAACTTGAGAAAATGGTCTCAGATTTTGGTTAAGGTGTAAATAATGTTCGAAAACAATACTGAAGTGAAGTATATAAGGTATAAGAGCTATGGAAGCAACCAGGACCCCACCCCTTACCAAGTGGCTGAGCCCCTCCCTCTAAAAACCGAGCTCGTCGGCCCTGGGGGATCCTCTATGGTTCGTCTTGCTACAGGGGGTTCCTGGGGTCAATTCAAGTCTACAGGGGTTGTTTGCTCATCTCGTATCTGTCCCACGTCATCCCAGATTTACCTGCACGCTCCAATTCCTCATAAACCGACATGAAAGTTCTGTAATTCCGTATTTTGGGTTTCAATTGGGCTTGGTCTGGATTTCTATCATTATAGGGGGTCTAAGATCCTCAATAAGGCTCAAGTTCACCAACACAACTCAAATAAAACCCTAACCCTCTCTAGAATTTTCCAAAGTGCACAAAACTACACGAAATCGATTTTAATCTTGAATAGAGGCTAAAGCAATTGAAATACTATTCTATTTGTGAAGGGATTATCTCATTTGACACTCATGAATCCCCAAGATCATCAAAATCTGAATTTTCTTGGTCCAATATGCTTCCCTTGAGCTTGTGCAAATTTTTAATGAAATGGGTATAGGGTTTTGGTGAATATTTCATATAGGGTCATGAGGGTAGAAGATGGGGTTTGAAGAGGAAGAAGGAGAAGCAAAGAAATGGTGGGGGAAATGAATTGAGGCACCCCCCTCTCTCCCTCTCAATTATTCTCACTTCTCTCTCTCGCTAAAAGCTTACCTACCCTAATCATTATGTCCCTTTTGACTTTTCTTTTTCCTTTTCTTTTCTTTTCTTTTCTCTTTTAAAAAGCCATGCATGATAAATATAAGGGAAAATCCATGATAGAAAAATGTAACAAGTATGAAAAATATGACATGTGCATGTCATGTACACAAAACACGCTGAATGCGCGATTAGCGATATCTAATCACGATTAGCACAAAATTAGTGTATAATAAATCATAAAATTTAATAATTTGCTTAAATCACATAAAACACCCTCTTTTCAGTAATTTCTATAATTTTCCAAATTTTTCCTAATTTATCGGTATTTAATTATACCGCCCTATTAAAATATTCATTATATTTATTATTTAATTATAAAAATTCCCAAAAATAATATTTTATTTTTCTGAAATGTTACAATCTTTCCCCCTTAAAAAAATTCGGTCCTCGAATTTAAATTTAAACCCCTCAATACTAAAACATTTCAGTAAAAGACTAAGTCGTCGGGGCTCCGAAATCATCAATACATAAAACGCATCATAGCGCAATACATGCGCATGAACAATGAGAAGATAACTCCAAAAACAACACTCCGTCAAGCATCCCGCAATCATCGGAGTCGTGGCAAAGACACAAATGTCAAACCCAAAACGGAACCAATATAATATACATCAAAACTATATATGTAAACATCTGAAGGAAATGCATGCCAAACCATTCATGTTGCTGTGTGATGCACATAACACTGCACAGGGGCGGACGTCTATTGTAAGAAAATAATCATATATGTATATATCTTTTGTTTAATATGCAAGTCCCGCTGTTTTTGAAAACAATTTAGAAGGGTTCCCTTGTTTTAAACGTTTCGTGTTATATCAGACACGTAGGTAAATACTGAGACTATAGCTCTCTTTTTGGAAATCCCTTCAATAACTATCAATGCATGCAGAATACATCCAGGTACTGTCCTCTAACTAGTCCGGCTCAGTACGAAAACAATAGTAAATATCATAAAAACGTACTGCTCCATAAGAAATCAATCCCAAAACGTGCATATGAAAGCTACGTGCGTCTGGTGCGCACGGAGATCAAAATCCATGAATGTGCCATACATGTGCACAAAAACAATATCTAAGTGCAACGGGTGTGCACGAAACACCTATCAGAGGCAACATGGGTGCCTGACAGCAAAATCGGATGCATCTAATATGCACGAAGAATCTCGATTTAGTGCATCCGGTGTGCACCAATATCGCATCAAGCGCCCAAATATGCGCAAGAATCCAAATCCAGTGCACAAGGTGCATGAAAACAATATCGAATATCACAATCGAAATCGACGGTACATAACACATCTCAATCAAAATCCAAATCAGGTATACCGTGGTATATAATCTCACGACCATGTGCATCAACGTGTACAAAAGCAAATCAAAATACTAAAAGTGCATGAAAACTATGCCGAAAGCAAAAGTCAAATCATATGCTTGCCCTAGGCATGAAATCACAATCAATCTCTCAAATGACATCAAAACGAAATCATGTGCAACTGTGGTGCACAAAATCTCAATCATGCAAATAAATCGCTCGAAATATCAGGCATGGAATCAAAATCAATCTCAAGTGCAATAAATACGCACAACTCATAAATCAACACGACGGTGTATGAAAACACATCTCAAGTGCAATAATTATGCACAAAACGTAAATACCCAGTAGGTGCAACCATGGTGCACAAAAGAAAATATCATAAAACTCGGTCATCAAAACTCAACCATGCAATAAATCACCCAAAATACCGAAATCCAAAGTGACTGACACGTGATAGTCAACTCATGAAATCACCAATCGTAAATACTGTCGTCGATATGTCCTTCCTTCAAGGTCGAGAAGGTGTCGGTGTATCCAATGCTAGCAGAGCAAGATATCTACTGCCTCCTGATCATGGCCCGTCGTCTAGTGCCCTTAGGCTCTCGTATCTCACTGCGAATTTCTAAGTACATAGCTCCCCGGCTCAATGGTCCAATATGGAAACGATAATGGAAGTAGTCCGCTCTGGCACGTCCTCTAAAGATCTCTGGCCAATTCATATGGTCACTCATAACATGTCTCGTCGACAATGTTGAACTCTGACCTGCTGGTGTGCGCAAAATGACCACTCCTGGGTCCAAGTATTCTCGTATATTATTCCAGAAAGGCCCTGTTGAGGTCTCTCCCAAATCTCATCTCTGCCGAACTGTCCGGAAGTTATCACCCTTCACTAATTCTGTTTCTTGTTCCGGAACGGCTGCATACTCATCGCGACTCCTTCTGGAATATATATCTATATACAATGCCTCTGCATGCGTATCGCATCTCTGATGTCGGCGGAGTGGAACATCATCTTATCAAGATCTCATACGAACCTCTTACTCCACCTTTCTCTACTGTCGACGATTTCGGACTCGTCTCATCGTGGCTGCATGGACTGCGCTCCAACGGCTATACTCGTATCTGGAGTCTCCCAAGCAATGCATCTCACCACATAGCTTCCAAATGAAGTCGAACCATTCGATCAATTCGTCAAAACCTCATAATCCCCCAAGAGCTTAACATCATGGGTACGGTTTAATAGCATCGACTACATACCACAGCATCGGTGGACCAGCCGTAGAAGGGCAAACCCAAGCCTCACTAATGGCACCGCGGAACTACCGCAAACCCTAAGGTTCAAAGGCTTTCACACGGTCATTATGTCGAGTTAGGGTTTCATTCTTCTAGAGGGTCCATAGAATTGCTTGCATGTCTTTCCGAATACTTTAAACTTGGAATATGGGTTTCTGATATTCGATCGCCTCTATCGACTCTCAACATATCTGCGTGAAGTCGTCTCTAGCTGGAATCCATCTATTTGATGACCTCGCATCGGGGTAAGCGAACGAACCACATGTCCTAGTCGTTCATTCTCAGGTGACTAGCGATCTTCTGTCATATCTCTAAGTACAACTCGTACTGCAATAGCTCTAACATCTGGGGCGATATCTCGTCGTTTGCAGCAACTACTGGTTCACCCTTCTGCACGCTAAACAATGCCTCAATCATCATGAATAGGCGATACATCAATGGTCATCACATTCTGGCTGACCTCTATCAGTGGCTCAATCCTCTGGTGCTGACCTGTACGTCTGAGAAATCTCGTAAAAGCCACCCATCAAACTCTCATGGCGCGAAAACACAATAAACGACGCATCTATGCAAATCGTATATCCATGGAATCACGCCCTGGTCAGTCCTCGTCCGTGACGAGCTCGTGCTGACCGCCACTCTAGCCGTAGCTCTCTGTGCCCATACAACCGTAGTAACAAAACCATAACTGGTACCGATGAGGCTAGATCATAGGAAGGAATATAATACTGTGCAAGGAAATGTACATCCTAAGGCTTCTTAAGCAGAGTAGCGTATCGTAAATATGCCGCGGAACATACGTACGGTACGTCACTCTACTCAAGCTATCTACTCCATCAACCAAGGGTCATCCTACACTACGAAGGTAAAATCTAACGCTCTGATACCAATTTTGTCACGACCCGAAAAGTACGGAACATGACCGGCACTTAAATTACGAAACGTCTCGAGGCGTACGTAATCTAAGTAAGCCAAAACCCAGAAATCAAAACAAAGTAAAGCAGTAGAGTGAAGGAAAAACCAATTTAAATTAAGTAGTTTAACAACATAAGCCGAAGTATGTATTTTTAAAATCAGAATTCTTTTCAGAAAATTTCGGAAGAGTTTCCTTTGTAAATACTGGCCCCGAACGGGGTACAACATGATAAATATATGCATAATGATAAAAGGCATCCCCAAGCGGGTGCTAGCTCTTCGTCAACCGACGGCCACAACCACGCAAGCAATATAATATACAATACCGAAGGGCGAGGATCAAACTCAGGATAAAAATCCAACATCATCAAGAGAACCAGATGAAACCATAATACTACAGCGTACGACTCTAAGGTCGAAAGAATAAACACTGGTCATCTATCTCTGTCAAATATACAAGTCTGGTTGATGGAGTTTACTAGATACAACTGAAATAACAAATATACAATGGTGGTCCTGATGCAAAAGAACCCACCTACCAAAGCAATCACCTGGAAGGGACAGTGCGCCAGCAAAACCGCAACGAAACCTGTGCGGCAAAACCTGCAAGAAACTGTGGCACAATGGGGGTGAGTTGCCAACTCGTGAGTAGAAAATATCTACGAGTATAAATCGCATGCATGCCGCTATCCTAGGTCAATACGATCAATATACATATGTATAACCTCAAATGATAAGTCTGAAGCAAGCAAAAGTGGCAAGGATAAACATCTATACATAAGTGTAATCCCATGTGCTCCTGTCAGTGCCTCTGGTAGCAACATATCATATGAATGAGGTATGAATGCATGAAAACAGAATACATGTAAATGAAGAAACTGCTTTCATAACTTAGTGAGATTTCTGTATATTTAAAACGAGGTATCATCAATGAAATCAATATAAACAGTGTCCAGGATCGACACAAAACATAAATCCCAATATCTCAATATCTCAGGCTCCGGCTATCCGGACTGGCCTATATCAACATATCTCAATAGCTCAATATCTCAAAATCTCAGTGTCTCAAATCTCACTATCTAGGGCTCCGTTAGCCCTGATCGGCCCCTAACATCAATCACACGACTACGAACGGTATCCTCCGGATATCCGACGCGCCAGGTAAAATCACCGGTAGGCAGTCTGCCTCTGCCGGGCTCATCGTCTACACCTCGATCTTCTTGCCCCAGGGTACCTTACCGAGTCCACCATGTACCCGCAGACGGTTCATCCAACTCCTCGAATCGGGTCTCGAAATCCATCTCATAACCGAGAAAACATCATGGTGGATGACTCATACATCACGAGAAAACCACACTTTTCATTTTAAAAAGAGAGAGAGAGAGAGAGAGAGAAGTTTATATATATTCTTGCGGTTTTCTCCCAAATCCAGGAAATCTCATGAAAATCCGAAATCCAATCATCAATAGCACATAAATAATGAATATCGACATAAAACTCCATAATACTGCATAACAGTGAATGATAATATGCATGCAGTAGCAAGTAATAACTGCTATGTCTAAACTAGCATATAAAGACGAGTACGCTAATACCATGTCGAACTATCAGTTAACAAGCTATGTCAATGAGTAATATTCTTTAAAGTGTTCGTGACATGGCAATTACCGATGATGATGTGTGTGAGCCAGTAAGTAAGTGTATGTGGAACATACGCATCATCGATAATGGTGCAGGTGTCCTTTACAGCATGATCTCAGTAATGGCATATGAAAACATAATATAAGCATGCAGTGCGGTGCGAATAGCAAGAATATGCGGGAGCTAAATAATAAACACAATGATAACTAATCTGCATTTATATAATATGAGTCATACAGGTTTGTCATTTGAAATAAGACGAATCGTGGTGTTTTGAAAATAAGGGCTACGGTGTTTTTAAGAAAATATACATCCTTTGAAATATCCATAGAACCCTTTGGCCTGTCTTTAAAATACTCACGATTCGTTAGTTTGAAATAGATATGACTCGAGTCTAATCTATCATGTACATGTAAACTACCGGACTAAACTAAATCGGCTTATCGAAAGGTAAGAAAACCGTCTAATATCTGAGTCGATACATACATACATACATACATACATATATATATATATATATATATAAAATAGTCGGTGATTCCGCCTCAATAATATCCCATACGATACCCTAATACAATATGATATCCTCGAGTCAAGAGTGCGGATCTATCATCAATATATCTCGTACGGTAAATCCGTCGTACGGCATCCCAAATCTGGGTACGGGTCAATATCACATCGATCACACTATTCATCCGGTATTCTCTTTATCAATTATCATGATCGGGGGTACTGATCCACGTCTAGTACAATACTGATACCATATATGTATATGCATGCGTGTGTCTGAAAACACCACGTCGAAAGGATCCACTAAAACATCACGTCGTATCTCAAATACGAACCATATCACATCACCAATCTCACGGTCTCAAGCCCAATCTCATCGACACATCTCCAATCCCAAGTACTATCCTCATAATCCATGTATATGTATACGTATATATATATATACATAGTCCCATACCCATGTGCGTGTGTGTATATATATACACACACACACACACACATAGTCCTATATCCATGTGTGTGTGTGTGTGTATACATATCCCCATATACGCACAGGTAATAGAATGAATGTAGGTGTGTGCATGTGGGTGTAAACCTATTCTAGGTTTCGCAACTAAGAAGCTATGCTAGTTCACTTATAATAACCCCAAACTAACCATGAACACATAATCATATCTTGATAATCATCCACGTATCATAAACCACATATATATCCAGTTATATATCGTAAATATACTACGAATTGCGGGGGTGCTATACGCCATCCACCCGACTTCTCCCCGTAGATATAAATCTACTCACATTTTGCTTGCCGATACCGATGTCGCCACGCGCTTGCTTGTCGTTTCAAATTCTTCGCGAGGGTACCTACACATCATAATGTATCGTGCCGCATTAAAATCCAATTCAAAACCAAAACGACTTATGAAACTTACATAGGTCAAAACCTATGGTTTGCTCTCGCAAAACAACCCGATATCACTCGATATAGACGTAAAAACGTCAAGTGATCGAGATAAAAAAACACACACTAAAATCCAGAAATTAAAATATGCAAAACCATAACTCGAATCAAAAGAGCAACTTGAGAAAGTGGTCCCAGATTTTGATTAAGGTGTAAACAATGTTCCAAAACAATACTGAAGTGAAGTATATAGGGTATAAGAGCTATGGAAGCTACCAAGATCCTACCCCTCACCAAGTGGCCGAGCCCCTCCCTCTAAAAACCGAACTCCCCGGCCCTGGGGGATCCTCTGTAGTTCGTCTTGCGACAGGGGATTCCTAGGGTCAATTCAAGTCTACAGGGGTTGTTTGCTCATCTCGTATCTGTCCCAGGTCATCCCAGATTTACCTGCACGCTCCAATTCCTCACTGTTCCCCTCCGAATGGCGGCCAGGACATGGACGTCTTGCCTGAGATTCGGGGAAGATGCTATTTGGTTTTATCCATCCACCTCTCCGAAGATGCCAAGTTGATTTATGGCACCGTGTATCGGAGGTTTAGACAGATGCGGCCGATGTAGCAGACTTCGTCAGATTCCCCCTCGCTTGAGGGGTTTTTGATTGTGGGGACGCTCTTCCCTGCAAGCGCAAGCCCCTGCAGTTAATTACGCTACCGCATCGCGGTAACCACTTTCTCCTTTTCGAGAATTTCACTTAGTGTCGTGTGTGTTTGTTTTGTTTATGGATGCCCGTGGATTGTATATGGAGACTAAGTTATGCCGTCGCCCGTAGGACGTGAATTAGTCCAAATCCGTATTTACTAAGATTTAGGTTTGGTGTTTTAGTTTAAGGATACGTTAGCCATATTGAGGCTAAGATCAACTTAAACGTTCGTTAAGGATACGTTAGTCTGATTTGAGACTAAGATCAACTTAACGGAAAGAGCATTTAGGGGGCTCTATTGTTCCAGTTTAGGGACGTAGTGGTCCATTTAATATATGGCCGTCGGGACCCGTCACCTCTCTGACGACGTTGAAGGATTACAACGACAGGTGTCAGAGGAGTTCGGAGATGTACCCTTGAACCAAAGTTGATTGGGGGTCTTATAGTCCAATTTAGGACTAAAGTTTGTTTGAATGTTTAAGGATACGTTAGCCATATTTGAGGCTAAGATCAACTTAAACGGGATCGTTTAGATCCGACAAAAGAGCGTTTGGGAGCTCTATTGTTCCAGTTTAGGGACATAGTACTCCATCATTCCAATTTTGGGGACGAATACTGGTTTAAGGACGCATTAGTCCGTGAGTTTAAGGACACATTAGTCCGTGAGTTTAAGGACGCATTAGTCCGTGAGTTTAAGGACGCATTAGTCCGTGAGTTTAAGGACGCATTAGTCCGTGAGTTTAAGGACGCATTAGTCCGTGAGTTTAAGGACGCATTAGTCCAACAACAGATACGTTAGTCCGTGAGTTTAAGGACGCATTAGTCCATGAGTTTAAGGACGCATTAGTCCATAAGTTTAAGGACGCATTAGTCCGTGAGTTTAAGGACGCATTAGTCCATATCAATGTGTGGTTGTCGGGACCCGTCACCTCTCTGACGTCGTTGAAGGATTACAACGATAGGTGTCAGAGGAGTTCGGAGATGTACCCTTGAACCGGATGTAAATTGATTAATAGAGCAGTCTTGCTCAATCAATTTAATTTGAGGACTTACGGCCATGATTGGGCTAAGTCCAGTTGAGAATATTCAACGTTTTTATCTTTGGCCTATTAGGCCCGTGATAAGGCTTTGCCCCTGTTTAATAATGCACTGCATTTTCTTTTGGCCTACTAAGCCTTTTTGATTTGGGCTCTGTCCCTTTTAAATGATGCACAGCATCTGTTTTGTTTAGGCTCTGCCCTTTTTAAAATAATGCATTGCATTTTATTAGGCCTGTTAGGCCCTTTTTAATTGGGCTTGGCTCTTCTGTAAATAATGCAGTGCATTAATCAAACTGACAGTGGCCATGTGGCCTGTCAGACGCTTTGCGCCAATTAATGAGCGCAAGCACATGTAGAGGTGACATGTGTCACGTTCTGGTGAGCACAAGCGCAGTGCGCTGCGCTGTTGCGCTGCTGACACATGGCGCGCTCTAGTGAGTTGCGCCAATTTAAGAGAGCAGTGCTCTATTTTAAAAGCGCATAGCGCAAGTGGTCTTGGAGTTGACACGTGGCGCACCCTGGTGGCTTGCGCCAACCTAGGAGCGCAACAGTGCAGATTTGCAAGTGCAAGGCACTGTTTTAATATCTTGATCCAATTTTGGATTCAAGAAAAGAATCTTTAAGATTCCAGAACCAATGGTTCATAAAAAAGGCAATGCCTTTGTTATTTATTATATTTTTATTGGAAACCTTTGATCTTGTTCTTAGATCAATGATCTATTCAGAAGAAATTCTTCTTTTTATAAAGGTTTTACCTTTTTCTTTTTCTGAGTTCTTCTAAAAATTCTTTAGAGTTCTCTCTTTGTTTCTGTGTTTTTGTCTCTCTATGTTGTGTTTTGGAGTTGGGGTCTAGGGGCCTTTATATAGTGCCCATTAATTTGTTAAATTTTGTTAAAGAGATCATTCTCTGAGTGATTTGGGAAATTTTCCCCACCGTTGGATCTTAGATCCAAGGGCTTCTGTTTTACAGAAGACAATCTTCTTGTTTTAACAAGAACAGAAAGATCTTACTGGAATTTTAATTCTGTTTGACGCAAATGCGCCTGCACTCGACACGTGTCACGCAGCGCAGAGCACAGTGCAACTGCGCCGACACGTGTCACGCAGCGCAGAGCACAGCGTAACTGCGCTAGCGCAACTGCGTGTCGCGTAGCGCAGAGCGCAGCGCAACCATGCTAGCGCAACTGCGCTGACACGTGTCGCGCAGCGCAGAGCAGAGCGCAGCGCATCTGAAGCGTTGCTTCTTTTAATTTTGTTTTAAATAGAGTCTTGCTCTGATTGGGTGCGCTGCCTTGGGCGCTGCGCTGACGTATCAGCTTTTGACACGTGGCGCGCAGCGCAACGAATTTGAAGCGTTGCTTCAAATTTTTGAATTTTTGAAATTCAAACAGAGCTTTGCTCTGATTGGGGGAAACAAATGCCCCCCCACCATTGCGCTCATGTGGTGCACACGTGAGTGCAGCGGTGGAAAGATCCTAGCCATTGGATCAACTGGTGAGTTGAAGGGGCGCAAGCGCCTATAAATAGGACCCTTGGTCCTCAGTAAATAGTTACCATTTTCAAGAACTTTGATTTTCAGAGCCTTGCTCTTGCTTTTAAGAACTTCAGAGCCTTGCTATCGTTTTTCCAAGAACTTCAGAGTTCAAAATCTAGAACCATCTTAGGTAAAATTTAACTTAAATTAAATTAGTTTTTATCAACAGAGCCTTGCTCTCATAGATTTTTGATCTAAAGAAAAACCCCTTTAGGGTTTCATCAACAGAGCCTTGCTCTCAAGAATCCATAGATCTACAGAGATCTTGTTTCATGGGTTTTAACCCATGAACAGAGCTTTGCTCATGGATCAAATGTAGATCTTTTTTATCTGAAAATGGAGAACTTTTTAACAGTTTTCATGGATTTTTAAGACCCCAAATTTTTAATCTTTAGGAGTTAAATTTTTTTTTCTTTTAATAGATTTTCTCATCATTATTACAGAGCTAGGCTCTTTTAAGGAATTTTATTCTCTTGAGACCAGAGTTTGACAAGTGTCACTCTGTGACAGAGTTTTGCTTTGAAAGAGGAGATTTTCTCCTTATCTCTAGGGATTTTTCATTAATGAGAATATTCTCTTGGGGATTAATTGACAGTCTCATCCAATGATGGGACTATCTTATTAACTGATGCACTGTCATCCAGATTTTGTGGGTCCCTTTTTGGTCCCCTACCCACTGCTTTGCAGTGTGGTATAAATTTTAAAACGCCAAGCGTTGGAATTACAACACTGACGGCTGATTTTTTTGTCCTTCCGCAGGAAACATGTCTGCTGACCTGTCATTCCCGTTTGTTTGCTCGGAGGGAGGATTTCCCTAGGCACCAGTGGACCGAGAGGTGCTCGCTCTCATCAAGGACCATGACCCCGAGCACAAAAACCTTCACCTGTGGGGTAGGTGGTATATCGACATTATCAAGGGTCGCCGAAGCTTCGGTTCCGCTATGCCGTCTGAGCCCATATTTTCGATCCCCTATACGGATGAACCCCCGGTGAAGTATGCCATGGAGGTCAAGGATTGGAAATTGGATGATCTCCTCCAGCCTGCAATTGGTGCTATTCCCGTGCAGCCGCCGCCGGAAATAGACATTTTAGGGAGGCGAATCTGTCAGGGTGAAGCACGCCCTTGGGGACAGGCCTATAACATTAGATTGACCCCCCGACCACCCGCCGGATATTTGCAGTGGGCTCGGTACATCTTATCGGTGAAGAGGACTCATCTGATGAAGATTGGTTTGTATTCGGCAATCTACGTCTCGCTTTTCGAGTACCCCTCTCCTCCAACGTGGTGGATTAAGGCTTTTATCGAACAATGGAATATCCCCACCCACGCCTTCCTGATGACGGACAGGGAAGTCTCTATCTCCTTGGAAGAGTTCGCCGAGATCTCGGGTCTGCCGATGAGGGGGGAGCATTACGAGGAGCTGCTTTCTCCTGACGAATACGTCTTCGCCACCAAGCCGCTGGTGTTTGATCTGACGCCGGAGAATGCTATCCAGCACCAGTTTCCGGGCTTGGTGAAGGTGCTTGATATATATGAAGGGCTCTATCTGGAATCAGGGGTCCGGGGAGTCAGTTTCGCAGATTTTATCGCCCGCTTCATTCGACCAGAGTTTCTATCGGAGCGGAGCGAGAAGTTCGCCAAGCTTGATGACCCTTTCGGCTTCGGCTTGGACCGTCGACCAACATCGGAGGACGACCAGAAGGACTTTTATCTCCCCAGCGCCGCCGTCATGCCTTTGTCAGAAATCGCCGTCTCGGGCATAGATGAGGAGACCTTTTTTATAGGGTTCCTGGGATTGTGGCTGTGCAGCTTCGTGCTCCCCATGCACCCGCGCCACATGCGTCCGTCCGTTTTCTACCCAGCGCATCGGATGGTGGCTGGCCTGCAGTTGACAATAGGAATCGCCGGGTTGGCTTACCTATATAATGGACTTAGCGTGGCGGCGGACGCTAATGAACCTGGAGTGAAGCCTGCTAATTTCCCGATGCACTACTTCACCTCGTGGATGGAAATTCATGTGCATGAGGTGTTCGGCGTCCATAAGATCCCTCCGTTTTTTGAGAAGTGCAGACTCCCAAGAGTCATGCGGCTGGTTGGCGCCTCGATCGTGGTTGTGCCTCCGCGGGAGGCTAGGGGGTTGCTCCTTCGTCCACACCTGGTCGGAGTGAAGGTTTCTTTTATGGATAAAGTCATAACAATTGGCTCAGAGACCTCCAAGTCGGTGGTAGCGCTGCGCGATGACTTCAAGGACGGGGCCTCCGTACTGAAAGCCCGGGAGATTCTTCACCTCTACTCCATTCGGCCGGGCTACCTGGTGTTCAGGCAGAACGAGACGGCACTTTTCATAAGGTATAACCCCCACCAGTTCGCTTAACAATCGAGCTATCACCAGGGGATCCCGATGGAAGCGTTTTTGGAAGAGACCGTGGCCCGCCGGGAGGGGATAAAGAGTGCAATGCACCATTTCATGCGGCTTAACACGGGCTCCTATTTCTTCATCAGCGAGCCGAGCTATGTTCCCAAGGTCCTCAACGCGTACGTGTCTTGGTACGCGCATGCAATGGGTCCAGTTATCCATATGGAGAAGCGCATGCTGGTTGACCGCAAGGGTGCGCCTCCCGACGGTGACCGCAAGGCTCCCCTGAAGCTAAGGACCCCGGTCGTTCCTCCGCTGAAAGATGCCGGAGCTGGGCCACCTCGTGTGCTGAGCCCTACGCGCGGATTGCCGCCTCCTGATACTGTGGATGCGCTACTAGCGTCCCGTGCTCCAGTGGAGACGGTAAATATGGTTTCGCCGGAGTCTGGCGTAGGTGCGGATATCGGGACCCGCCGCCCTAAGGTGCCTGCAAAGCGCAAGTTGATCTTGGGTGCACCCAAGGTTGGCGAGCAGAAGAGGAAGAAGAAGTCGCTCTTCTCAGCTGACGTTGCGTTCGGTCAGGAACCTCATGCTCTCTATACCGAGGGCTTGGACGAGTACGGGACCAATAAAGGATTGGTTATGCTGCCAGATGACATGGATCTGGCGGCCGCCATCGCAGCTTCAGAGCAATTGGCGAGGCGCGACACGTGGCTAGCTAAGCTTGCACAATCGAGTAATTACTAGTCACATTTTTTTATTGCATCGTACTTTTATTATTGTCTTTGACTAATGCTTTTCCTCTCTTTTCTTCAAACAGGCATCACCACTGAAGAAGCCATTGCCGCTTCCCTCAAAACTTTCGAAGAGGAGGAACGACTCAGAGCGTCCTTAGGCCCCGGTACATTTCGATTCATTAAGTCTTTATTCTCCTTTTGTTATGGTCGATCTAACCGTTTCTTTTTCTCATCGTAGGAACCACAATGCCGGTCCCGCAAGGTGACGTGGAGACTCTTCCCGGGCCAGCCACTGATGTTCCGGCCTCATCAGGGCTGCCGCAAGAGCCTTGACTTGAAAAGTCGATGAGGGATGCCTTGAAGAATTTGGAGGCATCTCTGTTCACGGACGATGACGCCTCAATGAAGGAAGCTTTGAAGAGCTCCGTCTTGACGGCTCGGGAGGAGAGAAAGCGGTTGAGGCGTGAGGCGAAGGCACGCAGAGCTACTTTGGCCATGGGAGCGGGCCCAAGCACCGTTCCTCATGCTGATACTCCCTCGGAAGAGCCCCCGGTCGCCTTGTCTACCTCTCACAGACAGGTGGCGCGTGCAGTTCGGGAGGCCAACGATCAGTCCACCTCAGGTAATGTATCTTTCAAGATTTTGTTGTAAGAATTGTATACTTGTCGGCTCTTATATATCTTGTCCTGCTGGGCTAAGTCCAACCGAAGGGGAGGCGGAAACCGTCGATCCTAAGGGGACAGAGGAAAAGGCATCGGCTGAACCCGAGCCGACGGTGGGCGACATCGCCGGGGTTGCTGGACCTGAGCCGGGGGCTGAGGGAACTGCACCAGAGAAGGTCGTTGATGCCGAGCCTGAGGTAGCGGCAAATGAGACGACTGCGACAACCGAGCTTGGGGCAGCGGCGGATGGAGCGCCTGAGACCGGCGACCCCATAGCGACGGCGGACGAGACAGCAGCGCCCACCGAGCCTGAAGGAGTAGCGGGTGAGACAGGCGTGACTCCCGGGGACAAGCCAGCCGCTCTTTCTCAAGAGTCTGGCAATGCTCCAATCATTGCTCTCCCCGTCTACGGTCCTCCGCCGTCTCCTGGCCGCGCGAGCACGTCGACAGCTCCCGTTGAGTCAGGTGATGAGGCCACGGGCGGTGGACTCATGTTGATGGAGGAGGGAGACGCCTCCGTTTCGGCTGGCGGCTCATCAGGTAAATTTCGAGTTACTGTCCCTTTTTTTATCTTGCGATCCTTCCTGACATGTGTATCTTTATTTTTAACGCAGGTGCGGTCAGTGCTGACGCTCCATTGTTCAAGGGGGCACCGCCAACTACTGCCTTGGCGGTGGCCACCTTTCAGCCTTCTCTCATACCATCGCAGATGTTGGAAGGTACGGATTCGTGACCCATCAGTTTCATCTTTCGGCCGCATAATTTATGTACTAATGTCGTACTATTGCGTCTTTGCAGGAGCGCTTTTTGATCATCTCTACCAGGTGTTGCACCCTTACTTCTCCTTCCCATCTGAACTTGCTTCTTCCTCCAGTGGCGCTGGTGAGTATAGTTTCCAATTGATGTCTTTCTTTTTTCAGTAATGGAATTATTTCTGACTTTCCCTCGTCTTGATTGCAGTGCTACAAATCTAAGGAGGGGATGAAAGATCGGTCGCGCCACCGGCCCTCCCGGCTTTGCCGCCCGCAGCTGCTGGTATAGTAAACTATCCCATTGATGACTTTTTCACATTTCTTGAACCGTCATCTAATCGTATTTTGCTTTTTCAGCTGTCGTTCCGATTTCGGTGCCCTTTGAGTCTCGTGTCATAATGCCGGCAGGCCCCTTCCTGAGACGTCCATCTTCAAAGGGTGCCGTGATGAGCTTGGGCATGCTGAGCGGATACGTCGAAGAGCTTGACGCGGACGCTCCTCCATCTGCTGCGGATTTCGCTGCGGAGGTTAACCCGATGTTGGTGGCGCTTGTAAATTTTCATGATGAAGGCGTCGTCGAGCTTTGGGTTAATCACTGCAGGGAAATCGAGGTCCGCCTGCATCAATCGGAGTTTATGCGCCCTGCTCCCGAGACCTTAGCCGCAAGCAATCAACGAGCAACATGGATTGAGCAAAGCGCTTCTTACTTCCGCCACTTGGAACAAGAAGCGGCCTTAAGGCTGAGAGAATGCCAAGAGACTTCAAGCGAGACGGCTCGTTTGCGCGCTGAGGTTGAGGCAAACGCTGCCCAGGTGAAGGCTATCTTCGAGGGCCTTCTGGAGCGTATTTCTAATGGGCTAAACCTGAAGTGGAAGCTCGATGCCGTCGAGCGTGATGCCTAAGGCCGCGAAGCAGCTCAGCAGGCCGTTGGGGAGCAGCTTGCATCCTTCTTGCAACAGCGGGCTCAAGTAGAAGCAGAACTGGCGGTGGTGGCCGATCAAGAGAAAGCATGGAAGGAAGTGCGTGAACAACTGATAGGACTATTTAAGACGCTTCCTTCCAGTAGCTGCCCTTGTATTGATATATTTGTAAAAATTTTCTTTTTCGAATAAGATGTATCCAATCTCTATTCTTTTGTATGATTCACCTTGTACTTGATTGAATTAATGAATAAAGATATATATTTTTTTTTTGCAATACCTTGTATCATTTCTTTGCTTTCTCCCTTCTCTTATTATCAGCATGCTATCTTGATAAACATGGTTGACAGATAATAGAGTAAGCATCTTGGTTTCTTCAAGAGATAGCGATGGCTTAGGCCGCAGGTTCAGATCTGCTGCCTAAGACTTTTCAACTCTATGAGCCGTGAGGGTCTCATAGAGACTTTTCTCCCTACGGATCGAGAGGATCTCGTAGGTGGATTTTCTCCTTAGGAATCGTGAGGATTTCTAAGTGTGTTTTCTCTTACAAGTCGTAAGGATCTTATAAGAGAATTTTCCCTCTTACGAGCCGAGAGGACGCATAAGCTGTTGTTTCCCTCCTTGTCGAGATTCGACTTTGGAGAGTGAGACCCGTGAATAGTATGCAAGAGATCGTTTTAGGCCGACTTGCAGGGTCCCAGTGCTGAGGAAACAAGTTTTTTAATCTCTGCTGCCTAAGGCTTTATCTTGCAAGTCGAGACGAATCGGGAAGTCCTTGCGAAGACACTAATTTCCTCACGAGTCGAGACGAATCGAGCAGTTCTTGTCAAGGACACTAATTTCCTTGAGTCGAAGTATTTTGCCGAGGACACTGGTTTCCTCGAAGTTGAAACGAATCGAAGTACTCCTGCAAAGACATTGGTTTCTCTGCGGGTCGACGTGGATCAAGATGTTCTCGTTAAGGACACTGGTTTCCCTGAGTCGAAGTATTTTGCCGAGGTCGCTGGTTTCCTCGAAGTTGAAACGAATCAGAGTATTCCTACGGAGACACTGGTTTCTCTGCAGCTGACGCGAATCAAGAAGCTGTCATCAAGGACGCTAGTTTCCCTGAATTGAGGTATTGGCCAAGGACACTGATTTCCCTGGGGTTGAAACGAATCGATGTATTCCTGCAAAGACGCTAGTTTCTCTGCGGGTCGGCGCGAGTCTAGATGTTCTCGTCAAGGACACTGGTTTCACTGAGTCGAAGTATTTTGCCGAGGACACTGGTTTCCTCGAGGTTGAAACGAATCGGGGTACTCCTGCAAAGACGCTAGTTTCTCTGCGGGCCGACGCTAATCGAGGTGCTCTCATCAAGGACGCTAGTTTCCCTGAATTGAGGTATTTGCCAAGGACACTGGTTTCCCTGGGGTTGAAACGAGTCGAGGTGTTCCTACAAAGACGCTAGTTTCTCTGTGGGTCGACGCGAGTTAAGATGTTCTCGTCAAGGACACTGGTTTCCCTGAGTCGAAGTATTTTGCCGAGGACACTGGTTTCCTCGGGGTTGAAACGAATCGGGGTTGTTGGGGTAAAAATTTACACCCCGGTTGACCGAGTCAAAGTCAAGGTCAACCCCAAGCTTGGTGGGCCCAAGCCCAGGTCAAGCGGGCCCATGCCCAAGTCGAGCCCACGGCCAGCCTCTCTCATGCCAACAACAAAATCATGTCATAAATAATTTTTATTTAATTTTTTATGCATGAATGTAAACAAAATGGGCATAAAGCCAATATTTTGTAAGCCTATTGCTTATGTGCAAAAATGAAATGGCACATGAGCCATGGGATGGCTAAAATGCCATTTTTGTAAAAACCCAAGGGGCTATATGTAAATATGTAAGCCTATATAAGGCAACATGATGATGAATAAAGCATAGAACTTTTCATTCTCCCAAAAAAAATCTAGGGCTTGTGCCTCTTTCTCCTTCTTCAAGGTTCTAAAAACCTTCTTCTTTCTTTTGAATTAAATCAAGAGTTTAACTCTTCCTTTTCTCAAAATAAATAGCTTTCCACCACAAAACCTACGAAGGGGAACTTAGATCTCCCACCAGATCTCGAAAAAGAGAGATCTTTAAAATCTCACACCTCTTGGTCTTCGAGATCCGGCCAAAAGAAAAAGAAGAGGGAGACCCATCTCTAAGAATCTAACTTTGGACAGATCCAAGGCTCAAAAGAAAAGCCAAAGATTCCTAGCAGTTTAACTCCTTTCTAGATCTGATGGAGTTTAACTCCATAAATTAATTTTCTGCTAGGAGTTTGACTCCAAAAATCCCCTTTGGGAGTTCAACTCCCCAACCTAGGGGCTAAGTCCCTTCCCGCGGGTGATTCCCGCGGTCACGTGTGTGCCACGTGACCCTGGGCGCCAAGGCGTCGTTTGGTCACGTGTGCCCACGTGACCCTGGGGCGCCAAGGCGCCCATCGGTCACGTGTGCCCACGTAACCCCGGGGCGCTGAGGCGCCTAATGGTCACGTGTGCGCCACGTGACCCCGGGCACCAAGGCGCCCTTCGGTCACGTGTGCCCACGTGACCCCGGGTGCTGAGGCGCCCAATGGTCACGTGTGCCCACGTGACCTCGGGGCGCCTAGGCGCCCATCGGTCACGTATTCCCACGTGACCCCGGGGCGCCTAGGCGCCCATCGGTCACGTGTGCCCACGTGACCCCGGGCGCTGAGGCGCCCATTGGTCACGTGTGCGCCACGTGACCCCGGGCACCATGCGCCCACATGCTGCGCACGCGTCTTTAAGATGCTTTTTCCCCCCTTTTTTTATGCACTCCACACTAAATATGCCTCCCCCGTTAGAAAAAATTTCTAACGGGACGCTGCCCCGCACCCCGCAAGGGGGCTGCTAGCCCCCTTGACCCCCAGCCCGCTATCCGGGTAGCGGGACCCCTGTAAAAACTCTGCGGGGCCCCCAGTATATCCAAAACCCTTCCAAAACACAACACTGCACATTGAGTTCGCATGACCAGTTTAACCCGTCAATCGGAGGTTCCTTCGCTCGAAATGCGAGGGGTAATTAACGGCAGTTTAGTCTGCGGCTGTCGGAGATTCTGATCCCCACAATCAATAAACCCCAGCCTACCCTAGACAGGGGGAATCTGTAATGCGCCTGACAAGCGCGCGCGTATTCCCATCTCAATGGGGTGACGAAAAACACCCTACAGATTCTGGCACGCCCGGTGGGACCGATCTCTCCTCCCATATTTCGGGTTAAGCGTTCATGCGAACTCAATCAATATACATATCTATCTTCATACTAAAATAATGCTTTTTCATGCAGGTTTTCAAGCAATCACCTCCAACAATGTCTCCAAGGACGATCTCAGCTCTCAACACGACTCCCGTCTCTTACACGATGAGGATAGACTCTAGGATGGTCCTCCCGGCCAGTCTCGGGCGACAATGGGAGGAGCCGCTGCTACCTTTCGGCTCTATTATGTTCATACCAATTGGCGCCATCCCAGCTCCTCAAGCTCCAGCAACAGACAAACCGATCTCGAAAGGCAGGAGACCAAATGTGGTGATCTCGAGGGCGCCCCAACTCAAACGCAAATCGGTGTTTGAACGACTCTCTCTGGCCCCAGCTGGGGGCAAGGCCATCAACACCAACAAAACAACAGGGCCTCTCGGGCAAGCTCCAGCGGCTCCTCTGACAACTGCCCGATTAGGTGTCTTCTCAAGCATCCCCATCACTCAGCCTATGGCGGCTTCCCGAAGAGCAGAAGCCTGCCAAGCGCTCAAGGCAGAGAAGCTGAGGCAGAAGCGGCTCACATATAGAGCCAACAAAAGGGCTAGGGCTCTGGCCATGTTAAAACTTATGAATTTCCAAAGCCCGGACCGCTCCGCGAAACCAGCTGCCAGTGGTGAAAGAACGGCTGAATGTGTTATCCACACTGTCTACATGGCCGGACATGAAGAAACGAACCCCCTTCTTTTTCACAGCCATGCTGATGATACGGTTGACGCTATCCAGCATCGGCTCGATCTAAATGATGAAGAGCCCGCTCAGGCCGATAAGCCAGAGGAGCCCGTGGTTCCTATGAAATGGAGCTCAGGCAATAAAGATTACCCGGTCGTCATAGCCGGAACTATAGAACAAGAATTATTCCAATGGCTTCAAAGGCAATTTCAGGACAGGGATGAGAAGATGGCCGAGGTCTATTCCAAAGTCGACGAGCTGTCAAACATCGTGGCAGATCTCGCGACCCAAGTCGCCCGATTGCAATTACAGCAGAATCAAATTTTGGCTCATGAGCCAGGGATTGGGACCCGGGAGCAGCCAACTGATATCCCTTTAAACCTAAAAGCGGAGCGCCTTCGCGAAAAACGGCCACAATCAGCCTCCAGTCCCTCCGATACATACGCCGGGGGGGAATAGCCTCTGAAAGAGAAGCTGGAAAAGGTCTATTCCTTCAAGAGGGAAAAGGTCCACAAGATATTCAGGGACGCCCTAAGAAACGGTCTACAACTGCCAAAATAAAAGAGACCGCAAGAAGAGAATATGACCGACGACCCAAAATATTGCCCCTATCACAGGGTGATAGGTCATTCCATTGAGGACTGCTTCGTCTTCAAAGATTGGGTCGAAAGGCAATACAAGACGGGAGAGATAGAACTGTCTAAAGGCGTGTTAGCAAGCAGTCAAGCTACGACCGCCGATTTCATGCAAATGGAGACCGAAACCTTTCGGGAACCTAACCCTCCCAGACATGTGCAGGGCGAACCGAAGATTGATCGGCCTCAGGGACCGGCGTCAGTGAGGGCACCTACTCTGATGGAGAGAAGGAAGAAGGTGTACTCCTTTAGGAGGGGTGAGGTCTGCGATATATTCGAGGAAGCCCTGAACAATGGCCTGCAACTGCCTATTCCGAAGAGGCCACATGAAATGAATATGACTGGCGATCCCATATACTGCCCATACCATAGAGTGCTGAGTCATACCATTGAAGACTGCTGTGTTTTCAAAGATTGGGCAGAGGACCAATATAAGCTTGGAAAAACCTCTCAATCCTCGGATGTATCGGTAAGCCACAGAGCTAGGTCATCAACACAGCTCCGCCAAGATCAATGTACAAGGAGCTGGGATAAGCAAAGAGGACCACCACGTCGTTAAACTGGGAAACAATCGACCTCTAAGTCGTTAAACTGGGAATGTAAAAAAATGTAAATAAAAAAAATGTGTAAATAAAAGAAAAATAAAGAAAAGCCGAAATGATGGGGCAACTCGCAATAAAAATCAGCGAGTAAAATAAAGATGAAAATAAAGCCGAAATGATGGGGCAACCGCGAATAAAAGCCGAAATGATAGGGCAATCGCGACCTTCGCGATAAGAAAAGCTGAAATGATAGAGGAAACGCGGTAAAACAAAAACCAAAAAAAACAACAACAAAACAAAGCAATGGCGAATGATGAGTCGCTCCTGGTACCATATTCCAGTATAGCGATACTGACGCCAACAAAAATTCAAATTTCCAAAATTCTCCCAGCCCTACGGTTAGTCCCCAACTTGACTACCGTATACAATCCACGGGATCAAATAATTCTCATCATACCCATATCCCACTGCAATCATCAGTCCAGCGGTTGGTCTCCGCCCTCGGAATTATGCTCCATTAGGAAGACCCACTTATGTGTCCTGGCACATGTGATTCAGTGTTAGCAACGCTTATGCCGGCCCCTACCCCAAAATTCCAAGCTCGCCATCGATGACCTCTAAGTCATTAAACTGGAAACAGATGACCTCTAAGTCGTTAAACTGGAAACAGATGACCACTAAGTCGTTAAACTGGAAACTGACGACCTCTAAGTCGTTAAACTGGAGACAAATGACCACTAAGTCGTTAAACTGGAAACAGTAGACCTCTAAGTCTCTAAACTAGAAACAGACGACCACCAAGTCGTTAAACTGGAAACAGACGACCTCTAAGTCGTTAAACTGGAAACACTAGACCTCTAAGTCTTTAAACTGGAAATAGAAGACCTCTAAGTCTTTAAACTGGAAACAGATGACCACTAAGTCGTTAAACTGGAAACAGACGACCTCTACGTCGTTAAACTGGAAACAGACGACCTCTAAGTTGTTAAACTGGAAACAGTACACCTCTAAGTCGTTAAACTAGAAACAGATGACCACCACGTCGTTAAACTGGAAACAGATGACCTCTAAGGCGTTAAACTGGAAACATTCGACCTCTAAGTCATTAAACTGGGAACGAGGGAAATCCACTCATGTGTCCTCACGATACATGAGGAGAATAAACCTTTGTGGGATCCTTACGACTCACAAAGGAAAAGCACACTTAGGAGCCCTCACGACTCCTAAGGAGAACATACACCTGCGGGATCCTTACGACTCGCAGGGAGAAAATACCTTTATGGGACCCTCACGGCCCATAAAATTGAAAAGCCTTAGGCGACAGGGACCTAAACCTGTCTCCTAAGCCATCGCTCCCCATACCCCAAACGGCGAATGATGAGTCGCTCCTGGTACTATATTCCAGTGCAGCGATGCAGACGCCAACCAAATTCCAAACTCAAATTCCCAAGCGGTGAATGATGAGTCGCTCCTGGTACCATATTCCAGTGCAGCGATGCGGACGCCAACCAAATTCTATATCCCATACTCCAATGGCGAATGATGAGTCGCTCCTGGTACCATATTCCAGTGCAGCGATGCAGACGCCAACAAAGTCCCGAAATGTTTTTGGCCCTACGGTCTGGATCATACATCCTGCAAAACCGTATACAATCCACGGGCGTAAAACAATCCCAGTCCCTCCTAAGTCCTACCGGTGAGACCACATCCAAAGTCTCTTCAAAAAAAAATAATAAAAAATAAAAAAATAAAAAAATGGTATGTCCACAAGCAAAATGGGCACGGATGAAAACCCGAAAGGGCTCCGTGAGTAAAAACAGCAGGACTGCCGGCGAGTCTGTGAAAACCCGAAAGGGCGCAAACTCGTAAAAAAAAAGAAATGAAATGCACTCGCAAAGTTCTCTCGACTTTGTGAGGAGAAAATTCCCGTGTGAGATCCCTACGACTCACAAAGGAGCCACACACTTAGGAGTCCTCACGACTCCTGGGGAGAAAATACACCTACGGGATCCTTACGACCCATAGGGAGAAAGTGCTTTTATGGGACCCTCACGGCCCATAAAATTGAAAAGCCTTAGGTGATAGGGATCTAAACCTGTCTCCTAAGTCACCAATTCCCAAATCCTCTCGGTGCAAATGATGATTCGCTCCTGGTACCATATTCCAGTGTAGCGATACTGATGCCAACCAAAAAACCAATCCCAAATCCTCTCATGGCAGACGATGATTCGCTCCTGCGACACTCCGCCTTAGGGAAACGTCAAGCAAACACTCCGTGCCAGGGGCACATCGACAGCAGACACTCCGCCTCGGGAAAACGTCGACCAGCGACACTCCGTGCCAGGGGCACGTCTACCAAATCGCTCCGGATCAGAGCGTCGACCGTCTATGTCGCAAAAAGGGCAGTGTAGGCTCCCGCAAATTAGGAACCCAAATCGCTCCGAATCAGAGCGTCGACCGTCTATGTCGCAAAAAGGGCAGTGCAGGCTCCCGCATATTGGGAACCCAAATCGCTTCGTAACAGAGCGTCGACCGTCTATGTCGCAAAAAGGGCAGTGCAGGCACCCGCAAATTGGGAACCCAAATCGCTTCGTAACAGAGCGTCGACCGTCTATGTCGCAAAAAGGGCAGTGCAGGCTCCCGCAAACTGGGAACCCAAATCGCTCCGGATCAGAGCGTCGACCGTCTATGTCGCAAAAAGGGCAGTGCAGGCTCCCGTAAATTGGGAACCCAAATCGCTTTGTAACAGAGCATCGACCGTCTATGTCGTAAAAAGGGCAGTGCAGGCTCCCGCAGATTGGGAACCCAAATCGCTTCGTAACAGAGCGTCGACCGTCTATGTCGCAAAAAGGGCAGTGCAGGCTCCCGCAGATTGGGAACCCAAATCACTTCGTAACAGAGCGTCGACCGTCTATGTCGCAAAAAGGGCAGTGCAGGCTCCCGCAGATTGGGAACCTAAATCGCTTCGTAACAGAGCGTCGACCGTCTATGTCGCAAAAAGGGCAGTGCAGGCTCACGCAAACTGGGAACCCAAATCGCTCCGGATCAGAGCGTCGACCGTCTATGTCGCAAAAAGGGCAGTGCAGGCTCCCGCAAATTGGGAACCCAAATCGCTTTGTAACAGAGCGTCGACCGTCTATCTCGCAAAAAGGGCAGTGCAGGCTCCCGCAGATTGGGAACCCAAATCGCTTCGTAACAGAGCGTCGACCGTCTATGTCGTAAAAAGGGCAGTGCAGGCTCCCGCAAATTGGTAACCCAAATCGCCTCGTAACAGAGCGTCGACCGTCTATGTCGCAAAAAGGGCAGTGCAGGCTCCCGCAAACTGCGAACCCAAATCGCTCCGAATCTGAGCGTCGACCGTCTATGTCGCAAAAAGGGCAGTGCAGGCTCCTGCAAATTGGGAACCCAAATCGCTTCGTAACAGAGCGTCGACCGTCTATGTCGTAAAAAGGGCAGTGCAGGCACCCGCAAATTGGGAACCCAAATCGCTTCGTAACAGAGCGTCGACCGTCTATGTCGCAAAAAGGGCAGTGCAGGCTCCCGCAAACTGGGAACCCAAATCGCTCCGGATCAGAGCGTCGACCGTCTATGTCGCAAAAAGGGCAGTGCAGGCTCCCGCAGATTGGGAACCCAATTCGCTTCGTAACAGAGCGTCGACCGTCTATGTCGCAAAAAGGGCAGTGCAGGCTCCCGCAAATTGGGAACCCAAATCGCTTCGTAACAGAGCGTCGACCTTCTATGTCGCAAAAAGGGCAGTGCAGGCTCCCGCAGATTGGGAACCCAAATCGCTTCGTAACAGAGCGTCAGTCGTCTATGTCGCAAAAAGGGAAGTGCAGGCTCCCGCAAACTGGGAACCCAAATCGCTCCGTATCAGAGCGTCGACCGTCTATGTCGCAAAAAGGGCAGTGCAGGCTCCCGCAGATTAGGAACCCAAATCGCTTCGTAACAGAGCGTCGACCGTCTATGTCGCAAAAAGGGCAGTGCAGGCTCCCGCAAACTGGGAACCCAAATCGCTTCATAACAGAGCGTCGACCGTCTATGTCGCAAAAAGGGCAGTGCAGGCTCCCGCAAATTGGGAACCCAAATCGCTCTGGATCAGTGCGTCGACCGTCTATGTCGCAAAAATGGCAGTGCAGGCTCCCGCAAATTGGGAACCCAAATCGCTTCGTAACAGAGCGTCGACCGTCTATGTCGCAAAAAGGGCAGTGCAGGCTCCCGCAAACTGGGAACCCAAATCGCTCCGGATCAGAACGTCGACCGTCTATGTCGCAAAAAGGGCAGTGCAGGCTCCCGCAAACTGGGAACCCAAATCGCTTCGTAACAGAGCGTCGACCGTCTATGTCGCAAAAAGGGCAGTGCAGGCTCCCGCAAACTGAGAACCCAAATCGCTCCGGATCAGAGCGTCGACCGTCTATGTCGTAAAAGGGCAGTGCAGGCTCCCGCAGATTGGGAACCCAAATCGCTTCGTAACAGAGCGTCGACCGTCTATGTCGCAAAAAGGGCAGTGCAGGCTCCCGCAAACTTGGAACCCAAATCGCTCCGGATCAGAGCGTCGACCGTCTATGTCGCAAAAAGGGCAGTGCAGGCTCCCGCAAATTGGGAACGCAAATCGCTTCGTAACAGAGCGTCGACCGTCTATGTCGCAAAAAGGGCAGTGCAGGCTCCCGCAGATTGGAAACCCAAATCGCTTTGTAATAGAGCGTCGACCGTCTATGTCGCAAAAAGGGCAGTGCAGGCTCCCGCAAATTGGGAACCCAAATCGCTTCATAACAGAGTGTCGACCATCTATACCGCAAAAAGGGCAGTGCAGGCTCCCACAAACTGGGAACCCAAATCGCTTCGTAACAGAGCATCGACCGTTTATGTCGCAAAAAGGGCAGTGCAGGCTCCCGCAAATTGGGAACCCAAATCGCTCTGGATCAAAGCGTCGACCGTCTATGTCGCAAAAATGGCAGTACAGGCTCCCGCAAATTGGGAACCCAAATCGCTTCGTAACAGAGCGTCGACCGTCTATGTCGCAAAAAGGGCAGTGCAGGCTCCCGCAAACTGGGAACCCAAATCGCTCCGGATCAGATCGTCGACCGTCTATGTCGCAATAAGGGCAGTGCAGGCTCCCGCAAACTGGGAACCCAAATCGCTCCGGATCAGAGCGTCGACCGTCTATGTCGCAAAAAGGGCAGTGCAGGCTCCCGCAGATTGGGAACCCAATTCGCTTCGTAACAGAGCGTCGACCGTCTATGTCGCAAAAAGGGCAGTGCAGGCTCCCGCAAATTGGGAACCCAAATCGCTTCGTAACAGAGCGTCGACCTTCTATGTCGCAAAAAGGGCAGTGCAGGCTCCCGCAGATTGGGAACCCAAATCGCTTCGTAACAGAGCGTCAGTCGTCTATGTCGCAAAAAGGGAAGTGCAGGCTCCCGCAAACTGGGAACCCAAATCGCTCCGGATCAGAGCGTCGACCGTCTATGTCGCAAAAAGGGCAGTGCAGGCTCCCGCAGATTAGGAACCCAAATCGCTTCGTAACAGAGCGTCGACCGTCTATGTCGCAAAAAGGGCAGTGCAGGCTCCCGCAGACTGGGAACCCAAATCGCTTCATAACAGAGCGTCGACCGTCTATGTCGCAAAAAGGGCAGTGCAGGCTCCCGCAAATTGGGAACCCAAATCGCTCTGGATCAGTGCGTCGACCGTCTATGTCGCAAAAATGGCAGTGCAGGCTCCCGCAAATTGGGAACCCAAATCGCTTCGTAACAGAGCGTCGACCGTCTATGTCGCAAAAAGGGCAGTGCAGGCTCCCGCAAACTGGGAACCCAAATCGCTCCGGATCAGAACGTCGACCGTCTATGTCGCAAAAAGGGCAGTGCAGGCTCCCGCAAACTGGGAACCCAAATCGCTTCGTAACAGAGCGTCGACCGTCTATGTCGCAAAAAGGGCAGTGCAGGCTCCCGCAAACTGAGAACCCAAATCGCTCCGGATCAGAGCGTCGACCGTCTATGTCGTAAAAGGGCAGTGCAGGCTCCCGCAGATTGGGAACCCAAATCGCTTCGTAACAGAGCGTCGACCGTCTATGTCGCAAAAAGGGCAGTGCAGGCTCCCGCAAACTTGGAACCCAAATCGCTCCGGATCAGAGCGTCGACCGTCTATGTCGCAAAAAGGGCAGTGCAGGCTCCCGCAAATTGGGAACGCAAATCGCTTCGTAACAGAGCGTCGACCGTCTATGTCGCAAAAAGGGCAGTGCAGGCTCCCGCAGATTGGAAACCCAAATCGCTTTGTAACAGAGCGTCGACCGTCTATGTCGCAAAAAGGGCAGTGCAGGCTCCCGCAAATTGGGAACCCAAATCGCTTCATAACAGAGTGTCGACCATCTATGTCGCAAAAAGGGCAGTGCAGGCTCCCACAAACTGGGAACCCAAATCGCTTCGTAACAGAGCATCGACCGTTTATGTCGCAAAAAGGGCAGTGCAGGCTCCCGCAAATTGGGAACCCAAATCGCTCTGGATCAAAGCGTCGACCGTCTATGTCGCAAAAATGGCAGTACAGGCTCCCGCAAATTGGGAACCCAAATCGTTTCGTAACAGAGCGTCGACCGTCTATGTCGCAAAAAGGGCAGTGCAGGCTCCCGCAAACTGGGAACCCAAATCGCTCCGGATCAGAGCGTCGACCGTCTATGTCGCAATAAGGGCAGTGCAGGCTCCCGCAAACTGGGAACCCAAATCGCTCCGGATCAGAGCGTCGACCGTCTATGTCGCAAAAAGGGCAGTGCAGGCTCCCGTAAATTGGGAACCCAAATCGCTTTGTAACAGAGCGTCGACCGTCTATGTCGCAAAAAGGGCAGTGCAGGCTCCCGCAGATTGGGAACCCAAATCGCTTCGTAACAGAGCGTCGACCGTCTATGTCGCAAAAAGGGCAGCGCAGGCTCCCGCAGATTGGGAACCCAAATCACTTCGTAACAGAGCGTCGACCGTCTATGTCGCAAAAAGGGCAGTGCAGGCTCCCGCAGATCGGGAACCTAAATCGCTTCGTAACAGAGCGTCGACCGTCTATGTCGCAAAAAGGGCAGTGCAGGCTCCCGCAAACTGGGAACCCAAATCGCTCCGGATCAGAGCGTCGACCGTCTATGTCGCAAAAAGGGCAGTGCAGGCTCCCGCAAATTGGGAACCCAAATCGCTTTGTAACAGAGTGTCGACCGTCTATCTCGCAAAAAGGGCAGTGCAGGCTCCCGCAGATTGGGAACCCAAATCGCTTCGTAACAGAGCGTCGACCGTCTATGTCGCAAAAAGGGCAGTGCAGGCTCCCGCAAATTGGGAACCCAAATCGCTTCGTAACAGAGCGTCGACCGTCTATGTCGCAAAAAGGGCAGTGCAGGCTCCCGCAAACTGCGAACCCAAATCGCTCCGAATCTGAGCGTCGACCGTCTATGTCGCAAAAAGGGCAGTGCAGGCTCCCGCAAATTGGGAACCCAAATCGCTTCGTAACAGAGCGTCGACCGTCTATGTCGTAAAAAGGGCAGTGCAGGCACCCGCAAATTGGGAACCCAAATCGCTTCGTAACAGAGCGTCGACCGTCTATGTCGCAAAAAGGGCAGTGCAGGCTCCCGCAAACTGGGAACCCAAATCGCTCCGGATCAGAGCGTCGACCGTCTATGTCGCAAAAAGGGCAGTGCAGGCTCCCGCAGATTGGGAACCCAATTCGCTTCGTAACAGAGCGTCGACCGTCTATGTCGCAAAAAGGGCAGTGCAGGCTCCCGCAAATTGGGAACCCAAATCGCTTCGTAACAGAGCGTCGACCTTCTTTGTCGCAAAAAGGGCAGTGCAGGCTCCCGCAGATTGGGATCCCAAATCGCTTCGTAACAGAGCGTCAGTCGTCTATGTCGCAAAAAGGGAAGTGCAGGCTCCCGCAAACTGGGAACCCAAATCGCTCCGGATCAGAGCGTCGACCGTCTATGTCGCAAAAAGGGCAGTGCAGGCTCCCGCAGATTAGGAACCCAAATCGCTTCGTAACAGAGCGTCGACCGTCTATGTCGCAAAAAGGGCAGTGCAGGCTCCCGCAAACTGGGAACCCAAATCGCTTCATAACAGAGCGTCGACCGTCTATGTCGCAAAAAGGGCAGTGCAGGCTCCCGCAAATTGGGAACCCAAATCGCTCTGGATCAGTGCGTCGACCGTCTATGTCGCAAAAATGGCAGTGCAGGCTCCCGCAAATTGGGAACCCAAATCGCTTCGTAACAGAGCGTCGACCGTCTATGTCGCAAAAAGGGCAGTGCAGGCTCCCGCAAACTGGGAACCCAAATCGCTCCGGATCAGAACGTCGACCGTCTATGTCGCAAAAAGGGCAGTGCAGGCTCCCGCAAACTGGGAACCCAAATCGCTTCGTAACAGAGCGTCGACCGTCTATGTCGCAAAAAGGGCAGTGCAGGCTCCCGCAAACTGAGAACCCAAATCGCTCCGGATCAGAGCGTCGACCGTCTATGTCGTAAAAGGGCAGTGCAGGCTCCCGCAGATTGGGAACCCAAATCGCTTCGTAACAGAGCGTCGACCGTCTAGGTCGCAAAAAGGGCAGTGCAGGCTCCCGCAAACTTGGAACCCAAATCGCTCCGGATCAGAGCGTCGACCGTCTATGTCGCAAAAAGGGCAGTGCAGGCTCCCGCAAATTGGGAACGCAAATCGCTTCGTAACAGAGCATCGACTGTCTATGTCGCAAAAAGGGCAGTGCAGGCTCCCGCAGATTGGGAACCCAAATCGCTTTGTAACCGAGCGTCGACCGTCTATGTCGCAAAAAGGGCAGTGCAGGCTCCCGCAGATTGGAAACCCAAATCGCTTTGTAACAGAGCGTCGACCGTCTATGTCGCAAAAAGAGCAGTGCAGGCTCCCGCAAATTGGGAACCCAAATCGCTTCATAACAGAGTGTCGACCATCTATGTCGCAAAAAGGGCAGTGCAGGCTCCCACAAACTGGGAACCCAAATCGCTTCGTAACAGAGCATCGACCGTTTATGTCGCAAAAAGGGCAGTGCAGGCTCCCGCAAATTGGGAACCCAAATCGCTCTGGATCAAAGCGTCGACCGTCTATGTCGCAAAAATGGCAGTACAGGCTCCCGCAAATTGGGAACCCAAATCGCTTCGTAACAGAGCGTCGACCGTCTATGTCGCAAAAAGGGCAGTGCAGGCTCCCGCAAACTGGGAACCCAAATCGCTCCGGATCAGAGCGTCGACCGTCTATGTCGCAATAAGGGCAGTGCAGGCTCCCGCAAACTGGGAACCCAAATCGCTCCGGATCAGAGCGTCGACCGTCTATGTCGCAAAAAGGGCAGTGCAGGCTCCCGCAAATTGCGAACCCAAATCGCTCCGAATCTGAGCGTCGACCGTCTATGTCGCAAAAAGGGCAGTGCAGGCTCCCGCAAATTGGGAACCCAAATCGCTTCGTAACAGAGCGTCGATCGTCTATGTCGTAAAAAGGGCAGTGCAGGCACCCGCAAATTGGGAACCCAAATCGCTTCGTAACAGAGCGTCGACCGTCTATGTCGCAAAAAGGGCAGTGCAGGCTCCCGCAAACTGGGAACCCAAATCGCTCCGGATCAGAGCGTCGACCGTCTATGTCGCAAAAAGGGCAGTGCATGCTCCCGTAAATTGGGAACCCAAATCGCTTCGTAACAGAGCGTCGACCGTCTATGTCGCAAAAAGGGCAGTGCAGGCTCCCGCAGATTGGGAACCCAAATCGCTTCGTAACAGAGCGTCGACCGTCTATGTCGCAAAAAGGGCAGTGCAGGCTCCCGCATATTGGGAACCCAATTCGCTTCGTAACAGAGCGTCGACCGTCTATGTCGCAAAAAGGGCAGTGCAGGCTCCCGCAGATTGGGAACCCAAATCGCTTCGTAACAGAGCGTCGACCGTCTATGTCGCAAAAAGGGCAGTGCAGGCTCCCGCAAATTGGGAACCCAAATCGCTTCGTAACAGAGCGTCAACCGTCTATGTCGCAAAAAGGGCAGTGCAGGCTCCCGCAAACTAGGAACCTAAATCGCTTCGTAACAGAGCGTCGACCGTCTATGTCGCAAAAAGGCAGTGCAGGCTCCCGCAAACTGGGAACCCAAATCGCTTCGTAACAGAGCGTCGACCGTCTATGTCGCAAAAAGGGCAGTGCAGGCTCCCGCAAATTGGGAACCCAAATCGCTCTGGATCAGAGCGTCGACCGTCTATGTCGCAAAAAGGGCAGTGCAGGCTCCCGCAAATTGGGAACCCAAATCGCTTCGTAACAAAGCGTCGACCGTCTATGTCGCAAAAAGGGCAGTGCAGGCTCCCGCAAATTGGGAACCCAAATCGCTTCGTAACAGAGCGTCGACCGTCTATGTCGCAAAAAGGGCAGTGCAAGCTCCCGCAGATTGGGAACCCAAATCGCTTCGTAACAGAGCGTCGACCGTCTATGTCGCAAAAAGGGCAGTGCAGGCTCCCGCAAATTGGGAACCCAAATCGCTTCGTAATAGAGCGTCGACCGTCAAGGTCGCAAAAATGGCAGTGCAGGCTTCCTACAAAGCAGGAACCGGATCGCTCCGAACAAGGGAAACGTCTACCACGAACACTCTGTCTCGGAGACGCGTCAAGCGTCGACCGTCCACGTCGTAAAAAGGGCAGTGCATACCAAAAAGTGGGAACCAAAGCAAGTCGCCTCCACGTGAAAGAAGATCCATCAATTTCATGCACACGACCCACATGTGCGGTGTGCATTTATTGATGGGGGGCAATTTGTTGGGGTAAAAATTTACACCCCGGTTGACCGAGTCAAAGTCAAGGTCAACCCTCAAGCTAGGTGGGCCCAAGCCCAGGTCAAGCGGGCCCATGCCCAAGTCGAGCCCGTGGCCAGCCTCTCTCATGCCAACAACAAAATCATGTCATAAATAATTTTTATTTAATTTTTTATGCATGAATGTAAACAAAATGGGCATAAAGCCAATATTTTGTAACACCATGGCTTATGTGCAAAAGTGAAATGGCACATGAGCCATGGGATGGCTAAAATGCCATTTTTGTAAAAACCCAATGGGCTATATGTAAATATGTAAGCCTATATAAGGCAACATGATGATGAATAAAGCATAGAACTTTTCATTCTCCCAAAAAAAATCTAGGGCTTGTGCCTCTTTCTCCTTCTTCAAGGTTCTAAAAACCTTCTTCTTTCTTTTGAATTAAATCAAGAGTTTAACTCTTCCTTTTCTCAAAATAAATAGCTTTCCACCACAAAACCTACGAATGGGAACTTAGATCTCCCACCTGATCTCGAAAAAGAGAGATCTTTAAAATCTCACACCTCTTGGTCTTCGAGATCCGGCCAAAAGAAAAAGAAGAGGGAGACCCATCTCTAAGAATCTAACTTTGGACAGATCCAAGGCTCAAAAGAAAAGCCAAAGATTCCTAGGAGTTTAACTCCTTTCTAGATCTGTTGGAGTTTAACTCCATAAATTAATTTTCTGCTAGGAGTTTGACTCCAAAAATCCCCTTTGGGAGTTCAACTCCCCAACCTAGGGGCTAAGTCCCTTCCCGCGGGTGCTTCCCGCGGTCACGTGTGTGCCACGTGACCCTGGGTGCCAAGGCGTCGTTTGGTCACGTGTACCCACGTGACCCCGGGGTGCTGAGGCGCCTAATGGTCACGTGTGCGCCACATGACCCCGGGTGCTGAGGCGCCCAATGGTCATGTGTGCCCACGTGACCCCGGGGCGCCTAGGCGCCCATCGGTCACGTATGCCCACGTGACCCCAGGGCGCCTAGGCGCCCATCGGTCACGTATGCCCACGTGACCCCGGGTGCTGAGGCGCCCATTGGTCACGTGTGCGCCACGTGACCCCGGGCACCATGCGCCCACATGCTGCGCACGCGTCTTTAAGACGCTTTTCCCCCCTTTTTTTATGCACTCCACACTAAATATGCCTCCCCCGTTAGAAAAAATTTCTAACGGGGCGCTGCCCCGCACACCGCTAGGGGGCTGCTAGCCCCTTTGACCCCCAGCCCGCTATCCAGGTAGCGGGACCCCCGTAAAAACTCTGCGGGGCCCCCAGTATATCCAAAACCCTTCCAAAACACAACCCTGCACATTGAGTTCGCATGACCAGTTTAACCCGTCAATCGGAGGTTCCTTCGCTCCAAATGCGAGGGGTAATTAACGGCAGCTTAGTCCGCGGCTGTCGGAGATTCGGATCCCCACAATCAATAAACCCCAGCCTACCCTAGACAGGGGGAATCTGTAATGCGCCTGACAAGCACGCGCGTATTCCCATCTCAATAGGGTGACGAAAAACACCCTACAGGGGTACTCCTGTAAAGACGCTAGTTTCTCTGCGGGCCGACGCGAGTCAAGATGTTCTCGTCAAGGACACTGGTTTCCCTGAGTCGAAGTATTTTGCCGAGGACACTGGTTTCCTCGGGGTTGAAACGAATTGGGGTACTCCTGCAAAGACGCTAGTTTCTCTGCGGGCCGACGCGAATCGAGGTGCTCTCATCAAGGACGCTGGTTTCCCTGAGTTGAGGAGGTTGCCAAGGACACTGATTTCCCTGGGGTTGAAACGAATCGATGTATTCCTGCAAAGACGCTAGTTTCTCTGTGGGTCGACGCGAGTCAAGATGTTCTCGTCAAGGACTCTGGTTTCCCTGAGTCGAAGTATTTTGCCGAGGACACTGGTTTCCTCAAGGTTGAAACGAATCGGGGTACTCCTGCAAAGACGCTAGTTTCTCTGCGGGCCGACGCGAATCGAGGTGCTCTCATCAACGACGCCGGTTTCCCTGAGTTGAGGAGGTTTCTAAGGACATTGATTTCCCTGGGGTTGAAATGAATCGATGTATTCCTGCAAAGATGCTAGTTTCTCTGCGGGTCGACGCGAGTCAAGATGTTCTTGTCAAGGACACTGGTTTCCCTGAGTCAAAGTATTTTGCTGAGGACACTGGTTTCCTCGGGGTTGAAACGAATCGGGGTACTCCTGCAAAGACGCTAGTTTCTCTGCGGGCCGACGCGAATCGATGTGCTCTTCAAGGACACTGGTTTCCCTGAGTCGAGATGATTTCTGGTAGTCTCTCAGGTTTTATATGAGTTACCGTCAAAACCATGAAGCTAGGATTTTGATCTTCGCTTCGTTTGCTGGCACTGCGTCTGCTGTTCGGAGACGAGTGTCACGGTTGTCTCTAAGTTGTTGGTGAACCGTCGAGATTTGGCTTCGCTTTCTGGTGGAGCCTGTTGGGAAGGTATGGTTCCCTCTTCGTTTGTGCCCTTGGATTGTATACAGGGATCGACGTGATCTCACCTGTAGGGCAAAAGTTTCATCATATTTTTTTTATTATTGTTTTATTTCCGCGATGCTCTATCATTTCAGCTTTTATATCGCAAAGGTCGCGATTGCCCAATCATTTCGGCTATTTTTCGCGGTGCCCAATCATTTCGGCTGTTTATTTTATTTTTACTCGCTGCTTTTTATTGCAAGTTGCCCAATCATTTTGGTTATTTTGTGTGCATACGTTTTTACTTGCTGCTTTTTATTGCAAGTTGCCCCATCATTTCGGCTATTTCGTATGCATGTGCGGCCTACTGACTTTTCGCTGTAAGCCTGGAATTAGACACCGATTTCGGCATCAGCACTGCTACAATTAGGATGTTGCCAGGAGTGAATCATCATTTGCCTCTATCGATGTCGAACAAAGGTGGCTTAGCGAACATGGTTAAGATCCTGTCGACTAAGGCTTTTGACTTCATGAGCCGTAAGGGTCTTACAAAGGTATTTCTCCCTACAAGTCGTGAAGATCTTGTAGGTGTATTTTCTCCTTAGGAATCGTGAGGATTCCTAAGTGTATGTTCCCCTGTAAATCGTAAGGATCTTACAAAAGGGTCTTCTCCTTATCAGTCGAGAGGACTTATAAGGGCTGTTCACCATATGGACACATCCCTAGCCACGGGTGGGACTTTGTTAGGGAAATGTTTATTCGCACCCGTGGATTGTATACAAGGGTCTGTGCTGAGACACTTGTAGGGCAATATCGAAAGTTGTGGGGGTTGCTTAAGCACAGGTTTAGGTCTCTGTAACTTAAGACTTTCAAATCTTATGAGCCGTGAGGGTCCCATAAGAGAGTTCTCCTTGCAAGTCGTGAGAATCTCGCAAGTGTACTTTCTCCTTAGGAATCGTGAGGATCCCTAAGTGTGTTGCTCCCTTGTGAGTCGTAAGGATCTCACGCGGGTGATTTCTCCTTACAAGGTCGAGAGGACCCTGTAAGTGTCCTTTAACGAGGTTGCGCCCTTTTGGGTTTTCACAAACACTCACCGGTAGTCCTGCTGTTTTTACTCACGGAGCCCTTTCGGGTTTTCATCCGTGCCCATTTTGCTTATGGACACACCGTTTATTTTTTTATTCTTTTTATTTCTTTTTTTTACGAGGTCGCGCCCTTTCGGGTTTTCACAAACACTCGCCGGTAGCCCTGCTGTTTTTACTCACGGAGCCCTTTCGGGTTTTCATCCGTGCCCATTTTGCTTATGGACATACCGTTTTTTCTTGTTTTTTTATTATATTATTTTTTATTATTATTTTTTTTTGTCAGCCTGAGGATGCCGCGGACTGGTAGTAGTTTAACGACGTTTCGGACATTTGCAAGTTTTAGGACATTGCGGTCCATCATTAGTTTAAGGACGTTTCGGTCCGTCATTAGTTTTAGGACGTTTCGGTCCGCGGTAAAGAACGCCGGCTACTACTTATAGAGTTTGGGCTTAGGAAGATAGCGAGTGGACATAGTCGTCGTCATCTATCATTAACCTGGGCTGTGACTCTTTAAGCGTAGTATTTCTTTAGGAACCGACCGTTTATTGGCCTGATTTCACCATGCATATCCATGAATAGATAGGCTCCACCCTGGTAGAACTTGTCTATTATGTACGGGCATTCATAGTTCGGCTCGAATTTTCCCTGCTTGGCGCGATTGGGGATCATAGGCCTTTTGACCACTAGCACGAGTTCGCCTAGGCAGAATGTCCTCGGCCGGGTCAATCTTTCATATGAGCGCGTCATCTTTTCTTTATAAGCTTCTAGATTTTGTTGCGTTATGAGCCGGGTTTCATCAAGGGCATCAAGCTCCTCAAGCCGAAGGTGAGCATTTTCTTCGTCCGTCAGCTCGTAGTGGACAGCCACTCGTAGAGAGGGAAGCTCTATCTTGAGGGAGAGTACTGCTTCTGTACCGAATACCAACGCGTATGGCGTTGTGTTAGTGGCCGTCTTGAACGTAGTTCGATACGCCCAAAGAGCTTCTTGCAGTCTCTCATGCCAGTCCTTCTTACTTCGGGACACCGTCTTCTTCATGATCTTTGTCAAGGTCTTGTTGAAGGCCACGGCTAGACCATTAGCTCGCGGATTATAAACCGAGGAATATCTCCAGTCTATATTATGCTGCTGCGCGAAGCGACTAATCTTATGGTTTCTCTAGGCTGGCCCGTTATCGGAGATGATCCGTCGTGGAGTTCCAAACCGGTAAATGACGTGCGTCTTGAAGAAATAGAGGATATTCTCCGTCTTCACTTCTCTCAGCGGTACTGCTTCTGCCCATTTGGAGAAGTAATCAGTCGTCGCCAAGATGAAACGATGTCCCCTGGACGAGGCTGGTTCGATAGGGCCGATTATGTCAGTTCCCCACATTTCGAATGGCCAGCTAGCCACCGTTGGATGTAGTGGATTTGGATGCTGATGGATGAAGTCCCTATGGATTTGGCATGAGTGCCATTGCTTCGCATATTCGAGGCAGTCCTGAATCATCATGGGCCAGTAATAACCCATCCGTTTTATCTTCAACTTCATCTTCGGGCCTTCTTGGTGAGAACCGCAGAGTCCGTCATGAACTTCCTGAACGACTCTTTTCACTTCGTCAGGTCCTAGGAATCTCAACCACAGAGAATCAAAGACCTCTTGTATAGAGTATCATTGACGAAGGCGAAAGACAGAGCTCGTTTCATAAGCTGATGTCTTGAGGACGCATCTTCGGGCGTTCGACGGTATTTGAAGTAGTCTATAAAGACTTCTCTCCAATCCTCGGCCTTTTCCCGGTCTTTTATTTGCAGGGTCGACTGCTCAATTCAGTCCCTTTTCTTCGGATGATTCCGGAGATATTTCTACGGGGGCAAGCACCCGACGGCTTTGTACCACGATCTTTACGTCATCGAGGTTCTCATCAGCCAGTTCTTTAGCGAGCTTAGCTAGTGCATCTGCTTTACTGTTTTCCGCGCGCGGTATGCTTTCCAGCATATAGGAGGGATTTGAGTCAGTAATTGCTGTACTCTCTCGCCATACTTTACCAGTTCGGGTTTGCACGTTTGGTAATCGCCATTTACTTGACTGACGACCAGTTGAGAATCTCCGTATATAAGGAGGTTTTCAATTCCCATGTCGATGGCGATCTCGAGGCCTGCTATCAAAGCTTTGTATTCGGCTTCATTGTTCATCCTCGGCTCTGTTAAGGAGAAAGCAAAGCACATTATCCCTCCTTGTGGAGTTACGAAGATGAGGCCCACCCCCGATTTGATTATAGGGGTACTTTGTTTGCGCTTCTTCATGGAGGATGCTCCATCGAAATAAAGCTCCCATCGTGTATCACCACCTTCGATCGCGTCAAACGCATGTTCATCTGGCAGTTCGCAATTCAGAGGAGAATCGGCAGGTATCGGATGCTCAGCAAGGAATTCGGCGTTGGCCTGGCCTTTCACTGCCTTAAGAGGCTGATATGTTATTGAAAACTCCATCAAGAGTAGGGCCCATTTAGCGAGTCGTCCCGTCAATATGGCCTTTGACATCAAATATTTGAGAGGGTCCACTTTCGAAATGAGACGGACTTCATGCGCCAACGCATAGTGCCTGAGTTTTGTTATCGCAAAGATCAACGCTAGGCAGTGTTTTTCGATGGGAGAATAGTTGCTTTCTGCCCCCAGTAGAACTCGACTCAAATATTAGAGTGCTCTTTCTTTCCCTTGGTCATTCTCTTGCGCCCATAATGCGCCCAAAGAACCTTTGAGGGCGGTCGTATAGAGAATGAGGGGCTTTCACTTGACCGGAGCAGCCAGCACTGGCGGATTCTGCAGGTACTGCTTGATTTCGTCCAGCGCGCTCTGGCATTTGTGATACCAAACGAAAGGGGATCCCTTCTTCATCAGGTGGCTGTAAGGGCGGCATTTCCCAGAGAGATTGGCTATAAACCGCCGGATATACGCGAGCTTTCCTTGGAGAGACCGCAATTGTTTGAGAGTCCTTGGCGGGGGCATCTCCATGATCGCCTTGATCTTTGATGGATCTATCTCGATACCTCGGTGTCGGACGATGAATCCCGGGAATTTGCCCGAGGAGACCCCGAATGCGCATTTGAGAGGGTTCATCTTCAAGTTGTATTGCCGAAGACGTTGAAATACGATCTTTAGATGCTCGAGATGTTCCTCGTATGATTTGCACTTAACCACGAGGTCGTCTATATACCATTCGACGATTTCATGTATAAGGTCATCGAAGATCTTCGTCATAGCCCTTTGATAAGTGGCACCGACGTTTTTTAGACCGAAGGGCATCACCTTGTAGCAGAATATGCCTAGCGGAGTCCTGAAGGCGGTGTGCTTCTGGTCTTCGGGATGCATCTTTATCTAGTTATATCCTGATGAGCCGTCCATGTAATTCCACGTTACCTCTCCCGGTTCTTTCGGGCTTGCGGAAACGGTGAAAAATGATTTTTAGGTTATGGTAACATGGACTATAAAACACGGATCTTTGCTAAACTACACACTAGCAACTAACTAGAGCTTTACCAACACGGTTAGGGGTTATACCTCAACTTGAACTCCTTCTCTTGGACTCCTTGTGGTGATCGGATGGTTCTCTCCTCGTCGCCTTCTCTTGCCGAAGATGGATCCACCTGAGGGTCTCTACCTTGAGCTCCTTCCTCGAACTTGAGAAAACTAAAGTGTCCGGCTTGCTAGACCTTCAACCTTAAGATGAGTAGACAGTGGCTTTGGGTGTTTTATCTCAAAGGAAATGTTTCTCAACATATGAGATGAATTTTTCATGAGCTAGAGGAAGAGGAAGAAGAAAGGATGAGAGAGAATGAGAATGAGAGAATGATAGAGTTTTTACAACCATAACAAATATATATGAATTAATCAATTAATAAAATTAATCAAAAAGGAAAAAGTTGATGGTGTGTTGAAATGACCATTATCATTTCACAATAAATAAGTTTTGCAAAGATCAAAGAGCATCTTTGCTTGAAATGATGATGGTCAACTTTTCAACCTTGGTCAACAAGTCAACCTTGGTCAACAAGTCAACAACCCTAACCATAACTAAATTTCCTTTAATTAATATTATTAATTGATATATCACATATTCATTAGGGTTTGAAAAAAGATAACTGTCACCTGTGCATACACACCCGTTCCAAAACCCTAATGAAAATCCTCTTCCTCCGCCTCAAACAACTGTGCATACACACCCGCATTCGTGTTCCGAGGAACACGAATACAATGAGATAAAATTAACCCCAAAACATATACTAGGATCTGGCTCAAACCAGAGCCCGTTAGTAATGACTGCCCGGACACCAAACGTGCACAAGTGCGCGGATGTGAACAAACCCTGTCGCAAAACCATGCGACCTCTACTCTGTTTTGCCCAAAGGCGAATAACCCTCTGTGTGGGAATCTAAAGACTCGACACTACGCTGGCAGTGGGTTTAACCACAGACTGCAAGCGGCACTAGCTGTACGTAACGGCCTCCAGGTAGATGCCGATAAGAAGACTGATGAGGCGAACCCATCCGAACTCCTACTGAGCCTGTATGTGACAATCTCCGTACAGTCCGGTCTGTTCGTCTGATAATATCGCATGGCGGGCCTAGGGGGGTGGTAAACGTCAGTCCCCTAATAGCGGTACAAGTCGTGTCGGAGTGTATCCCAGAACACCCTGAGATAACAATGGAAACCTACCAGTATATCTCGCTTGCCCTGGCCAGGGACGACAATGTGTAATGGCTCTCCTAGACACAGCGCGATATTAACTCCCAATACCGGGAGAGACAAATCCTATCTAACCGTCACTGCTTCCAAGTGCTTCAGAACTGCACCCAACTACTACCTGTTTGCACGACTCCTTTGAGCCGTGGTAGGGTAGTAATCACAGTACAGTGGGAACACACTCGAGGCGAAGTGACAGTGTCAAGTCAGCGGACTAAGCTGTACTCATGTCACCTGGGAACTGATAACTGAAGATAGGTATAGTACCAACCAACAGCTCCCGACAAGTCCTGTCCAGTGTACTCGTAACCTAACGAGCTCCCGCATACTATCTCAAGTACGACGTACTGACGGCTGTGGGACAGACCGTCTCCCGTGCTGGGATGAGAAGCGCATACGCTAGTCTACTCCGGAGTATCGATGCCCTGTCTCGATAGTCTTATGACCAGGGACCTGCATAAGGATGTGCTTGTAGATTACCCAGCCCCCACGAGTGTGACTGCCATCACAACACTGGTAATCAAGCAAAGATCCTAAGGGCTCCACTAATGTGTATAGGCAATATGTTAAAAGAAACATATGTACACACATTGAAGTAGAAACAAACCAAGTAGCATACTACTATTTTGAGCAAGATTGTCTATACAATGGTGAATATCCCAAGCTTCCATTAAGTAATATACAAACTAGTATGATACAGTAATGGCCTCTAGGGCATATACACTAACAATCTCCCACTTGCACTAAGGCCATGTACTGGCGTATCGAAGACCTATCATCTCGATCAGCCGCTCGAACTGAGTCTGGGGCAAGGCCTTCGTGAATGGATCTGCAGTGTTATCTTCTGATGCAACCCTCCGAACCTCAATCTCCCGGCGATCCACGATCTCCCTGATCTGGTGATACCGCCTTAAGATGTGTCTGGATTTCTGATGGGACCTGGGTTCCTTCGCTAAAGCAATAGCCCCATTGTTGTCGCAATACAGAGGTATTGGATCAACAATGGACGGAACCACCTGAAGTTCTTTCAAGAACTTCCTCATCCAGACGGCTTCTTTTGCGGCATCAGATGCAGCGATATATTCCGCTTCCATTGTCGAGTCAGCAACGGTTTCCTGTTTGGAACTCTTCCAACACACCGCCCCTCCATTGAGGGTAAAGACAAAACCCGACATGGACTTGGAATCATCCTTGTCACTCTGAAAGCTGGTGTCAGCAAAGGCCTCAATCTGGAGGTCTTTTCCTCCATACACCAAGAACATCTCCTTAGTCCTTCTCAGGTACTTGAGAATGTTCTTTACCGCTATCCAGTGCTTCTCCCCAGGGTTTGACTGATACCGGCTTACCACACTCAGTGCATAAGCTACATCTGGTCTGGTACAGAACTTCGCATACATTATAGAGCCTACCGCAGAAGCGTAGGGTATAACAGACATGCGATCCCTTTCCAAATCAGTCTTGGGAGACAACTCTTTGGAGAAGGTGATCCCGTGACAAGCCGGTAGAATACCGCGCTTGGAATCTTCCATACTGAATCTTTTCAGTATGGTGTCGATGTACCTGGACTTTGAAAGTCATAATATCCTCTTGGATCTATCACGATGGATCCGGATCCCCAGAATATAAGAGGCATCACCCAGGTCTTTCATGGAGAACCTGTGTGACAAGAATATTTTGACAGATTGTAGCATAGGAATGTCATTTCCTATCAAGAGAATGTCATCCATGTATAAAACGAAAAATACGACAGTTCGTGCTACAAATCTACTATAGATGCATGGTTCATCTGGATTTTTGATAAAGCCAAATTCTTTGACCGTCTCATCAAAACAGATGTTCCAACTTCGCGATGCCTGCTTTAGTCCACAAATGGACTTAAGCAACTTGCACACCTTTCCGCTACTCCCACTCTGAATGAAACCCTCTGGTTGGTCCATATAGACACACTCCTCTAAATTTCCATCTAGAAAAGCGGTCTTTACGTCCATCTGCCAGATTTCATAATCGTGGAAGGCAGCAATGGCAAGAAGGATCCGAATGGATTTCAGCATAGCCACTGGAGAAAAGGTTTCGTCATAGTCCAAACCAGGTCTTTGATGAAAACCCTTTGCAACAAGTCTAGCCTTATAGGTCTTAACCTGTCCATCTACACCAATCTTCCTTTTGAAGATCCACTTGCATCCTACGGGTTTTACCCCATCTGGAGCAACGTCCAAAGTCCATACTTTGTTGGTGTATATGGACTCCATCTCGATCCACATTGCATCCAGCTATTTTACCGAGTCAACGATCTGAATGGCCTGCTGGAAGGTAGTCAGCTCATCATAATTAATGATGCAATCCTCTCTATCCCCATCTATGAGAAAACCGTAGTATCTCTCGGGTAGATGAGATTGCCTACTACTCCTGCGGAGCGGTGCAGGAATGTCCTGTTCTTTCGAACCTTCTGGTTCTACTAAGCTTTCAGTAATAGTCTGTGGTTCTGGAATTTCTTCCAGTTCTATTGCGCTCCCACTGGTTTCCTTTTCTAAGAACTGGTGTTCTAGAAAGTGGGCATTACGAGAAACAAAGACCTTTTGTTCCTCTGCGTAATAGAAAAGATACCCCCTGGAGTTCTTTGGGTATCCCACAAACTTGCACAGTACTGAGCGTGCCTCGAGTTTGTCTGCATGCTGCTTTTTGACAAAAGATGGACATCCCCAGATCTTTAGATATTGAAAATAGGGTTTCTTCCCACTCCATATCTCATATGGTGTGGTAGGCACAGTCTTAGTCGGAACTCGGTTCAAAAGGTATGCAGCTGATTCTAGTGCATATCCACAGAATGATCGCGGTAACTCAGCGTTACTCATCATGGAACGTACCATATCCAATAGGGTTCGGTTCCGTCTCTCCGATACACCGTTATGTTGCGGAGTGTATGGAGGAGTAAGCTAAGAGAGAAGTCCATTCTCTTTTAAGTAATCCAGGAACTCGGCACTTAAGTATTCACCACCTCGATCAGATCTTAGTGTCTTGATACTTTTGCCTGTTTGTTTTTCTACTTCATTCTTGTATTCCTGGAACTTTTCAAAGGGTTCAGATTTATGCTTCATTAAGAAGACATGTCCGAACCTTGAAAAATCATCCGTAAAAGTAATGAAGTAAGAATAACCGCTTCGCGTATGTGTAGACATTGGACCGCACACATCGCTGTGTATGAGCCCCAAGAGCTCGCTTGCTCTTACTCCGTGTCCAGTGAACGGAGTCTTTGTCATCTTTCCTTTGAGACAGGATTGACAAGTTGCATATGAATGATATTCGAATGGATCCAAATATCCTTCTGTATGTAACTTCGTCAACCTTCTCTCATTGATGTGACCCAGTCTACAATGCCATAAGAAAGCATGATTGATTTCTGGAGACTTTCTTTTTTGTCTATTCTGGACATTGAAAATCTGTGGTTGGTTTAATACGTATATACCATTGTTTAATGTACCCGACCCAATCAAAACTTGATTAAGGTGAATGTTCACAACATTACTTACAAATGCAAATTCATAACCTTCTTTAGATAATAAAGATACAGATACGATATTACAGGTTGCATTGGATACAAAATAACAATCACGCAAAACCAAAACATTTCCATCTGACATTCCCAGGTGATAGTCCCCCACGGACTCAGCATCCATGCCAGCTCCGTTTGCAACTCTGAGGGTCATATCACCCGCCTTCAAAACCCTACGCCTTCTCACTGCCTGCAAAGAATTACAAATATGAGATCCTGATCCGGTATCCAATACCCAGGAAGTAGAGTTTATAGAAAGACAGGTTTCAATAACATACACACCTGAAGCTGAAGCCGCAACTTGCTCCAGATACTGGTTTCTGTCCTTCCAAGCCCTGCAATCCTTTTTCCAGTGTCCACTCTTATGACAGTAAAAGCATTCTTCGTTTCCCACAAGCTTTCCCTCTACCTTTGTTGCCTCTGCCTTTCCCTTCGTATCCACTTTACTAACACCGCCCCTTGGTTTGGCGGGGGCTTTCTTCTTCTTTCTCTTGGCTTTCGCCTTGGACTTAGAAGAGGAAGGTCCTCCTACAAACAAAGTGGATGTTTCCCTATCTTTCTGTAGGATGCCCTCTGCACTTCTCAACATGTTGAGGAGCTCCGGAAGTTCAACCTCTTTTCCTTGCAAGTTGAAGTTCAGGATAAACTGGGCGTAAGTGGAAGGAAGGGACTGGAGAATCAAGTCCGTATAGAGCTCGTTCTCTAATGTGGTCCCAAGGTCCGCGAGCTCTTCAATGAAGCCAATCATCTTAAGCACGTGTTCCGCTACCGATGATCCGACGGCCAATTTTGTCGAAAATAACTTTTTCGAGACTTCGTATCTGGCGATACGGGATTGCTCTCCATACAGTTCTTTTGTATGAAGAAATATGGATTCCAGGTCCATATTCTTGTGCCTCCTCTGATGTTTATTGTCCATAGAGGCAAGCACGAGGCACTTGGCCTTCGCACAGTCGATCTCCCATGTCTTACGGATTTCTATATCCGCGACGCTGGAGGTGGGACCTGGGACAGAGGGAGCTTTTGTGGTAAGGAGATACCCCAACTTGTCGTAAGTGATTGCCATTTTGACATTCCTGAGCCAATCTTTGTAGTTTGGCCCTGTCAGTATATTTTTATCTAGTAATAACTTAAGTCCGGTCATGTCGATTGGTCGCTACAATTAGGAGAGAAGAAGAAACACTTTAGTATTATGCTCTTGCAAGTTTAGAGTGGTTTTTAGTTTGTCTAAACAGGATGGCTCCCACTGTCTCTTGAATCCCTCCTCAAACCATAAAGGAAGAATTAGTCGGGATCAAACTCACCGTACAATACTTGCTTAACCGTTCAGCCAGGCCAGTTTCGGTACTTCGAGGGAGGTTTTCCAACGCTTTCGCGAAGTTCCTTAATTAAATAACCTCTTTTCTCTGGGGGCATAGCCCCGCTAACACCTTTCTAGACACTTACTAGGTTTATAGCATTGATCGTTAAGTGAGAAATTTCGCGAGGAGTAGCATATGCTCACAGTAGGATCAGGATCCAAATATCATCGCGTGACAAAACTGAAGGAATCCTACCAGAATCATCACACTCCAAATGGTATGCAGCGCTAGCAAGTTTCAGTTTCTTTTGAAACTCTCGATGTGGATTTTTGCCCCATGCTCTTATGACCTTGGCATGAGATCAAAATGTCATAAGTCACATGTCAAGTTCTACCCATCATTATCCAGGTTAATTTGAACCCACCCGTACCTACCCTTGACGTAAGCCAAAATGGCAGTACGACTGTCTCAAACCAACGCATTCTATCTACGCAACAGATAAATATCCGGCAGCTACCAATCACTATGCCTTGGCGTGAGGTCAAAATACATAGCTTGAATACTACCGAATATTTAACTGAAATGATGGAGGGCTATGAATGGTTTTGGCGAAACCGTGAATGTAGTGAACTTGATATAATCGATGGAACGAGATAGCTTTTAAAAGGAGTGGTTCAAGCTCCGCATTTAAAAGTTGGTTTTTGAAAAGAACCGAATGGTTTTGAAAGTGTTCCAACGAATTTTACTTGGTTTATTTTCTTGCATTAATTTTAATGCGTCCCGTCATTTAATCCTACCATTGCAGAAAACAACGAAAATATGGCGTACGCTTATGCCATCCGCATTCGCCACGGGGTCCCGTCATCACCCGTTAGGTTACTTAACTAACGACAGAGTGGGGGCTGGACTAGCGCGGATGCAAAACATAAGCAACGCCTAAATAGATATCATATATAGATATATACACATTCGTCAGATGCAATGATAGCCATTCCAGATCACAAATGAATACATTGGATATACTAGGAATCCGCATTCCGTTCGAGCCTGTAACGAAAATCGGATTACACGGTCGCGATGAATAGCCAATACCCCACCCTAGACCCCTACGGGTGCGGCAAACTACCCGCCAAGTACCCGAAGCGAAGCAACCTCCCTCAACGACGTGAGTAGGCCACTTGGCACTTCGAGATACCCAGTAGTTTGTGTACCCCACCTTGGGTCTATCCTAGGAGCAAAAACAGTAAAAAGAAATTATACAATGACGTCTACAAACTCATCCCGGATGTGCGGCATAAAAATAATATTACATCAAATTTACATATTACATGAATTGAAAGATAAAGAAAAAACTCTCATCTCACAACCCCCGGCTATTCATCCGCGACAATCCAACGAATTCATATACACATACCATCAACATTACAGATCACAGATATGTATAACCCTCACTAAACGACGTATAGAGATTAGCAAACGTTTAATACATATATAACATTACAGATACAACCCATTAGCTAAAGTCTACAGAAAATCGATCAAAATGTGGATTTGTAACCACCCGAAAAACAAATTTGTTCTCTGGAAATTCTGGGCAGAAACAAACCATCCTAAAAATCACAAAATACCAACACAACAACACTGCAGGAGAAACGATCCACGGCCGAGTCAACTTGGCCGCGGATCCGCGGTGAGTTGGCCGACTCACTGGATTGTTTTTCTTGCTTGTTCTATAAAAAATACCTGAGCCGATTTTTAGTACATGATTTATTATTTTTTGAGCAGAAATAAAAATCGGCAGAAACTTGAATTTTTCGGGGTGTTTTGCGGTTTTTTGTCCGATCGAAATTCTAGATACTTTGCTAACATGCTAGGGTATGTTTAGCTAGGCTCTGATACCACTGTAAGTCCACGTTACCTCTCCCGGTTCTTTCGGGCTTGCTGAAACGGTGAAAAACGATTTTTAGGTTATGGTAACATGGACTATAAAACACGGATCTTTACTAAAATACACACTAGCAACTAACTAAAGCTTTACCTACTCGGTTAGGGGTTATACCTCAACTTGAACTCCTTCTCTTGGACTCCTTGTGGTGGTCAGATGGTTCTCTCCTCGTCGCCTTCTCTTGCCGAAGATGGATCCACCTGAGGGTCTCTACCTTGAGCTCCTTCCTCGAACTTGAGAAAACTAAAGTGTCCGGCTTGCTAGACCTTCAACCTTAGGATGAGTAGAGAGTGGCTTTGGATGTTTTATCTCAAAGGAAATGTTTCTCAACACATGAGATGAATTTTCCTTGAGCTAGAGGAAGAGGAAGAAGAAAGGATGAGAGAGAATGAGAATGAGAGAATGATAGAGTTTTTACAACCATAACAAATATATGTGAATTAATCAATTAATAAAATTAATCAAAAAGGAAAAAGTTGATGGTGTGTTGAAACGACCATTATCATTTCACAATAAATGAGTTTTGCAAAGATCAAAGAGCATCTTTGCTTGAAATGATGATGGTCAACTTTTCAACCTTGGTCAACAAGTCAACCTTGGTCAACAAGTCAACAACCCAAACCATAACTCAATTTCCTTTAATTAATATTATTAATTGATATATCACATATTCATTAGGGTTTGGAAAAAGATAACTGTCAACTGTGCATACACACCCGTTCCAAAACCCTAATGAAAATCCTCTTCCTCCGCCTCAAACAACCGTGCATACACACCCGCATTCGTGTTCTGAGGAACACGAATACACTGAGATAAAACTAACCCCAAAACATATACTAGGATCTGGCTCAAATCAGAGCCCGTGAGTAATGACTGCCCGGACACCAAACATGCACAAGTGCGCGGATGTGAATGAACCCTGTTGCAAAACCATGCGACCTCTACTCTGTTTTGCCCAAAGGCGAATAACCCTCTGTGTGGGACTCTAAAAACTCGACACTACGCTGGCATTGGGTTTAACCACAGACCGCAAGCGGCACTAGCTGTACGTAACGGCCCCCAGGTAGATGCCGATAAGAAGACTGATGAGGCGAACCCATCCGAACTCCTACTGAGCCTGTATGTGACAATCTCCGTACAGTCCGGTCTGTTCATCTGATAATATCGCATGGCTGGCCTAGGGTGGTAGTAAACGTCAGTCCCCTAATAGCGGTACAAGTCATGTCGGAGTGTAGTCCAGAACACCCAGAGATAACACTGGAAACCTACCAGTATATCTCGCTTGCCCTGGCCAGGGACGACAATGTGTAATGGCTCTCCAAGACACAGCGCGATATCAACTCCCAATACCGGGAGAGACGAATCCTATCTAACCGTCACTGCCTCCAAGTGCTTCTGGACTGCACCCAACTACTACCTGTTTGCACGACTCCTTTGAGCCGTGGTAGGGTAGTAATCAAAGTACAGTGTCAACACACTCGAGGCGAAGTGACAGTGTCAAGTCAACGGACTAAGTTGTACTCATGTCACCTAGGAACTGATAACTGACGATAGGTATAGTACCAACCAACAGCTCCCGACGAGTCCTGTCCAGTGTACTCGTAACCTAACGAGCACCCGCATACTATCTCAAGTACGACGTACTGACGGCTGTGGGACAGACCGTCTCCCATGCTGGGATGAGAAGCGCATACGCTAGTCTACTCCGGAGTATCGATGCCCTATCTCGATAGTCCTACGACCATGGACCTGCATAAGGATGTGCTTGTGGATTACCCAGCCCCCACGAGTGTGACTGCCATCACAACGCTGGTAATCAAGCAAAGATCCTAAGGGCTCCACTAATGTGTATAGGCAATATGTTAAAAGAAACATATGTACACACATTGAAGTAGAAACAAACCAAGTAGCATACTACTATTTTGAGCAAGATTGTCTATACAATGGTGAATATCCCAAGCTTCCATTAAGTAATATACAAACTAGTATGATACAGTAATGGCCTCTAGGGCATATACACTAACAGTCCATGAAGGAGAAGACTTCGTGAGTGGACGTATTGTTTATCATCAGTTCGATGACTGGCACTGGGAAATCATCTTTCGGGCAGGCTTTATTGAGATCCCGGAAGTCCACGCATATGCGCACTGTCCTATTTTTCTTCATCACCGGGACGATATTGGCGATCCAATCGGCATACTGAACCTCCTGAATAAACCCAGAGTTGATCAGCTTCTTGACTTCGGCATTGATGCTCATCTCAAGCTCGAGCCGCATTCTTCTCGGCGCCTGTTTGACTGGCTTGACGTCCGGGGATATTGCCAGTTTATGTACAGCAATTTCTGGATCTAGTCCTGGCATTTCAGAATAGTTCCATGCGAAGCAATATCTATGCTGTATAAGCACGTCTTTTAACGCAGCCACCCTTTCTTCAGATAGCAGCTCGCTGACAAATGTCGGTCGTGGGTCGTTCGCCGTCCCCAACTCAATTTTCTTGAGGTTATCTGCAGTAGTATGTATTTCATCTTCCTGCTCTTTCGGTGCTGGCGGAAATTCTGAGATCACCTCATCGTTGCTGTTTTCGAAGCACCAGGGAAGGCTATCCATATTCTCGGGCTCTTCTTTTGATATTGTTATCATGTGACAAGTACGAGCTCGCTTCGAAGACCGATGTGGGTCTGGTTCTGCTTTCGTGGCTTTGGGTTCGTGCCTCTGTGGTGGCGTTACCCTCTAGCTGTCAGACAGAGCGAACTTGCCGGGCTGATACTGATCTTCAACCCAGTTCTTGAAGGTGAAGCAGTCTTCGAGAGGATGCCCTATTACTCGGTGATAAGAGCAATAGTTTGGGTGTGAGACTTCGCCTGCTTGTTCGGGATGTTTAGACTCCGGCAGTGTAAGCATCTGGTATTTTATAGCTCGGTCAAGTATCTTCTTCGTCTTATCTCGAGGAAAAGAGTATGCTCGACTCATCTTCTTTACAAGGGACAGATCTGGACCGCTCGATTCCCGACTGCGTGGCTTCTTAGTCCCGCTTTGTTGCTGTCAAGCGCCTTTTTTGCTTTTCGACTTGTTTCTGCCTCTGCGTCGAGCCTTTTTTATAATAGGTTGACAGGGAGCGGCATTTTTATCTTTCACGGCCTGTTGGAGGAGGTGTTGCATTTTGGCTTTCTCATAGATGGCCATTTCGCGGTTATGGTCGTCTCGGACTTTTTGACCAGCTTCCCTTATAAGCCTGTTCATTTGTTCTTCGAATGACGGACTGGGCACCTTTGCATCAGGAATTTTTACTGGTTTAGGATTAGCGTCCTCCTATTGAGCATCCGCTTCTTCATTGAAGTCATGCACGACGTAGCAATTGTGGAGTAGCTCTCGTTTCTTGGACCGGATGTATCCAAACCCGATTGTTTCCATCCTCCCACTAGGCAACTTGTGTTGAGTTCCGGGGACGTTCCAGACCCTGTCATAAAATTTGGCTTTTCGAGCGTTCTGTTTGAAGGATATCCCCTGGCGTTTCAACAGCCTCTTCAAGCCTTCTGTATAATACCTAGGTAGACGGATGGGCTGAATCCTATCAAGCGTAGGATCCGCACCGTGCTAGATTTCTTTCTCCACTTTGGTTTCTTCAGAGCGGTAGAATAGAATTGCCTTTTCGCCTTCTCGCCTAGGAGGGACATAGAACGTCCGCAGCTCCTCTACAGTGTAGGTATCGAGCGCATCCAGTTCTTTATGATGTTTAGGTGGAACCATGGCGACTAGCAGATTTTGCTCTTCATCAGCGGATGTTTGTATTGAAGGCCGAGCAGAGAATACAGCATGGACCTCATCTTCCGAGTCACTACCAAAGATCAACGTAGGAGCGGATGGTCTTGGCTTGTTGTATTGGGGCGGGCCCGAATAAACTATCTCCTCTTCCTCCTCGGTATCACCCCCAAAGACAGGGATGGTGGCGTTAGCTTTGTTCTCCGGCTTATGACACCTCTCTGTGTCTTCGAAATCCGGTAAGAAGTATTTGGCATCTTCATATTTGCGGACTTCGTTCACGGAGAACGGGTTCAGTTCCCCCGTCACGGTATACTCGAGACCATCCTTAAAATATTTCATACACTGATGCTGTATAGAAGGGATGATGTTGTACTCGTGTAACCATGGTCGGCCGAGCAGAGCATTGTAGCATGTCTTGGCGTCTATGACGTGAAATTTAATATCTGTGACGAGCAGCCCAAAGCGTAGCGTCAGTATCACAGATCCAAGAGTTCGTGATGATTGAGAATCGAACCCGGAGATGGTGATCTTATCCCGAGCAACGTGCTGGACGCTCATGCAGATTTCCTTTAACACCCGCACGTTAAGGAGATTAACGGAAGATCCATTGTCGACCAGGATTTTTCCTATCTTTATGTCATGGCAATACCCTGAGACATAGAGGGGGCGATTGTGTTCGCACGTCCCAAGGAGAAGGTCCTCGTCACCAAAAGTGACATCGGCCGTGTGCACTTCTTCCAACTCATCCTTCATCTTTTCTTCGGCAAGGAAAGCTTGGAATTGCTCGGGGTCCTGTAGTGCCTTGATTAATGAATCCCTTGCTTCTTTTGATAGTAAAAGGGCATCAAGAATGCTGAGCTACGAAGGTAGCTTCCTCAAATGTGCCAGAACGTTGTAGTCCACTTTATTTTTCTTTGGCGGGTCTTTGGCAGTTAGCTCTTCCATGACTTGGTCATCCAGGGCGATATCCTCAGAGACCTTTTCTTTCCCTTTATCTTTTTTATTTGAGAGTCCGAGATTCTTTTCAGGTAGCGTACGATTACGCAGCCGGATGTTTTCGCAGACCTTCGGCTCTTCTTCTTTTCCCGAGGTGGACTCTTTAAAGAGGGGGTTAAGAGCCATTTCCTCGTCAGAGTCGCTCCCGAACGTAAGAACTTGCGATCCCCAGGCGTTAAACATGCGACAATCGCCGGTAGTTCTGTTAAGTCCCTCGGTCGTATTTTTCCGCTCCCGACGAGTTTTGCGCTTTTCCCGCTTAAAATGTTGTCGGTGAGCAACATATCCCTGCCACCATCTATTGAAAGCTTTGCACTCTTCGGTGGGGTGAGAAATCTTCCGATGATACAAACAGTAAGAAGGGTGCATTTCTGCTTCACCAGCAATATTTCCTTCACAGGGTGGTAGCTTCATACCTATTGATACGGCTTTAGCAAACCTTTTCCTCGTCTTGAATTTGCTTTTATCTGCGGTGGATGTATTTTGCTCCAGCGGGAGTGTCTCAACTCTTTCGTCAAGTAGCTGGCGCTTGGCCCTTTCAAATATGACCGCCTCGCGTTTCCAATCAGCTTTACTTTTCAACAGAGCTTCGTTGAGGAATGCGTCAATTGTTTCATCCGATGGCCCCAGAATTTCCGGTTTAGGATCTGCCCCCAGCTTCTCAGCGCAAGGAGTTTCCTCATCGTCTGTAAATGAGTGGGAGATCATATGACAGCTCGCCATGTATTGCTCGGATTCATCCGATGAGCTGTCTCCCTCATCTTCCTCTTGAAAGACGTGGTTGAGGAACTCTTGGAGTGTGATGGGAGTCCGTGCTTTCTGGTTGTACTCCTCCAGCGCGTCAATTTGTTTTTTCAGGCTCGTGCGCTTGTCGCCAGGCTTCACGGGATTTTTGGATTTCTTCTTCTTTTTCGAAGATTTCGACAGCTGGTTGTGAGTGCTTGGGCCACCACCATCGATCTTTAGAGTTGGGCGTGGCTTCAACAGCCCTTTAATGATCTGAGGTTCCAACGGGTTTTTCCACCTGATCGCTGGGCATGTTTGAAGATCGTTCAGCATCCTCTTTGTTTTGGCTGATAGCACAACCTCCCATGGAGCTTCTTCAACGAAGGAGCACGTTGCCCCCGGTGTATTCACCCTTTTATGGGTGTGAGGCTGCGGCGGGTTCACCTTCCATCTGTCGGACAACACGAACTTGCCCTGTTGGTACTGGTCTTCAATCCAATTTTTGAAGATGTGGCAATCCTCGATCGGATGACCCAGTACTCGGTGATAAGGACAGTAATTGGGATCATTGACGTCGTTTGGCTGTGACGGACGCCTTGGATCCGGCAGATTTATGAGTCGGTTGCGCAATGCCAGCTCGAACAGTCTTCTCGTTTTATCTCGAGGAAACGAGTAAGGACGTCCTAGCCTTTCCTCAAGGGGTACGCGCGGACGCATATTATTTTGACGGACCACCGGCTTCAAGTTGCTCGGCTGTTGTTGAGCATTGGCGACAACGATCGCTTTTCCCTTCCCCTTCTCGTTTCGAGAGTCCGGCATTGGAGGGGGCGGTCTATGGCCCATCTGGTCCATTTGAGATAGCTTGTCGATCAGGGCCTGGAAGGTAGTCGACTTGAAGAACATCATGAATTGAGATATGGTCGCCTGCGGATCGAGGGTTCCCACAAACATGCCCACTGCCGGAGCCTCTTCTATGCATTGCTCGCATTTTGACCATAAGTTCCGCCACCGTATCGCATATTGGACCCAGGTCTCGCCCGGCTTTACTCTCGCATTAATCAAAGCTATTATTGGAGTACGCTCACTGGCGCTTGCGAATCGCTGGGTAAACAGCAGCTCCATCTCCGCAAATGTCTTGATAGAGTCGTTTGGGAGCTCGGAGTACCACTCGAATGCTGTATCCGATAAGCTACCAACGAACTGGCGAAGCAACAATTTATCATCACCGCCGGTGTTACCGCAAAGCGCCCTGAACTGGGCAACATGCTGGTGGGGATTGTCCGTCCCCTTATAGACGTGTAATTTCGGTATTGTATAGCCTGGCGGGTACTTAATCTGATCGTACCAGCTCGGATATAGTCGTCCCGTTTTTACGACCTGACCGGCTGCTTCAGTCGCCTGATGAACCCGTATCTGCTGAGCTATATATTCGTCCAGGTCAGCTCTAGAGATTGTCTCCTCCTTGGCTGTTGACAGAGCCGGTGGAGGATTTGACGTTTCTCCCCTGTCGTCTTCAAGGACGATCGAAGGATCTTCAGCAAGAGGATCTTGTTGGATCATCATACCCATCATGTCCTAGAACAGGAGGGCCATTCGCTTTATGTTGGCTTCTTGTTCCGCAGCCTCTTTATCTTTCTTTTCCAGTATCCTGCGAAGGAATGCAGCGTCAGTTTCTTGTTCCTGGCGTTGATGAGAGGACGCTTCGGGGCTTTCTTTTGGGCCAGTGAGTGCGGCCATCGCGTTCATCATTTCTTGGAGCTTCTACTGTTGCTTCTGAGCTTTAGTCACTGACCGTGTAAGCGGTCTATGACCTATAGATGTACGGCTGTCCTCTTTACCAGACGCCATGTAGATGGTATGGACTACAATGCCCTCGGACTTAGGGCGTTTGGGCTCACCGCCTTTGGAATTTGCCGCAGGCCTGGGGACCTTCTCCGGCCTTCTTCTTTTGTGGGCCGTCGAAGTTGAGGGGGCCGTTGCCGCAGGCACCCAAGTAGTTGTCGTCCTTTGCTGTTTGACAGGACGGTTCTTTTCTTCCTGCACTTTCGCCCTTTTCTGCCGGCGAGAGGGATCTTGGTCGATTACGGACTCTTGAACCCTCCGCCAGACCTTATAAATTTTGGAGGACAGCCGTTGATGGGGCTGCTCTAGCTTTGTTTCTGTAACCCTCTCCGCAGGTGGAGGAGATCTTTTTAGCGTGGCAGTCGGAGAGTTCTTGCATACCCTCCTTAGTGGTTCAAAGCTGTTCCCAGTTGGAACAGCAGCATTAACTTCCACCACTGGAGCAGGTAGGGTTAGCCCTGAGGGGGAGTTGCCCCCGGCCTTCCTTACTCTGCGCCAGTAGCGACGTCGAGCGTGACGAGCTGTTGGGGTTTGCTCGGCGATAGGGATAGTTTCGTCTTTCCCCCTATCCGGATGAGGCGCCGCTGGTGCCAGCCTCTTAAAGACTGATGTTGTCTTTTCAGTAGTGGTATCCAATCTGTCAAAGACAGATCTTCAAGCAGGAATGGGAGCCGGAACAGTCAGCCTTGAAAAGACCGACTCTCTAGCAGGAGAAGCCATCTTGACGACTTCAGGAATAGAGATGGTTGTCTTCTTCGCGATGGCCAAGTCAAGGGTTATGGGCTTCTTGGCGGGCCCATCGGAGTTCTGGTTCAGTCTGGTAAAGACAGAGGCTGCCGGCTTGGTATTGGACGACCCGTTGAAAGGGGCCGTGGTAGTAGCGAGCCAATCGAAGACCGACTTCTTATGCGCTTCCGATGCGGGCACTGGAATAATGAAGCTTTATGGCGGGAGCATGGTCCCGAAAAACAGACCGTTGGTGGCCTGAGTTACTTGTTCCATCGGCATGGCAAGGATGGAGGCCGCTTGAGACCCATAGGCTACACCTCCTGGTGAGGCGGAGCGTTGGTTGCACTTGCATTTGGAGCAGCTCGAGCAGTTGGATACCATTGATGCTTGATTTCTGCACCAGGCAAAAGACCAAATCTTAGTAACTTGAAACCCTAGGGCAACCATTAACAAACCACGATTCGTTCGCGAAGACGACACACGAAGTGTGGAGTGGAAAGAGGAAAAGGTCCCACCGGGCGTGCCAGAATCTGTTCCCCTCCGAATGGCGGCCAGGACATAGACGTCTTGCCTGAGATTCGGGGAAGATGTTATTTGGTTTTATCCGCCCAACTCTCCGAAGATGCCAAGTTGATTTATGGCACCGTGTATCGGAGGTTTAGACGGATGCGGCCGATGTAACAGACTTCGTCAGATTCGCCATCGCTTGAGGGGTTTTTGATTGTGGGGACGCTCTTCCCTGCAGGCGCAAGCCCCTGCAATTAATTACGCTACCGCATCGCGGTAACCACTTTCTCCTTCTCCAGAATTTCACTTCGTGTCGTGTGTGTTTGTTTTGTTTATGAAGGCCCGTGGATTGTATACGGAGAATAAGTTATGCCGTCGCCCGTTGGACGTGGCTTAGTCCAAATCCGTATTTCTTAGATTTGGGTTTGGTATTTTAGTTTAAGGATACGTTAGCCATATTGAGGCTAAGATCAACTTAAACGTTCGTTAAGGATATGTTAGTCTGATTTGAGACTAAGATCAACTTAACGGAAAGAGCATTTAGGGAGCTCTATTGTTCCAGTTTAGAGACGTAGTGATCCATTTAATATATGGCCGTCGGGACCCTTCACCTCTCTGACGACGTTGAAAGATTACAACGACAGGTGTCAGAGGAGTTCGGAGATGTACCCTTGAACCAAAGTTGATTGGGGGTCTTATAGTCCAATTTGGGACTAAAGTCTGTTTGAATGTTTAAGGATACGTTAACCATATTTGAGGCTAAGATCAACTTAAACGGGATCGTTTAGATCCGACAAAAGAGCGTTTAGGGGCTCTATTGTTCCAGTTTAGAGACATAGTGGTCCATCATTCCCATTTTGGGGACGAATGCTGGTTTAAGGACGCATTAGACCGTGAGTTTATGGACGCATTAGTCCAACAACAAATACGTTAGTCCGTGAGTTTAAGAACGCATTAGTCCATGAGTTTAAGGACGCATTAGTCCATGAGTTTATAGATGCATTAGTCCGTGAGTTTAAGGACGCATTAGTCCATATCAATGTGTGGTTGTCGGGACCCGTCACCTCTCTGACGTCGTTGAAGGATTACAACGATAGGTGTCAGAGGAGTTTAGATATGTACCCTTGAACCGGATGTAAATTGATTTAAGAGAGCAGTCTTGCTCGGTCAATTTAATTTGAGGACTTACGGCCATGATTGGGCTAAGTCCAGTTGAGAATATTCAACGTTTTTATGTTTTGCCTATTAGGCCTGTGCTAGGGCTTTGCCCCTGTTTAATAATGCACTGCATTTTCTTTTGGCCTGCTAAGCCTTTTTGATTTGGGCTCTGTCCCTTTTAAATGATGCACAGCATCTGTTTTGTTTGGGCTCTGCCTTTTTTAAAATAATGCATTGCATTTTATTAGGCCTGTTAGGCCCTTTTTAATTGGGCTTGGCCCTTCTGTAAATAATGCAGTGCATTAATCAAACTGACAGTGGCCATGTGGCCTGTCAGGTGCTTTGCGCCAATTAATGAGCGCAAGAACATGTGGAGGTGACACGTATCACGCTCTGGTGAGCGCAAGCGCAGTGCGCTGCGCTGTTGCGCTGCTGACACGTGGCGTGCTCTGGTGAGTTGCGCCAATTTAAGAGAGCAGTGCTCTATTTTAAAAGCGCATAGCGCAAGTGGTCTTGGAGTTGACACGTGGCACTCCCTGGTGGCTTGCGCCAACCCAGGAGCGCAACAGTGCAGATTTGCTAGAGCAAGGCACTGTTTTAATATCTTGATCCAATTTTGGATTCAAGAAAAGAATCTTTAAGATTCCAGAGCCAATGGTTCATAAAAAAGGCAATGCCTTTGTTATTTATTATATTTTTATTGGAGACCTTTGATCTTGTTTTTAGATCAATGATCTATTCAGAAGAAATTCTTCTTTTTATAAAGGTTTACCTTTTTCTTTTTCTGAGTTCTTCTCAAAATTCTTTAGAGTTCACCCTTTGTTTCTGTGTTTTTGTCTCTCTATGTTATGTTTTGGAGTTGGGGTCTAGGGGCCTTTATATAGTGCCCATTAATTTGTTAAAGTTGTTAAAGAGATTATTCTCTGAGTGATTTGGGGAATTTTCCCCACCGTTGGATCTTTGATCTAAGAGCTTCTGTTTTATAGAAGACAATCTTCTTGTTTTAACAAGAACAGAAAGATCTTACTGGAATTTTAATTCTGTTTGGCGCAAATGCGCCTGCGCTCGACACGTGTCGCGCAGCGCAGAGCGCAGCGCCACCGTGCTAGCGCATCTGCGCTGACACATGTCGCGCAGCGCATCTAAAGCGTTGCTTCTTTTAATTTTGTTTTAAATAGAGCCTTTCTCTGATTGGGTGCGCTGCCTTGGCCGCTGCGCTGACGTATCAGCTTTTGACACGTGGCGCGTAGCGCAACGAAATTGAAGCGTTGCTTCAAATTTTTGAATTTTTGAAATTCAAACAGAGCTTTGCTCTGATTGGGGGAAACACTCACAAACCGACATGAAAGTTCTGTAATTCCGTATTTTTGGTTTCAGTTGGGCTTGGTCTAGATTTCTATCATTATAGGGGCTCTAAGGTCCTCAATAAGGCTCAAGTTCACCAACACAACTCAAATAAAACCTTGACCCTCTCTAGAATTTTCCAAAGTGCACAAAACTACACGAAATCGATTTTAATCTTGAATAGAGGCTAAAGCAATTGAAATACTATTCTATTTGTGAAGGGATTACCTCATTTGATACTCATGAATCCCCAAGATCATCAAAATCTGAATTTTCTTGGTCCAATGTGCTTCCCTTGAGCTTGTGCAAGTTTTTAATGAAATGGGTATGGGGTTTTGGTGAATATTTCATATAGGGTCATGAGGGTAGAAGATGGGGTTTGAAGAGGAAGAAGGAGAAGCAAAGAAATGGTGGGGGAAATGAATTGAGGCAGCCCATCTCTCTCCCTCTCAATTATTCTCACTTCTCTCTCTCACTAAAAGCTTACCTACTCTAATCATTATGTTCCCTTTGAATTTTCTTTTTCCTTTTCCTTTCTTTTCTCTTTTTCTTTTAAAAAGCCATGTATGATAAACTTAAGGAAAAATCCATGATAGAAAAATGTAACAAGTATGAAAAATATGACATGTGCATGTCATGTACACAAAACACGCTTAATGCGCGATTAGCGATATCTAATCGCGATTAGCACAAAATTAGTGTATAATAAATCATAAAATTTCATAATTTTCTTAAATCGCATAAAACACCCTCTTTTCAGTAATTTCTATAATTTTCCAAATTTTCCCAATTTATCGGTATTTAATTATACCGCCCTATTAAAATATTCATTATATTTATTATTTAATTATAAAAATTCCCAAAAATAATATTTTATTTTTCTGAAATGTTACATTGGATGACACTGTTTCGATGGGCCCAATTATGTTGGTTCCCCACATTTCGAACGGCCAGCTTGCTACTGTCGGGTGGAGCGGATTTGGATACTGGTGGATGAAGTCCCCATGAATTTGGCACGAGTGACACTGCTTCGTGTATTTGAATAAGTCTTGAATCATCGTGGGCCAATAGTAGCCCATCCTTTTGATCTTCAGTTTCTTCTTTGGTCCAGCTTGATGAGAACCGTAGAGTCTGCCGTGAGTTTCTTGGACGACTCTCTTGGCTTGTTCCGATGCCAAGCATCTTAGTCACAGAGAGTCAAACGATCTCTTATATAGAGTATCATTGACGAAGGCGAAAGACAGAGCTCGTCTCATGAGCTGATGTCTTAACGACGCGTCATCGGGCGTTCGATGGGATTTGAAGTTGTCTATAAAGGCTTCTCTCCAAGCCTTAACCTTTTCTCGGTCCTCTATCTGTAGGGCCATTTTCTTTGTCGCTTCCTTTTCTTCATACGACTCCGGGGATATCTCTGTTGGTGCAAGAACCCGACGGCTTTGCACAACGATCCTTACGTCATCGAGGTTTTCGTCAGCTAGTTCTTTGGCGAGTTTGGCTAATGCATCCGCCTTGCTATTTTCTGTATGCGATATGCTTTCCAGAATGTAGAAGGGGATTTGAGTCAGTAGTTGTTACACTCTCTCGCCGTATTTCACTAACTCTGGTTTGCACGTTTGATAGTAGCCGTTTACTTGACTAACGACCAGCTGGGGGTCTCCGTATATGAGGGGGTCTTCGATTCCCATATCGACAGTGATCTCAAGACCTGCTATCAAAGCTTCATATTCTGCTTCATTGTTTGTCCTCGGCTCTGTTAGGGAAAAGAAAAAGCACATTATCCCTCATTGTAGAGTCACGAAGATGAGGCCTACCCCAGATTTGATTATGGGGGAGCTGTGCTTTTGCTTCTTCATGGAAGATGCCCCATCGAAGTAGAGTTCCTATCGGGTATCACTCCCTCCTTTCTCCCTGTCGATCGTGTCAAATGCGTGCTCGTCTGGAAATTCGCAATTTAAGGGTGAATCGGAAGATATCGGATGCTCAGCAATGAAGTCGGCGATGGCCTGGCCTTTCACTGCCTTGAGGGGTCGATAGCTTATCGAGAACTCCATCAAGAGAAGGGCCCATTTAGCGAGCCGTCCCGTTAGTATGGCTTTTGACATCAAATATTTAAGAGGATCCACTTTTGATATGAGATGGACCTCATGCGCCAACTCATAGTGTCTGAGCTTCGTTATCGCGAAGATTAACGCCAGGCAGTGTTTCTCGATAGGGGAGTAATTGTTTTCTTCCCCCGGGAGAAATCGACTCAAATAGTAGAGGGCTCTCTCCTTCCCTTGGTCGTTCTCTTGTGCCCATAATGCGCCTAAAGAACCTTCAAGGGCGGTTTTGTATAGGATATGGGACTTTCTCTTGACCGGAGCGGTCAGTACTGGCGGATTCTGCAGGTATTGCTTGATTTCGTCCAATGCACTTTGGCATTTGCGATCCCAAACGAACGGTGTCCATTTCTTCATTAAGTGGCTGTAGGGCGGCATTTACCGGAGAGATTGGCTATGAACCGCCGGATATACGCAAGCTTTCCTTGTAGAGACCGCAATTTCTTGAGAGTACTTGGCGAAGGTATTTCCATAATCGCCTTGATCTTTAATGGATCTATTTCGATACCCCGGTGTCGGATGATGAACCCCGGGAATTTTCCCGAGGAAACTCCAAATGCGCATTTGAGAAGGTTCATCTTCAGATTGTACTTCCGAAGACGCTGGAATACTATTTTCAAATGCTCCCAGTGTTCCTCATATGATTTACTTTTTACCATGAGGTCATTGATATAGCATTCGACGATTTCATGTATGAGGTCATCGAAAATCTTCGTCATGGCCCTCTGATAAGTAGTGCCGGCGTTCTTCAGACCGAAAGGCATCATTTTGTAGCAGAATATGCCCAGAGGAGTCCGGAAAGCGGTATGCTCCTGATCTTTATTTGATTGTACCCTGATGAGCCGTCCATGAAGGAGAAGACTTCGTGAGGGGACGTGTTGTCTATCATCAGCTCGGTAACTGATACGGGAAAATCATCCTTCGGGCAAGCTTTGTTGAGGTTCCAAAAGTCCACGCAGATGCGCACCGTCCCATTCTTCTTCATCACTGGGATGATGTTGGCGATCCAGTCGGGGTATTGAACTTCTTGGATGAAGCCGGAGTCGATTAGCTTCTTGAATTCGGCGTTGATACTCATTTCAAGTTCGAGCCGCATTCTTCTTGGTGCTTGTTTAACTGGCTTGACGTCCGGAGATATCACCAATTTATGTACAGCTATTTCCGGATCTCGCCCGGGCATCTCGGAATAGTTCCATGCGAAGCAGTCCTTATTTGCATGAGCACGTCTTTTAGCATAGCTACCTGCTCTTTAGACCGAAGCTCGCTGACGGGCGTTGGCCGCGGGCCGTTAGCTGTCCCCAAGTCGATTTTCCTTAGGTTGTCTGCAGTAGTATGTATTCCATCTTCCAACTCTTTTGGCGCTGGTGGAAATTCTGAGATCAATTCCTCTTCATCCTCATTTTCGAAGCACCAGGAGAGGTCATCCATATTCTCGTGCATTCCTTCTTCCAACAGCGTTATCACGTGATAGGTACGAGATCGTTTCCAAGACCGATGTTGATCTGGTTCTACTCTCGCCATATACGTTGCTTTTGGTATATGCTTTTGCGGTGGGGATACCCTCCAACTGTTGAATAAAGTGAACCTGCCGAGTTGATATTGGTCTTCGACCCAGTTTCTTAAGGTGAAGTAATCTTCAAGAGGATGTCATATCGCTCGGTGATAGGAGCAATAATCCGGGTGATGATCTTCGTTTGTTTGATCGAGGTGCCGATACTCTGGGAGTGTCATCATCTGATGTTTTATGACGAGGTCGAATATCTTCCTTGTCTTATCTTGAGGGAAGGAATATGCTCGACCTATCTTTTTCGTTAGAGACAGATTTTGGCTAACATTTTCTCGATCGCATGACCTTTTGGATTCGTTTTTCCGCCGTCGAACGTTTTTTCCGGTCTTTGACTTGTTTTTGCCTTTGCGTCTGGCCTTCTTCTTGTCTTGGGAATGCATGGCAGTCTGACGGCGAAGGGCATCGTTATCCTTCGAGGCCTGCTGAAGGAGGCGTTGCGTCTTGGCTTTCTTGTAAATGGCTATTTCGTTGTTGTGGTCGTTCTGAACCTTTTGACTCGCTTCCCTTGTTATCTTGTCAATCTGTTCTTCAAATAACGGACTCAACATTTTTATAGAAGGATCTCATTCTGGTTCAACGTCAGCGTCTTTTAAGAGAGCATCCTCTTCTTCATCAAGGTCCTTTATGACATGGCAGTCATGGACTTGCTCCTGTTTGTTGGATTGGACATATCCAAGCTCGATCGTTTCCATTTTTCCGTTAGGCAATTTTCGCTGCGTTCCGTGGACGTTCCAAATCCTGTTGTAGAACTGAGATTGTCGAGGAGTTTGTTTGAATGGTATGCCTTAGCATCTTAATAACCTTTTCAATTCCTCGGTGTAATACCTGGGCAGACAAATGGGTTGGAGCCTGTCGAGCACAAGATTGGCACCATGCCAGACTTCTCTTTTGACTTTAGTCTCCGTAGATCGATAGAATAGGATTTCCTTTTCACCTCTTCGCCTGGGAGGGACGTAGAATGTCCGTAGTTCTTGCATACTATATGTCTCAAGCGCATCGAGCTCTCTATAGTGCTGTCGCGGAACCATGGCGATCTGTAAACTCTGATCATCTCCAGTGAAGGCTTGCACTGATGGATGGACCGAGAACACTGCGTTGACTTCGTCTTCAGGATCACTGCCAAAAACCAGAATAGGGGTAGATGGTCCTAGCTTGTTGCATTGGGGCGGCCCCGAATAGACTATCTCTTCTTCCTCCTCGGTATCGCTCCCGAAAATCGGAATAGTGACGATAGCTTTTTGCTTATTCTCTGGTTTATGACATCTTTCCGTGTCTTCAAAGTCTGGTAGGAAATATTTTGCATCCTCGTATTTGCGGACTTCATTCACGGAGAATGGATTTAGCTCCCCTATTACGGTGTACTCGAGACCGTCTTTGAAATACTTCATACACTGATGTTGTGTAGAAGGGATGATGTTGTATTCGTGTAACCAAGGCCTGCCAAGCAAGGCATTGTAGCAGGTCTTGGCGTCGATGAGATGAAACTTGATGTCAGTGATAAGCATCCCAAACCGTAACGTGAGAATCACAGACCTGAGCGTCCGTAATGACTGGGAGTCGAATCCGGAGATAGTGATTTTATCCCGAGCGAGGTGTTGAACGCTCATACAGATTTCTTTTAGCACTCCGACATTTAAGACGTTGACAAAGGACCCGTTGTCAACTAGAATTTTTCCTATCTTAATGTTGTGGCAGTACACGGTGACATACAGGGGACGGTTATGATCGCACGTTCTGAGGAGGAGGTCTTCATCGCTGAAGGTAATGTCGGCTGTGTGAACTTCTTCCAGCTCGTCCTTCATTTTTTGTTCGGCAAGAAAAGCTTGAAACTGCCCGGGCTCTTGTAATGCCTTGATCAGAGAATCTCGTGCTTCTTTAGACAACAGAAGTGCATCGAGAATGCTTAGTTGCGAGGGCATCTTTCTCAGGTGCGCCAGAACATTGTAATCCACCTTATTTTTCTGGGGCGGGTCCATGGATGTCAGCTCTTCGACGACTCGATCATCGAGGGCGATATCCTCAGGGACTTTTTCCTTCCCCTTATCTTTTTTGTTCAATCCCCTGTTTCGAGGTCCGAGATTCTTTTCGGGCAACGTACGGTTGTGCAGCTGAATATTCTCACAGTTCTTCGTCTCTTCTTCTTTTCCTGAGGTGGATTCTTTGAAGAGAGGGCCGAGAGATACTTCTTCGTAAGAATCACTTCCAAAGGTGAGAACCTACGATCCCTTGGTATCAACCATATGACAGTTGCCGGCAGCTCTTTTATGCTCATCTGTCGTGATTCTCCGTTCCCGATGAGCCTTGCGCTTTGTCCGCTTGAAATGTTTTCGGTGAGCGACGTACCCTTGCCACCACTTTTTAAAGGCCATGCACTCTTCAGTAGGGTGTGCAATCCTCTGGTGGTATAAGCAATAGTTAGGATGTACGTCTGCTTCGTCAAGGTGCGTATCCTCGGGGATATTTTCTTTGGGCGGTGGCAGCTTCATTCCCATGGACAAGGCTTTGGCAAACCGTTTCTTCGTCTTAAGCTTGCTTTTGTTTGCCCCAGGTGCACTTTGATCTGGTTGGAGTGTTTCATGATTTATCTCTAACATGACTTCTTCAAATTGACGCCGACGCCTGGCCCTTTCGAATATGGCCATTTTACGTTGCTAATCAGCCTTGCTCTTCTGACGGGCTTCGTTCAGCAGCATGTCGATCATCCCGTTAGACGGTTCGAAGGATTTCGGCATCGCTCCTGCCCCCAGCCCCTCTATGTTGTCTTCTAACTCCGAGTGAGATTCTTCTATATTTACGAGCGAATGAGAGATCATGTGACAACTTACCACATAATCCTAGAATTCTTCTGACGAGTCGGCTCTGTCGTCATTGGCGTTTTCTCCGCTCTCAAGGATGCTGTTGAGAAATTCTTGGAGCGTGAATGGGGTTCGCACCTTCTGATTATATTCTTCCAGTGCGTCAATCCACTTTTGCAGGTCCGTGCGCTTGTCATCGGGCTTCACGGTCTTTTTGGTCTTCTTCTTTCTTTTCGAAGATTTTGATGGCTGGGCCTGGGCTTTTTGCCCATCGTTACCAATTCTTGGCATCGGGCGCGTTTTCAGCATTCCTTCAATGACTTCGGCTTCAAGCAGGCTTTTCCACTTAATCGCCGGGCATGTTTGAAGATCCTTCAGCATTCTTTTTTTTTTGGCTGAAAGAGCGACCTCCTATGGAGCTTCTTCTATAAATGAGCATGATACCCCCTGCGTGTCTACCCTTTTAGGAGCGTGCGGCTGCGGCGGGCTTACCTTCCAGTTCTCGGACAGTGCAAATTTGCCCTGTAGGTATTGGTCCTCGATCCAGCTTTTGAAGACGAAGCAATCTTTAATTGGGTGGCCTACTACTCAGTGGTAGGGGAAGTAATTAGGATTATTGACGTCACCGGGCTGCAATGGACGTCTCGGGTCTGGCAAAGTGATGAGCCGGTTGCGCATCGCCAGTTCGAACCGTCTCCTTGTTTTATCCCGAGGGAACGAGTAAGGACGATTTAACTTTTCGTTGATAAATCGCAATCTGTCGTTTTGGCGATTAACTGGTTTTGGACCACTCGGGTATTGCTGAGCATTGGCGACGAAGGTCGCTTTCCCTTTTCCTTTTTCATTCCGAGGCTCCATCTTTGAAGAAGAAGCCCTATAGCTCATCTGGTCCATTTGGGCTAGCTTGTCAATTAAGGCCTGGAAAGTGGTTGGCTTGAAAAACATCATGAATTGGGAAATGGTCGCCTACGGATCGACGGTTCCTACAAATATGCCTACTGCAGGAGCCTCTTCTATGCGCTGTTCGCACTTCGACCATAGGTTGCGCCACCGAATTGCATACTAAACCCATGTCTCCCCTGGCTTCACTCGGGCATTGATTAACGCCGTGATTGGGGTGCATTCACTAGCGCTTGCGAAATGCTGGGTGAATAACAGCTCTATCTCCGTGAATGTTTTGACGGAGTCATTAGGAAGCTCCGAATACCATTCGAAGGCCGTCTCCGCCAAGCTTGTTGGATATATGTGTGCCCTAGAGGCCATTATGTGATAGTGGATGTATCTATACATGTATATATAATCAGTTTGCATTCTTGCTCGACATGATAGTATGCTATCTGGTTCTTCTTTATCTGACATGTTGATTTGATCATGCTTTTATTCATTCCTACATGCTGATAAAGCCCTGAGGATATCGGCTTGACTACTCTGATTATGATGAAGATCATACTAGTGGGACATCTGTAGCCTATAAGCATATCCTGGAACGTCCCTAGTCGTAGGTATATCGAGACGGGGCATTGATATACCAGAGTAGACTAGCGTATATGATACTAGACCCATACGATGGGCGATGGATGTTCCCACATTCATCGATGTTTGACATCAAGATCACATACGGGTGCTCAGTGGTGACTGAGTACACTGGACGGACTCACCGAGAACTCCTATATGGAATTATATCTATCGTCGGATAGCAGTTCTCAGGTGACACTGGTACAGGTTAGTCTGTAGACCCGAGATCGCCATGGAGTCTTGTGTGTTCTCCCACTGTACTTTGATTGCCACCCTACCACGGCTCTACTGAGTCGTGCAAATAGGTGGCCGTTGGGTACAGTCCCGAGACACACGAAGACGATGAGCGATAGGAGGGGTTTCGTCTCTCCCGGTATTGGGAGTTGATGCTGTGCTGTGCCCGACTGGTTATAACAGCAAGTCCCTGGCCAGGGCTGCTGAGATTTGCTGATAAGTGTTATCAGTAGTTTCTCGATCTGTTATAGACCATTCACCGGCACGACTTATTGAGTTATTGGGGTCGACGTGACCATCCCTAGGCTCGATATGCAGCATATCTGACGAAGAGACCGGACTGTACGGTAGTGTTGCCGGATGGCTCGACGGGAGTTGTAGCAGGTTCGCTTGTTGTCTTCTGATCGCTCAATACCCGGGTGGCCGTTACGTTTAGCTGACCGCTTGCGGCTTGAGGGTACTTGATATGATCATCACCCTCTGCCGGTGTATTGACGAGTCTTAGAGTCCCACAAAGGAGTTACCCAGTCCAGGCAAAACGTTGTGGTGCGCGTATGCGATATGCGCATGCACCCGATTGAAATGTGCGTATATGATACCGAACATTGATCGGGTGAACTGCTTTTGGTGGGGTCATATGAGATATGACCGGATTGATAAATCAAGTGTTGATTTATCATTTAACCATTAGTTTTCTCACTTAAAACCTTTTCTTGGATGATGGATGTGTGCATGCATGTGTGCTTTTCTTTCTTTCTTTCATGCTAGTTTCATGCACATGTGGATGTGCATACATGCACACATACATACACTCATCCATCATGGTTGTTAGCATATGGAAATGGTGGCAATATAAGACTCACACCATGGATTATATAATGGATTATTATTTGATTTTGGATTTAAAATAAAATGAAAAGGAAAGGATAATCATTCTTGCTTCTACATTCTTCCTTTGACCTAACCATGCTCAACTACCACTAACCTAAGGTTATCCTTCTCTTTATCATTCAAAACTCAAGTTAAATAATGTCTCCATCACTTTAACCATGGTTCATAGTAAGAAGGAATAAAAATATATATTGATATATTTCTTTTTCTTCTTATGAGTTATCTTTTACCTCTTGTTAAAAATTGCCACCATCTTCTTCCTCTTTCTCTTTTGCTCTCTAGTTTTTTTCTAGTGAGCAAATACCACTTAAAGATAGGTTTTTGAAGTGAGAAACTTAACCACAACTTCATTCTACACAAGCTTAGCCGTTTTGTTTAGAGTGTTCTCTTCGGTTTGACGAAGTTGCGAGCTTGGACGGAGATCTCCGTGGTGGATCGTCGTGGACACAAGAGGACTTCAAGAGGACCTCCGTTCAACACCCTAGAGACCAAGGAGTCCAGCGAAAGGGAGCTACAAAGGTTGTAGTCTCGAAACCCAAGATTAGTTCGCTTTATATTTCGAAACCCTAATTTTCTAGGATCGATTCCTTTGCATGTTCGTTTAGCACCATAAAAATTTAAACTTTGGGTCATGTGATGCTTCAAAACTCTTCATAGGGTGCTAGACTAACCTTACAAAGCTGCCAACGAATTGGCGAAGTAGCAGCCTATCGTCACCTCCAGTATTTCCGCAGAGAGCTCTGAACTGGATGACATGCAGGTGAGGGTTTCCTGTCCCCTTATATACATGAAATTTAGGTATTGTGTATCCTGGTGGGTACTTAATCTGATCGTACCAGCTGGGATAGGGTCGCCCAGTTCTGACGACTTGGCCAGCAGTTTCGTTCGCTTGATGGGCTTGTATCTGTTGATCTATATAATCATCGAGCATAGCTTTCGAGATTGTTTCCTCCTTTGCTGCTTAAAAGGCCGGAAGAGGGTTTGATGTCTCCCCTCTGTCGTCTTCAATGATCATCGGCGGCTCCTCCACTGGTGGGTCCGGCTGGATTATCATGCCCACCATGTCCTGGAACAATAGAGCCATTTGTTTTATGTTGGCCGCTTGTTCTGCGGTTTCTTTATCTTTCTTCTCGAGTATTCTGCGGAGGAACTCGGCATCGGTTTCTTGCTCCTGGCGTTGCTCCGACGATGTCTCCGGGTTTTCTTTTGGCCCAGTGAGCGCGACCATTTTTGTTAACATTTCCTAGAGCTTCTGTTGTTGCTCCTGGGCCTTTGTTACGGATCGGGTGAGTGGTCGGTGACCCCCAGAAGCATGGCTCTCCTCTTTCCCGGAAGCTATATAAATAATATGCACCACCATGCCCCCAAACTTGGAGCATCTGGGTTCAGTGTCCTTGAGATTCGTCACAGGCATAGGGATCTTCTCCGCCCTCCTCTTTTTATGGACGATTGAAGTTGAGGGGGCTGCTGATGTAGGCACCCGTGCAGACGACACCTTTCGTGGCGTGGCAGAGGGATGGTCTTCCTCTTGCCGAACCCTCATCTTCTTTGGTTGGCGGGTTGGCGGGAGTAATCGTTGTTGATTACAGAGTCTTGGACACTTTGCCAGACCCTGTTGATTTTGTAGGACAGCCGCTGAGGGGGCTGCTCCGGCTTCACCATTGTGATATTTTCAGCGGATGGAGGAGACCTTTTCAATACGGCAGTTGGAGAGTTCTTGCGCACCGTCCTGAGCGGCTCAAAGCAGTTCCCAGTTGGAACAGCAGCATCGACTTCCACCATAGGAGATGGTGGAGTGAGTCCAGAGGGAGAGCTACCCTCAGTTTTCCTCACTCGGCGCCAGTGGCGACGTCGAGCATGCCTTGCAGATGGGACTGGCTCAGTTACGGGGATAGATTCATCATGTCCCCTATTCTGGTGAAGGGTTGCTGTTGGTGCCAACCTATCGAAGACCAACGTCCGCTGAGAGGGAACAGTCAATCTTGCAAAGACCAACTTTTTGGCAGGGGAAACATTCGTAACGATCTCACCTGAAGCAGGAATTGAGATGTCCAGTCTTGCTAAGACCGACCCCTTAGCTGGAGAAGCCCCTTTGACGACTTCGTCCATCGGGGTTGGAATGGCTATTCGCTTCGGGAAGACTCGTTCAGGTATTGCCGACTTCTTCATGGACCCACTTGAGATTTGGCCTAGTGATCAGTCGAAAATATTGCATTTTTAACACATCAATTTTCCTACTATTTGCAATCATCTAAAGGTGTTCGGTTTGAATATAACACATATTACCAAATTGTCTGTAAAATACCAAATAACATGTATTATACATTATAACCAGCATTCTGAGGGAAATTGAGTGTTTATTATTGCACGCATGATCTTTGTATATCGCAACACTTGTCTCGAGAATGTGTGCAGGAAATTCCAGGAAAAGAGCCAAAACTGCTAAAAGTGCTGATAAAAATACGCCAAGTCCAAGACTTGTGATCTGGCAGTGAACAAAAGAGTATAAAAATATTCCAGATATAAAATAAGTCCCCAAAGATCAGCACCAAGACAGCCTGGAAGTTTCACACAAAGTTGCCCCCAAACGGCCGCGGATCCGCGGCCTAAAGGGCCTATTCGCGGCAGATCCGCGGCGCTTTGGACACGTCATCACATCAAATTTCTCCACGTGGCTTCTCATAATGGCCAATGCTTCCAGAAGTCTCCCAAAGTCCACATGGCTTCATCCAGAAGGCTCGTCCTAACAATCTTACCCTAGAATATTCTTCATTCTATAATATTCCCTCCAACAAGTTTCTTCTAGAAGCCTCTCTCTAACAACCTAGCTTTGGAGGGAAGATTCAAATGAGGAGGCTATAAAATGAGATCTAGATCTAGGGTTTGGGGTTGTTCATTTTGGAGGGAAAAGTTGTTGAAATTGGAGGGAAAAATTGTTGATCCAAATCAAATCTAAATCAAATTGAGTGACACAATTTGATCCAAATCAAGATCTACCGAGTACCGAGCCAAAGCAAGCCTTCAACGAGCCTTTTTGAAGCAACGCCGATCTTCATCCGAGCAAGTGATCCACGACGATCCGCGACTCACGAAGACGATGCGAAGCTAGTTCGACGATCGAGTTCTCTCCTCAATTCTTGTAGTCTTTGAGTGAATTGTAACGAAACGTTGAATAATAAAAGGTAAAAATTCTTGATCTTGCTTTTCTTTACATTTGAGCATTATGATGAGTTTTCAATTCTTGATTGTTTTCTTTTACATGATGTTTGAGTGAAAACTCCGCTTGTGGAGGAATCGAGAAAATAGATAGATGATGATGATTAAATTCTTGAACGATTCTTAAGTCTTATGAGTTTTGTAAACTTTAGGAAATTGAATCATCGACAACCTAGTTTTGAGCGAGATGCTTTATTGAATGTTTTCGCTTCAAATTAGAGATCAACGATCGATGATTGAATTTCCTAGAGGCTAGAATTTGAATGCTAATCAACGAAAGGACAAGGGATAGAAGGAGAAACCCTAGTTTCTTCAATAGATCCCTAATTCTCGTTGATCGTCATCGATCTAGCAACAAATCATCAATAGATAAGAATTTGTAATCATAATTCTTCATAATCACTATCGATTGGATCGATTCCTACAAGCCTCTTTACAAATCTTGATAATTCATTCAATTTGGACATCTTCTTAAACATTATTAATTCTTGATTCTAGATCTAAATCCTTTATATTTCTTGACTTGAAATCTTTCAAATCTTGAATCAACTTTCTTACAATTTTCTTTTACATTTTCATTTCGACTCATCTAAAACAAAATCGATCAAAACATACATCTCAGTGGACGATCCGTATTCATTAACGCGCTACATCGACACCGTTAATTGATTGCGGTATAAATTTCTTTGGTTGTGATTAAAACTTTTCCATACACACGAAGAATGATCAATCACCTAGTCTATTAAAGACCGAGGCAATGGACTTGGAATTGGACGGCCCGTTGAGAGAGGCCGTGGTAGTTGTAAGCCGATCGAAGACCGACTTCTTCGGAGCTTCTGTGACGGCATTAGGACGCTGAAGCTTGTTGGTGGGATCATGGTGTTAGTGTATATGCCCTAGAGGCCATTACTGTATCATACTAGTTTGTATATTACTTAATGGAAGCTTGGGATATTCACCTTGTATAAACAATCTTGCTCAATATAGTAGTATGCTACTTGGTTTGTTTCTACTTCAATGTGTACATGTGTTTATTTTGCGATATCACCTATACGCATTAGTGGAACCCTTAGGATCTTTGCTTGATTACCAGCGTTGTGATGGCAGTCACACTAGTGGAGGCTGGGTAATCTATAAGGACATCCTTATACTGGTCCCTAGTCGCAGGATTATCGAGACAGGGCATCGATACTCCGGAGTAGACTAGCGTATGCGCTTCTCATCCCAGTGTGGGAGATGGTCTGTCCCACAGCCATCAGTACGTCGTACTGGAGATAGTATACGGGTGCTCGTTGGGTTACGAGTACACTGGACAGGACTCGTCGGGAACTGACAGGTTGGTATTATACCTATCGTCAGTTATCAGTTCCCAGGTGACATGAGTACAGCTTAGTCCGCTGACTTGACACTGGCACTTCGCCTCGAGTGTGTTCCCACTGTACTTTGACTACTACCCTACCACGGCTCAAAGGAGTCGTGCAAACAGGTGGTAGTTGGGTGCAGTCCCGAAGCACTTGGACGCAGTGCCGGTTAGACAGGATTCATCTCTCCCGGTATTGGGGGTTGACATCGCGCTGTGTCTAGGAGAGCCATTACACGAGTAGTCCCTGGCCAGGGCAAGCGAGATATACTGGTAGGCTTCCAGTGTTATCTCAGGGTGTTTTGGGCTTCACTCCGACACGACTTGTACCGCTATTGGGGGACTGACGTTTTACCGCCCCCTAGGCCCGACATGCGATGTATCAGACGAACAGACCGGACTGTACGGAGAATGTCACATTCAGACTCAGTAGGAGTTCAGATGGGGTTCACCTCGTCAGCCTTCTTGTCGGCATCTACCTGGGGACCGTTACGCACAGCTAGTGCCGCTTGCGGTCTGTGGTTAAACTCACTGCCAGCGTAGTGTCGAGTCTTTAGAGTCCCACACAGAGGGTATTCGCCTCTTGGCAAAACAGAGTAGAGGTCGCATGGTTTTGCGACAGGGTTCGTTCTCATCCGCGCACTTGTGCACGTTTGGAGTCCGGACGGATATTACTGGCTGGCTCTGGTTTGAGTCAGATACCGGTATATGTTTTGGGGTTGCTTTTATCTCTTGGTATTCATGTTCCTCGGAACAAGAATGCGGGTGTGTATGCACAGTTGATTGAGGCGGAGGAAGAGGTTTTTCATTAGGGTTTCGGAACGGGTGCGTATGCACAGTTGACAGTCGTCTTTTTCCAAACCCTAATGGAATTATGATATATCAATTAATAATATTAATAAAATGAAATTGTGTCATGGTTGGTTTTTTGTTGACTTGTTGACCATGGTTGACTTGTCGACCATGGTTGAAGTTTTGACCATCATCATTACAAAAGAAAGATGCTCTTTAATTCTAGCAAATTCATTTAATGTTTGAAATGATAATGGTCATTCCTAAACCTTCCATCAACTATTCCATTTTCATTATTATTATTAATTTGATAATTCTTTTTGCTTTATGTTATGGTTGCAAAAAGAAAAGAGCTCATTTCTATCATTTTAGCTTCTCTCTCGTCATTTCATCTTCTTCTTCCTCTAGCTCAAGGAGAACCCTTCTCATGAGTTGAGAATCTCTCTCCTTGAAAAGATAAAACCCCAAAAGACACTCTCTACTCACTCTAGGATCAAGGTTTAGCAAGCCGGAGATTCTAGTTCTCTCAAAGTTCGAGAAAGAGCCCGAAGGTTGAACCCTCAGGTGGATCCATCTTCGACGGAAGAAGGCAACGAGGAAAGAACCATCAACCTCTACAAAAGTTTGAAGAAGAAGGAGTTCAAGTTAGGTATAACCATCTATCCTAACTCTCTTTAGCATGTTAGCTAGTTTAGTTTAGAAAAGATCCCGACTTTGTTAGTCCATGTTGCCCCATGCGCTAAAAATTTGATTTTTATACCGTTTCCGCCTCCCCGTAAGAACCGGGGGTCGCAACGTGGACTTACAGTGGTATCAGAGCCTAACTAAACTTAAACTAGCTTGGTAGCGAAGTGTATGGAAGTTCGAAACCGAAAAATCGCAAAACCGGAAAAACAAAAACCCTAAGTTTCTGTTGAATTTTTTTGTGCTCTAAAAGTAAAACTTTGTACTCCTAAAATCGGCTCAGGGTTTTGTGAGAACACCCACGAAAAACGATCCCATGAATCGTTCAAACCGCCGCGGATCAGCGGCCTCAGCTATTCTCGTAGCCGCGGATCCGCCGCCGTTTAGCCTCTTCATGTGATCTTGTTTTGTGCAGTGTTCATCTGGTAGGGTTTTGGGATTTTTCAAATATGTTATATGTGCCCAGATTTTCCAAAAAAGAAATTTACTTTTGGGGTCCTATAAATCCATATTTTTTTCGAACTTCGCTACACTTTGGCTATATTGGTTATATCTGTGATGTTTGTATGTATTGAACGTCGGCTAATCGCTATAAGTCGATTAGTCGGGGTTATACATCTCTGTGATCTGTGTTTGATATTGGAATGTGGATATGAATGTGTTGGACTGTCGCGGGTGAATAGCCGGGGTGGATGTGAGATGAGCTTTTGTTTTTCTTTCATTCATTTGTAAATGTAAATTGATGTAATAATATTATTTGTATGGCCGCACAACCGGATCGGGGTTGTAGCCGTCATTGTATAATTCTTTTTACTGTTTTTGCTCCTAGGATAGACCCATGGAGGGGTGCACAAACTACCGGGTACTTGGCGGGTAGTTTGCCGCACCCGTAGGGGTCTTGGGTGGGGTTTTGGCTATTCACCGCGACCGTGTAATCCGCTTTTCATTGCAGGCTCGAACGGATTGCGGATTCCTAGTATATCCAATGTATTCATCTGTGATCTGTAATGTCTATCATTGCTTTATATTTAGACGTTGCTTATGTTTTACAGCCGCGCTAGCCCAGCCCCCGCTCTGTCGTTAGTTAAGTAACCTAACGAGTGATGACGGGACCCCGTGGCGAATGCGAATGGCATAAGCGTACGTCATATTTTGGTTGTTTTCTGCAATGATGGGATGCATTAAAAGAACTAATGCAAGAATATCACGCATTAAAAGAACTAATGCAAGATAATAAACCAAGATAAAGTCGTTGGAACACTTTCGAAAAACCACTCGGTTCTTTTCAAAACTAACTTTTAAAATGCGGAGCTTGAGCCACTCCTTCTAAAAGCTATCTCGTTCCATCGATTATATCAAGTTCACTACGTTCACGGTTTCGCCAAAACCATTCGTAGCCCTCCGTCGTTTCGTATGAATATTCAATAGTATTCAAGCTATGTTTGTTGACCTTCGTCAAGGCATAGAGATTGGTAGCTGTTGGGTGTTCATATGTAGCATAGATAGATGCGTTGGTTTGGGACAGTCGTATTGCCTTGTTGACCTTCGTCAAGGGTATATACGGGTGGGTTCAAATTAACCTGGATAATGACGGGCAGAACTTGACATGTGACTTATGATTTGTTGACCTTCGTCAAGGTCATAAGAGCATGGGGCAAAAATCCACATCGGGAGTTTCATAAGTACTGAAACTTGCTAGATTTGCATACCATTTGGAGTGTGATGATTCTGGTAGGATTCCTTCAGTTTCGTCACGCGATGATATTTGGATCCCGATCCTACTGTGAGTATATGCTACTCCTCGGGAAATTTCTCACTAAACGATCAATGCTATAAACCTAGTAGGTGCCTAGAAAGGTGTTAGCGGGGCTACGCCCCCAGGGAAAAGAGGTTCTTAAATTAAGGAACTTCGCGAAAGCGTTGGAAAACCTCCCTCGAAGTACCGACACTGGCCTGGCTGAATGGTTAAGCAAGTATTGTGCGGTGGGATTGATCCCGGCTAATTCTTCCTTTGTGGTTTGAGGAGGGATTCGAGAGACAGTGGGAGCCATCCTGTTTAGACAAATTAAAAACCATTCTAAACTTGCAAGAGCATCATGCTAAAGTGTTTCTTCTCTCCCCCCTGCAGCGACCAAATCGAAATGACTGGACTTAAGTTACTTCTAGATAAAAACATACTGACAGGGCCAAACTACAAAGATTGGCTCAGGAATGTAAAATTGGCAATCACTTACGACAAGCTGGGGTATCTTCTTACCACCAAAGCTCCCTCCGTCCCAGGTCCCACCTCCAGCGTCGCGGATAAGGAAATCCGTAAGACTTGGGAGATTGATTGCGCGAAGGCCAGGTGCCTCGTGCTTGCCTCTATGGACAACGAACATCAGAGGAGGCATGAGAATATGGACCTCGAGTCCATATTTCTCCATACAAAAGAACTGTATGGAGAGCAGTCTCGTATCGCAAGATACGAAGTTTCGAAGAAGTTATTTTCGATAAAGTTGGCCGTCGGATTATCGGTAGCGGACCACGTGCTTAAGATGATTGGCTACACTGAGGAGCTCGCGGAACTTGGGACCACGTTGGACAGTGAACTCTATACGGATTTAATTCTCCAGTCCCTTCCATCCACTTACGCCCAGTTTATACTGAACTTCAACTTACAAGAAAAGGAAGTTGAACTTTCAGAACTCCTCAACATGCTGAGGAGTGCAGAGGGCACCCTACAGAAGGGTAGGGAAACACCCGCTTTGTTTGTAGGAGGATCTTCTTCCTCTAGGTCCAAGGTAAAAGCCAAGGGAAATAGGAAGAAAGCCCCCACCAAACCAAGAGGCGGTGTTAGTAAAGTGGATACGAAGGGAAAGGAAAAGGCAACAAAGATAGCGGGGAAGCTTGTGGGTAAAGAGGAATGCTTCTATTGTCACAAGAGTGGACACTGGAAGAAAGATTGCGGGGCTTAGAAGGCCAGGACACAGGAACTGAAGCAGGTTGCGGCTTCAGCTTCAGGTGTGTATGTTATTGAAAACTGTCTTTCTATAAACTCTACTTCCTGGGTATTGGATACCGGATCAGGATCTCATATCTGTAATTCTTTGCAGGCGTTGAGAAGCCGTAGGTTTTTGAAGGCAGGTGACATGACCCTCAGAGTTGCGAACGGAGCTAGCATGGATGCTAAAGCCGTGGGGGACTATCACCTGGGAATGTCAGATGGGCATGTTTTGGTTTTGCGTAATTGCTTTTTTGTACCCAACGCAACTTGTAATATCATTTCTGTATCTTTGGTTTCTAAAGAAGGTTATGAATTTGCGTTTGTAAGTAATGTTGTAAACATTCACCTTAATCAAGTTCTGATTGGGTCAGGTACACTGAGCAATGGTATATACGTATTAAACCAACCACAGATTTTCAATATCCAGGATACACACAAAAGAAAGTCTCCAGATATCAATCAGACTTTCTTATGGCATTGTAGACTGGGTCACATTAATGAGACACGGTTGACTAAGTTACATAAAGAAGGATACTTGGATCCGTTCGAGTATCAGTCTTATGCCACTTGTGAATCTTGTCTCATAGGAAAGATGACAAAGACTCCGTTCACTGGACACGGAGAAAGAGCGAGCGAGCTCTTGGGACTCATACACAGTGACGTGTGTGGTCCAATGTCTACACATGCACGAAGCGGTTATTCATACTTCATTACTTTCACAGACGATTTCTCTAGGTATGGACATGTCTTCTTAATGAAGCACAAATCCGAGGCCTTTGAGAAATTTCGGGATTACAAGAATGAAGTTGAAAAACAAACAGGCAAAAGTATTAAGATTCTAAGATCGGATCGAGGTGGTGAATACTTGAGTGCCGAGTTCCTGGACTATTTAAAAGAGAATGGAATTCTCTCTCAGCGTACTCCTCCATACACTCCGCAACACAACGGTGTATCAGAAAGGAGGAATCGAACCCTATTAGATATGGTTCGTTCCATGATGAGTAAGGCTGAGTTACCACGATCTTTCTGGGGTTATGCACTAGAAGCAGCTGCATACCTCTTGAACAAGGCTCCAACCAAGACTGTGCCTACCACCCCATATCAGATGTGGAGTGGGAAGAAACCCTGTCTTAAGTACCTTAAGATATGGGAATGTCCAGCTTTTGTAAAAAAGCAGCATGCGGACAAGCTCGAGGCACGTTCAGTACAGTGTAAGTTTGTGGGATACCCAAAGAACTCCAGGGGGTATCTGTTCTATTCCGCTGAGGAACAAAAGGTTTTTGTTTCTCAACATGCCCGCTTCTGGAAACTGAGTTTTTGGAAACCCAGATAAGTGGGAACGCAATAGAACTGGAAGAAATTCCAGAACCACAAGCTATTACTGAAAGCTTGGAAGAGCCAGTAAGTTCAAAAGAACATGACATTCCTACGCCGCTCCGCAGGAGTAGTAGGCAGTCTCATCCGCCCGAGAGATACTACGGTTTTCTCATAGACGGGGATAGAGAGGATTGCATCATAGATTATGATGAGCCTACTAGCTTCCAGCAGGCCGTTCAGAGCGTTGACTCGGTAAAATGGCTGGATGCAATGCAGACCGAAATGGAGTCCATGTACACCAACAAAGTATGGACGTTGGACATTGCTCCAGACGGGGTAAAACCCGTAGGATGCAAGTGGATCTTCAAAAGGAAGATTGGTGTAGATGGACAGGTTGAGACCTATAAAGCTAGACTTGTAGCAAAGGGTTTCCGTCAAAGACCTGGCTTGGACTATGACGAAACCTTTTCTCCAGTGGCTATGCTGAAATCCATTCGGATCCTTCTTGCCATTGCTGCCTTCCACGATTATGAGATTTGGCAGATGGACGTAAAAACCGCTTTTCTAAATGGAAATTTAGAGGAGTGTGTCTATATGGATCAGCCAGAGGGTTTCATTCAGAGTGGGAGCAGCGGAAAGGTGTGCAAGTTGCTTAAGTCCATCTATGGACTAAAGCAGGCATTGCGGAGTTGGAACATCTGTTTTGATGAAACGGTCAAGGAATTTGGCTTTATCAAAAATCCAGATGAACCATGCATCTATTGTAGATTTGTAGCGAGAACTGTAGTATTCCTCGTTTTATACGTGGATGACATTCTCTTAATAGGAAATGACATTCCTATGCTACAATCTGTCAAGGGGTTCTTGTCACACAGGTTCTCCATGAAAGACCTGGGTGATGCCTCATACATCCTGGGGATCCGGATCCATCGTGATAGATCCAAGAGGATATTAGGACTTTCACAGTCCAGGTACATCGACACCGTACTGAAAAGATTCAGTATGGAAGATTCCAAGCGCGGTAACCTACCGGCTTGTCACGGGATCACCCTCTCTAAAGAGATGTCTCCCAAGACTGATTTGGAGAGGGATCGCATGTCTATTATACCCTACGCTTCTGCGGTAGGCTCTATAATGTATGCGATGTTGTGTACCAGACCGGATGTAGCTTATGCACTGAGTGTAGTAAGCCGGTATCAGTCAAACCCTGGGGAGAAACACTGGATAGCAGTAAAGAACATTCTCAAGTACCTGAGGAGGACTAAGGAGATGTTCTTGGTGTATGGCGGAAAAGACCTCCAGATCGAGGCCTGTGCTGACTCCAGCTTCCAGAGTGACAAGGATGATTCCAAGTCCATGTCGGGTTTTGTCTTTACCCTCAATGGAGGGGCGGTGTGTTGGAAGAGTTCCAAACAGGAAACCGTTGCAGACTCGACGATGGAAGCGGAATACATCGCTGCATCTGATGCCGCAAAAGAAGCTGTCTGGATGAGGAAGTTCTTGAAAGAACTTCAGGTGGTTCCGTCCATTGTTGACCCAATACCTTTGTATTGCGACAACAACGGGGCTATAGCTTTAGCGAAGGAACCCAGGTCCCATCAGAGATCCAGGCACATCTTGAGGCGGTATCACCTGATCAGGGAGATCGTGGATCGCAAGGAGATCGAGGTTCGGAGAGTTGCTTCAGAAGAAAACACTGCAGATCCATTCACCAAGGCCCTACCCCAGACTCAGTTCGAGCGGCTGATCGAGATGATAGGTCTTCGATACGCCAGTACATGGCCTTAGTGCAAGTGGGAGATTGTTAGTGTATATGCCCTAGAGGCCATTACTGTATCATACTAGTTTTTATATTACTTAATGGAAGCTTGGGATATTCACCTTGTATAAACAATCTTGCTCAATATAGTAGTATGCTACTTGGTTTGTTTCTACTTCAATGTGTACATGTGTTTATTTTGCGATATCACCTATACGCATTAGTGGAGCCCTTAGGATCTTTGCTTGATTACCAGCGTTGTGATGGCAGTCACACTAGTGGGGGCTGGGTAATCTATAAGCACATCCTTATACTGGTCCCTAGTCGCAGGATTATCGAGACAGGGCATCGATACTCCGGAGTAGACTAGCGTATGCGCTTCTCATCCCAGTGTGGGAGATGGTCTGTCCCACAGCCATCAGTACGTCGTACTGGAGATAGTATACGGGTGCTCGTTGGGTTACGAGCACACTGGACAGGACTCGTCGGGAACTGACAGGTTGGTATTATACCTATCGTCAGTTATCAGTTCCCAGGTGACATGAGTACAGCTTAGTCCGCTGACTTGACACTGACACTTCGCCTCGAGTGTGTTCCCACTGTACTTTGACTACTACCCTACCACGGCTCAAAGGAGTCGTGCAAACAGGTGGTAGTTGGGTGCAGTCCCGAAGCACTTGGAGGCAGTGCCGGTTAGACAAGATTCGTCTCTCCCGATATTGGGGGTTGACATCGCGCTGTGTCTAGGAGAGCCATTACACGAGTAGTCCCTGGCCAGGGCAAGCGAGATATACTGGTAGGCTTCCAGTGTTATCTCAGGGTGTTTTGGGCTTCACTCCGACACGACTTGTACCGCTATTGGGGGACTGACGTTTTACCGCCCCCTAGGCCCGACATGCGATGTATCAGACGAACAGACCGGACTGTACGGAGAATGTCACATTCAGACTCAGTAGGAGTTCAGATGGGGTTCACCTCGTCAGCCTTCTTGTCGGCATCTACCTGGGGACCGTTACGCACAGCTAGTGCCGCTTGCGGTCTGTGGTTAAACCCACTGCCAGCGTAGTGTTGAGTCTTTAGAGTCCCACACAGAGGGTATTCGCCTCTTGGCAAAACAGAGTAGAGGTCGCATGGTTTTGCGACAGGGTTCGTTCTCATCCGCGCACTTGTGCACGTTTGGAGTCCGGACGGATATTACTGGCTGGCTCTGGTTTGAGTCAGATACCGGTATATGTTTTGGGGTTGCTTTTATCTCTTGGTATTCATGTTCCTCGGAACAAGAATGCGGGTGTGTATGCACAGTTGATTGAGGCGGAGGAAGAGGTTTTTCATTAGGGTTTCGGAACGGGTGCGTATGCACAGTTGACAGTCGTCTTTTTCCAAACCCTAATGGAATTATGATATATCAATTAATAATATTAATAAAATGAAATTGTGTCATGGTTGGTTTTTTTTTGACTTGTTGACCATGGTTGACTTGTTGACCATGGTTGAAGTTTTGACCATCATCATTACAAAAGAAAGATGCTCTTTGATTCTAGCAAATTCATTTAATGTTTGAAATGATAATGGTCATTCCTAAACCTTCCATCAACTATTCCATTTTCATTATTATTATTAATTTGATAATTCTTTTTGCTTTATGTTATGGTTGCAAAAAGAAAAGAGCTCATTTCTATCATTTTAGCTTCTCTCTCCTCATTTCATCTTCTTCTTCCTCTAGCTCAAGGAGAACCCTTCTCATGAGTTGAGAATCTCTCTCCTTGAAAAGATAAAACCCCAAAAGACACTCTCTACTCACTCTAGGATCAAGGTTTAGCAAGCCGGAGATTCTAGTTCTCTCAAAGTTCGAGAAAGAGCCCGAAGGTTGAACCCTCAGGTGGATCCATCTTCGACGGAAGAAGGCAACGAGGAAAGAACCATCAACCTCTACAAAAGTTTGAAGAAGAAGGAGTTCAAGTTAGGTATAACCATCTATCCTAACTCTCTTTAGCATGTTAGCTAGTTTAGTTTAGAAAAGATCCCGACTTTGTTAGTCCATGTTGCCCCATGCGCTAAAAATTTGATTTTTATACCGTTTCCGCCTTCCCGTAAGAACCGGGGGTCGCAACGTGGACTTACACATGGTCCCAAAGAACAGTCCAGTAGTGGCCTGAGTCACCTGTTCCACTGGCATGGCGAAGATGGAGGCCACTTGGGGCCTATAGGTCACTCCTCCAGCGAGGACGGAGTGGGAGTTGCTGTTGTAGTTGGAAGCCATTTTCTCTGCATGGAAGCAAGACACCAAATCTTAGTACCTCGAATCCATGGGCAACCACATTAAACCGCGATTCATTCACAAACACGACACAGGAAGTGTTGAGTGTAAAGAGAAAAAGGTCCTACCGGGCGTGTCAGAATCTGTTTACCGCCGAAAACAGAGCCGAAACCGCGCAGGTCATCTTGCCTGAATTTGGGGGCAGATACTATTTGGATTTATCCGTCCACCTCTCCGAAAATGCTAAGTTGATTTATGGCACCATAAATCGGAGGTTTAGACAGATGCGTCCGATATAGCAGACTTCGTCAGATTCCCCCTCATTGTGAGGGTTTTTGATTGTGGGGACGCTCTTCCCTGCAGGCGCAAGGCCTTGCAGTTAATTATGCTATCGCATCGCGGTAACAACTTTCTCCTTCTCCAGATGGTCACTTCGTGTCGTATGTGTTTGTTTTATTTTCGGTTACCCGTCGATCGTATATGGAGACTAATTTATGTTGTCGCCCGTAGGGTGTGGATTAGTCCAAATCCGTATTTTCTTAGATTTGGAGTTTGGGTTGGTTTAGGATCGTTAATTTTTTTTAGATTAAGATCAACTTAAACGTTTGTTGAGGATACGTTATTCTAATTTTAGACTAGGATCTACTCAACAGGATTTTCTTTAGTTTATAAAGACATTGCGGTCTGTTGGATTTAAGGACATCATAGTCCATGAGTTTAAGGACCTCATAGTCCATAGTTTAAAGACGTCATAGTCTATAGATCTTAGTTTAGGGACGTTACGGTCCATTGGGTTTAAGAACATCATAGTCCATGAGTTTATGGACCTCATTGTCCATAGTTTAAAGACATCATAGTCTATGGGGTTTTGGTTCGGCGGTTTAGGGATGTGCTAAAAGTTATTGGTTATTGAGACCAACCATATCTCTGAAGACGTTGAAGAATTACAATGACATGTCTCAGAGCTATGGAGAGATGTATCCTCGTACCAATGTCCCGACTGAACGGGAATGGGATGAACATCATTTTAGATGCCATCTGTTGGAAGCTCATTAGCTATCTCTGGGACTGAGTTCATATTTGGAGACCCTGAGTATGAGGAGCTCAATTGACGCTTCTCGGGAAATTTGGTCTGAGTTCGGCTAACATTGGCCTTTCGTAGTGTTAAACACTACTATATACTTAACGCTCACGTGCTCCCACATGAGGTGCTTGAAATAGTGTTAAACACTAAAAATTGGAGGCGCTCGCGTAGGGTCACGTGAGGCGCTTGAAGTAGTGTTAAACACTAAAAATTTTGAGGCACTGCTTCCTTGGGTTTATTCCTTTGTTCCTTTCTGAGCGCTAAGCGCTATTGGGTCACGTGGGGTCATGTGAGGCACCCCAAGTGGAAACTGCCATTTGATTTACTCCCTTTCTATAAGAGCTAAGCTCTACTTGGGGGTCACGTGGGAGCACGTGATCCAGTCTCAGTCCTCCTCTTTTGTTTATCAAGGGTGTTCACGTTGGAGCACGTGATCGATCGTTATCATGTTGGAGGCCAATCCTTTTACGTGTATGGAGATCTTTAGTTTCGAGACTTTCAAACCCAATATTTCGTAAGAATTAAATTCTTAGGTCTCAGTTTTTCTCTTAGGTTTGGGATCTGTATGGCAGAATCTCCTCGATGAGAATTAAATTCTCAACTTATGAGGATATCTGCTTCTGCAGATCTTTCATCATAAGGAAGAACTAAGTTCTTATATGAAGGGTTAAACCCTTGTTTTATCAGTAGAATTAAATTCCTATATACTTTTTGGAAGAGTTAAATTTTCTGAACTTAGATCTTCCCCTAGGTTTTTGATCTGCATGGCAGGATCTCCCCGATGAGAATTAAATTCTCAACTTGTGGGGAGACCTGCTTCTGAAAATCTCAACCAAAGGAAGAACTAAGTTCTTTTTAGAAGAGTTAAACTCTTATGGAGGTGAAAAGGAAATGAGATATTCTCTGTGTTTCGTTCCTTCTCTTACCTAGAGTTTCTTTTTTTTCTCTTTTTCTCTCTAGAGAATTAAATTCTCTTTCCTTTTCAGCTTACGAGGGGGTTTTTCTCTCTCTTTTCTTCCTCTTCTTTTTTTTGTATCTCTGTGTCTCCTATTTATAGGAGAAAGAAAAGAATCAATTTGTTCAGAAAATCTCTTATTGAGAGATTTCGACTAGTTTTATAATCGACCAAAATGATCTTTTAGATCAATTGGTGAATTTTATTCACCGTTGGATTTTTAATCCAAGGACTTCTGTTTTACAGAAGATATCTCTCACAAGATTAGGAAAATATTTCCCTACACAGAATCTTCTTCTGTAAATTGGTGATTTTTAATCACCATTGGATTTTTAATCCAACGGTGCTCAGCTTTACAGAGCGCAATCTTTCTTGTTTAGAAAGATCTAAGAAAATATTTTCCAAATAGGGCTTTGATCCTTTTTATTTAGAACTTAATTCTATTGGTTCAGAAGGCATAGGAGTCCATCACGTGTAGCATGTGACCCCACGAAGCTAAGTCCATCAAATAGCATCACGTGCTACCACATGACCTTTTCTGGCCAATTGTTTGTTTTAAGAAGGCGCCTATATACTTTGTATATAAAAGGTCACGTGTCTGCACGTGAGGCTCAGTTTTAGCCTCAATTTCAGCCTTACTTTATCAAGCGCAGTGCCTTATCACGTATGGGCACGTGATGCCCCGTTTGGGGACTTTTCCTATTACTTTTATATTTATTATTCAGTTTTCATGAGGGAACAATAGCTAGACGAAGTTAAACTTTTCGATCGCTAAATTAAGGTTTAGTGAAGCAAACACCCTAAACTAAATGGCTAATAGTAGAGGATGATGAAGTAGGAAATGAGCTCTCTTTAGTTTTCTTTTTCTCTTACCATTTTCAAAAGCTAGAAAGCTTTTCATGAGGAAGAAGAAGCTCAAGTCAAGAAGAAGGAGAGAATGAACTCATGAGGTGAGAATATAAATCATGAGTGAGTTAGTGTCATGCACTAACTCATGTAGAGACTTAACTAGGGTAAGGGTAAAGGTTGGATTAATAAATATCTTAAGGAAAACAAAAGAGTGGACTTGGTTAATGGTTATCCAAAGCTTTCTCAAAACTTCTACCATGACAAAATTCCATCATTTTAGAATTACTTTGATAAATAAAAACCCTAGGATTATCCTAATTATAGTGTAAGTCTCATACACCCATGTTCCATGTATCATCAAACATGACACAATAAAATGTACATTAATATATATCACATATATAGAATATGCACACAAGTTAGAAAAAGAATACTTAGTGAGCAAATATTAGTTAATGTAAGTTAATATATCAAATATATAATTATACATTAAATTATCAAATCAACACTTGATTTAATAATCCGGCTATATCACATACAACCGACTAATATCATATGGATCAACTTATCGAATCAACACTTGATCCGTTAACCCAGTTATATCACATATAACCGACCGATATTACATATCGCGAGAATAGAATACGGTATCACATACGTGCATTAATCTCGGTCCCCCACATATCACATATGTGCTCCTACTCCATTTCGCATGAACCAAGAAACCTCTGTGTAGGACTCTAAAGACTCGTCAATACGCCGGCAGTAGGTGATGATCATATCAAACGCCCACAAGCCGCAAGAGGTCTGCTAAAAGTAACGGCCACCCAGGTATTGAGCGATCAGAAGATCAACAATCAAGCCTGCTCAAACTCCTGCGAATCCAATCAGTAACACTACCGTACAGTCCGGTCTCTTCATCTGATATGTTGCATATTATAGCCTCGGGGTGGTCTAACGTCAGACCCCAATAGCCTGATAAGTCATGCCGATGCAAGGTCCATAACGGTTCAAGAAACTACTGATAACACTTACCAGTAGATCTCAGCAATCCTGGCCAGGGATTTCCTGTTATGGCCAATCGAGCATACCACAACATCAACTCCCAATACCGGGAGAGATGAATCCCATCCTATCGCTCATTGCCTCCATATGACTCGGGACTGTACCCAAAAGCCACCGTTTTGCACGATTTCTTGACCGTGGTAAGGTGGAAATCAAAGCACAGTGGGAATCACACAAGGCTCTATGACGATCTCGGGTCGACAGACTAACCTGTACCAGTGTCATCAGAGAACTGCTATCTAACGATAGGTATAATACCATATAGGAGTTCTCGGCGAGTCCGTTCAGTGTACCCAGTCTCCACTGAGCCCCCGTATACCTTCTCTGATGTTAAACACCAATGGATATGGGATCATCCATCGCCCATCATATGGGTCAAGAAGCGCATACGCTAGTCTACTGTGGAGTATCGATACCATGTCTCGATACTCCTACGACTAGGAATAATTATAGGGTGTACTTGTGGAATACCCTTGGCCCCACTAGTATGATCTCCATCATAGTCCTGGTAGTCAAGTACACATCCTAAGGGCTTTATCAACATGTGAGCGCAAGACAGTGTCATAATACAAATCTACATGTTAAGATAAAGAGAAACCAGATAGCATATTATCATGTCGAGCAAGAAAGTCCTCCCTATATATGTCTAAGCATCCACTACAATATACATCACAAGTACAGTAATAGCCTTTAGGGCATACATATAACTAACAAGGAGCGCCATCTATTTTATATTAGCATCCTGTTTTGCGGCCTCCTTATCCTTTCTTTCTAGCACCCTTCGCAGGAACTCAGTATCGGTCTCCTGCTCCTGGCACTGTTCAGGCGCCGATTCCGGGCTTTCTTTCTGCCCGGTGAGTGCTGCCATTTTTGTCAGCATCTCTTGGAGCTTTTGTTGCTGCTCCTGAGCTTTTGTCAATGACCGAGTTTGCAGCCGATGACCCACAGAAACACGGCTTTCCTCTTTCCCGGAAGCCATGTAGACCATATGTATAACCATGCCCCCAGACTTGGGGCGTTTGGATCCATCACCTTTAGGATTTTCCGCCGGTGGTGGTAGATTCTCTGGCCTTCTCTCTTTGTGTGAAGTCAAAGTCGAAGGGGCTATTGTAACAGGCACCTTCGTAGAAGAAGTCCCTCGCTGCATGGTGAAGGGATCGTCCTCCTCTTTTTGAGCCTCTGTTTTCTTTATTCGGCGAGAGTGGTCTTTATTGATCACCGAATCTTAGACCTTCTGCCAGACTCTGTGAACTTGGGAGGACAGCCGCAGAGGGGGCTGCTCCGGCTTCGCATGTATCATGTTTTCAATAGGTGGGGGAGATTTCTTCAGCACCGCAGTAGGGGAGTTCTGCCGCACCCTCCTTAGCAGTTCAAAGTTGTTCCCGGTTGGAACAGCAGCGTCAACTTCTACTATTGGAGTCGGTGGAGTAAGTCCAAAGGGGGAATTGCCGCAGCTTTCCTCACTCGGCGCCAGTGGTGACGTCAAGCGTGCCTTGCAGACGGTATTGCATCAGTTGTAGAAGTGGCTCCGTCATGCCCCTGCTTTGGTGAGGGGTTGCTGCTGGTGTCAGCCTGTCGAAGACCGACGTCTGTTGAGAGGGGATGACCAATCTTTTGAAGGCCGAATTTCTAGTAGGGGAAGCATTTTTGACGACATCACCCATAGCAGGAGTTGGAACAGCCAATCTTGCGAAGATCGTTCCTTTAGTAGGAGAAGTCCCTTTAACGACTTTGTATGCCGGAGCTGGAATGGCTATCCATTTCGGGATAACCCCTTCAGGTATTGTGAGCCACTTTGCGGGTCCATTTGAGCTTTGGCTCAGCTTATCAAAGCCTGAGGTGGCAGACTTGGATAACCCGTTGAGTGGGACCGTGGTGGTTGCAAGTCGATCGAAGACCGGCTTCTTTTGAGCTTCCGGTGATGGCATTGGGGCGCTGAAGCTTGTTGGCGGGAGCATGGTCCCGAAGAACAATCCAGTGGTTGCCTGAGTCACCTGCTCTACCGGTATTGCAAAGATGGAGGCCGCATTTGGCCCGTATGTCACTCCTCCAGCAGGGACGAAGTGGGGGTTGCTGTTGCAGGTACACTTGGAAGACATTGATCTTCTTTCCTCTGCACAGGAGCAAGACACCAAATCTTAGTACCTCGAATTCAGGGGCAACCATAGTAAACCGCGATTTTGTTCGTGAAACACGACACAAGAAGTGTGGAGTGGAAAGAGGAAAAGGTCCCACTGGACATGCCAGAATCTGTTCACCGCCGAAAACAGAGACGAAACCAGGATGGATCGTCTTCCCTGAATTTGGGGGCAGATACTATTTGGGTTTATCCGTCCACCTCTCCGAAGATACTAAGTTGATTTATGGCGCCGTATATCGGAGGTTTGGACGGATGCGGCCATTGTAGCCGACTTCGTCAGATTCCCCTTCATTTGCAAGAGGTTTTTTTTATTGTGGAGACGCTCTTCCCTGTAGGCGCAAGCCCCTGTAGTTAATTACGTTATCGCATCGTGATAACCACTTTCTCCTGCTCCAGAAGTTCACTTCGTGTCGTGTGTGTTTTCTTTATTTTTGGTTGCCCGTGGATTGTATACGAAGACAAATTTATGTTGTCGCCCGTAGGGCGTGGATTAGTCCAAATCCGTATATCTTAGATTTGGGTTTGGGTTGATTTAAGGATCATTAATCTGTTTTGAGATCCAGATCGACTAAAATTTTTGTTAAGAATACGTTAGTCTAATTTGAGACTAAGATCTACTTAACAGGGTTTTAGGATCATTCAGATACAACAAAAGAGCATTTAGGCTCTATTGTTTTAGTTTAAGAACGTTACGGTTCGTTGTTAATTTAAGGACGTTTCGGTCCGTAGTAGTTTGAGGACGTTACGGTCCGTAGATCACCATTTTTGAGGTGATGTTTTAGTTTAAGAACGTTACGGTCCGTAGATCACCAATTTTGAGGTGATGGTTTAGTTTAAGGACGTTACGGTCTGTAGATCACCATTTTATGCCTGTGTATTTGTTACATGTAATGCTTCGAAAATCGTTTAGGCAGTTTTTCGATAATCGGTAAAATAAACAGTCTTTTCAGTAAAAAGTCAAAACAAATATTTTTCAATATAGGCATAATTATACAAAATTTAGATAATAAATTGCTAGAAATTGGTTAATAAATTGTCACTTAAAAATTTCTAGTCATTTAAAAAAATTTCCTTAATTAATTATTTTTTATATTATTTTAAGCTCTTTTAAATATACATTAAATTAGTGATAAATACAAATTTAAATAGGTAAATTACACACTTAAGAACCATTATAAACTAAAATATAGTGTTAACAAAAATTTTATCAAAACTTTCCAAGTCTTGAAGTTCTATGGTTTGAAAATAAATTAAAATGGGTTTTTTTTTGTAAAGAATGATGTCTTAAGCATTAAATGAGCTTGTGAAAGACTTTTGTGTAGAATTTTCCACACATTTTCCCCACTCTCCCCACTCTCTTTCCTCTGGCCGAGCCTACCCAGCTGGTCTCCCCAATTTTCTCCTCTCTTTTTTACTTCAAATTCCATCAAAAATCAACAAAAAATCCACAAAAATCCACAAAATCCTTCACAAATTCAAACCTAATCCCTATTCTACTTCTTCCCAAACCCAAATTGGTTTTAAACAAGGAGAAAGGAGGCATATTTAGAGGTGAAGTGCAAGTTAGGGTTCAACTTGAGAGGTATAATTCTAATCTAATGTTTAATTGGTAGTTTAAAAATACTAAACTAGAATTTTAAAGTGTTAATTGGGTTATAAATTCGTGTTTAGGGAATTCAAGAAAAGGTTTGAAATTTTAATTAGGGTTTTAAGCTTTGTAAGTGGGTTAAGATTAGTGTAGTGGCTATCTAGTAGATTAGTTTAGATGTTTGTGCTAGTTTTGTGATCGCTATATCGTTAATCCGCGATATTTGCATCGAAATTGATATGTTAATGCTTACTAGGTTTTTCATAAAATTAAGTGGTGAATTAATTGCGATATCTTAATGATATTTATAGCATCTCCTACGACTTTTAGGGTGTGTGAATGCGGAATTTGGTTTAGTCGGATTTTAGTTTTGACGGTTAATTGTCCCGAAACGACGATTTTAGGTAAGATTTTAGTGGTTTTCATGTGTGTTCCGCGCGCTTAGTGCACGTTATGCCTAACTTGTAGATGTTGATTCTTTTATTTTGTGACTTGCGTCGTTTCAGGAATATGTAATCTTATGTTTGTGTTGTGCAATTTTAGGATCGGTTGCGGAAACATCGGATGCGGCGCGCAAAGGCAAAGCGGTGGTTGGATCAGATTAGCGAGGCGTCCGGGTGAGTAGATGTATACATCTATGGGGAAATTGTCTGGATGGCGCGAGACGCCCCATAGTTAGGATCACTTTATTACTTGCAAACTATACGCATAGTTACTTAGTTAACCATCTCATTCATATGCATAGCTTTCTGGTTATCTATATACATACGTGGGATATCACCCCTTAGGACACTTATACCATTACCATTGGCTCATGTTGCACGCGCACTATTCATGTGAACACACACGCCTTTGGTAATTGCCATGCCACGAGCACTGTAGAACCTGCTTAGTTCTGTATCAATCACTTGCATCATACATGATACATTGAATTGCATAGCATGTATACACCTCACATCATCATCATACTTATATAGATTTCAAGCCATAAATCACATTGCATACCTTTGATATCATAATCATTTATCATATACAACATGTTGGGTATTATGACTTTCTTGAGGATTTTAGTATTGATGAGATTTCTGAATTTTGGGGAAAACCGTAAGAATTTAACAAAAACTTATTATTATCATGATTTCTAGCCACAAATCATCATTTTTCTCGACACGCGCTGCGCTGTTGCGCTGCGCTGTGCGCTACGCGACACGTGTCAGCGCAGTTGCGCTGCGCTGGGCGCTGGGCGACACGTGTCAAGCGCTGGTGCATCTGCGCCAAACAGAATTAAAATTCCAGTAAGATATTTCTGTTCTTGTTAAAACAAGAAGATTGTCTTCTGTAAAATAGAAGCCCTTGGATCAAAGATCCAATGGTGGGGAAAATTCCCCAAATCACTCAGAGAATGATCTCTTTAACAAATTTAACAAATTAATGGGCACTATATAAAGGCCCCTAGACCCCAATTCAAAAAAAAAACATCAAGAGTAAAAGAACATCAACATCATCATCAAGATTGTGAGAAGAACTCAAGAAGAGAAAAAAGGTATAAACCTTTATAAAAAAAAAAGAAGAAGAAGAATTTCTTCTGAATAGATCATTGATCTAAGAACAAGATCAATGATCTTCAATAAAAAATAAATAAAAACAGTGCCTTGCACTTTTTTATGAACTATTGGTTCTAGAATCTTAAAGATTCCTCTCTTAAATCCAAAATTGGATTAAGTTATTAAAACAGTGCGCTGCACTTGCAAAAACTGCACTGTTCCGCTCCTGGGTTGGCGCAAGCCACCAGAGAGCGCCACGTGTCAGCACCATAACCACTTGCGCCATGCGCTTTTAAAAATAGAGCATTGCTCTTTAAAGTTGGCGCAACTCACTAGAGCGCGCCACGTGTCAGCAGCGCACTGGCGCAGCGCACTGCGCTTGTGCTCACCAGAGCATGACACGTGTCACCTCCACAAACGCTTACGCTCAATAATTGGCGCAAAGCGCCTGACAAGCCACTGTCAGATAATTAATGCACTGCATTATTTACAGAAGGGCCAAGCCCAATTAAAAAAGGCCCAACAGGCCAAATTAAATGCAAAGTACTATTTTAAAGAAGGGCAGAGCCTAAACAGATGCTCTGCATCATTTATAAAGGGACAGAGCCCAAATCAAAAAGGCCTAGCAGCCCAGAATGAAATACAGTGCATTATTAAACAGGGGCAAAGCCCTAGCACAAGCCTAATAGGCCAAAGATAAAAACGTTGAATATTCTTAACTGGACTTAGCCCAATCATGGCCATAAGTCCTCAAATTAAATTGACTGGGCAAGACTGCTCTCTTAAATCAATTTACATCCGGTTCGAGGGTACATCTCCGAACTCCTCTGACACCTGTCGTTGTAATCTTTCAACGTCGTCAGAGAGGTGACGGGTCCCGATAACTGTAAGTGCACGGCGGCGCCCCGGCCGTCAATCCGACGCCGGATTGCGGAAGCGGTGAAAAACTTTAATTTTTGCGGACTTAGCAAACCGGCACCACCGCGCACTAAACACCCGGATCGTAACCATTAACAAGTCTAAGCAAACTAGAAGATGGGTTAGAGATATATACCGACAGATCCGAGTCCTCCGGTCTTCTCGTCGTCGTCCCGATCTCCTGCGGAATGTCCCGTCTCCTCCTCGTCGCCGGAAGCGCACCACATCGCCTAGTTCTTTTATGGGCTCCCACCTCAATGCCGAGGCAACTCGGGCGCGAAGTTGGCTGGCCGACGCGTCCAAGATTTGCTGTAGAATCGTGTAGAATAGTTGTCTCTTTGGGGTTCAAGAGGTTGCCATTTATGGAGGAATTTGTGGACAAGAATTTTTCATGGATGCTTGAGAAAAATGGAGCATCCATTTCAAAAGGGGCTCGGCCAGGCACTCAAAAAAATGAGCTCTCTGGAAAATTAAAAACCAGCACACTCATGAATGAATGAATGAATTAATAACAAAGAAGAAATGAAAAATTCCTTCACTGCACACAAAGGGGGGTCCACTAATTAAATCATGAAGGAAAAAACCACACACAAATTAAACCACACTCCATTCTCAAACAGTGGCCGGCCCATCAAAGATGTGGGTGGAAAAAGGGGATGATTGATTTTTCAAAGGAGAAAGAAAAATCAAAAAGAATGATGGTCACACCAAATCAAAACCCATACTCAACCACCTCCCACCAACCTCATCATCAACAACCATGATGAGCCAAAGTCAAGCCATGATGGAAAAGAAAGAGTCAAAGGATGGGCTCCATCATGATACAAATATTAGCAAAGAACCCCCTCCACTAATGCCTATTTGCAACAATGCAAATAAACCCTCCTCCACCAATCTTCGGCCAATGAACGGAACAATGGAAATTGGCCGAAACGGAAAGCAAACTGGCAACTTCATAAAACTGATCCCGTAATAAATTACAGGAAAAACCCCGATACTGTGCATACACACCCGCATCTGTATTTCGACCGAAATACAAAATGCAATGAGACAAAAACTACACAATCAAATACTAAGTTCCGGCTTAAGCCAAAGCCGGCTAGTAAAAACCGTCCAATCACGATCCGTGCAATACCGCACGTATCTGATCGAACCCTGCCATATCTCCATACGGCATCTACAACCTTTCGCCCGAAAGATGAGTAACTGAATGTGTGGTGGACTCTAAAGACTCGTCAATACTATGGCTGTGGATTTAACCACCAGCACGTCAGAGGTATAAGCCAATACGTGACGGGCCACCAGCTATTGACCAAAAGGGACGTCGATGAGCGAACTCATCCTGACACCCTACTGAGCCTGTCAGTGACAATATCCGTACAGTCCGGTCCGTTCGTCTATGAGCATCGCATGGCGGGCCTAGAGGGTTGGTAAAAGTCAGACCCCCAAAAGCGGTACAAGTCGTGTCGGAGTGTAGCCCAGAACACCCTGAGATACTACTGGAATACCTACCAGTAAATCTCCTTGCCTTGGCCAAGGACTTCGTGTAATGGCTCTCCTAGACACAGCACGACCTCACCCCCAATACCGGGAGAGACGAACCCCTGAAGATACGCTCACTGCCTCCATGTGGCTCGGGACTGTACCCAACTAAAACCTGTTTGCACGACTCCTTTGAGCCGTGGTAGGGTAGTAATCAAAGTACAGTGGGAACTCACACGAGACAAATGATGATCCCCAGGTCGATGAACTAACCTGCACACATGTCACCAGGGAACTGCCATCTGACGTCTGGTATATGACCAACTAGCATGTTCCCGGCGAGTCCTGTCCGGTGTACTCATAACCTAATGAGCACCTGTATACATCTTAGGTGATCCAACTGACACCAGTGGCTTGTGAGACCGGCCACCGCCCCTCGTCGGGGTCTCGACTGTATACACTAGTCTACTAATGGAGTATCGATGCCCGGTCTCGAAACTCCCACGACTAGGGACCTTTTAAGGATATGCTTGTAGACCCCCAGCTCCCACTTATATGATCGCCCTCATACTGCTGGTGGTCAAGCAAGAATCCTAGGGGCTCTATCAACGTGTAATAGCGACGTGTCAGGTCACCTAAAACAGTACACGATGATAAAGGTAAACCAGATAGCATACTATCATCTCGAGTAAGACTGTCCTACCGGGATAGGTCCTCCCTCAATCATTACAATCACGTACCTGTGACCTAATAATTGACTCTGAGGGCACTATCTCCAACAATCTCCCACTTGCACTCAAGGCTAATTATTGCGATGTCGCATACTCACAGCCCGTGTGATACCGAACATCCAACTCCTCTACTAGTCAGTCTCACAAAGCTCTTTTGCGGAACTATTGCGTTCGAGGAATAGCCTCAGTGAGTGGATCCGCTTAGTTGTTTCTTTCTATGTCTCTCTATATCTCAAGTTCGCGGAGAAAGCCATCTCCCGAAAAGAGCAATACCTGTCTCAGAATATGTCTGGATGTCTGATGGGACCTAGCTCATAAATGAACTCCAAATCCAAACTTCTTAGACTGTATCGTCAACTGAACTTAATCAGTATCCTGCGCGCCATGCCACCCTCAGTATTACCTTGGACCACCTGTCCAAAATACTGCCCCTCATCAGAAGGAAAACTATAACTCTGACAACCTCCTTGTCGTCCATGTCACCTTGGAAGCCTGGAATGATAACTGTCTCCCGAATGAGCCTGTCGTTATCATATCCCTAGAACATCCACTTATGTTCTAAAACTGCTTCCGACTGTTTCTCTAGGATCAGGTCAATATCAACTTATTGCATCTAGTGCAAGAACAACATCTGGTATGGTACTTGACATCTCATGATTGACTCAATTGCCTGAGCAAGTGACCTGCCAATCATGCACGTCCCTCTCCCCTTTAGTCTGTAAGACACCTTTAGAGAGGGTGACTCCATCTTCTGCAGGTACACTACCGTGCATGGAGTCGTCCATTCTAAATACTCTTAGAATGCTGTCTGAGTACCCTGATTAGGAAACCACCCAAATCTAGATCTGAAACCATAGATCTAGTAACCAGTATGTCTGATATAAAATCCATTTCCTTTGTGGAGAAACCACTGTGTGACGACCAAAGTATAACCGATTGTAGTATAGGAGTTTCCTTTCCTACTATGTGTATGTCATCCAAATACCAGGATATCACACCCTACTACCTTCTCAACAGATCCATCCCCTATTCTGATGAAGTCAAACCCATGACTGTCACGTCAGAAATAGATGATCTATCTCCGCTACATCTGCTTTAGTCTATAAATAGACATAAGCTACCTGTCCACCAATGCTTCCGCTGCTCCCACTGACTACGACAACCCTCTGGCAGAGTCATATAGACGTACACTTCTAAAACTAGTTTAGAACGACGCTATACTCATCCTCCCGCCTGGTCTCGCAGCCTGGAACAACAGCAATGGTAATTGTGGGTAAACAAGAACTTCCCTGTCACCGTCCTTGAGGCTTCCGTAGTACCTCTCGGGTGCCTGAAGTTACCCACCTTATCTGCGGAGTGGCCAATGGAATGTCAATCCAGATTGAATCTTTAGGTTCCTTATTAAATCTTCAGTAATCGTTTGTGGTTCTGGAATCACTTCCAGTTCTACCATACTCCCACTACTGTTTTCCTGAAAAAATCCATTTTTAATTTAAAACTGTGGCGAGTCAAGAACAATATTGCTATTGATCTTCCAGATGGTAGAAAATCAACCCGCGTCATAGCCTGGGTCAACCCACAAACAGCCATTACAGAAACATGCCTTGAGTTGTCCAGTGTCTGGTTTTAAGCATAAACCGGACAACTCCCCGTACCTTAACAATGTTAAGATATGAACTGTTCTATATCCAATATAGAAACAGAGGCACTGATTTAATTGAACCAGATCCAAATCATGCAACTGTCTCCAGTGCATGTCAACTAAATGGAAAGAGGCCGATCAGCGTTACTCAACTTAGGAAGCATTTCCAATTATGAGTAACCTGAAAGAAAGCAAGTTCTCTTAATCATTACTATCAACTGAACACCATACACAAGTATCTACATCTTCGATCACTTTGAAGAATCCCGATACTTGTGACACCTGGTTCTCCACTCTATTCAAATACCAATAACTTCTCCAAATTCGGACCCTGTGTTTCCACGAAACACCTGTCTAAAAACTAGAGAAGTCATAAGTAAACTGAATGTAGTACGAGGACCAACCCCTCTGTCCTGATGGACCCTGGACAACATACAATACTCTGTATAAGTCCCTTGAGTCTGATAACTCATTCACTGTGTGTCGTAGGTTGAAAACTGTACTTATGGTTAAGAAGAATTACACCGCTGTTTAATGCTCCTTACCTAACCATCCACTGATATAGGTAAATGTCGTAGACATAATTTCAGAAAGATATATCTCACTCTATGAAAATAGACGTACAGATATATCAATTTGAAATTGGTGCATAACAGCGGATATTCAAAACCAAATATTTGCCGACCGGCAAACAGCCCAGGTGATTTCCTCAAATATCACCGATTACAACGAATCCCGATATAATGAGGATGATCACCCAATTCCCAATAACTTACTCCCACTCATCATCTGTAAAACCATACAGATGTGAGAATCATACCTGGTAAATACATACCCTGGAGTAAGTATCTAATCGGGAAATCAGTTTTCCTTTAACAGTACACAGTGAGACTGAAACATCGAAACGTTTCGATAGGGTATCCTGGTATTCCTAGTAATGCCTCTTCCATTATCCAGATTCACATCTATAACCGTATAATTCTTTGCCACTTCTCCAAATCCCTTTATATGTCTTTAGTCATTACCTTCTGTACACCCCTTTAAGCTAAATGGTTTTCTTCCTTCCCTACCGTTCGGCACCAGCCTATGGTTTGGAAGAAGACTATCCAATAAGCATAAAGGGTGTACTGTCCTAATCCTAGGAGCACTCGCAACGCGAGAGAAGGTGAAGATAAAAGACACCTGAATGTACTTTATTCCTATTTCTCCTGAACCAGGATCCATCCCCGAACTGGAACAAGTTCCTTTCGAGTTCGTATATAACCATACGATGGAATATCCAATAAACTGTGGATCTTCGTAGTGATACGGAGTGTCCTGGAGAAATACAAAGGTGATTTTAGGATTGGCGAAGAAATACCTGGTTTGGTCGTGAATATCTGTTGCAATTTACTTTGCCCTCTTACTAATCCCTTGCTTTGTCTTAACTTAATACCTTCTGCACACCATCGTTAGGCTAATTGGTTTTCTTCATTCCCTACCGGTCGGCACCAGCCTAAGGTTTGGAAGAAGACAATCCAATTTGCGTAATAGGTGTACTACCCCTAAACCAAGGAGTACCCGTAACCTGAGAGAGGGTAAAAGGAAAAGACAACTGAATAATCCCATCCGTTTTCTCCAGAACCGGAAACCATCCTCGAATAAATTCTTTCGAGTTCGTATCTAACCATACGATGGTTTTGTCCAATGGAAGTGGACGTTCGTAGTAATACGGGGTGTCCTGGAGAAAAGGGTAAAAGTAGGAGTGGCAATGAGGTTCGCAACTCTGACAATCCAAAAGCCGGTGTTAAGAAGGTTCGGTCAACTTGGTCACTGAGTCATAGTCTTAGGGTCGTGTCAATGGTCGCTGCCAAAGAGAGAGAGAAAAGAAACACTCAGCGTGCACTCTAACCTAGATCAGAATGGTTACCAATTTATCTAATCTGGAAACCTCCCACTGTACCGTCAAATTCTCCTCCAAACCTGAAAGAAGAATTAGTCGGGGTCACCCGAGGAGTATACTAACTCATCAGTGGGAATCGGGATCCAACTCTCATCGCATGACAACGTGACGGAATCCGCTCACGGTATCACACTCCAGAAGGTATGCGCATATCTGGCAAGTTTCAGTACTTTTGAAACTCCCGATGTGATTTCTGCCCCATGCTCTTATGACCTTGACTTTGGCCAACATATCATAAGTCACATGTCAAGTTCTACCCGTCATTCTCCAGGTTAATTTGAATCCACCCGTACATACCCTTGACTTTGGCCAAAATGGCAGTACGACTGTCCCAAACCAACGCATCTATCTATGCTGCATATGAATACCCCAATAGCTACCAATCACTGTGCCTTGACTTTGGCCAACATACACAGCTTGAATACTATTGACCACCCATATGAAACGACGGAGGGCTACGAATGGTTTCTGGCGAAAACCTTTAACGTAATGAACTTGATATCGTCGAAGGAACGGATAGCTTTTTAAAAATATAGTGACGAAAACCGTTGCTAAAGAGGTCACTCCCGGTGAAGGGATCTCGGCTCTTTCCCCGTAGAATGGGGTACAGGATATTCCAACTGAATACCGCGATGCAAAGCAAAAGTAATCGGCTATAGTGAAGTTAATGCCCTGACGCAAACTTCTGTCCAAGGGGTCACTCCCGGTGAAAGGATCTCGGCCCTTGCCTCGTCGACTGAGGAGCAGGATATTCCAATGAATACCACGATGCAAAACAAAAGTAAACGTCCTTGCAATAACAGCTTTTTGAAAAGTGTTCCAACAACATCAGATTAGGTTTGTTTTTAACTTGCATTGATCCGAATCAATGCAGTCCCATCAATTGATCACACCAAAAAGAACGAAAATATACTGATGTACGTATATGCCATCCGCATTCGCCACTGGGTCCCGTCATTACCCGTTAGGTTAGCTAACTAACGACAGAGCGGGGACTGGACTAGAGCGGATGCAAAACATATACAACATCTACTAATATATATACCAATATATTATATTCGCTCAAGGCGTGAATAAAATGCAACATCACAGAAATGTACAGCATCACAGAAACAATACAGATATCTGGGATCCCTGGGTTTCACAGAGCCGCTGAAACCCGACGTTCCCCTGGTCGTGTGGATAGCCTGTGCAATGAAATCCTAGACCCCTACGGGCGCGGCAAGTTACCCGCCAAAAACCTGAAGCGAGGCAGCCCCCTTCAGCACCGTGAATGGACCACCCAGCACTTCACGGAATCCGGTAACTTGGGCACCCCTCCTGGGTCAACCTGTACCCCCTACGAGTGCGGCGAATAGCCCGCCAATCCTAGAGTGAAGCCCCCTCCGTCTCAATGCCATGAGATGCGGGCTTGTTGCCCTCTAGAACCCGGCTACCCGTGCACCCCTCCGCGGGGTAATCCTAGTACAGAAAGTAAAATATACATACACCGGGTACATCGACCGCAACCAGGTCGTGCCCCAAAATAATAATACAATCAGGCAGTGACGGCAGTCCACATGTCGGACGCTCGCCCCGCAAAATCAAATGTACATAATACAACCACAACTGTACTAGCATTGCATCCAGGCTATCCCCCACGACCGATCCGCAACATCACAGCAAAAACAGAACATCAACGTGAAAGTCACGTTCGCAAATCCGTCTAACCGGGCTATAGCAGTTAGACCGGATTTACCGATCAAGTGACATTCACGGTCGCAGATATAATGTAAATACTGTGAAAAATGTGTTTAAAATTTTCCGATCGATCAAAAAATTAACAAGTGGGCCCCAAAGGAATACTGTAGCACTCACAGAAATAATTGGCCCAATTTTAAAATTCCAAAACCCATATATATGGCCCACAAAGACACTGTAGAAATTGGGTGCAGAGACCTCAACAGTGCGCGGCGGAAACGCGGCCCAAAGGGGGTTTTGGCCGCGGTTCCGCGCCTGCACTGTCGACTGAACCTGTCGAATTTTTACAGTATCCTTGTAATCTCCAGTACATCAATTTTATACATCTTGAAAAAATTTTCGACACCAAAAATTTCCAACAGAAAACTGATGTGATCAAAAATGCGATTTTGGAACTTTTGATCGATCGGAAATGCAAACACATTACACAAAGCTAGACTAAGTTAATGGCGCGGCTCTGATACCACTGTAAGTGCACGGCGGCGCCCCGGCCGTCAATCCGACGCCGGATTGCGGAAGCGGTGAAAAACTTTAATTTTTGCGGACTTAGCAAACCGGCACCACCGCGCACTAAACACCCGGATCGTAACCATTAACAAGTCTAAGCAAACTAGAAGATGGGTTAGAGATATATACCGACAGATCCGAGTCCTCCGGTCTTCTCGTCGTCGTCCCGATCTCCTGCGGAATGTCCCGTCTCCTCCTCGTCGCCGGAAGCGCACCACATCGCCTAGTTCTTTTACGGGCTCCCACCTCAATGCCGAGGCAACTCGGGCGCGAAGTTGGCTGGCCGACGCGTCCAAGATTTGCTGTAGAATCGTGTAGAATAGTTGTCTCTTTGGGGTTCAAGAGGTTGCCATTTATGGAGGAATTTGTGGACAAGAATTTTTCATGGATGCTTGAGAAAAATGGAGCATCCATTTCAAAAGGGGCTCGGCCAGGCACTCAAAAAAATGAGCTCTCTGGAAAATTAAAAACCAGCACACTCATGAATGAATGAATGAATTAATAACAAAGAAGAAATGAAAAATTCCTTCACTGCACACAAAGGGGGGTCCACTAATTAAATCATGAAGGAAAAAACCACACACAAATTAAACCACACTCCATTCTCAAACAGTGGCCGGCCCATCAAAGATGTGGGTGGAAAAAGGGGATGATTGATTTTTCAAAGGAGAAAGAAAAATCAAAAAGAATGATGGTCACACCAAATCAAAACCCATACTCAACCACCTCCCACCAACCTCATCATCAACAACCATGATGAGCCAAAGTCAAGCCATGATGGAAAAGAAAGAGTCAAAGGATGGGCTCCATCATGATACAAATATTAGCAAAGAACCCCCTCCACTAATGCCTATTTGCAACAATGCAAATAAACCCTCCTCCACCAATCTTCGGCCAATGAACGGAACAATGGAAATTGGCCGAAACGGAAAGCAAACTGGCAACTTCATAAAACTGATCCCGTAATAAATTACAGGAAAAACCCCGATACTGTGCATACACACCCGCATCTGTATTTCGACCGAAATACAAAATGCAATGAGACAAAAACTACACAATCAAATACTAAGATCCGGATTAAGCCAAAGCCGGCTAGTAAAAACCGTCCGATCACGATCCGTGCAATACCGCACGTATCTGATCGAACCCTGCCATATCTCCATACGGCATCTACAACCTTTCGCCCGAAAGATGAGTAACTGAATGTGTGGTGGACTCTAAAGACTCGTCAATACTATGGCTGTGGATTTAACCACCAGCACGTCAGAGGTATAAGCCAATACGTGACGGGCCACCAGCTATTGACCAAAAGGGACGTCGATGAGCGAACTCATCCTGACACCCAACTGAGCCTGTCAGTGACAATATCCATACAGTCCGGTCCGTTCGTCTATGAGCATCGCATGGCGGGCCTAGGGGGTTGGTAAAAGTCAGACCCCCAAAAGCGGTACAAGTCGTGTCGGAGTGTAGCCCAGAACACCCTGAGATACTACTGGAATACCTACCAGTAAATCTCCTTGCCTTGGCCAAGGACTTCGTGTAATGGCTCTCCTAGACACAGCACGACCTCACCCCCAATACCGGGAGAGACGAACCCCTGAAGATACGCTCACTGCCTCCATGTGGCTCGGGACTGTACCCAACTAAAACCTGTTTGCACGACTCCTTTGAGCCGTGGTAGGGTAGTAATCAAAGTACAGTGGGAACTCACACGAGACAAATGATGATCCCCAGGTCGATGAACTAACCTGCACACATGTCACCAGGGAACTGCCATCTGACGTCTGGTATATGACCAACTAGCATGTTCCCGGCGAGTCCTGTCCGGTGTACTCATAACCTAATGAGCACCTGTATACATCTTAGGTGATCCAACTGACACCAGTGGCTTGTGAGACCGGCCACCGCCCCTCGTCGGGGTCTCGACTGTATACACTAGTCTACTAATGGAGTATCGATGCCCGGTCTCGAAACTCCCACGACTAGGGACCTTTTAAGGATATGCTTGTAGACCCCCAGCTCCCACTTATATGATCGCCCTCATACTGCTGGTGGTCAAGCAAGAATCCTAGGGGCTCTATCAACGTGTAATAGCGACGTGTCAGGTCACCTAAAACAGTACACGATGATAAAGGTAAACCAGATAGCATACTATCATCTCGAGTAAGACTGTCCTACCGGGATAGGTCCTCCCTCAATCATTACAATCACGTACCTGTGACCTAATAATTGACTCTGAGGGCACTATCTCCAACAATAACCACACATCGACACGGACTGTGGGGTCCTTAAACCCATGGACTAATGCGTTCTTAAACACATCCATACGGACTGTGGGGTCCTTAAACCCATGGACTTATGCGTCCTTAAACTCACGGACTAATGCGTCCTTAAACACACCCATACGGACTGTGGGGTCCTTAAACCCATGGACTTATGCGTCCTTAAACTAATATCCGTCCATAAAACTGGAAATGGACCACCATGTCCCTAAACTAGAACATGGACCACCATGTCCCTAAACTGGAACATGGACCGCAATGTCCTTAAACTACCTATGGACCACCACGTCTCTAAACTGGAATAATAGAGCCCCCAAACTCTCTTTTGTCGGATCTAAACGATCCCGTTTAAGTTGATCTTAGCCTCAAACATGGCTAACGTATCCTTAAACATTCAAACAGACCTCATATTCCCTAATCAACCTTGGTTCAAGGGTACATCTCCGAACTCCTCTGACACCTGTCGTTGTAATCCTTCAACGTCGTCAGAGAGGCGACGGGTCCCGACGGCTTTATATTAAATGGACCACTACGTCCCTAAACTGGAACAATAGAGCCCCTAAATGCTCTTTCCGTTAAGTTGATCTTAGTCTCAAATCAGACTAACGTATCCTTAACGAGCGTTTAAGTTGATCTTAGCCTCAACATGGCTAACGTATCCTTAAACTAAAACACCAAAACCCAAATCTAAGTAAATACGGATTTGGACTAATCCACGTCCTACGGGCCACGGCATAACTTAGTCTCCGTATACAATCCACGGGCATCCACAAACAAAACAAACACACACGACACGAAGTGAAATTTCTGGAGAAGGAGAAAGTTGTTACCACGATGCGGTAGCGTAATTAACTGCAGGGCCTTGCGCCTGCAGGGAAGAGCGTCCCCACAATCAAAAACCTCTCAAGCGAGGGGGAATCTGACGAAGTCTGCTACATCGGCCGCATCCGTCTAAACCTCCGATACACGGTGCCATAAATCAACTTGGCATCTTCAGAAAGGTAGACGGATAAAACCAATTAGCATCTTCCCTGAATCTCAGGCAAGACGTCTTCACGTCGTCTTGGCCGTCTTTCGGAGGGGAACAGATTCTGGCATGCCCGATGGGACCTTTTCCTCTTTCCACTCCACACTTCGTATGTCGTCTTCGCGAACGAATCGCGGTTTGTTAATGGTTGCCTTTGGGTTTCAAGTTACTAAGATTTGGTCTTTTGCCTGGCACAGAAATCAAGCATCAATGGCCTCCAATTGCTCGAGCTACTCAAAGCGCCAATGCAACCGACGCTCCACCTCACCTGGAGGTGTAGCTTATGTGCCTCAAGCGGCCTCCATCCTCGCCATGCCGGTAGAACAGGTGACCCAGGCCACCACCGGCCTGTTTTTCGGGACCATGATCCCGCCTGCAAGCTTCACCATGCCAGTGCCCGCACCAGAAGCGAACAAGAAGTCGGTCTTCGATCGGCTCACTGCTATAACGACCCCTTTCAACGGGTCGTCCAATATCAAGCCGGCAGCCTATGTCTTTGCCAGGCTGAGCCAGAACCCTGGTGGGCCCGCCAAGAAGCCCATGAACCCTGAAATAGCCGTCCCGAGGAAGACAGCCACCCCTGCTCCTGAAGTCGTCAAGGCGGCTTCTCCTGTTAAAGAGTCGGTCTTTTCAAGGCTGACTGTTCCGGCTCCTGCTCCTACTTGAGGGTCTGTCTTTGACAGATTAAACATCGCCACTCAAAGGACAACATCAGTCTTTAAGAGGCTGGCACCGGCATCGCCTCATTCGGACAGGGGGCAAGACAAAGCTGTCCCTATCGCCGAGCCAGTCCCAACGGCTCGTCGCGCTCGACGTCGCTACTGGCGCCGAGTAAGGAAGGCTGGGAGCAACTCCCCCTCAAGGCTAACTCCACCTGCTCCAGTGGTGGAAGTTAATGCTGCTGTTCCAACTGGGAACAGCTTTGAACCGCTGAGGAGGGTACGTAAGAACTCTACGACTGCTATGCTAAAAAGATCTCCTCCACCTGCGGAGAGGGTTACAGAAACGAAGCTGGAACAGCCCCCTCAACGGCTGTTCTCTAAGATTTATAAGGTCTGGCGGAGGGTTCAAGAGTCTGTAATCGACCAAGATCACACTCGCCGGCAGAAAAGGGCAAAAGTGCAGGAAGAAAAGAGACGTCTTATCAAACAGCAAAGGACGACAGTCACTAGGGTACCCGCTGCAATGGCCCCCTCGACTTCAACGGCCTACAAGAGAAGGAGGCCGGAGAAGATCCCTACGCCTGCGGCAAATGCCAAAGGCGGCGAGCCCAAACGCCCCAAGTCTGGGGGCATTGTAGTCCATACTGTATACATGGCGCCGGGGAAGGAGGACAGCCGTACATCTACAGGTCATAGACCGCTTACACGGTCAGTGACCAAAACTCAGGAGCAACAGCAAAAGCTCCAGGAAATGATGAATGCGATGGCTGCACTCACTGGGCCAAAAGAAAGCCCCGAAGCGTCGTCTGATCAACGCCAGGGGCAAGAAACTGACGCTGAATTCCTTCGTCGGATATTGGAGAAGAAGGATAAAGAGGCTGCTGAATAAGCAGCCAACATAAAGCGAATGGCCATCCTGTTCTAGGACATGGTGGGAATGATGATTCAACAAGATCCTCCTGCTAAAGATCCTCCGATCGTCCTTGAAGACAACAGGGGAGAAACGTCAAATCCTCCACCGGCTCTGTCAACAGCCAAGGAGGAGACAATCTCCAAAACTGACCTGAACGAATATATAGCTCAGCAGATACGGGTTCACCAAGCAACTGAGGCAGCTGGTCAGGTCGTAAAAATGGGACGACCATATCCGAGCTTGTGCGATCAGATAAAGTACCCGCCGGGCTATACAATACCGAAATTCCATGTTTATAAGGGGACAGGCAATCCCCGCCAGTATGTTGCCCAGTTTAGGACGCTTTGTGGCAACACTGGCGGTGATGATAAATTGTTACTTCGCCAGTTCGTTGGTAGCTTATCGGATACAGCATTCGAATGGTACTCCGAGCTCCCAAACGACTCTATCAAGACCTTCGCGGAGATGGAGCTGCTGTTTATCCAGCGTTTCGCAAGCGCCAGCGAACGCACCCCGATAACGGCGTTGATTAATGCCAGGGTGAAGCCAGGCGAAACATGGGTTCAGTATGCTATACGGTGGCGGAACTTATGGTCAAAATGCGAGCAACGCATTGAAGAGGCTCCGGCAGTAGGGATGTTTGTGGGAACTCTTGATCCGCAAGCGACCATATCCCAATTCATGATGTTCTTCAAGCCGACTACCTTCCAGGCCCTGATCGACAAGCTAGCTCAAATGGATCAGATGGGCCATAGACCGCCTCTTTCAAAGCCGGATTCTCGGAATGAGAAAGGGAAGGGAAAAGCGATCGTTGTCGCTAATGCTCAACAACAGCGGAGCAACTTGAAGCCGGTTGTCCGTCAAAATAATATATGTCCGCGCGTACCCCTCAAAGAGAGGCTAGGACATCCTTACTCATTTCCCCGAGATAAAACGAGAAGACAGTTTGAGCTAGCATTGCGCAACTGACTCACAAACCTGCCGGATACAAGACGTCCGTCGCAGCCAAATGATGTCAATGACCCCAACTACTGTCCTTACAACCGAGTACTGGGTCATCCGATCGAGGATTGCTACGTCTTCAAAAATTAGATTGAAGACCAATACCAACAGGGCAAGTTCGCGTTGTCCGAAAGATGGAAGGTGAATCCGCCGCAGCCACACACCCCTAAAAAGGTGAATACGCCGGGGGCAACGTGCTCCCTCGTTGAAGAAGCTCCATGGGAGGTTGTGCTATCAACCAAAACAAAGAGGATGCTGAGCGATTTTCAAACATGCCTAACGATCAGGTGGAAGAACCCGTTGGAACCTCAGATCATTGAAGAGATGTTGAAGCCGCGCCCAACTCCAAAGATCGATGGTGGTGGCCCAAGCACTCACAACCAGCCGTCAAAATCATCAAAGAAGAAGAAGAAGAAATCCAAGAAGCCCGTGAAGCCTGGAGACAAGCGCACGGACTTACAGAAACAAATTGACGCACTAGAGGAATACAATCAAAAGGCGCGGACTCCCATCACACTCCAGGAGTTCCTCTCTCACGTCTTTCAAGACGAAGATGAGGGAGAGAGCTCGTCAGATGAATCCGAGGAATACGTGGCGAGATGCCATGTGATCTCTCATTCGTTTACGGACGATGAGAGAACTCCTTGCACTGAGAAGCTGGGGGCAAATCCTGAACCGAAACTTCTGGGGCCATCAAAAGAAACAATTGATGCATTCCTCAACGAAGCTCTGCTGAAAAGTAAAGCTGATCGAGAACGCAAGACTGTCATATTTGAAAAAGCTAAACGTCAGCGACTAGATGAAAAGGTTGAGACACTCCCGTCAAATCAAAGTACATCCATTGCGGACAAAAGCAAATTCAAGACGAGGAAAAGGTTTGCTAAAGCCATATTAATGGGTATGAAGCTACCACCCTCTGAAGGAAAAATTGCTGGTGAAGCAGAAATGCACCCCTCCTATTGCTTGTATCATCGGAAGATTTCGCACCCCACCGAAGAGTGCAAAGCTTTCAATAAATGGTGGCAGGGATATGTTGCTCACCGACAACATTTTAAGCGGGAGAAGCGCAAAACTCGTCCGGAGCGGAAAGGGACGACCGAGGGGCTTAACAGAACTACCGGCGATTGTCGCATGGTTAACACCGGGGGATCGCAAGTTCTCACGTTCGGGAGCGACTCTGATGAGGAAATGGCTCTTAACCCCCTCTTTAAAGAGTCCACCTTGGGAAAAGAAGAAGAGCCGAAGGTCTGCGAAAATATCCGGCTGCGTAATCGTACGCTACCTGAAAAGAATCTCGGACCCTCAAATAAAAAAATTAAAGAGAAAGAAAAGGTCTCTGAGGATATCGCCCGAGATGACCAAGTCATGGAAGAGCTAGCCGCCAAGGACCCGCCGAAGAAAAATAAGGTGGATTACAACGTTCTAGCGCATTTGAGAAAGTTACCCTTGCAGCTCAGCATTCTTGACACCCTTTTACTATCAAAAGAGGCAAGAGATTCATTAATCAAAGCATTGCAAGAGCCCGAGCAATTCCAAGCTTTTCTCGCCGAAGAAAAGATGAAGGACGAGCGGGAGGAAGTACACACGGCCGATGTCACTTTTGGTGACGAGGACCTTCTCCTTGGGACGTGCGAACACAATCGCCCTCTCTATGTCTCAGGGTATTGCCATGATATAAAGATAGGAAAAATTCTGGTCGACAATGGATCTTCCGTTAATCTCTTTAACGTGCGGGTGTTAAAGGAAATCTGCATGAGCGTCCAGCACCTTGCTCGGGATAAGATCACCATCTCCGGGTTCGATTCTCAATCATCACGAACTATTAGATCTGTGATACTGACGCTACGCTTTGGGATGCTCATCACAGATATTAAATTTCACGTCATAAACGCCAAGACATGTTACAATGCTCTGCTCGGCCGACCATAGTTACACGAGTACAACATCATCCCTTCTACACAGCATCAGTGTATGAAGTATTTCAAGGATGGTCTCGAGTACACCGTGACGGGAGAACTGAACCCGTTCTCCATGAACGAAGTCTGCAAATATGAAGATGCCAAATACTTCTTACGGGATTTCGAAGACACAGAAAGGTGTCACAAGCCGGAGAACAAAGCAAACGCCACCATCCTTGTCTTCGGGAGTGATACCGAGGAGGAGGAGATAGTTTATTCGGGTCCGCCCCAATACAACAAGCCAGGATCATCTGCTCCTACGTTGATCTTTGGTAGTGACTCAGAAGATGAGGTCCATGCTGTATTTTCCGCTCGACCTTCAATACAAACATCCGCTGACGAAGAGCAAAGTCTACAAGTCGCCATGGTTCCACTTAAACATCATAAAGAACTGGATGCGCTCAATACCTACAGCGTAGAGGAGCTGCGGACGTTCTATGTCCCTCCCAGGCGAGAAGGCGAAAAGGCAATTCTATTCTACCGCTCTGAAGAAACTAAAGTGGAGAAAGAAATCTGGGACGGCACAGATACTACGCTTGACAGGCTTCAGCCCATCCGTCTACCCATATATTATACAGAAGGCTTGAAGAGGCTGTTGAAACGCCAGGGGATATCCTTCAAACAGACCATTCGAAAAGCCAAGTTCTATGATAGGGTCTGGAACGTCCCCGGAACTCAGCACAAGTAGCCTAGTAGGAGGATGGAAACAATCGGGCTCGGATACATTCGGTCCAAGAAACGAGAGCTACTCCGTGATTGTTACGTCGTGCATGACTTCAATGAAGAAGCGGATGCTCAATGGGAGGACGCTAATCCTAAACCAGTAAAAGTTCCTGATGCAAAAGTGCCCAGTCCATCGTTCGAAGAACAAATGGACAAGCTTATAAGGGAAGCTGGTCAGAAAGTCCGAGATGACCACAACCGTGAAATGTCCATCTACAAGAAAGCCAAAGTCCAACGCCTCCTCCAACAGGCCGTGAAAGATGAAAATGCCACTCCTGTCAACCGGTCATAAAAAAGGCTCGACGCAGAGGCACAAACAAGTCGAAAAGCGAAAAAGGCGCTCAACCGCAACAAAGCGGGATTAAGAAGCCGCGCAAGCGGGAATCGAGCGGTTCTGATCTATCCCTTGTAAAGAAGATGAGTCGAGCATACTCTTTTCCCCGGGACAAAACGAAGAAGATACTTGACCGAGCTATAAAATACCAGATGCTTACACTACCGGAGTCTAAACACCCCGAACAAGCAGGCGAAGTCTCACACCCAAACTATTGCTCTTATCACCGAGTAATAAGGCATCCTCTCGAAGACTGCTTCACCTTCAAGAACTGGGTTGAAGATCAGTATCAGCTCGGCAAGTTCGCTCTATCTGACAGTTGGAGGGTAACGCCGCCACAGAAGCATGAACCCAAAACCGCAAGAGCAGAACCAGATCCACATTGGTCTTGGAAACGAGCTCGTACTTGTCATATGATAACATTATCAAAAGAAGAGCCTGAGAATATGGATGACCTCCCCTGGTGCTTCGAAAACAGCGATGACGAGGTGATCTCAGAATTTCCACCAGCGCCGAAAGAGCTGGAAGATGGAATACATACTACTGCAGATAACCTCAAGAAAATTGATTTGGGGATGGCGAACGACCCACGACCGACATTCGTCAGCGAGTTGCTATCTGAAGAAAGGGTGGCTGCGTTAAAAGATGTGCTTATGCAGTATAGAGATTGCTTCGTGTGGAGTTATTCCGAAATGCCAGGACTAGACCCAGAAATCGCTGTGCATAAACTGGCGATATCCCCGGACGTCAAGCCAGTCAAACAGGCGCCGAGAAGAATGCGGCTCGAGCTCGAGATGAGTATCAATGCTGAGGTCAAGAAGTTAATCGACTCTGGCTTCATCCAAGAAGTTCAATATCCCGACTGGATCGCCAACATCGTCCCGGTGATGAAGAAAAATGGGACAGTGCGCATATGCGTGGACTTCCGGGATCTCAATAAAGCATGCCGGAAGGATGATTTCCCAGTGCCAGTCACCGAATTGATGATAGATAACACGTCCACTCATGAGGTTTTCTCCTTCATGGACGGCTCATCAGGATATAATCAGATAAAGATGAATCCCGAAGACCAGAAGCGTACCGCTTTCTGGACCCCTCTGGGTATATTCTGCTACAAGGTGATGCCCTTCGGTCTAAAGAATGCCGGTGCCACCTATCAGAGGGCCATGACGAAGATCTTCGATGACCTTATACATGAAATCGTCGAATGCTATATCGACGACCTCGTGGTTAAGAGCAAATCATACGAGGAACATCTCGAGCATCTGAAGACCGTATTTCAACGCCTTCGACAATACAACTTGATGATGAACCCTCTCAAGTGTGCATTCGGAGTTTTCTTAGGCAAATTCGTAAGATTCGTCGTCCGACACCGAGGTATCGATATAGATCCGTCAAAGATCAAGGAGATCATGGAAATGCCTCCGCCAAGAAATCTCAAGCAACTGCGGTCTCTCACAGGGAAGCTCGCGTACATTCGGTGATTTATAACCAATCTTTCAGGCAAGTGTCGTCCTTACAGTCACCTGATGAAGAAGGGAACTCCGTTCGTCTGGGATCATAAATGCCAAGACGCGCTAGACGAAATCAAGCAGTACCTGCAGAACCCGCCAGTGCTGGCTGCTCCGGTCAAGGGAAAGCCCCTCATTCTCTATACGACCGCCCTCGAAGGTTCTTTGGGCGCATTATGGGCGCAAGAAAACGATCAAGGGAAAGAAATGGCACTCTACTATTTGAGTCGAGTTCTTCTGGGGGCAGAAAGCAACTACTACCCCATCGAAAAACACTGCCTGGCGTTGATCTTTGCGGTAACAAAGCTCAGGCACTATGCATTGGCGCATGAAATCCGGCTCGTATCGAAAGTGGACCCTCTTAAATATTTAATGTCGAAGTCCATATTGACAGGGAGGCTCGCTAAATGGGCCCTACTCTTGATGGAGTTCTCGATAACCTATCAGCCTCTCAAGGCGGTGAAAGGCCAGGCCATCGCCGACTTCCTCGCTGAGCATCCGATACCTGCCGATTCCCCTCTGAATTACGAACTGCCAGACGAACATGCGTTTGATGCTATCGACGGTAGTGATACCCGATGTGAACTTTATTTTGATGGAGCATCTTCCATGAATAAGCACAAACAAAATACGCCCATAATCAAATCGGGAATAGGCCTTATCTTCGTGACCCCGCAAAGAGGGATAATGCGCTTTGCCTTCTCCTTGACAGAGCCAAGGATAAATAATGAAACCGAGTATGAAGCTTTGATAGCAGGCCTCGAGATCGCCATCGACATGGGGATTGAGAATCTCATCATATACAGGGACTCCCAACTGGTCGTTAGTCAGGTAAATGGTGACTACTAAACGTACAAACCAGAGCTGGTGAAGTACGGCGAGAAGGTGCAGCAACTGTTGACCCATATTCCTTCCTACACTCTGGAAAGCATACCGCGTGCCTAAAATAATAAAGCGGATGCATTAGCCAAGCTCGCTAAAGAGCTAGCCGACGAGAACCTCGATGATGTAAGAATCGTGGTACAAAGCCGTCGAGTTCTCGCACCGGCAGAGATATCTCCGGAATCATCCGAGGAAGAGGCCCTACAGGTAAAAGACCAGGAAAAGGCTGAGGATTGGAGAGATGTCTTTATAGAATACTTCAAATCCCGTCAAACGCCTGAAGATGCATCCTCAAGACATCAGCTCATGAAACGAGCTCTGTCTTTCGCCTTCGTTAATGATACTCTGTACAAGAGGTCGTTTGATTCTCTGTGGTTGAGATGCCTGGGACCTGACGAAGCGAAAAGAGTCGTTCAGGAAGTTCATGACGGACTCTGCGGTTCTCACCAAGCGGGCCCGAAGATGAAGTTGAAGATTAAACGGATGGGCTATTATTGGCCCACGATGATTCAAGACTGCCTCGAATATGCGAAGCAATGCCACTCATGCCAAATCCATGGAGACTTCATCCACCAGCATCCAAATCCACTACATCCAACAGTCGCTAGCTGGCCGTTCGAAATGTGGGGAACTGACATAGTCGGCCCTATCGAACCAGCATCGTCCAGGGGACATCATTTCATCCTGGCGACGACTGATTATTTCTCCAAATGGGCAGAAGTGGTACCGCTGAGGGAAGTGAAGACGGAGAATATCCTCCATTTCTTCAAGACGCATGTCATATATCGGTTTGGAACGCCGAGACGGATCATCTCCGATAACAGGCCAGCCTACAGAAGCCACAAGATCAGTCGCTTCGCGCAGCAGCATAATATAGACTGGAGATATTCCTCGGTTTATAATCCGCGAGCTAATGGTTTAGCTGAGGCTTTCAACAAGACCTTGACGAAGATCATGAAGAAAACGGTGTCTCGAAATAAAAAGGACTGGCATGAAACACTGCAAGTGGCTCTTTGGGCGTATCAAACTACGTTCAAAACGGCCATGAGCACAACGCCGTACGCTTTGGTATTCGGTACAAAAGCAGCACTCCCCCTCGAGATAGAGTTACCCTCTCTACCAGTGGCAGTCCACTACGAGCTGACGGACGAAGAAAATGCTCACCTTCGGCTTGAGGAGCTTGATACCCGTGATGAAACACGGCTCACAGCGCAATAAAATCTAGAAGCTTACAAAGCAAAGATGACGTGCTCATATGAAAGATTGACTAGGCCGAGGATATTCCGCCAAGGCGAACTCATGCTAGTAGTCAAAAGGCCTATGATCCCCAATCGCGCCAAGCGGGGAAAATTCGAGCCAAATTATGAAGGCCCATACATCATAGACAAGGTCTACCAGGGTGGAGCCTATCTACTCATGGATATGCACGGTGAAAGGCCTTTCAGGCCAATAAACGGTCGCTTCCTAAAGAAATACTATGCTTAATGAGCCACAGCCTAAGTCAAGGATAGATGACGATGACTATGTCTGCTCGCTGTCTTCCTAAGCCCAAACTCTATAAGCAGTAGGCGGCCTTCTCCTCACCGGACCGAAACGTCCTTAAACTAACGACGGACCAAAACGTCCTTAAACTGATGACGGACCGAAATGTCCTTAAACTACTACCGCAGCATCCTTAGGCTGACGAGATGAATGAAAAGAAAAAGAAAAAGAAAAAAAATATAAATATAATAAAAAAAATAAAAACGGTATGTCCATAAGCGAAATGGGCACGGATGAAAATCCGAAAGGACTCCGTGAGTAAAAACAGCAGGGCTATCGGCGAGTATTCGTGAAAACCCGAAAGGGCGCGACCTCGTAAAAAAATAAAATAAAAAATAAAAATAAAAAGTATAAAAAAAAAGGGTATGTCCATAAACAAAAGGGCAAGGATGAAAACCCGAAGGGACTCCGTGAGTAAAAACAGCAGGACTACCGGCGAGTGTTTGTGAAAACCCGAAAGGGCGCAACCTCGTTAAAGGACACTTACAGGATCCTCTCGACCTTGTAGGGAGAAACCACCCGCGGGAGATCCTTACGACTCATAAGGGAGCAACACACTTAGGGATCCCCACGATTCCTAAGGAGAAAATACACTTGCGAGATCCTCACGACTCGTAAGGAGAACTCTCTTATGGGACCCTCACGGCTCATAAGATTTGAAAGTCTTAAGTTACAGAGACCTAAACCTGTGCTTAAGCAACCCCCACAACCTTCGATATTGCCCTACAAGTGGCTCAGCACTGACCCTTGTATACAATCCACGGGCGCGAATAAACATTTCCCTAACCAAGTCCAATCCGTGACTGGGGATATGTACGCATGATGAACAACCCTTATAAGTCCTCTCGACTTACAAGGAGAAAACCCACTTGTAGGATCCTTACGAGTTACAGAGGAATATACACTTAGGAATCCCCACGATTCCTAAGGAGAAAATACACCTACAAGATCGTCATGACTTGTAGGGAGACATACCTTTGTAGGACCCTTACGGCTAATGAAGTTAAGAGCCTTAGTCGACAGGACCTTAATCGTGTTCGCTAAGCCACCTTTGTTCGACATCGACAGAGGCAAATGATGATTCGCTCCTGGCAATATCCCAGTTGTAGCGGTGCTGATGCCGAAATCGGTGTCTAATTTCAGGTTTACGGCGAAAAACCAGTAGGCCGCACATGCATACGAAAAAGCCGAAATGATGGGGCAACTTGCAATAAAAGGCAGCAAGTAAAAATGTATGCATACGAAATAGCCGAAATGGTGGGGCAACTCGCAATAAAAAGCAGCGAGTAAAAATAAAATAAAAAGCCGAAATGATTGGGCACCGCGAAAATAGCCGAAATGATTGGGCAATCGCGACCTTCACGATATAAAAGCTGAAATGATAGAGCATCGCGGAAATAAAACAACAATAAAAAAATGATGATGAAACTTTCGCCCTACAGGTGAGATCACATCGATCCCTGTATACAATCCAAGGCCACAAACAAAGAGGGAACCATACCTTCCCAACAGGCCCCGCCAGAAAGCCAAGCCAAATCTCGACGGTTCACCAACAGCCTAGAGACAACCGTGACATTCGTCTCGATACAGCAGACGCAGTGCCAGCAAACGAAGCGAAGGTCAAATTCCTAGCTTCACGGTTTTGACGGTAACTTATATAAAACCTGAAAGACCGCCACAGATCAGTTCAACTTCGAGGAAACCAGCGTCCTCGGCAAAATACTTCGACTCAGGGAAACCAGTGTTCTTGACGAGAACTCCTTGATCCGCGTCGACCCGCAGAGAAACTAGCGTCTTTGCAGGAATACATCGATTCGTTTCAACCCCAGGGAAACTAGTGTCCTTGGCAAACACCTCAATTCAGGGAAACTAGCGTCCTTGATGAGAGCCTCCTGATTCGTGTCGGCCCGCAGAGAAACCAGTGTCTCCGCAGGAATACTCCGATTCGTTTCAACCCCGAAGAAACAAGTGTCTTCGGCAAAATCCTTCGACTCAGGGAAACCAGTGTCCTTGTCGAGAACATCCTGATTCGCGTCGACCCGCAGAGAAACTAGCGTCTTTGCAGGAATACATCTATTCGTTTCAACCCCAGGGAAACCAGTGTCCTTGGCAAATACCTCAATTCAGGGAAACTAGCGTCCTTGATGAGAGCCTCCTGATTCACGTCGGCCCGCAGAGAAACCAGTGTCTTCGCAGGAATACTCCGATTCGTTTCAACCCCGAAGAAACCAGTGTCTTCGGCAAAATCCTTCGACTCAGGGAAACCAGTGTCCTTGACAAGAACTCCTTGATCCGCGTCGATCCGCAGAGAAACTAGCGTCTTTGCAAGAATACATCGATTCGTTTCAACACCAAGGAAACCAGTGTCCTTGGCAGATAACTCAATTCAGGGAAACTAGCGTCCTAGATGAGAGATTCCTGATTTGTGTCGGCCCGCAGAGAAACCAGTGTCTCCGCAGGAATACACCGATTCATTTCAACCTCGAGGAAACCAGCGTCCTCGGCAAAATACTACAACTCAGGGAAATTAGTGTCCTTGAAGAGAATTGCTCAATTCGTCTCGACCCGTAGAGAAACTAGTGTCTCCGCGAGAACTTCCCGATTCGTCTCAACTTGGAAGATAAAGCCTTAGGCAGCAAGGATTAAAAAACTTGTTTCTTAAGCACTGGGACCCTGCAAGTCAGTCTAAAACGGTCTCTTGCATACTATTCATGGATCTCACTCCCCAAAGTCGAATCTCGACAAGGAGGGAAACAACCGCTTACGAGTCCTCTCGACTCGTAAGAGGGAAAATTCTCTTATAAGATCCTTACGACTTATAAGAGAAAACGCACTTAGGAATCCTCACGATTCCTAAGGAGAAAATCCACCTATGAGATCCTCTCGATCCGTAGGGAGAAAAGTCTCTATGAGACCCTCACGGCTCATAGAGTTGAAAAGTCTTAGGCAGCAGATCTGAACCTGTGGCCTAAGCCATCGCTATCTTTTGAAGAAACCAAGATGCTTACTCTATTATCTGTCAACCATGTTTATTAAGACAGCATGCTGATAATAAGAGAAGGGAGAAAGCAAATAAATGATACAAGACATTGCAAAGAAAAAATGTGCATCTTTATTTATTAATTCAATCAAGTACAAGGTGAATCGTACAAAAGAATAAAGAATGGATACATCTTATTCAAAAAAGAAATTTTTTACAAGTATATTGATACAAGGGCAGCTACTGGGAAAGAAGCGTCTTAAATAGCCCTATCAGTTGTTCGCACACTTCCTTCCATGCCTTTTCCTTATCGGCCACCACCGCCAGTTCCGCCTCCACTTGAGCCCGCTGCTGCAAGAAGGATGCAAGCTGCTCCCCGACGGCTTGCTGGGCTGCTTCGCTACCTTGAGCGTCACGCTCGGCGGCTTCAAGCTTCCGCTTCAAGTTTAGCCCATTAAAGATACGCTCCAGAAGGCCCTCGAAGACAGTCTTCACCTGGGCAGCGTTCGCCTCAACCTCAGCACGCAGACGAGCCGTCTCGCTTGAGGTCTCCTGGCATTCTCTCAGCCTTAAAGCCGCTTCTTGTTCCAAGTGACAGAGATAAGAAGCGCTTTGCTCGATCCATGCTGCTCTTTGATTGCTTGCGGCTAAGGTCTCAGGAGCAGGGCGCATAAACTCCGATTGATGCAGGCGAACCTCGATTTCCCTGCAGTGATTGACCCAAAGCTCGACGATGCTTCCATCATGAAAATTCACAAGCGCCGCCAACATTGGGTTAACCTCCACAGCGAAATCCGCAGAGGATAGGAGAGCGTTTGCGTCAAGCTCCTCGACGTATTCGCTCAGCATGCCCAAGCTCATTACAGCCCCCTTTGAAGACGGACGCCTTAGGAAGGGGCCTGCTAGCATTATAACACGAGACTTAAAGGGCACCGGGATTGGAACGACAGCTGAAAAAAAAAATATGATTAGATGACGGTTCAAGAAATAAAAAAAAGAGTCATCGATGCGATAGTTTACTATACCAGCTGTAGCAGGCGGTAAGGCCGGGAAGGCCGGTGGTGTGACCGATCTTTCACCTCCTCCTTTGATTTGTTGCACTGCAATCAGGACAAAAAGAGTCAGAAATAATTCCATTACTAGAATAAAGAAGAAAGAAATCAATTGGAAACTATACTCACCAACGCCACCGGAGGAAGAGGCGAGTTCAGATGGGAAGGAGAAGTGCGGGCGCAACACCTGATAGAGATGATCAAAAAGCACTCCTGAAAAGACGCAATAGTACGACATTAGTACATAAATTATGCGACTGAAAGATAAAACTAATAGGTTGCAAATCCATACCTTCCAACATCTGCGATGGTATAAGGAAAGGCTGAGAGGTGGCCACCGCTAAGGCAGTAGCTGATGGCGCTCTCTCGAGCAATGGAGCATCGGCACTGGCCACACCTGCGTTAAAAACAGAGATAAAATTGTCAGAAAGGAGTGCAAGAAAAAAAGGGAGGACGATAAACTGAAATTTACCTGAGGATCCACCAGCTGAAACTGAGGCGTCTCCCTCCTCCATCGATACGAGTCCAGTTCCCGTGGCCTCATCACCGGACTCGACAGGGGCTGTCATCGTACTCGCCTGACTAGGAGACAGCGGAGGACCATAGACGGGGAGAGCAATAATTGGAGCATTACCAGACTCTTGAGAAAGAGCGGCTGGCTTTTCCCCAAGCGTCGTGCCCATCTCACCCGCTACTTCTTCGGGCTCGGCGGTCGCCATTTTCTCGTCTGCCATTACCATGGGGTCACCGGTCTCAGACGCTCCGCCCGTCGCTACCCCAGGCTCAGTTATAGCGGTCGTCTCATTTGCCGCCACCTCAGGCTCGGCATCAACGACCATCTCTGGTGCAGCTCCCTCAGCTCCTAGCTCAGTTTCAGCGACCCCGGCGACGTTGCCCACCGTCGGCTCGGGTTCAGCCGGTGCCTCTTCCTCTGTCCCCTGAGGTTCGACGGTTTCCGCCTCCCCTTCGGTTGGACTTGGCCCTGCAGGACAAGACATATAAGAACCGACAAGTTTACAATTCTTACAAACAAATCTTGAAAGATACATTACCTGAAGTGGACTTATCATTAGCCCCGCGAGCTGCACGCGCCACCTGTCTGTGAGCTTTGGACAAGGTGACTGGGGGCTCTTCTGAGGGAGTATCATCATGAGGGACGGTGCTTGGGCCATCTCCCACGGCCAAAGCAGCCCTGCGTGCCTTCGCCTCGCGTCTTAGCCGCTTTCTCTCCTCCTGAGCCATTGAGACAGACCTCTTCAAAGCCTCCTTCATTGAGACGTCCTCGTCTGTGAACAGGGATGCCTCCAAATCCTTCAAGGCATCCCTCGTTGACTTATCGAGTTGAGGCTCTCGCGGCAACCCCGAGGAGACTGGGACTTCAGTAGTTGATCCAGGAAGAGTCTCTGCGTCACTTTAGGGGACCGGCATTGTGGTTCCTGTGATGAGAAAAAGAAAGGGTTAGATCGACCATAACAAAAGGAGAATAAAAGACTTAATGAATCGAAATGTACCGAGGACTAAGGATACTCTGAGTCTTTCTTCCTCTTGAAACGTTTTGAGGGAAGCAGCGATGGCTTCTTCAGTGGTGATGCCTGTTTGGAGAAAAGAAAGGAAAGGCGTTAGTCAAAGACAATAATAAAAGTACGATGCAATAAAAAAATGCGAGTAATAATTACCCGATTGTGCAAGCTTAGCTAACCATGCGTCGCGCCTCGCCAATCGCTCTGAAGCTGCGATAGCGGCCGCCAGATCAGTGTCATCTGGCGGCATGACCAATCCTTTATTGGTCCCGTACTCGCCCAAGCCCTCGCTATAGGGAGCATAAGGTTTCTGACCGAATTCAACGTCAGCTGAGAAAAGCGACTTCTTTTTCCTCTTCTGCCCGCCAACCTTGGGTGCACCCAAGATCAACTTGCGCTTTGCAGGCACCTTAGGGCGGCGGGTCCCGATATCCGCACCCACGCCGGACTCCGGCGATACCACGTTTACCGTCTCCACTGGAGCACGGGGCGCTGGTGCCGCATCCACAGTATCACGAAGCGGCAATCCGCACGGAGGGCTCAGCACGCACGGTGGCACAACTCCGGCATCTTTTAGCGGAGGAATGACCGGAGTCCTTGGCTCCAAGGGAGCCTTACGATCGCCGCCGGGAGGCACACCCTTGCGATCAACCAGCATGCGCTTCTCCATATGGATAACTGGGCCCATTGCATGCGCGTACCAAGCCACGTACGCGTTGAGAACATTGGGAACGCAGTTTGGCTCGCTGATGAAGAAATAGGAGCCCGTGTTAAGCTGCATGAAATGGTGCATCGCACTCCTTATCCCCTCTCGGCTGGCCGCGGGCTCTTCCAAGAACACTTCCATCGGGATCCCCTGGTGATAGCTTGATTGCTGAGCGAACCGGTGAGGGTTATACCTCATGAAGAGCGCTGTCTCATTTTGCCTAAACACCAGGTAGCCCGGCCGAATGGAATAGAGGTGGAGGATCTCCCGATCTTTCAATATGGAGGCCCCATCCTTAAAATCATCGCGCAGCGGCACTACCGACTTGGTGGTCTCTGAGCCTATAATTATGACTTTATCCAAACAAGAAACCTTCGCTCCGACTAGGTGTGGACGAAGGAGCAGCCCCCTAGCCTCCCGCGGAGACGCAACCACGATCGAGGTGCCGACCAGCCGCATGACTCTTGGAAGTCTGCACTTCTCAAAAAACGGAGGGATCTTATGGGCACCGAACACCCCGTGCACATGCATTTCCATCCAAGAGGTGAAGTAGTGCATCGGGAAGTTAGCAGGCTGCACCCCAGGCTCATTAGCGTCCGCCGCTACGCTAAGTCCGTTATAAAGGTGAGCCAGCCCGGCGATTCCTACTGTCAACTGCAGACCAGCCACCATCCGATGCGCTGGGTAGAAAACAGATGGCCGCATATGGCGCGGGTGCATGGGGAGCGCAAAGCTGCACAGCCACAATCCCAGGAACCCTACAAAAAAGGTCTCCTCTTCCATGCCCGGGACGGTGATTTCTGACAAGGGCATAACGGCGGCGCCGGGGAGATAAAAGTCCTTGTGATCATCCTCCGATGTGGGTCGGCGGTCCAAGCTGAAGCCAAAAAGGTCATCAAGCTGGGCGAACTTCTCGCTCCGCTCCGATAGGAACTCCGGTCGAATGAAGCGGGCGATAAAATCTGCAAAACTGACTTCCCGGATGCCCGATTCCAGATAAAGCCCTTCATATATGTCCAGCACCTTCACCAAGCCCGGAAACTGGTGCTGAATAGCATTCTCCGGCATCAGATCAAACACCAGTGGCTTGGTGGCAAAGATGTATTCGTCAGGAGGAAGCAGCTCCTCATAATGCTCCCCCCTCATCAGCAGACCCGAGATTTCAGCAAACTCCTCCAAGGAGATAGAGACTTTCCTGTCCGTCATTAGGAAGGTGTGGGTGGGGATATTCCATTGTTCGATAAAAGACTTAACCCACCACGTTGGAGGAGAGGGATACTCAAAGAGTGAGATGTAAATGGCCGAATATAAACCAATCTTCATCAGATGAGTCCTCTTCGCCGATAAGATGTACCGGGCCCACTGCAAATATCCGGCGGGCGGTCGTGGGATCAATCCAATGTTATAGGCCTGTCCCCAAGGGCGCGCTTCACCCTGACAGATTCGACTTCCCAAAATATCTATTGCCGGCGGCGGCTGCACGGGAATAGCACCAATTGCAGGCTGGAGGAGGTCATCCAAGTTCCAATTTTTGACCTCCACGGCATACTTCACCGGGGGTTCATCCGAATAGGGGATCGAAAATATGGGATCGGACAGCGTAGCGGAACCAAAGCTTCGGCGACCCTGAATGATCTCGTTATACCACCTACCCCACAGGTGAAGGTTCTTGTGCTCGGGGTTATGAGCCTTGATGAGAGTGAGCACCTCTCGGTCCACTGGTGCCTGGGGAAATCCTCCCTCCGAGCGAACAAACGGGAATGATAGGTCAGCAGGCATGTTTCCTGTGGAGGGACAAAAACTAGCCGTCAGTGTTGTAATTCCAACGCTCGGCATTTTAAAATTTATACTACATTACAATGCAGTGGGTAGGGGACCAAATGGGGACCCACAAAATCTGGATGACAGTGCATCATTTAATAAGACAGCCCCATCATTGGATGACACTGTCAATTAATGAAGAGATCCCCAAGAGAATATTCTCATTAATAAAAAATCCCTAGAGATAAGGAGAAAATCTCCTCTTTCAGAGCAAAGCTCTGTCACAGAGTGACATTTGTCAAACTCTGGTCTCAAGGGAATAAAATTTCCTAAAAAAGAGCCTAGCTCTGTAATAATGATGGAAAGATCCATCAAAAGAAAATTTTAACTCCTAAAAGATTAAAAATTTGGGGTCTTAAAAAAATCCATGGAAACTTATAAAAAGTCCTCCATTTTTAGATCTGCATTTAATCCATAAGCAAAGCTCTGTTCATGGGTTAAGACCCATGAACAAGATCTCTGTAGATCTATGAACTTCTGAGAGCAAGGCTCTGTTGATGAAACCCCAAAGGGGTTTTCTTTAGATCAAAGATCTATAAGAGTAAGGCTCTGTTAATTAAATTTAATTTAATTTAATTTAATTTAAATTTTACCTAAGTTGTTCTAAAAATCTGAACTCTGGAGTTCTTGGAAAGAAACGAGAGCAAGGCTCTAAAATTCTTAAACAAGGGCAAGGCTCTGAAAATTCAAGTTCTTGAAAAATGGTAAAACATTTACTAAGAACCAAGGGTCCTATTTATAGGCGCCTGCACCCCTTCAACTCACCCGTTGATCCAACGGCCAAGATCTTACCACCGTTGCACTCACGTGAGCGCAACGGTGGGAGAGCATTTGTTTCCCCAATCAGAGCAAAACTCTATTTGAATTTCAAAAATTCAAAAATTGAAGCAACGCTTCAAATCCCGTGCGCTGCGCACAACGCGCCACGTGTCAGAAGTTGATACGTTAGCGCAGCGCCCAAGGCAGCGCGCCCAATCAGAGCAAGGCTCTATTTAAAACAAAAATTAAAGGAAGCAATACTTCAGTTGCGCAAGCGCTGTGCTGCGCGACACGTGTCAGCGCAGTTGCGCTGCGCTGTGTGCTCCGCGACATGTATCAGCGCAGTTGCGTTGCAGTGTGCGCTGCGCGACACGTGTCAGCGCAGTTGCGCAAGCGCTGTGCGCTGGGCGACACGTGTCAGCGCAGTTGCATCTATGCCAAACAGAATTAAAATTCCAGTAAGATCTTTCTGTTCTTGTTAAAACAAGAAGATTGTCCTCTGTAAAACAGAAGCCCTTGGATCAAAGATCCAACGGTGGGGAAAATTCCCTAAATCACTCAGAGAAAGATCTCTTTATAAAATTTAACAAATTAATGGGCACTATATAAAGGCCCTTAGACCCCAATTCAAAAAAAAACATCAAGAGTAAAAGAACATCAACATCATCATCAAGATTGTGAGAAGAACTCAAGAAGAGAAAAAAGGTATAAATCTTTATGAAAAAAAAAGAAGAAGAAGAATTTCTTCTGAATAGATCATTGATCTAAGAACAAGATCAATGATTTTCAATAAAAAAAATAAATAAAAACAGTGTCTTGCACTTTTTTATGAACCATTGGTTCTGGAATCTTAAAGATTCCCCTCTTAAATCCAAAATTGGATTAAGTTATTAAAACAGTGCCCTGCACTTGCAAAAACTGCACTGTTGCGCTCCTGGGTTGGCGCAAGCCACCAGAGAGTGCCACGTGTCAGCACCATAACCACTTACGCCATGCGCTTTTAAAAATAGAGCATTGCTCATTAAAGTTGGCGCAACTCACCAGAGTGCGCCACGCGTCAGCAGCGCAACAGCGCAGCGCACTGCGCTTGTGCTCACCAGAGCGTGACACGTGTCACCTCCACAAGCGCTTGCGCTCAATAATTGGCGCAAAGCTCCTGACAAGCCACTGTCAGATAATTAATGCACTGCATTATTTACAGAAGGGCCAAACCCAATTAAAAAAGGCCCAACAGGCCAAATTAAATGCAATGTACTATTTTAAAGAAGGGCAGAGCCTAAACAGATGCTCTGCATCATTTATAAAGGGACAGAGCCCAAATCAAAAAGGCCTAGCAGGCCAGAATGAAATGCAGTGCATTATTAAATAGGGGCAAAGCCTTAGAACAAGCCTAATAGGCCAAAGATAAAAACATTGAATATTCTCAACTGGACTTAGCCCAATCATGGCCATAAGTCCTCAAATTAAATTGACTGAGCAAGACTGCTCTCTTAAATCAATTTACATCCGGTTCGAGGGTACATCTCCGAACTCCTCTGACACCTGTCGTTGTAATTCTTCAACGTCGTCAGAGAGGTGACGGGTCCCGAAAACCACACATCGACACGGACTGTGGGGTCCTTAAACCCATGGACTAATGCGTCCTTAAACACATCCATACGGACTGTGGGGTCCTTAAACCCATGGACTTATGCATCTTTAAACTCACGGACTAATGCGTACTTAAACACACCCATACGGACTGTGGGGTCCTTAAACCCATGGATTTATGCGTCCTTAAACTAATATCCGTCCATAAAACTGGAAATGGACCACCATGTCCCTAAACTAGAACATGGACCACCATGTCCCTAAACTGGAACATGGACCGCAATGTCCTTAAACTACCTATGGACCACTACGTCCCTAAACTGGAACAATAGAGCCCCCAAACGCTCTTTTGTCGGATCTAAACGATCCCGTTTAAGTTGATCTTAGCCTCAAACATGGCTAACGTATTCTTAAACATTCAAACAGACCTTATATTCCCTAATCAACCTTGGTTCAAGGGTACATCTCCGAACTCCTCTGACACCTGTCGTTGTAATCCCTCAACGTCATCAGAGAGGCGACGGGTCCCGACGGCTATATATTAAATGGACCACTACGTCCCTAAACTGGAACAATAGAGCCCCTAAATGCTATTTCCGTTAAGTTGATCTCAGTCTCAAATCAGACTAACGTATCCTTAACGAGCATTTAAGTTGATCTTAGCCTCAACATGGCTAACGTATCCTTAAACTAAAACACCAAAACCTAAATCTAAGTAAATACGGATTTGGACTAATCCACGTCCCACGGGCGACGGCATAACTTAGTCTCCGTATACAATCCACGGGCATCCACAAACAAAACAAACACACACGACACGAAGAGAAATTTCTGGAGAAGGAGAAAGTTGTTACCGCGATGCGGTAGCGTAATTAACTGCAGGGGCTTGCGCCTGCAGGGAAGAGCGTCCCCACAATCAAAAACCCCTCAAGCGAGGGGGAATCCGACGAATTCTGCTATATCGGCCGCATCCGTCTAAACCTCCGATACACGGTGCCATAAATCAACTTGGCATCTTCGAAGAGGTAGACAGATAAAACCAATTAGCATCTGCCCCGAATCTCAGGCAAGACGTCTTCACGTCGTCTTGGCCGTCTTTCGGAGGGGAACACCGATGTATTGAGATATTGACATAGTGAGACATTGAGACAGATATACTTCCATATTTGGTGTCGATGCTTGACACAGTTTTCGGATGATTTCATTGATGGTACCTTAGATATTGTATAGATATTTTTTTAGTTAAGAATGAAGAGATTATCGTATTTAAACATTTAAAGCTTTCGTATTGATTTTGCATCCATGTGCATACATATTAGTAGCATCGCATCATTCTTAGATATGCAGATTGTGACGCATTGCATGCATTCTTACGATAGCCTTATTAGATGTTACTTGCTACTCACGAGCTGGCAACTCACCCCCGTTGTGCCGCAGTGTCTTGCAGGTCAGACCTGTCAGCTTTGCAGCGGCAGGCATATCTTTTCATTGGCTTCTTTGCTCAGACTCGCGACATTGCTTGTAGGTGGGTTGCAAGGACACCTTATCTTTTTTTGTACCATCATTGTATCTAATATTCTCCATCTATCACTTCTTATTTGTATATGCGACCTAGTGATGAGACTGAGAAATTTGTGTATATGTGGTTTTTCTGGGGTCGAGCTCACTTGAGCCGACGTTGTGTTTTGCTTTTTTATGTGTTTCTTTATGCTTATTTGCTTGATATTGATTATATATTGCGTGTGGTTGTGTTCCGCCTTGGGCGAAGAGCTAGCTCCCTCTTGGGGATGCCATTTTGTTATTACAGGTTTATATATCTTGTTGTACCCATTTTGGGGGCTAGTATTTACAAAGGAGACTCTGCCGAAATTTTCGAAAAATTTTGATGCTTTTAAAATAGGGATTAATACAACTTAATTGATTTTAAAATCGTTTTCATGAAAGGTTTTCCTTCACTCTTGTTGATTTTGGTTTAGATTTTCTGGGCTTTGGTTGACTTAGGTTACATTACGCCTTTAGACGTCTCGTAATCTAAGTGCCAGTCACGTTCCGTACTTTCGGGTCGTGACATTACATGACGGGATGTACGACGATGATGTGGGATATTTTGGGTGTGGTTTGGTTTAAGGTGTGTCCGTCAGCTTGGGAAGTGCACCCAAAAGCAGTTGGTTGTCGGGATCCGCCACCTCTTTGAAGACGTTGAGGAACTACAACGACATGCATCAGAGGAATGGAGAGATGTACCCTTAAACCAATTCCCGTATCAGAGGGAAGAGATCATGGTGGACCATCTAAGAATCATTATCCATTTTTAGGGGACTAAGATTAACTTAGGAAACGTTGGATGAACATCAATTTGGATATCATGAATCATGTTTGGGAAACAATGAGCCCTTGGACCCATAGGCTCAGTTGATCTGAATTGGGGACCTAGCCAACTTGGGCTTGACCCACTCAATTTTCTTTCATTTGAAAGAAGTGCTAAGCACTGATTTGGGCTCAATCCTCTTTTCTTGCAAAAAGTGTTAAGCACTTATGTGAGTTCTGACGCTCACACTTTACTCTTTCTTTTCTTTTTTCTCTTTATAGAGAGCTGAGCACTCTTTATGGCGCCAACGTGTGAAGCACGTGAGGCGATAGATGCTAGGCACTGAATGATGTGTGTCAAGAAATTTTACGTTCTGTGGCACCCACGTGAGGCCCTGGGCGCCGCACCACTGAGTGCTAAGCACTCCTTATTTTATAGCGCCCACGTGAGGGGCATGTGAGGCGCTGGGCGCAGGGCGCTGAGCACCAGCCACCGAGTGCTAAGCACCCCTTATTTTGTAGCGCCCATGTGAGGGACGCGTGAGGTGGTAGGTGTTCCCCGCCGAAACACAGAGACGCGATAAACATCTTGCCTGAATTTCGGGGCAGATGCTAATTGGTGCTATCCGTCCACCTCTCCGAAGATGCCAAGTTGATTTATGACACCATGTATCGAAGGTTTAAACGGATGCGGCCGATGTAGCAGACTTTGTCAGATTCCCCCTCATTTGAGGGGTTTTTGATTATGGGGACGCTCTTCCCTGCAGGTGCAAACCCCTGCAGTTAATTACGCTACCGCATCGCGGTAACAACTTTCTCCTTCTCCAGATAGTCACATCGTGTCGTGGGCGTTTGTTTTGTTTTTTGGTTGCCCGTGGATTGTATACGGAGACTAATTTATGTGGTCGGCCGAAGGGCGTGGATTAGTCGAAATCCGTATCTTCTTAGATTTGGGTTTAGGGGTTGGGTTTAAGGATACGTTAGTCTCACTTGAGACTAAGATCAACTTAAACGTTCGTTAAGGATACGTTAGTCCAATTTTTAGACTAAGATCAACTTAAAAGGACCGTTTAGATCCGACAAGAGAGCAATTGGGCTCTGTTGTTTAGTTTAGGGACATTGCGGTCGATTAGTTTAAGGACATCATGGTCCAACGTTAGTTTAAGGACATCTCGGTCCAGGTTAAGGACATCATAGTCCATGAGTTTAAAGACATCACAGTCAAGGTTAAGGACATCATAGTCCGTGAGTTTAAAGACCTCACAGTCCATAGAATATTTGGTTGTCGGGACCCGTCACCTCTCTGAAGACGTTGAAGGATTACAACGAAAAATATCAGAGGAGTAAAGAGATGTACCCTCGAACCGACGTGAGTTGGTTGAAAAATCTGAAGTCCAATTTGGGGCTAAGATCTGTTAACATATTTATGAGTAGATGAGCTCAATTAATATGAGTTGCGGACTTATGGCCAATCTTGGGCTAAATCCAATCAAGTTAAAATGTGTAACATTTTATTTTGGGATATTAAGCATTTGTTTGAGCTCGGCCCTTTTAACAATGTTGAGCATTGATTTAGCTTCTGACAATGTTTGTCTTTTACTAAATGCTGAGCATTCATCATAGCTCTGGGGCTTATTCAAAGAACAATTTAAGTTATACCCAAGCGCGCATAAAAGCATGTAATGCGCTTGGCACTTGAGCGCAGGACGCTATGGTTAAAGCGCTAGTGCGCTTGGCGCCAGATGTGAAGCGCTAATGCGCTTTGCGCTAAATGAAGAGTGCAGATGCGCTATAGTTGAAGCCTTGAGGCGTTTGGCGCTGGTGCCATATAATTAACTGCAGAGCACTTTTAGTAATGCAGCGCACACGTGAGGAGCAAGTGGCGTGCTTAGCGCTAGATGAAGAGCACTAAGGCACTTTTGAATTAGAAGCGCTAAGGCTCTTCTTAGGTTAACTGTGCGCTCTGCAGCTTATCTGTTCTTTGATAGGAGGCCTTGTCTCAAAATTCTAAGAACAAAGTTCTTAGTTCATAGGAGATGTTTCAATCTTTTTTTGATGAAAGGCTTTGCCTTTATGGATCTGTGATCCTAAGAGAATTGAATAATCCCCCCTTTATAATGAGATGTTTATAATCTCTTTTGTGAAAGACAACTTTGTCTTATAGATCTATGATCTATGAAAGAAGTAAGTACTTCTGTTTATAATGAGACGATTTTGTCTGTATATTCTTTTTACCTTGAAAAATAATTGTCTTCTTTTTGCCGAGAGCTTCTTCTTCTTCTCAAGATTTTCTCAAAGTTTAGGGGGGGTTCCTCTCTTTTAGATTTGAAGTCTGGGGGCCTTTATATAGGGCAAAATGATCTGTTGAATCAGTTAAAGAGATTTATTCTCTAATTTATTTGGGAATTTCCCTACCGTCGGCTCTTTGATCCAACGGATTCTGGTTTGCAGAAGATAATCTTCTTGTTTTAATAAGATTGAGAAATCTTTCCCCTTTACAGAATTTGTTCTGTTTTTTAGTGATTTTCAATCACCATTGGATCATTTTGATCCAACGGTATTCTAAATTCAGGGCACAATCTTTTCTGTTTGGAAAGATTCAACAGAATCTCATTCTTGTTAATTGATGATTTAATCATATCCGTTGGATATTTGATCCAATGGTGAGGAATATTTAGTTCCAGCGCTAGCGCTTATGCGCTCTACTTATGGTGCGCTAATTGTAGTGCAGCGCTCTTAGCGTTAGCACACCACGTGCTTTGCACGTGGTGCGCTAGTCAAAGTCTTTGACTCTCAGAGTTGCCGCTCTTGGCTTTAGTGCTTTATGAAGCGCAGTTTTATTTCGAATTTCAAGACTTGAATAGAGTTTTGCTCTGATTGGGGAAAACATTTACTCATAACTTTTGATCCCGGATGAATTATGATGCCCATAATATATCAAATCGAAGGATTTTTTGAGACACTTTCGAGACCATCAGAATTTAGCTATTTCTCATTCAGGAGTTTGTCAAAAAACATCCCGGAAAATACTGGTTCACATTTTCTTAAGCGTATCGCTGCCATTTGATACCTTGCGCTCTTTTGCGCAGAAATTTTTGGCGGGAACAAATGCCCCCCACTACTTTGCCCACGTAAGTATATACGTGGGTGAAGTAGTGTAGAGTAATTCATAGCGTATGACCAGTTTCGGATTGGTATATAATTTTCAGAATCTTGATCTGAGAATATAACGAGCGGACACAAGCGTCGTCATTTATCATTGACTCAAATCTCGACTCTTAAGGGATATAGTTCCAAACCCTCAGTTCCATAAGCCGCACCCTTCTATTTCTTTATATTTTACTCTGGCGTGAAGTAGTTTATATGCTCATGAGTAACTTCTCCATTTAAGTAGCATGTAGGTTTGGCAAGTGTGGCCCATAGATGGTAGATAACAGTTCATCTTGAACTCTTTATATGGTAGCGATGGCTTAGGAAACATGGTTAGGATCTGTTGCCTAAGACTTTCCAACTTTATGAGCCGTGAGCGTCTCACAAAGGCTTTTCTTCCTACGAGTCGTGAGGATCTCGTAGGTTTCTTTTCTCCTTAGGAGTCGTGAGGACTCCTAAGTGCATTTTCTCTTGAGAATCGTAAGGATCCCACAAGAGAATTTTCTTTATGTGTAGGAACACTAATTTCCCAGCAAGTTGAGACGAATCAAGAGATTCTCGCAAAGACACTGATTTCCTTGCGAGTCGAAACGAATCGAGAGGTTCTCGCCAAGGACGTTGATTTCCCTGAATCGAGATACGATGCGATGGCTTAGGAAACAGGTTCAGATCTACCGCCTAAGACTTTTCAACTTTATGAGTCATGAGGGTCTCATAAAGATTTTTTTCTCCCTACGAGTCGAGAGGATCTCATAGGTGTATTTTCTCCTTGGGAATCGTGAGGATTCCTATGTGTGTTTTCTCTTGAGAGTCGTAAGGATCTCACAAGAGAATTTTCTTCCGTACAAGTCGAGAGGACTCGTAAGTGATTGATAAGTTGACCTACTCCCGAGTCAAAGCATTGCTTCAACTGGGAGGTTGAGGGTTGACTTTGGGTTGTCTGTGCACAGCCGAGTCATGGAATTGGGAACTTTGCCGCTGCTCCGCCTCACTGACATCGTATATTCCTGCAGAGACACTGATTTCTCTGTGGGTTGGCGCGAACCGAGATGTTCTCATCAAGGACGCTGATTTCCCTGAATCGAGGTATTTTCCAAGGACGCTGATTTCCTCGAAGTTGAGACGAATCGAGCTATTCCTGCAAAGACACTGATTTCCTTGCGGGTCGACGCGAATCGAGATGCTCTCGCCAAGGACGCTGATTTCCTTGAATCGAGGTTTTGCCAAGGACACTGATTTCCCTGGAGTTGAAACGAATCAAGGGATTCCTGCAAAGCCGCTGATTTCTCTGCGGGTCGATGCGAATCGAGATGCTCTCGTCAAGGACGCTGATTTCCCTGAATCGAGGAAGTTACCAAAGACACTGATTTCCTCGAAGTTGAGACGAATCGAGGTATTCCTGCAAAGACGCTAATTTCCTTGCGGGTCGACGCGAATCGAGATGCTCTCACAAGGACGCTGATTTCCCTGAATCGAGGTTTTACCAAGGACATTGATTTCCCTGGAGTTGAAACGAATCGAGGTATTCCTGCAAAGACACTGATTTCTCTGTGGGTCGACGCGAATCGAGGTGCTCTCGTCAAGGACACTGATTTCTCTGAATCGAGGTTTTTGCCAAGGACACTGATTTCCTCGGAGTTGAAACGAATCGAGGTATTCCTGCAAAGACGCTGATTTCTCTGTGAGTCGATATGAATCGAGATGCTCTCGTCAAGGATGCTGATTTCCCTGAATCGAGGAGGTTGCCAAGGACACTGATTTCCTCAGAGTTGAAACGAATCGAGATATTCCTGCAAAGACACTGATTTCTCTACGGGTCGACGCAAACCAAGATGCTCTCGTCAAGGATGCTGACTTCCCTGAATAGAGGTTTTTGCCAAGGACACTAATTTTCCTGGGGTTGAGACGAATCGAGGTATTCCTGCAAAGACGCTGATTTCTCTGCGGGTCGATGCGAATCGAGATGCTCTCGTCAAGGACGCTGATTTCCCTGAATCGAGGAAGTTGCCGAGGAAACAGATTTCCCCGGAGTTGAAACGACTCGAGGTATTCTTGCAAAGACACTGATTTCCTTACGGGTTGACGCGAATTGAGATGCTCTCGTCAAGGACGCTGATTTCCCTGAATTGAGATTTTTGCCAAGGACGCTGATTTCCTCGGAGTCGAAACGAATCGAGGTATTCCTGCAAAGACACTGATTTCTCTGCGGGTTGACGCGAATCGATATGCTCTCATCAAGGACTCTGATTTCCCTGAATCGAGGAGGTTGCCAAGGACACTGATTTCCCTAGGGTTGAGATGAATAGAGATATTCCTGCAAAGACGCTGATTTCTCTGCGGGTCGACACGTATCGAGATGCTCTCGTCAAGAATGCTGATTTCCCTGAATCGAGGAAGTTACCAAGGACACTGATTTTCCTGGGGTTGAGACGAATCGAGGTATTCCTGCAAAGACGCTGATTTCTCTGCGGGTCGACGCGAATCGAGATACTCTCGTCAAGGACGCTGATTTCCTTGAATCAAGGAGGTTGCCAAGGACACTGATTTCCCTGTAGTTGAGACAAATCGAGGTATTCCTCCAAAGACGCTGATTTCTCTGCAGGTCGACACAAATCGAAATGCTCTCGTCAAGGATGCTGATTTCCCTGAATTGAGGTTTTGCCAAGGACACTGATTTCCTCGGAGTTGAGACGAATCGAGGTATTCCTGCAAAGACACCGATTTCTCTGCAGGTCGACACGAATAGAGATACTCTCGTTAAGGACGCTGATTTCCCTGAATCGAGGAGCTTGCCAAGGACACTAATTTCCCTGGGGTTGAGACGAATCGAGATATTCCTGCAAAGACGCTGATTTCTCTGCGGGTCGAAGCGAATCGAGATGCTCTCGTCAAAGATGCTGATTTCCCTGAATCGAGGAGGTTGCCAAGGATACTGATCTCCCTGAGGTTGATAAGAGTCGAGAGATTCTTCCAAGAATGTCCTAACGTCACAGTTAACCTCTGCTCTTTACGACAGAAGTCCGTTAGGGTCTGTGGTACTAGGGTTTTGCCTGTCGTACCGTCGCGTTGGCTGATGTATTCCTCGATAGGCAATCTTGCTGTTCGAGTAGCCTTGCGACTGTCGTGTCTCTGATCCCTTCGGAGGCTGGACAAGACTTCTTCAAGCAATCTTCCTAGGCAGTCTGACCGTCGGAAGAGCAAGCGTTAGGAATTTTGCCATGCCGCTTTTTACTTGAGGTTAGGCTCAGTTTGGGGAGCCCCGATGAGTCATAACCACTCCGCGCTGGTGTGGGATGATCTCCGATAGTCTTTCAGGTTTTATATGAATTACCGTCAAGACCCTGAAGCTAGGAATTTGGCCTTTACTTCATTTGCTTTGGCGTTGCGTCTGCTGTAACGAGACGAATGCTGAGGTGGAGCTGGGATTTTTCCGTCACTTCGCTTTGTTTCGACCATGGGGTCTTTTGTTGACATCGCATCTGCATCCTGCTGGACTACGAAGGAACGCCGTTGTTGACATTGCGTCTGCTATAACGAGACGAATGCCGAAGTGGAGCTGGGATTTTGTCGTCACTCCACTTTGTTTTAACCATGGGGTCTTTTGTTGACGCTGCATCTGCATCCTGCTGGACTGCAAAGGAACGCCGTTGTTGACATTGCGTCTGGTGTAAAGAGACGAATGCTGAGGTAGAGCTGGGATTTCGCCGTCACTCCGCTTTGTTTCGATCGTAAGGTCTTTTGTTGACGTTGCATCTGCATCCTGCTAGACTGCGAAGGAACGCCATTGTTGACATTGCGTCTGGTATAACGAGATGAATGCTGAGATGGTCTCTAGGTTGTCTGTGAACCGTCGAGATTTAGAACTAGGGACTATGCTGTGGCTCCGTTTAATGGTGTAACATCTGTATCCTGCTGGAATGAAGAGGCACACCGTTGTTGGTCTCCAGGCTGTAGATGTGGCTATTGAGATTTGGAACTATAGGACTTTGCCATGGCTCCGTTTCATTGCGACTCTGAGGTCGGTTGTTGACGTGACGTCTGCATCTGGTTGGAGTGAGGAGAAATGTCATTGGTGATCTCTAGGCTGTCTGTGAACCATCGAGATTTGGAACTAGGGGCCTTTGCCATGGTTCCGTTGTTTTGACCCTGGGGTCGTTTGTTGACGTCGCATCTGCCTCCTGCTGGAGTAAGGAAAAACGCCGTTGGTGATCTCTAGGCTGTCTGTGAACCGTCGAGATTTGGAATTAGGGGACTTTGCCATGGTTGCATTGTTTTGACCCTGGGGTCGTTTGTTGACGTCGTATCTGCATCCTGCTGGAGTAAGGAGAAACGTCGTTGGTGATCTCTAGGCTGTCGATGTTGACGTCGAGACCCTGAAGCTAGGGATCTTCCTTCGCTTCGTTTGTTTACATTGTGTCTGCAATATTACGACGAATGTCGAGATCGTCTCTAGGTTGTCTATGAACCGTCGATACTTGGCTTCGCTTCGACGAAGCCTGGTGGGACGATATGGTTCCCTTTTTTGTTTGTACCCCTGGATTGTATACAGGGATTGATGTGATCTCACCTGTAGGGAAAAAAGTTTCATTCTTTCATATTTATTAATTCTTTCTACGATGCTCTATCATTTCATCTTTTTATATCGTGAAAATCGCGATTGCCCAATCATTTCGGCTATTTTTCTTTTTACTCGTTGCTTTTTATTGTGAGTTGCCCAATCATTTCGGTTGTTTTTGTATGCATACATTTTTACTTGCTGATTTTGTTGTAAGTTGCCCCATCATTTCGGCTATTTCATATGCATTTTTGGCTCGCTGATTTTTTATCGCGAGTGTGGAACTTGGAATCTGGTGCCAATCTCAGCATCAGCATCGCTGCGACTGGAATATTGCCAGGAGCGAATCATCATTTGCCATGAAAGGACATGGAATTTGATACCGATTTAGGCATCAGCATCGCTACAACTGGGATATTGCCAGTAGCGACTCATCATTTGCCTCTATCGATGTCGAAAAAAGGTGGCTTAGCAAGCAGGGTTAGGATCCCGTCGACTAAGGCTTTTGACTTCATGAGCCGTAAGAGTCTCATAAAGGTGTTTCTCCCGACGAGTCGTGAGGATCTCGTAGGTGCGTTTTCTCCTTGGGAATCATGAGGATTCCTAAGTGTGTGTTCTCTTATAAGTCGTAAGGATCTTACAAGAGTGTTTTCTCCTTACAAGTCGAGAGGACCTATAAGTGTTTGTTCACCGTGTGAGCATATCCCTAGTCGCTGATGGGACTCTGTTAAGGAAATGTTCATTCGTGCCCGTGGATTGTATACAAGGGTCAATATTAAACCACTTGTAGGGCCACATTGGAGATTGTGATGGCTTAAGAACAGGTTTAGATCCCTGTAGCTTAAGGCTTTTGAATCCCATGAGCCGTGAGGGTCTCACAGGGAGAATTCTCCTTACGAGTCGTGAGGATCTCGTACGTGTAATTTCTCTTCAGGAATCGTGGGGATCCCTAAGTGTGTTTCTCCTTTGTGAGTCGTAAGGATCTCACGCAGGTGGTTTCTCCCTACAGGGTCGAGAGGACCTTGCAAGTGTCTTTTGACGAGATTGCGCCCTTTCGGGTTTTCATAAAACTCGCCGGTAGTCCCGTTGTTCTTACTCACGGAGCCCTTTCGGGTTTTCATCCGTGCCCATTTCGCTTATGGGCGTACCGTTTTTTTAACACCGCGTTAGCCTGGGGACGGCGCGGGTTGGTAGTAGTTTAACGACGTTTCGGTCATTTGTTCATAGGTCAGAGATTTGTTGGGCAACATAAGATTATGCAGCTAGATTACCTCGCAAATCTTCGCATCTTTTATGTCGGAGGTGGATTCCTTGAAAAGAGGGCTGAGGGCGATTTCTTCGTCAGAGTCGCTTCCAAAGGTGATAACTTCCGATCCCTTGGTGTTGATTATGTGACAGTCACCAGCAGCTCTTTTGCGCTCATCTGTTGTGCTTTTCTGTCCCCGACGAGCCTTGCGCTTCACTCATTGAACATGTTGTCGGTGGGCAACATATCCCTACCACCAGTTTTTAAAGGCTATGCACTCCTTGGTAGGGTGTGCAATCCTCTGATGGTATAAGAAGAAGTTAGGATGTATGTCCGCTTCATCGAGATGTATACCGCCAGGAGAATTTCCTCTGAAAGAGGGCAACTTCATTCCTATTGACAGGGCCCTAGCGAATCGTTTCCTGACATTAAGCCTGCTTTTGATGGCGATAGGGATGCTTCGATCCGGTTGGGGTGTCTCGACCTTTCCATCCAGTCGTCGGCGTTTGGCTTTTTTCGAATATAGTCAGTTCACGCTCTCGATTGGCTTTGCTTTTCTGAAAAGCTTCTTTCAGTAGCAAGTCGATCATCTCGTCAGACGGTCCCAAGGGTTTTGGCTTCGATCCTGCCCCCAGCTCTTTTATGCTATCTTCTATCGCCGAGTGAGCTTCTTCATTAGTTAACGCCGAATGAGAGATCATGTGGCAACTTGCCACATAGTCCTCAGATTCTTCTGACGAGTAATCCCCGTCGTTATTGTCGTTATCTCCGCTCCCAAGGATATTGTTGAGAAATTCTTGGAGTGTGACCGAGGTTCGCGCCTTCTGGTTATATTCCTCCAGCACGTCAATATGATTTTGCAGATCCATGCGCTTATCATCAAACTGCGCAGGCTTTTTGGTCTTTTTTTTTTCTTCGAAGACTTTGACGGCTGGGCCTAAATGTTTTGTCCACCATCACTATTAACTCCTAATGTTGGGCGTGGTTTCAGCATCCCCTTGATAATCTCCGGTTCTTGCGGACTTTTCCACCTGATCCCCGGACATGTTTGAAGATCTTTCATCATTTTTTTAGTTTTTGCCGAAAGAACAACTTCTGATGGAGCTTTCTCTATGAATGAGCACGATGCCCCCGGCATGTCCATCTTTTTCGGAGCATGTGGTTGTGGCGGGTTCACCTTCCAATTTTCAGACAACGCGAATTTGCCTTGCTGGTATTGGTCTTCAACCCAATTTTTGAAGACGTAGCAATCTTCGAGTGGATGGCCCAATACTCGATGGTAGGGGCAGTAATTGGGATCGTTGACGTCGTTCGGTTGTGGCGGGTATCTCGACTCTGGTAGAGTAATGAGCCCATTGCGCACTGCTAGTTCGAACAGTCTCCTTGTTTTATCCCATGGAAACGAATAGGGACGTCTCAACTTCTCATCGAGGGATTGCCGCTTGTTGCTTTGGCGATCAACCGGTCTCGGGCCACTCGGTTGTTGTTGAGCGTTGGCGATGAAGGTTGCTTTCCCTTTGCCCTTCTCGTTTCGAGGCTCCATCTTCGAGGAAGACGGTGTATGGCCCATCTGATCCATTTGGGCCAGTTTGTCAATCAAGGCCTGAAAAGTAGTCGGCTTGAAAAACATCATGAACTGTGAAATGGTCGCCTGCGGATGAAGAGTACCCACAAACATGCCTACCGTAGGTGCTTCCTCGATGCGCTGCTCGCACTTCGACCATAGATTCCGCCATCGTATCGCGTATTACACCCATGTTTCGCCTGGCTTCACTCTGGCGTTAATTAAAGCGGTGATCGGGGTGCGCTCGCTAGCGCTCACGAAACGTTGGTTGAACAGCAATTCCATCTTCGTAAAAGTTTTGACGGAGTCGTTGGGAAGCTCTGAATACCACTCAAAGGCCATTTCCGCCAAGCTGCCGACAAATTGGCGAAGCAGTAGCTTATCATCTCCTACAGTGTTGCCGCAAAGAGCCCTGAACTGAGCGACATGTTGATGGGGATTACCTGTCCCCTTGTACACATGGAATTTGGGGATCGTGTATCCCGGTGGGTACTTTATTTGGTCATACCAACCCGGATAGGGTCGTCCAGTCTTAACGATCTGCCCAGCCGCTTCATTCGCCTGGTGAGCTCGTATTTGCTGAGCAATGTAATCATCCAGAGCGGCCTTGGAGATGGTCTCCTCTTTGGCTGCTGAACAAGCCGGAAGGGGATTTGACGTCTCCGCTCGGTCATCTTCAAGGATAATCGGAGGATCTTCAGCTGGAGGATCCGGCTGGATCATCATGCCCACCATGTCTTGGAACAGAAGGGCCATTTACTTTATATTGGTCGCTTGGTCCGCAGCCTCCTTGTCCTTCTTTTAGAGCATTCTCCGAAGGAATTCAGCATCAGTTTCCTGCTCACGGCGCTGCTCCGATGATGTCTCCAGGCTTGCTTTTGGTCCCGTAAGTGCGGCCATAGCTGTTAGTATTTTTTGGAGCTTTTGTTGTTGTTGCTCCTGAGCCTTAGTCACTGATCGCATAAGCGGTCGATGACCTGTGGAGATACGGATATCCTCTTTTCCGGATGCCATATAGACGGTATGCACCACCATGCCCCCAGACTTAGGGTATTTAGGCTTAGTTCCATTGACATTTGTCACAGACACGGGAATTTTCTCCGGCCTTCTCCTCTTGTAGGCGGTCGAAGTTGAGGGAGCCGTTGCAGCGGGCACCCAAACGGATGACATTTTTTGTGATACCTCGAGATGGCTCTTTTCTTGGTGAGCTTTAAGCTTCTTTGGCCGGCGAGAGTAGTCCTGGTTAATCACCGATTCCTGGACCTGTCGCCAGACTTTATAAATTTTGGAGGACAACCGCTGAGGGGGCTGCTCCGGCTTCTTTTCTGTAGTAATCTCCATAAGAGGAAGAGATCTCTTCAGCACAGTGGTCGGAGAGTTCTTGCGGACCCTCCTAAGCGGTTCGAAGCTGTTACCAGTTGGAACAACAGCATTGATTTCCACCATGGGGGCTGGCGGAGTTAGTCCAGACGGGGAGCTGCCCCCAGCCCTCCTTACTCGTCACCAGTGAAGACGGCGAGCATGTCGTGCGGATGGAGTTGGTTCGGCAATGGGGATGGCTTTGTCATGCCCCCTGTCTTGGCGGAGGGTTGTCGTTGTCAGCCTATTGAAGACTGATGTTCGCTGAGAAGCAGTGTCCAATCTGTCAAAGACAGACCTCTGGGTAGGGAAAGCAACCTTGATGATTTTGCCTGGAACAGGAGCTGAAATAGACAGTCTTGTGAAGACCGACCCTTTGGCAGGAGAAGCTGCCTTGACGACTTCGAGAGAAGGGATGGCTACCCTTTTTAGGATAACCCTTTCTGGTATCGCGGGCTTCTTCATGGGCCCCACTGAGCTTTGGCCCAGTCTGTCAAAGACTGAGGCGTTGGAGCATGACGACCCGTTGAGAGGGGCCACAGCAGTTGTAAGCCGATCAAAGACCGACTTCTTCTGAACTTCTTGTGTTGGTACAGGAGCGCTGAAGCTCGTTGGCCGGAGCATAGTCCCGAAGAACAATCCAGTGGTGGTTTGAGTGACCTATTCCACCGGCATAGCGAAGATGGAGGCCGCTTGGGGCCCGTAAGTCACTCCTCCGGACGGGACGGAGCGAGAGTTGCAGTTGCAGTTAGTGTTGGTTGAAGCCATTGATCTTCTGTTTTCTGCACGGAACAAGACACCAAATCTTTAGTACCTCGAACCCAAGGGCAACCATATCAAACCGTGATTCGTTCGCGAACACGACACACGAAGTGTGGAGTGGAAAGAGGAAAAGGTCCCACCGGGCATGCCAGAATCTGTTTCCCGCCAAAACACGGAGACGCGATAAACGTCTTGCCTGAATTTCAGGGCAGAAGCTAATTGGTGCTATCCGTCCACCTCTCCGAAGATGCCAAGTTGATTTATGACTCCATGTATCGAAGGTTTAAATGGATGCGGTCGATGTAGCAGACTTCGTCAGATTCCCCCTCATTTGAGGGGTTTTTTATTGTGGGGATGCTTTTCCCTGCAGGCGCAAGCCCCTGCAGTTAATTACGCTACAGTATCGCGGTAACAACTTTCTCCTTCTCTAGATGGTCACTTCGTGTCGTGGGTGTTTGTTTTGTTTTTTGGTTGCCCGTGGATTGTATACGGGGACTAATTTATGTGGTCGCCGGTAGGGCGTGGGTTAGTCTAAATCCGTATCTTCTTAGATTTGGGTTTGGAGGTTGGGTTTAAGGATACGTTAGTGTCACTTGAGACTAAGATCAACTTAAACGTTCGTTAAGGATACGTTAGTCCAATTTTTAGACTAAGATCAACTTAACAGGATCATTTAGATCCGACAAGAGAGCAATTGGGCTCTATTGTTTAGTTTATGGACATTGCGGTCGATTAGTTTAAGGACATCACAGTCCAGCGTTAGTTTAAGGACATCTCGGTCCAGGTTAAGGACATCATAGTCCGTGAGTTTAAAGACATCACAGTCAAGATTAAGGATATCATAGTCCGTGAGTTTAAAGACCTCACAGTCCATAGAATGTTTGGTTTTCGGGACCCGTCACCTCTCTGAAGACGTTGAAGGATTAAAACGACAAATATCAAAGGAGTAAAGAGATGTACCCTCAAACCGACATGAGTTGGTTGAAAGATCTGTAGTCCAATTTGGGGCTAAGATCTGTTAACATATTTATGAGCAGATGAGCTCAATTAATATGAGTTGAGGACTTATGGCCAATCTTGGGCTAAGTCTAATCAAGTTAAAATGTGTAACATTTTATTTTGAGATGTTAAGCATTTGTTTGAGCTCGGCCCTTTTAACAATGCTGAGCATTGATTTAGCTTCTTACAATGTTTGTCTTTTACTGAATGCTGAGCATTCATCATACCTCTGGGGCTTATTCAAAGAACAATTTAAGTTCTACCCAAGCGCGCATAAAAGTATGTAGTGCGCTTGGCACTTGAGCGCAGGGCACTATGGTTAAAGCGCTAGTGCGCTTGGCGCTTTGCACCAGATGTGAAGCGCTAATGCGCTTAGCGCTAAATGAAGAGCGCAGATGCGCTATAGTTGAAGCCTTGAAGCGTTTGGCGCTGGTGCCATATAATTAATTGCAGAGCGCTTTTAGTAATGCAGCACACACGTGAGGAGCACGTGGCGCGCTTAGCGCTGAGTGCTAGATGAAGAGCACTAAGGCAATTTTGAATTAGGAGCGCTAAGGCTCTTATTAGATTAGGAGCGCTAAGGCTCTTCTTAGGTTAACTTTGCGCTTTGCAGATTATCTGTTCTTTGATAGGAGGCCTTGTCTCAAAATTCTAAGAACAAAGTTCTTAGTTCATAGGAGTTGTTTCAATCTCTTTTTGATGAATGGCTTTGCCTTTATGGATCTGTGATCTTAAGAGAATTGAATAATCCCCCCCCCTTATAATGAGATGTTCATAATCTCTTTTATGAAAGGCAACTTTGTCTTATAGATCTATGATCTGTGAAAGAAGTAAGTATTTCTGTTTATATTGAGACGATTTCGTCTATATATTCTTTTTACCTTGAAAAAGAATTGTCTTCATTTTGCCGAGAGCTTCTTCTTCTTCTCGAGATTTTCTCAAAGTTTAGGGGGGGGGGTTCCTATCTTTTAGATTTGAAGTCTGGGGGCCTTTATATAGGGCAAGATGATTTGTTGAATCAGTTAAAGAGATTTATTCTCTAATTGATTTGGGAATTTCCCCACCATCGGCTCTTTGATCCAAGGGCTTCTGGTTTGCAGAAGATAATCTTCTTGTTTTAATAAGATTGAGAAATCTTTCCCCTTTACAGAATTTGTTCTGTATTTTAGTGATTTTCAATCACCATTGGATCATTGATCCAACGGTGTTCTAAATTCAGGGCACAATCTTTTCTGTTTGGAAAGATTCAACAGAATCTCATTCTTGTTAATTGATGATTTAATCATATCCGTTGGATATTTGATCCAACGGTGAGGAACATTTAGTTCCAGCGCTAGCGCTTACGCGCTCTACTTGTGGTCCGCTAGTTGTAGCGCAGCGCTCTTAGCGCTAGCGCACATGTGCTTTACACGTGGTGCACTAGTCAAAGTCTTTGACTCTCAGCGCTGGCACTCTTGGCGTTAGTGCTTTATAAAGCGCAGTTTTATTTTGAATTTCAAGACTTGAACATAGTTTTGCTCTGATTGGGAAAAACATTTGCTCATAACTTTTGATCACGGATGAATTATGAGGCCCATAATATATCAAATCGAAGAAGTTTTTGAGACGCTTTCGATACCATCAGAATTTAGCTATTTCTCATTCGGGAGTTTGTCAAAATACAGCCCGGAAAATACTGGTTCACATTTTCTTAAGCGTATCACGGCCATTTGATACCTTGGGCTCTTTTGCACAGAAATGTTTGGCGGGAACAGTAAGTGCTAAGAGCTGAATGATGAGTGTTAAGCACTTTTACATTCTATGGCACCCACGTGAGGGACACGTGAGGTGCTGGGCGCCGCACCACTGAGTACTAAGCACTCCTTATTTTGCAGCGCCCACGTGAGGGGCACGTGAGGCGCTGGGTGCTGAGTTTTCCTAGTATATTTTGTTCTGAGGAGTTCAATTTTCTTGTTCTTTTTTGAATCTTTGGTTTCCAAGAACAAGTTCATCCTAATGAGAATTAAATTCTCAAATTATGGCAGACTCGTCTTGTGGATCTTAGATCCAGAGAAAGAACTAAGTTCTTCTTTTTAAAAGGGATAAACCCTTCAATAGGTAAACGAGATGCTTTGATCTCTCTTCTTTTTTATTTACCTAGAATTTTTTCTGCAAAGGGAGATCTTCTTCTTTCTTCCTCTTTTGAAGCTTTCTACTTTTTTCTCAAAACTTATGGGAGGTTCCTCTCCCTTAGACTTGAAGTCTTAGGTCCTTTATATAGTAAAGGCAAATCTGTTGATTAGTTGAAGAAATATTTCATTGAGAGATCTTAATTGATTTTGAAATTTTACCCACCATTGGTTTTTTGATCCAAGAGTTTCTGTTTTACAGAAGTTATTTTTCTTGTTTTTTAGCAAGATTAGGGAAATATTTTTCCACAAAGAATTTATTCTATAGATCGGGGATTCTTTAATCGCCATTGGATTTTTAATCCAACGATACTCTATTTTACAGAGAGCAATCGTTCTTGTTTAGAAAGATTTGAGCAATATTTTCTTAACAAAATTTAATTCTGCATTCTAATGATTAATCATCTCCGTTGGATCTTTGATCCAAGGCTTTGTTTAACAGAGAGTAGAATTTAATTCTACCAGGCGCCGGTGCTCGCGTGTTGTGTATGTAAGCGCTAATTAAGGTTTTAATTCTTTTATGTGCTTTGCATATTTGAGCCCATGTGAGGAGCGCGTGCGGCGCCAATAAGAGATTTTAACTCTGGCGCTGGCGCCCTCGTGGAAGGTCAGTGAGGTGCTGCTTAAGATTTTTGTGTGCTTTGCACATGGTGTAGGGTTACTTAGCACAACAGCAAGGTTTTGGGGGGGCATCGTCCATGCCATTTTCAAAATTTTTCCATTCTAGTTAACCCTAACCCTAGAATCTTAACTAAAAATTTAGACAATACGATATGTAAACAACTTTACAACTAAGTGATTGCGGAATACAACCTTTATAGACCGGTCCTTCACTTCAAATGCTCCAAGTAGTGGTCCCTTCGCTGTGATCAAAGAACTCCCGGACTCTTGAGAGACTCTACAAGGTCAATAATGCATGCTTGCTAGAAGTCTTCAAAATCCAAGATGATCTATGTCGAGAAAACACAGACTCAAGCTATCTCTTCACTAATATAGAACTAGTGAAGCTAACACTCCAAATCATATGGTTAGTATAGAAGAGGATGATGAAGTAGGAATTTTGCTTACTTAAGAATTTAATTTCTCACTATTTTTCTTTACCTCCTCAAAACCTAGAGATCTCTTACTTGAGCTTGAAGAAGATGAATGAAGAAGATGAAGTGAATGAGAGTGAGGTTAGAAATGCAACCATGGTGAGTATATGTCATGGATAGCCCTTGTAGAGAATAAACCATAGTTAAAGATAAAGGTTAGGTTTATAAATATTTAAGGTAAAACAAAAATGGTGGAATAAGTTAATGGTTATCCACAACTTGCAACCATGACAAATTCCATTCTTTTTGAATTACTTAAATAAATAAAAACCTTAATATTATCTTTTAAATGGTGTAAGTCTCATACACCTATGTTGCATATATAACCTAGCATGTCACAATAATAATATATATCACATATATATTATTTACGTAACAAAAGAAAACAATACAATAAACATATATCACATATATGTCAAATGTATCAAAAGTGAGAAAAAGAAATACTTAAGTGAGCATATATTAGTTAATGTAATTTAATATATTAAATATATAATTAAAAATTAAATTATTAAATCAACACTTGATTTAATAATCCGGCTATATCACATACAACCGACTAATATAATATGTATCATTTTATCGAATCAACACTTGATCCGATAACCCGGCTATATCACATATAACCGGCCGATATCACATATCGCGAGAATAGAATACGGAATCACATACGTGTATTAATATCGGTCCCGCACATATCACATATGTGCTCCTACTCCGTTTCGTCTGAGTCAGGAAACCTCTGTGTAGGACTCTAAAGACTCATCAATACGCCGGCAGAGGGTGGTTGTCACGCCCCGCTTTCCAGTATACGGGCAGAGAACGCGATGAGACCGCTACGTATTTACTGTGAAGTAAATACGCTAAGCGTATCTAAGCAATATAAAAGTAAATGCACAAGAGACAAGATATAATAAAACAACAACTTTATTTATTCACATTCTTTCTGTACGACACATGGAAAGTAAATACAACTGAAATAAAGCAATGCCTAAACAATGGAAGAAATGAAAAGTACTGAAATGGAAAGTGTACAATGAACTAGAGCTCGGGGTCTTCACTCGTGGGCTCGATCTCTGACATATCCAGATCACCTGACGACATTCAAAGAAGAAAGAAAAAGAATGTCGTCAGCGAGCAGATCGCTCGGTAAGTCCCAAAGATAAGGGAGAAGTAGAATAGACAGAATAAGAAGGTAGCTTTTAAAGTTGTAGTATATTGTTATAATATTGTGTTAACGTTGTTGTTTGTAGCTTGGTACAGAAGGATGCCAGTGTATACGAGAGGGGTCTCTATATGCTAGAGACCAGGGCAAACAGAATATAGAGTACAAGGCTCTGTTAGAAAACTCGGAACAACAGCAATTGGATACAGTTAGGTGTCTTAAATCTTGCAGTCTCGTGCCACTTTTAACACCGTCTGTACCAGTCTACTCCTTAAACCTCGTGTTATCTTGATTGTATTGTTGTATTGTATTGCAACTTGAATTGTCTTGAAATGTAGATTGTATAATTGGATGACTTGTCGAAACCATGATATCAGTAAACGGATGTAACTGTATAATCATGTGAATGAATATAACTGGAGAATCATGTAAATGGAATGTATATCTATGGTTCGGTTCAGTCAAGTTGTATAGATTGATAGATGGATTCATGGATTCATATTGAATTGTAATATTGTAGATTGTACTTGAATCATATTCAAGTCAGATTATAAAGAGACTCATCTGAGTCAGACAATTAGAAAAGTAAATTGAAGTCTTGATTGCTTTGATGTTATCGGTAACCGCTGCACATGGGCGGAAGGATTTATGTCTTTTTCAAAGACGATTACCGTGTTGATAACACCGTTTGTTAAGTTGTCTACCTTAGATAGGCAAGCACCCACTTCTCCGGCTCTCTGAGGCTCAAGATATTGGTCCCGCTTAAACCTATGTTTACTAGGGTCCTTAGTGTAATTTACAGAACTTGAGCGGTTTTATGTAAAAATACTTTTGTATAGTTTTCAAAATACTCCCCAAGTATTTAGTTATCATCTTTAGAGTTGTAATAAATGTAGATTTTATACATATGCCATTTCTATTGAGAATAACCTAATTTTCATAATATTTGGTATTAAAGTGTAATATTAAACTTTTATGGATTTCATGGTATTTTAATGAAAACAGATTCTTGTGATTTTTGAAAAGAGTTGTAATATTTATATTCTTACAAAATAGATCTTTTAATGTTACATATTTATATATATATATTTATATAAAAATAATTTTAATATATATTATAATTCTAAAAATCTCATTTTCTTATGATGTCGTATTTTAAATCTTTCGAGACCGAATGCTCCTTGCGGAGGTCTGCATCTCGCACTACTATGCCCGAGGATGTGCGATAATCCACACCATCCCGAACGGGTTCCCCAAATAGGTTGTAGCGGCGCTTTGCAAAGATTTTTATAAATACTAAATCATTTAGAAAATAGTTTTATTAGTAATGGTATTTATTTGTAAAGATGTCGTTTTCCCGTATTCTATGTTCCGAGGGTATTGTGCTATATTGCATATGGGTGTTGTGAGGAGGTAGGTCATTATCTCATAATCTACTTAAAGGTATAGCAAGATTTTGATGGTTTAAATGTAGAAAAGAAACTATATGGTATTTTAATGAAAAAAATACGGTAAAATGGAAATAGCAATTACTTTTGATATAAAACTTGTTCAATATGATTAGTTAGTGTTTAATAGTCAACATGAATTGGTTTTAGTATAATTTTATTAAAGAAAAGTGAGGTTTTAGGAAGAAACCGAATCGGAAATCGGATTTGTTCCGATTCCGTCGGGTTTTGTAATTCCGTATTTTTTAGAAAAATAATAGAGAAGAGGGATGGGGACTTACGAGTTTAGTTAACAGAGGAGAGGAAGGGGAGATGAGAGGAGTCGACGGTGCGTCGTTTCGTCGTCGGGAATTCCTAGGATCGTCATCGGAAGATGGCCAGAAAATTCGCCGGAGCTTCGCCTTTCGCTTCTTCCAAAGTACACTAGGATTTCTAGAAATTTCTTGAGAGTTGGGTCAGAATTTTTAGGTGAGGGGGTAGTGTTTAGGGGTGGTATTTATAGGGTTATGTTAGGGTTAGGGTAGATAAAGAGTTTAATTGAAAGAAATGTAAAAATATATTAAAATGTATTAAAAATGGAGTAAATGGGGCTTTAAAAGAGCTCTGGAAATGGTCTGAGGAAATAAATTATACAGGTGTGTAGGGAATGTGAAAAGACACAATTTTCATGTTGGTGTCGTTGCCGGAATCGGCCGACTCGGACGTGACTCGGTAGGAGGGCTGAGTCGGCCGAGTCGAGGCCGAGTTGACCGATTTCCGGCCGAGTCAGGCGGCCAGAATCCCCCCCGACGGTTCATCTATCCTTTGGCAGTGTTACATTTTTGGGTGTAGTGGGGGTTTTGTGAGATATGCACGTGTAAACTCTTGGTATTCTAAAAATTCAAAACAAAATAATATTAAAAATAATGTGGGGTACGGGATTTGAACTCTGGTGGCTTGGTTCAGCAGTGCAAAGTATTACCAATGAGCCACAAGCTCCTTCTTGTAATTAAATTTCTAATTAATTACTTATCTTATGCTCAGGCAATAAATACCCCTTTAAACAATTTTGAAAAAAATTGTACAAAAATTTGTATAGAAATATTAGGGTTGTTACATTATACCCTCCTTATAAAAATTTCGTCCTCAAAATTTGTAGAAGGAAAGTGTAACAGATTTAAGGGAATGTTTGGTGACTGAATTACTTGATAGTGTATAACAAGAGGATGCAAGGGTTTAAAAATATGAAAAGGCTTACCGGTGTTACTTTGACCTACAGTCTCGGTTTCTACGGCTGCTAATATGAATGTCTGTCGCCGTGGTATATACCTTCTAGCTGGAGGCACATTCTGTCCTTGGGGCCTGTTTCTCTGTCCTCGAGGCATGTCCCTCATTGCTTGTTGGAATTGACGAGTAGGCTGTGCAGGAAATCCACGTGGAGGTGGTGCTGGGAGTGCAGGACGAGTTGCAGGAGTCTGGATAGTTGGCCGATGTGGGTAGTTGGTGTGTGTGTGAACTGAGTTTCTATTATAAGGTCAGTTTCCAATTCCGTGGTTGGATGCGACACAAATTAAACGCAGGCCTTTTGCGCGCCTACAGTCCTTCTACAAGTGTCCCTTTCTTCTGCAGTAGTAGCAGAAATCTGGACTCGACTGGTTATTGGTTTCTTCTGGTCTCCTGGGTTCAACAGTTGTCCTGGAAGAGGCTCCTCCTGCTATTTGAGTGGCAGGGCGTTTCAAACCGGCAGATTGGGGTCTGCCCCTCGCCTTTATCACTGCCTCATAACTACGGGCGGCTGTCAGAGCCGCTTCATGAGTTGGAAATTTCCCTGTGGCTAGTGCATCCTGGATTTCCATGTCCAAACCTTGTTGAAATCGACGGGCTCTGATCTCGTCCGTCGGTATCAAGTGTGCCGCAAATCGACTGAGCATGGTGAACTCAGCGTCATACTTATCTACCGACTTGGTCTACATCGAACCTTGTTGCAGATGAATGAACTGCTGTTCCATGTCGAACCTGGCAGTCTCAGGGAAGTACTTCGCATCGAACCTATCGCAGAAAGTCTTCCATTCTATGGGCTGATCAAGACGGCTTTCTTCTGCCTTCCACCAGTTCCGTGCATTGTCCGTGAACTGCAGTTTCGCAATACGGACCCAAGCTATATCTGGCACTTGTGCCGCTGCCAGATCATCTTCTATACTTTATGACCATTCATCAGCTTCCAGTGGGCTTACCTTTCCTGAGAACTGTTTGGGATGTAAATCTCTGAATTGCTTCACCCCAGGTACTTCAGTCTCGGGACGGTTCAAGAGCTGCTGCTGTCCCTCTAGGAGGCTGCGGATCGCCTCAAGCAGAACTGTTTGCTCGGTGTGTGGAGCAGGAACAGCAGGTGTGATTGGTAGTGGTGGTGGAGTGTTGTTAAAGTTGGTGCTGGTGTTGTTTGGGGAATCCATAACCTTGAATGAAAAATTTAGGTTAGGACAGATTCAAAGTATATAATTCAAGGAATATGAAATTGTAAGATTCAAGGAACATGAATTGTAAAGAATATTTTAGTTGCTGATTCTTGTGTTATATTGCTTAGGTTGTTCATGCAGAACAGAATTGCATGATAGAGTTTCATACAGCTCTAACCTGTATGGGCCGCCAACAAAACCTGTTACGCCCACTTCCCAGTATACGGGCAGAGAACGCGACGAGGCCACTACGTATTTACTGTGAAGTAAATACGCTAAGCATATCTAAGCAATATAAAAGTAAATGCACAAGAGACAAGATATAATAAAACAGCAACTTTATTTATTCACATTCTTTCTGTACGATACATGGAAAGTAAATACAACTGAAATAAAGTAATGCCTAAACAATGGCAGAAATGAAAAGCACTGAAATGGAAAGTGTACAATGAACTAGAGCTTGGGGTCTTCACTCGTGGGCTCGATCTCTGGCGTGTCCAGATCACCTGACGACATTCAAAGAAGAAAGAAAGAGAATATCGTCAGCGAACAGATCCCTCGGTAAGTCCCAAAGATAAGGGAGAAGTAGAATAGATAGAATAAGAAGGTAGCTTTTAAAGCTTTAGTATACTGTTATAATATTGTGTTAACGCTGTTGTTTGTAGCTTGGTACAGAAGAATGCCAGTGTATACGAGAGAGGTCTCTATATGCAAGAGACCAGGGCAAACGGAATATAGAGTACAAGGCTCCGTTAGAAAGCCCGGAACAACGGCAATTGGATACGGTTAGGTGTCTTAAATCTCGCAGTCTCGTGCCATTTTTAACACCTTCCGTACCAGTCTACCCCTTAAATCCCGTATTATCTTGATTGTATTGTTGTATTATATTGCAACTTGAATTGTCTTGTAATGTAGATTGTATAACTGGATGACTTGCCGAAACCATGATATCAGTAAACGGATGTAACTGTATAATCATGTAAATGAATGTAACTGGAGAATCATGTAAATAGAATGTATATCCATGGTTCGGTTCGATCAAGTTGTATAAATTGATGGATGGATTCATGGATTCATGTTGAATTGTAATATTATAGATTGTAGATTTTAGATTGTACTTGAATCATATTCAAATCAGATTATAAAGAGACTCATCTGAGTAAGACAATTAGAAAAGTAAATTGAAGTCCTGATTGTTTTAATGTTATCGGTAACCGCTGCATATGGGCGGCAGGATTTGTGTCTTTTTCAAAGACGATTACCTATTGATAACACCGTTTATTAAGTTGTCTACTTTAGATAGGTAAGCACCCACTTCTCCGGCTCTCTGAGACTCAAGAGATTGGTCCCGCTTAAACCTATGTTTACTAGGGTCCTTAGTATAATTTATAGAACTTGAGGGGTTTTATGTAAAAATACTTTTGTATAGTTTTCAAAATACTCCCCAAATATTTAGTTATCGTCTTTAGACTTGTAATAAATGTGGATTTTATACATATGTCATTTCTATTGAGAATAACTAAATTTTCATAATATATGGTATTAAAGTGTAATATTAAACTTGTATGGATTTCATGGTATTTTAATGTAAACTGATTCTTGTGATTTTTGAAAAGAGTTGTAATATTTATATTCTTACAAAATAGATCTTTTAATGTTACATACATACATACATACATACATACATACATACATACATATATATATATATATATATATATACTATAATTCTAAAAATCTCATTTTCTAAAGATGTCGTATTTTAAATCTTTCGAGACCGAATGCTCCTTGCTGAGGTCTGCATCTCGCACTACTAAGCCCGAGGATGTGCGATAATCTGCACCATCCCGAACGGGTTCCCCAAATGGGTTGTAGCGGCGCTTTACAAAGTTTTGTATAAATACTAAATCGTTTAGAAAATGGTTTTATTAGTAATGGTATTTATTTGTAAAGATGTCGTTTTCCCGTATTCTCTGTTCCCGAGGGTATTGTGCTATGTTGCATATGAGTGTTGTGAGGAGGTAGGTCATTACCTCGTGATCTACTTAAAGGTATAGCAAGATTTTGAAGGTTTAAATGTAGAAAAGAAACTATATGGTATTTTAATGAAAAAAATACGGTAAAATGGAAATAGCAATTACTTTTGATATAGAACTTGTTCAATATGATTAGTTAATGTTTAATAGTCTACATGAATTGGTTTTATCATAATTGTATTAAAGAAAAGTGAGGTTTTACGAAGAAACCGAATCGGAAATCAGATTTGTTCCGATTCCGTCGGGTTTTGTAATTCCGTATTTTTAAGAAAAAGAATAGAGAAGAGGGATATGGACTTATGGGTTTGGTTAACAAAGGAGAGGAAGGGGAGACGAGAGGAGTCGACGATGCGTCGTTTCGTCGTCGGGAGTTCCTAGGATCGTCGTCGGAAGATGGCCGGAAAATTCGCCGGAGCTTTGCCTTTTGCTTCTTCCAAAGTACACTAGGGTTTCTTAGAATCTTTTGAGAGTTGGCTCAGAATTTTTGGGTGAGGGGGTAGTGTTTAAGGGTAGTATTTATAAGGTAAGGCTAGGGTTAGGATAGATGAAGAGTTTAATTGAAAAAAATGTAAAAATATATTAAAACGTATTAAAAAATGGAGTAAATGAGCCTTTAAAAGAGCTCTGGAAATGGTCTGAGGAAATAAATTATATAGGTGTGTAGGGAATGTGAAAAGACACAATTTTCATGTTGAGGTCGTCGCCGGAATCGGCCGACTCGGACATGACTCGGTAGGAGGGCTGAGTCGGCCGAGTCGAGGCCGAGTTGGCCGATTTCCGGCCGAGTTAGGCGGCCGGAATCCCCCCCCCCCGGACGGTTCATCTATCCTCTGGCAATATTATATTTTTGGGTGTAGTGGGGGTTTTTGTGAGATATGCACGTGTAAACTCTTGGTATTCTAAAATTTCAAAACAAAATAATATTAAAAATAATGTGGGTTATGGGATTTGAACTGTGGTGGTTTGGTTCAGCAGTGCAAGGTATTACCAATGAGCCACAAGCTCCTTCTTGTAATTAAATTTCTAATTAATTACTTATCTTGTGCTCAGGCAATAAATGCCCCTTTAAACAATTTTGAAAAAAATTGTACAAAAATTTGTATGGAAAAATTACGGTTGTTACAGTGGTGATCATATCAGTCACCAACAAGCCGTCAGCGGTCAGCTAAACGTAATGGCCACCCGGGTATTGAGCGATCAGAAGATCAACCAGCAAGCCTGCTCATACTCCTGTAAAGCCTGTCAGTAACACGACCGTACAGTCCGGTCTCTTCGTCTGATATGTCGCATATCCAGTCTAGAGGGTAAACGTCAAACCCCGGTAACCGATAAGTCGTGCCGATGTGAGGCTTATAACGGGTCGAGAAACTACTGATAACACTTACCAATAGATCTCCATATCAGCCCTGGCCCGGGACTTCCAGTTATAGCCAATCGAGCACAGCACAACATCAACCCCCAATACCGGGAGAGACGAAACCCCTTTTATCGCTCATTGCCTCCATGTGATTCGGGACTGTACCCAAAAGCCACCGTTTTGCACGTTCTCTTGAACGTGGTAAGGGAATCACACAAGACTTTATGACGATCTCGAGTCTACAGACTAACCTATACCAGTGTCTCCAGAGAACTTCTATTTGACGATAGGTATAATACCAACAAGGAGTTCTCGGCAAGTCCGTTTAGTGTACCTAGTCTCCACTGAGCACCCGCATACCTCCTTTGATGTTAAACACCAATAGATGTGGGATCATCCATCGCCCATCATATAGGTCAAGAAGCGTATACACTAGTCTACTCTGGAGTATCGATACCCTGTCTCGATACACCCTCGACTAGGAACAATTATAGGATGTACATGTGGACTACCCTGGCCCCACTAGTATGATCTCCATCATAGTTCTAGTAGTCAAGTACACATCCTAAGGGTTTTATCAACATTTGAAAGCAAGATAGTATCATAATACAAGTCAACATGTTAAGACAAAGAGCAACCAGATAGCATACTATCATGTCGAGCAAGAAAGTCCTCTCTATAGATGTACAAGCATCCACTATAATATACATCATATGTATAATAATGGCCTCTAGGGCATACACATAACTAAGATACGGGCACTGCTCATATAAGAGTTTTTAAATCTGGCGCTGGCGCCCTCGTGGAAGGTACATGAGGCGCTGCCTCTTGAGTTTTTTTAACAGAGCTTTGCTTTTTTATTAGGGGAAACACTATCCATCCCCACAAGTATGGTCGTCATCATAATGCTGGTAGTCAAGCAAAATCCTACACGCTTTATCAACATGTATCAGTCATATGTGAAATCAAGTAAAACATATGCACAAGTTAAGATAAAGACAAACCAAAATAGTATACTACTGTATTGAGTTTTTATCAACATGTATAAGTAATACAAAGCAGCAAGAAAAACAAATACATATGTTCAGATAAAGACAACTCAAATAGTATACTATATAACCGAGCAAGATTGTCCTGTACATACATATCACTAGCATCCTATACAATATAGGCCTCTAGGGCATACATATCCAACAATCTCCCACTTGCATTAAGGCCTGTAATTGGCATACCGAATACCCACATCTGCTCTAGGGACAGTTGTTGGCGTATCGCATACCCAACAAAATGTCATTCGAACTGCACTTGAGGGAATGCCTTGGTAAATGGATCAGCCGTATTTTCTTTCGTATCTACTCTCCGGGCCTCGATCTCCCTGATCAGATGATACCGCCTCAAGATGTATCTGGATTTTTGATGGGACCGTGGTTCCTTCGCTAAAGCCATAGCCCATTATTATAGTAATACAAAGGTAATGGATTAAAAATAGACAGAACCACCTCAAGTTTAATAATGAACTTCTTCATCCAGACCGCTTCTTTTATGGCATCATTAGCAGCAATGTATTCAGCCTCTATCGTCGAGTCTGCGATGGTGTCTTGTTTGGAGAACTTCCAACAGACTGTCCCTCCGTTGAGGGTAAACACATAACCCGAGATAGACTTGTTTTCATCCTTATCAGTTTGGAGGCTTGAGTCGGCAAAAGACTCGACCTGGATGTCTCCATTACCGTAAACAAAGAATATTTTCTTAGTCCTTCTCAGGTACTTGATAATGTTCTTTACAGATGTCCAATGATTCTCACCTGGGTTCGAATAATACCGGCACACCATGTTAAATACGTAAGCTACATCTGGTCTGGTACATAGCATCACATACATTATAGATCCTACCGCCGAAGTGTATGAATCACCCTCTCCAAAGAGATGTCTCCTAAGACCGATAAGGAGAGGGATCGCATGAGCATTATACCAAACCTCTTTAGTATGGTGTCTATGTACCTGGACTGCGATTGTCCCAACAATCTCTTAGATCTACCTCTGTAGACCTTAATCCCCGGAATGTAGGAGGCATCACTCAGGTCTTTCATGGAGAACTTTTGTGATAAGAACAACATCGTTTGACTGTCTCATAGGAATGTATATGAATGTTATTTCCTATCAAGAGAATGTCATCGACGTACAAGACGAAGAATATGACAGTTCTCCCTACAATCTTCTTGTAGATACATGGCTCATCTTCGTTTTTAAGGAAGTCAAATTCTTTGACTGTCTCATCAAAACAGATGTTCCAGCTTCGCAATGCCTATTTTAATCCATAAATGGATTTAAGCAACTTGCATACCTTTCCGTTGCTCCCACTGTCTACGAATCCCTCCGGCTGATCCATATAAACGCATTCTTCTAAACTTCCATTTAGAAAACCTGTTTTTACGTCCATCTACCAGATATCATAGTTATGGAAGGCAGCAATGGCATGTAGGATCCGAATGGATTTTAGCATAGTCACTGGAGAAAAAGGTTTCTTCATAGTCACTTCTAGTCTTTGATGAAAAACCTTTAGCAACAAGTCTAACCTTATAGGTTTCCACCTATCCATCTACACCAATTTTATTTTTGAAGATCCACTTGCATCTAATGGGTATTACCCCGAAGGAGCTGTTCATCACTGAAAACTGTATTTTAATACTGCTCATTCGTTATCTATTTTTTGTATATATCGGTACTATTAACCGGTGTTTGCTCGGTAATACAGATTACAGGTATCCGTGACAAAATACTAGAAATAAATCCAGAATCACGAATATTACATTTATGAGCTGACACTGCAACCAGAACTGCAAACCGATCAAGAATCAAATAGGTTTTGTAAATAAACTAGTGTACACACATTTTGGTCCAACACATGACAAGTTGTGCACTAGCACTTTGATGGCTTTGACCTAGTGGGGGGCTGCCCAATGCAAGGAACAAATGGGCATGTGAAGTGATATGGAGTTAATGCATAAAGTGTTGATGTGATTCATAGCTACAAGTTTCCCTCCAAGCCCTGAGTGCAGACCAGGTTAAAACGGAGAAAACTAGCAGAACCAGAGTGATATTGGGGACAACACAAAGCTACACTTCAAGCACGAGCCCCAGAGCTCGGATTTGGGCCGAGCTCAATACCCCCTTGGCCGGCCATACAGTGCCCAATAGCCCCCGGTTTTGTACAGTCCCTCCCTTGCTGCCATGTGGTCTTAGTTTTATTGTTTGTTTAATTTTCTTTTCTGCCTATAAAAGCAGAACCAGTGAACAAATGAGGGAGGTCCTGGATTGTGCTTACATTGTTTCATTCTTTTCACCAAGTCTCTTTTGTTTTCATTTTGTTCTTGTATATAGCTTAGTCCCCTTGAGCTCTTTGCCTTCTCTTGATCTTGCAACCTCTTAATTGAGCTTGCATGTTTAAGAGTTGGTTATTGGTCTCAAGGGTTATATCATTACTTTGGTATGAATAGAGATTTCTCTTTCTGCCTACATTTCATCTTGGGATCTTTATCTTCACTTGATCTTGCAACCTCTTCATTGAGCTTGCAACTTTAAGTTTAGGTATTTTATTCCATGGATTATCATTTCCACTTGGGTTCCTAATCATACTTGCATTTAATTACTTGCTCTTTACATTCTTGCTTTACTTTCTTGCACTCTATTTCTTGCTCTTTATTTACTTGCAAATTTATTACCATGTCATTTACTTTCTTATGCTGTTGTTCTTTTCTTTTCTCTTCTCCTTTTCTTTTCTTTCTCTTTTGTTGTTGTGAATGGTTGTAAATTTGTACTGTTAGGAAAAGAAAAAGATATTGTAAGTTAAGGTTTCTTTGCTCATTTCCTTTTCCCGTATTTGCCAATTGAACTTCGTCCAAACCTTACACAAGCGCTCTGTTAGGCACCCTACCCTACCAAGGTATCGATGATTCCTAACCGTGACCGGTTGCGTTCGGATTGGCCGGAGGCGAAAGCAAGAGACAAGAACGAACGGACAAGGGTCAATAAGCTGGATCTCTAATACCATACTTAAGCACCATAATCCACGTTGTTGCCGATTGCTCTAACTTCAATGGTTAAGTTTGGCTCAAAGGATTGAGTACGGAATTCCCTAACTTACACTATCATATCGATTCCTAACACTTAGGATAGATACGAACTTTCCGCCCTCGTGCATTAACTCATCAAAACAAGAACGTAAAACGCTCTGTCTCCTTATGGATCGACCCGTGCTTATCGCGGCTAGCTGCAAAGCAACACCGTCCTGATCGCGGTTAAACTTTAGAACTTAAAATACACGACACGCCAAAAGCGTGCGATCAGGAGAAACATACAAAGTCCAAACTTTGTTGGTGTACATGGACTCTATTTCGGATCACATGGCATCCAGCCATTTCACAGAGTCCTTACTGGTAATGGTCTGCTCGAAACTAGTAGGATCATTTTCTTCCAAGATGCAATCCTCTCGATCCCTGTCTATGAAAAAACCGTAGTATCTCTCAGAGGGACGAGAAATCTTGCTAGATCTGCGGAGTGGCTGAGGTTCGTCGGGTTCGATTGAATTCTCTGGTTCTACCACATCTTCAGTTGTACTTTATGCTTCTGTAACTTCATCCAGTTCTACCGCGCTTCTACTGGTATCTTTTGAAAGAAACTGCCCTTCTAAAAATTTGGCATTCTGAGAAACAATAATTCTTTGTTCCTCTGTGTGGTAGAATAGATAACCATTCGAATTTTTTGGATATCCCACAAACTTACAAGAAACTGATCATGCCTTGAGTTTATTTGGGCTTTGCTTCTTAACATAAGCAGGACAATCCCATATCTTAACATGTTTAAGATGCATACATTTACCACTCCATATTTCATATGGAGTTTTAGGCACTGATTTTGACGGAACTTGATTCAATTGATATGTTGTTGTCTCAAGTGCATATCCCCGGAATGAAAGAGATAACTCGTCATTACTCATCATGGAGTGAACCATATTCAATAGGGTACGATTCCTCTGCTCTGATACACCGTTGTGCTGTGGTGTATACATAAGAGTAAGTTGCGAGAGAATACCATTCTCTTTTAGAAAATCACGGAATTCCGTACTCAAGTACTTCCCTCCTCGATCAGATCGTAGGATCTTAATACTTTTTCCCGTCTGGTTCTCTACTTCGCTTTTATATTCTTTAAACTTCTCAAAAGCTTCAGATTTGTGTTTAATTAGAAATACATATCCCAATCTTGAGAGATCATCAGTGAATATAATGAAGTACGAGAACCTACCCTTGCATGTATAGACATTAGACCACATATATCATTGTGTATGAGTCCTAAGAGCTCTGTAGCTCTTTCTCCGTGTCCCAAGAATGGAGTTTTTGTCATGTTTCCTTTGAGACAAGATTGACAAGTTTCATAAGATGAAAATTCGAACGTATTCAAAATCCATTTTTATGTAACTTAGATAGTCTTTTCCCATTGATATGACCAAGTCTAAAATACCACAAGTAGGCTTCATTTGTATCCGCACTCTTCCTCTTGCATGTGTTTTGTACATTAAAAACCGTGTTTTGATTAAGAACGTAGATACCATTACACAGTATACCTTCTGCAACCAATACTTGATTAAGGTAAATGTTCATGATATTTCTATCTAAAATCAAGTTATATCTATCTTTATCAAGTAAAAAAACTGATATGATGGTGCAAAACATGGAAGGTACATATTAGCTGTTGTTTAAAATCATAGTATTGCCGTTGGAAATAATAGGTGATATTCATCGACGGCAGCAGTATCAACTTGTGCTCCATTCCCTACTCTGAGAAACATATCACCCGGTCCAACCCATCTACTTTTTCTCGGTCCTTGTAATAAATTACATATATGAGATCCTAATCCGGTATCCAGTACCCAGGAGGTAGGGTTAACCGAAATATAGTTTTCAATAACAAATACACCCGAAGAAGATACACTAGAATGCTTCTCCTTCACTAGGGTCATATGGAATTCCTTATAGTATTCTTTCTCTTCCCCATACTCATGACAGTTGTCACAAGTTAGAGCTGAACCGACGTTCCCCAGCCCAATGTAATAAGCTGGTTCGGTCAAGTCAAACATTTTATTATCTTGATTAGGGCATGACATGGTTGCTACTTGGAGAGAGAGAAAAGAAATACTCAGCGTGCGTTCTTGCAAGATTAGATTGGTTATTAGTTTATCTAATTAGGATGGCTCCCACTGTTTCCTTGAATTCTCCTCCAAACCTTAAAAGGTGAACTAGTCGAGATCATTTACACTTCATAAGTTCGCTAACCGTTCAGCTAGATGGGTGTTGGTACTTCGAGGGAGGTTCCCCGTGCTCTCGTACGAACCTAATTAAAATAAACCTCATTTCAGCAAAAGCGTAGCCCCGTTAACACCTTTTTAGATACTTAATAGGTTAGCTAATCGTGAGGTGAAAAATATATTTCAAGAGTAATCCTACTCATCAGTGGGATCGGGACCCAACTATCATCACGTGATAATCTTGATGGAAACCACTATTATTACCACACGCCAGAAGGTATGCAACACTAGCAGGTTTCATGTATGTTTGGAACTCCCGATGTGGTTTTTGCCCTTAACGGCTTATGACCTTGACACAGTCAACATATCATAAGTCGCCAGTCAAGTTCAACCCGTCATTATCCTAAATTGCATTATACCCACCCACATGACCCTTGACACAGTCAAAATGGATATACGTGAAAGTAGATGCTAGCACCTCTACTAGGGTTTTAGGTAAATCAAGTATGCAATTTTATAAATTCTAGAGGGCTAAGTCTATAAGCAAGGATCAAACTAAAAGTTTAAGGCTATAAAAGAAAACAAACAATAGTTAAACTAAGTGTTGGAAGAGCTATAACCTTTATAGCCAAGTCCTTCACTTCTAAAGCTCCAAGTAGAAGTCCCTTGAACTATTTCTTAAGCTCCACTTGAAGAATTGAACAAGCTCCCTTGATGTTTTCTAGGAAAAAGATGATCCACATTGAGAAAAGACTAACACAAGCTCTCACTTCACTAATCAACAACTTGTAGTGAAGAGAACCTAAACTAATTTGCTAGATTAGTTTAGATTGAAGAAGTAGGATTTTAGCTCACTTATTTTTCTTTTCTATTTGTTCACTTTTTCTTAAGAGAAAATCAAGGGAGGAGATGATGAAGATGATGATGAGAATGAGCTTAGAATTGATATAAGTATTCAAGATATTTAGCCATGGTTATCTTTTAGAATAAAACAAGAATGTGTCATTTATTCTACACACATCTTAATAAATGACTCATTCTCTTTTATCTTTTAAAGATTAATGATAAATCTCATGATACTCATCTCATTTCAAATGTGATTCTCATCAACCATCTTCAATGTATCATCAACCAGACACAGTGTATATATATATATATATATATATATATATATATATATATATATATATATATATCAAATTATTAAATCAACACTTGATTTAATAATCCGGTTATATCATATATAATCTGGCTAATATTAAATAACGCTAATTTGAAATACGGTATCATATACCCGTATTTAATCGAGCTCTCGCACATATCACTATACATCCCTTACTTCATTTCGCTTGTGCTAGGAAACCTCTATGAGGGACTCTAAAGACTCGCCAATACATTAGCAGTAGGTAATGATCACATCAAACACCTACAAGCACGTCTGTGGTACTAGCTGCACGTAACGTTTACTCAGGTATTGAACGAATAGAAGATCAACAAATAAACTTGTCCAAACTCCTTGTAGAACCTATAAGCAATACTTACTGTACAGTCCGGTCTCTTCGTCTGATATGTTGCATATTGGGTCTGGGCGGTGGTTTCGTCAGACCCCGATAACTCGATAAGTCATGTTGATGTGTGGTTTATAACCAATCGATAAACTACTGATAACACGTATCAGTAAATCTCATCAGCCCTGTTGAGGGACTTGCAGTTATAGCTAATCGCGCATAACACAATATCAACTCCCAATACCGGAAGATAAGAAACCCCTCCTATCAATCACTACCTCCATGTGACTCGGGACTGTACCCAACTACCATCTGTTTGCATGACTCAGTAGAGCTATGGTAAGAAGTAATCAAAGCACGACAGGAATCACACAAGACACTATGACGATCTTGGGTCTATAGACTAACGTGTACTAGTGTCATCAGAGAACTGCTATCTGACGATAAGTATAGTACCATCTAGGAGTTCTCGGTGAGTCCGTTCAGTGTACTCATTCTCCAATGAGCACATGTATACAATCTTTGGTGTCAAACACCAATGGTTGTGTGATCAACCATCGCCCAATACAGGATCAAGAAACGTATACTCTAGTCTACTCTGGAATATCAAGGCCCTGTCTCGATACTCTCTCGACTAGGAACATTTAAGAATGTGCTTGTAGACTACTCCGGCCCACTAGTATGAACTACATCATATTCCTGGTAGTCAAGCAAACATCCTATGGGCTTTATCAACATGTATCAAAGAAATAGTAGAGTAAAACAAATGCACATGTTAAGACAAAGAGAAACCAAACAACATACTATTATATTGAGCAAGAATATATATATATATATATATATATATATATATATATATATATATATATGTCCAAGCATCCACTATAATTTACAATAATGGCCTCTAGGATATACATATCACTAACAATCTCCTACTTACATTAAAGCCAGTTGTTGTAGTATTGCATACCCAACATCCCAAAAAGTCTCTCGTACCGCGTCTGGGGGAGGACCTTTGTGAGAGGATCCACTGTGTCGTCCTTTGTGTCAACTCTCCTGACCTCGATCTCGCGGCGTTCAACTATCCCCCGGATTAGGTGATACCGCCTCAGAATATGTCTGGATCGCTGATGTGATCGGGGTTCCTTGGCCAAAGCTACAGCTCCATTGTTATCACAATATAAGGGTATTGGATCAATAATGGATGGAACCACACCAAGTTGATGAGCCTCTTCATCCAGACAGCCTCTTTGACAGCATCCTTAGCGGCGATGTATTCAGCCTCTATCATCGAGTCTGCAATGGTATCCTATTTGGAACTCTTCTAACATTCTGCCCCTCCGTTGTGGGTGAAGACAAAACCCGAGACAGACTTGTTGTCATTCTCGTCACTCTGGAAGCTCGAATTGGTAAAGGACTCCATTTAGAGTTCACCGTTACTATACATCAAGAACATTTCTTTAGTCCTTCGCAACTACTTAAGAATGTTCTTCATAGCTATCCAGTGTTTCTCCCCGGGTCTGAGTGATACCTACTTACCACACTAAGTGTGTAAATTACATCCGGTCTGGTACATAACATCATGTACATAATAGACTCGACTGCAGAAACATACAGTACCATGTTTATGCGAACACTCTCCTCATCAGTCTTGGGAGACATCTCTTTGAAAAGGGTGATTCTTGAGCAAGCGGGTAAGTTACCATGTTTTGAATTTTCAATACTAAACTTCTTTAGTATGGTGTCTATATACCTGAATTGGGACAATCCCAGCATCCTTTTAAATCTATCCCTATATATCTTTATCCCCAGGATGTAGAAGGCATCACCCAGGTCTTTCATGGAGAACTTTTGTGATAGGAAAAGTTTGGCCAGGCGCAGCATAGGAATGTCATTTCCTATCAAGAATATGTCATCTACGTACAATACGAGAAAAATTACCTTATTCTCTACTTCTTTTTTATATATACATGGTTCATCTACGTTTTTTATGAAGTCAAACTCTTTGACTGCTACATCAAAACAAATGTTCCAGCTCTGCGATACCTATTTTAATCCGTAAATTGATTTTAGCAGCTTGCACACTTTTCGGCTGCTCCTATTGTCTATGAAGCCCTCATGCTGTGTCATATACATGCTATCTTCTAAATCACCATTTAAAAAAGCGGTCTTGACATCCATCTGCTAGATTTTATAGTCATGGTAGGCAGCAATGGTAAGTAGGATCCAGATGGATTTAAGTATAGCTAGTGGAGAAAAGGTCTTGTCACGGTCGACAGCTGGTCGTTAACGCAAACCTTTGCTATAAGTCTAGCTTTGAAGGTCTCAACCTTTCCATCTACACTGATCTTCTTGAAGATCCATTTGCTCCTAATGAGTTTTATCCCTTCAGGAGCATCCCGCAAAGTCCATTGTTTATTGGTGTACATAGATTCCATCTCAAATTGCATGGCATCCAGCCATTTCACAGAGTCCCCACTTGAGATGGCCTGCTCAAAACTAGTCAGGTCATCATCTTCTATGATGCAATCCTCACTCCCACTGTCTACGAGAAAACCGTAGTATCTCTCGGGTGGGTGAGGAACCCTACTAGATCTGCGGAGTGGCTGAGCTTCGTCAGGAACTATTGAATTATCAGGTTCCACTAAATCTTCAGTTGGAGTTTGTGTTTCTAGAATCTCTTACAGCTCGACCATACTCCCACTAATTTCTTTTATAATAAATTCCTTTTCCAAAAAGTGGCGTGTCGAGAAACAAACACTTTTTGTTCCTCGATATGGTAGAATAGATATCCTTGCAAATGTTTTGGATATCCCACAAACTTACACAAAACGGACCGTGTTTCGAGCTTGTCCGGATTTTGTTTCTTAACATAAGCAGGACAATCCCATATCTTAATAAAATTAAGATATGGTCTCTTCCCTTCCCACATCTCATGTGGAGTGGTAGGCAAGGATTTGGTCGGAACCCTATTCAATAGATATGTTGTTGTTTCCAGTGCATACCCCTAAAAGGAAAGTAGTAACTTGGCTTAACTCATCATAGAGCACACCATATCTAATAGAGTGTGATTCCTCCTCTCCGATACACTGTTGTGCTGTGGTGTATAAAGAGGAGTAAGCTGAGAAAGAATCCTATTCTCTTTTAGATAGATTTGGAATTCCATGCTTAAGTATTCACCTCCTCGATCAGATCGAAGGATTTTGATACTTCTCCCTATCTGGTTCACCAATTCACTCTTATATTTTCCTTAAATTTCTTAAAAGTTTCAGACTTGGGTTTCAACAAGAACACATATCCAAATCGAGAGAGACCATCGGTGAATGTGTAGGGTTCCTAGGCACCCTAATGAGGTCTCACAAGGCATCGATCATGCCAAATAAAAATTTTAAGGGTGCCGAGAGACCCGACTACGGATCGTTGGCTAGATGTTTAGGCGAAAACATAAACTAGTTAACACTTAACTAAGAGATACGGAAATACAACCTTTGTAGATCCGGTCCTCCACCTCCACGGCTCCGAGATGAGGTCCTCTCCGCTGTCCAAATCAAATCCGGGCTCTAGCGTCGGCTTCGTCGGAGAATGGGCAAGCTAGGTCGTCGATGTCCATGCCGAAGATGATCTACGTCGAGGCATCGTTAGATCGAGCTCCACCTTCACCAAGTCTTGAAAACTTGTGAAGGAAATACACTCTACTACTTGGCAAGAGGTAGAGGATGAAGAAATAGGAAGTGGGTAGACTTTAGTTTTGGATTTCTCACTCATTTCATCAATCTACCATTGATGAAGTGAAGGTTTCTTCTTGAGTTCAAGGAAGAAGAAGAAGAATATTATGATAAGATTAATTAGAAAAGAAAAGAAAAACAATGCTTATCATAATTGTAACTATGGTAAAGTGTAGAGAATTAACTTAGGTTAAATGAATGGTTAGGGTCAAGGTATCATGAAGCTTCCACTAAACAACAAAAAAAGCCACCATTCTTTTTCTCCTTTTTCCATCTATTTTCCAAAATGAATAAATAGATAAAGGAAAAGAGAAAAGGAAATAAAACCCTAATCATAAGTTTAACCATGGTTTAATTCTTTACACTTAACCAAGTAAACATGTATCATCAAACATGATACAAACAAGTGCACAAAAATATATCGCATATACAATGCGCACATCTGAGTGAGAAAATCCATTTAAAGTGAACCGATACTAGTTAATGCAAAGTAATATATCAAATATATAATTATGCATTAAATCATTAAATCAACACTTGATTTAACGATCCGGTCATATCGCATATAACCGACTAGTATCATTAGTAACAACTTATCGAATCAACACTTGATCCGATAACCCGGCTATATCGCATATAACCGATCAATGTCACATCGCGAGAATCAAATACAGTATCACATACTGGTATCATTCTCGGTCCCGCACATATATCATACGCGCTTCTATTTCGTTTTGCTTGAGCCAGGAAACCTCTGTGTAGGACTCTAAAGACTCGTCAATACGCCGGCAGCAGGTGATGATCATATCAAACACCCACAAGCCGCAATCGGTCTGCTAAACGTAACGGCCACCCGGGTATTGAGCGATCAGAAGATCGACGAGCAAGCCCGCTCATACTCCTGTGAATCCAACCAGTAACACTACCGTACAGTCCGGTCTGATCGTCTGATATGTTGCATATCTTGCCTAGGGGTGGTAAACGTCAGACCCCAATAGCTCGATAAGTTGTGTCGATATGAGGTCTATAACAATCGAGAAACTACTGGTAACACTTACCAGTAAATCTCAGCAACCCTGGCCAGGGATTTCCTGTTATAGCCAATCGAACACAGCGCAATATCAACTCTCTATACCGGGAGAGACGAATCCCCTCCTATCGCTCATTGCCTCCATGTGACTCGGGACTGTACCCAAAAACCACCGTTTTGCATGCCCTCTTGGACGTGGTAAGATGGAAATCAAAGTACAGTGGGAACCACACAAGACTCTATGACAATCTCGGGTCAACAGACTACTCTGTACCAGTGTCACCAGAGAACTGCCATCTGACGTGAGGTATAATACCATCTGGGAGTTCTCGGCGAGTCCGTCCAGTGTACCCAGTCTCTACTGAGCACCCGTATATCATCTCTGATGTCAAACACCAATGGATATGGGATCATCCATCGCCCATCTGCATGGGTCGAGAAGGTACACGCTAGTCTACTCTGGTATATCGATGCCCCGTCTCGATACACCCTCGACTAGGGACTTTGAAGGATGTACTTATGGACTACCATGTCCCCACTAGTATGATCCGCATCATAGTCCAGGTAGTCAAGCACACATCCTAAGGGCTTTACCAACATGTAACAGAGAGACAATCAGTGTACACGTTAAGGTAAAGAGCAACCAGATAGCATACTATCATGTCGAGCAAGAAAGTCATCCCTATATATGTCCCAGCATCCACTACAATATACATCCAATGTACAGTAATGGCCTCTAGGGCATACATATAACTAACAATCTCCCACTTGCACTAGGGCCATCTGTAGCACTGGTTGTAGTATCTCATACTCAACCATCCCATAAAAGTCTCTCTCTGGGAACAGGCCTTTGTGAGTGGATCCGCTGTGTTGTCCTCTGAGTCTACTCTCCAAACCTCGATCACCCTGTAGATCAACTATCTCCATGATCAGGCGACACTGCCTTAGAATATGTCTGGATCACTGATGGGACCTGCGTTCCTTGGCATAAGCCACAACTCTATTGTCACACAATGGGAGGAACACAGTTCATCTCATGAACCAATATACACCCAAACAGCCTCTTTGGTAGCATCTTAAATAGCGATGTATCAAGCCTTTATCGTCTAGTATGCCACGGTATCTAGCTTGGAACTCTTCCAACATACCGTCCCTTTACTGAGGGTAAAGACAATGCCTGCGACTGATATTCAGTCGTCTTTATCACTCTGGAACCATTCCAGTGATTCTCCCCAGGGTCGATTGATACCATCTCACTACAACTAGTGAGAATCCTAACAACCAATTAGATCTATCTCATAGATCCAAAACCCAGGATTTAGGAGGTATCACTTTGATCCTATATGGAGAATCTTTGTGATAAGCGGAGATTGATCAAGCGTAGCATAGGAAACTACTTCCCTATCAAGAGTATGTCATCCACGTACTCTACGAGGATCGTCACCATACTCCCTACTACCTTTTTGTTTATACAAGATTCATCTACCATTTTGATGATGTCAAACTCTTTGACTACTTTATCAAAACAGACGTTCCAACTCCGCGATGCCTGCTTTATCCTATAAAGCATCTTGCACACGTTTCCGCTGCTCCTACTGTCTACGAAGCCCTCTGGCTGTGTACTTATAGACGCACTCTTCTAAAACATCATTTAGAAAAGCAGTCATGACACCCAACCACCAGATATCGTAGTCATGGTATGTAGCCGTGGCAAGTAGGATCCGGATGGACTTAAGCATAGATCTTTAGAAAAAGTTTCATCATGATCCACACCTGGTCAATGATGCAAACCTTTAACAAGTCTAGCTTTGAAAGTCTCAACTTTTCCATGTACACCAAGTAATCTTCTCAAGATATACTTGCTCCTGATGGGGATTTAACCCTTCAGATATAGCAACCAAAGTCCATACTTTGTTGGTGTATAAGGACTCCATCTCAGATCGATAAACATCCAGCCATTCTTACAGAGTCTTACTCTCGATGGCCTGCTCGAAGCTAGTTGGGTCATCATCTCATGATGCAATCCTCGCTCCCACTGTCATAGAGTAACCGAAGTATCTCTCAGGCGGGTGAGGAACCTCACTAGATCGGCGGAGAGGCTGAGGTTCGTTGGTAACTATTGAATCCTTTGGTTCTATCAAATCATCTTCTGTAGTTTGCATAGCTGGAACCTTTCCAGTTGTACATAACAGACCTTGCCTCGAGCTTGTCCGGATTTTGCTTTTAGATATAGGCCGGACAACCCCAAATCTTAACTAGCTTAAGACATGGGCTCTTCCCTTTCCATATCACATATGAAGTGGTAGGCAACTGATTTGATTTGAACCCTATTCAATAGGTATGCAACTTCTCAAGTGCATAACTCCCTAAAGGAATTAGGTAACTCAGTAGTACTCATCATAGAGTACACCTTATCACATAGGGTGTGATTGCTCCGCCCCGATATACCATCGTACTATGGTGTATACGGAGGAGTAATGCTGAGAGAGAATCTCATTCTCCTTTAGAATAGTCCAGGAATTTCGTGCTCAAGTATTCTCCTCCTTGATCTCATCATAGGACATAATACTTTGACCCTTATTTTGGTTCTCTACTTCTAACTTATATTCTGTGAATATCTCAAAAGGTTCGGACTTGTGTTTCAACAGGAACATAGGTCTGAATCTCGAAAGATCATCAGAGAATGTAATGAAGTACAAAGAACCGGTCTTGGCATGTGTAGACAGGGGACCTACATACATCAACATGTATCATCCCAAGAGTTTACTAACTCTTTCTCTGTTTCCAATAAACAGAGCTGGTGTCATTATATCTTTGTGACATGACTCGCAAGTTTCATAAGATGTAAATTCAAACTGATTTAAATATGCATCTACATGTAACTTCAGCTAGTCGGGTCACATTGATATGACCTAGTCTACAATGCCTCAAGAAGGATTCGTTCATTTCTGAACTCTTCCTCTTGTGTGTGTTCCGTATACTAAAGAACTGTAGTTTGATTTAGAACATCAACACTTTTAGATAACGCGCCTGAACCGATCAACTTTTGATATAGGAAATGTTCAAAACATTATCCAACAATACAAAATTTTATCATTTCTTTACTAATAAAGAGACTGATATGATTTTGTATATCAGGTTCGGTATCTAACAACATTCGTTCAGAATCAATGTATTGGTAATACAGGGTGACAGTGACCAACAGACTTGGCTGCAACACTTGTCCCATTTTCTGCCTCATGAAACTTATCACCCGTTCTCAGTTCTCTACCTTTCTGTAGCCCTATGTAACAGATTACATATCTGGGATCCTGATCTGGTATCACATACCCAGGACATAAAGGATACTGAGAAACAGTTCTCTGTAATGAACACACCCGAAGATGATGCATCATCATGCACTCTCCTCGTTTGGGCGGCACGGGAATTCTGGTAATCCCCAATTTCCTGCTCTGTTTTATAACAATTATAAGTTGGAGCGGGACCAACGTTCCCCAGCTCAGTATAACAAGCGGGTTCGGTCAATATTCCGTATTATTATCTTGATTAAGGCGTGATATGGTTGCTACCAGGAGAGAGAGAGAAGAAAACACTCAGCGTGAGCTCTTGCAAGAATAGATTGGTTATTATTTTATCTAATCAGGATGGCTCCCACTGCTTTTTATCAAATCTTCCTTCAAACCCTAAAAGGATAGACTAGCCGGGATTAATTACACACTACAAGTTCGCCAATCTTTCAGCCAGGCCAGTGTCGGTACTTTGAGAGAGGTCCCCCGTGCTTTCGCACGAACCTAATTAATGTAAACCTCGTTTTCCCAGAGGCGTAACCCCGTTGACACCTTTCTAGACACCTACTTGATCGGCTAATTGTAATGTATAAAACTCTCCCAGGAGTAACACTTACTCGCAGCGGGTATCGGGATCCAACTATCTCATAGAAGGTATGCAATCTCATTGCAAATTTCAACACTTGAAATTCCCGATAATATTTTGCCCCTAACGTGCTATGACCTTGACGAAAGCCAACAAACCATAGCCCGCTAGTCAAGTTCAACCAGTACATTTCTTGATCGAATTAAACCCACCCGCGCGACCCTTGACGAAAGCCAACAAAGCCGCACGACTACCCTAATCCAATCGCATCGTATGCTGTAGATAAGCAGCATATAGCTACCGCACACTGCACCTTGACGAAAGCCAACAAATGCAGCACGAATACTATATACAACTTATCTGAAATGTCGGAGGGCTACGACAGGTTTTTCTGAAAACCCATTGCGTAATGAACTTGATATCGTTGTAGAATCAAATGATTTTTAAAATGGAGTGCTTTTGAGGCTTTTCTAGTTTTGCTAAAGGAGTCACTCCCGGTGAAGGGATCGTCGGTCCTTTCCTCGTCGAATGAGGTGCGGGATATATCATATATATCACTGTGCAAAGCAAAAACTCTTAAAAGCAATCAAAAGACAAACCGAGTGTGTAGCATCTGCCAGTTATTGCTAAAGGAGTCACTCCCGGTGAAGGGATCTCGGTCCTTTCCTCATCGAATAAGGTGCAGGATATATCACATATACCGCTGTGCAAAGCAAGAACTGTAGCTACCTGTTTTATTTTGAAATTCGATTCTACAACATCTTAGGTTTCTTTTATTTCATTAATCACATTAATGAAGTCCCATCATTTAAGTACCTAAACATCACAGATAAATACAACGTACACTTATGCGATCCGCATTCGCCTCGATGTCCCCTCGTGCCGTTAGGTTAGGTAACTAACGGCAGAGCGGGGCAGGGCTAGCGCGGGTGTAAAACATAAGTAACGTCTATATAATATATCATATATACTATATACTGTATCTATCACAGAACATCACATGATCACATCACAGAAATCGCAGCAGAAGAATCATATGAAATATTGGATATACTAGGACGTCCGTGTTTTCAATACGAGCCAGTATAAAACACGGATTCCACGGTCGTGATGAATAGCCAAACCCACACCCCTAGACCCCTACGAGAGCGGCAAGCAACCCTACCAATTCTAGAGTTAGGAGACCCGAACTCGACTCCTCGAGTTGGTCTCCCACTGGACTCCAGAACCCGGTTACTTATGCCCTCCTCCTTGGGTCTATCCTAGTGCGGAAAAGTAAATAATATACAAACGGTGACAACTTCCGCAACGTGGAAGCGTCCCAATAAAAGAATATTACATACAAGTTTTTACATGAATGAAAATGAAAAAACACTCATCTCACATAAAAACCCCCGGCTATTCAAACACGACGATCCAATATAACATATCCAGCAACACATAACATCACATGTCATCAACGTAAGTAAATATGCGCATCCCAATTGTCGTTGACATATAGCAACGAAACCAGCGATATCATATATTACACTTACGGTCACAGAAAAGAAAGTGTAAAACTACAACAGTTGGAATCCGTAACCATCTCAGACATCGCATGCCTGACCAAATGAATTCCTTAGACATCACATGCCTAACAATTATAAACCCCGCATTTTAGTCTCAAAATCGAAAACACTTTTCAATATCAAGTCGGGTAATTCAACAAGATTCCCGACATCCTGAGCGAATGCTCGTCGCAAACTTCAGTAGACGGCCGCACCCTCGATACCGTCGACGAAGTGCACCAAGGCGGAACACCGCTGCCGGGAGCACCCGAACGGATGCTTTTGGCGACGGGGTTCTCCTACAGTCACTTGGTCGGGGCTATGGGGTGAGGCTGTCTATTAAGTTTACCCGACGAGTATCCGCGTACACTACGTGATTGCGACGGACTTTTGATCACATCAAAATTCCGTGGCAACCGATCATGTGAGACTAAATTGCTACGTTTATAACATTCATTTAGTTATCTCATAACTATTTGTGAATTCCAATTATTGTATCCCATTCCAGATAATTAGAAAATGTTAAACTTTCCGATTGAACATTCGAACACCCAAGTTTTCCCGATACAGATCAACACATGAAACAAGTCTAACAACATTCCGTTCGTGCCTCAGTACCAACGGTCCAGCCGAAGAAGGGTCAAGCCAACGCCTCACATGTGGCACGCCGTACTGCCCCAAACCCTAAGGTTCAAAGGGCAGTTCAAGACGGTCACATAATCGAGTTAAGGTTTGTTGTCTTCTAGAGGGTCCATCGCGTTACTTGCACTACTTAGAATGTCGTTAAACTACGGAAAGATCCAACACTTGGAAATTTCCCGACAGGGGAAAAGTTGGGTATTTATATCCGGTCGAACTTTTTAACATATTCTAAAAATTATCCGGAAAGCCACACAGACAAAATTTGATACTCCGATCGAAACACCGAATCCCCAAAATAATCCCAGAAAATACAACTCTGGAATAAATTTTAAAAATACCCAGAAAATCCAGCATAAAATAATAGGAGTTACTGTGCAAACAGTGTACGATGACGTCATCATTCCGCCGCGGAACCGCCGCAGAAGGCAGGCTTCTGCAGCGGTTCCGCCGCGGTTTGTACTGTTCATCGAAAAAAATTTGTATCATAATTCTTATTTTTTCCTGCTGAATTTTTTAGCAATTTTTAATTTGAAAAAATCCACGTTTTCAGAAAACGTCCAGAGAGCATTTTCCGGTTGGGGTTTCGGGTCGTTCGGACTTCAAAATCCGTCTAGACTTCGCCTAAGGCTCTAGCTAGGCTTTGATACCATTGTAGGGTTCCTAGGCACCCTAATGAGGTCTCACAAGGCATCGATCATGCCAAATAAAAATTTTAAGGGTGCCGAGAGACCCGACTACGGATCGTTGGCTAGATGTTTAGGCGAAAACATAAACTAGTTAACACTTAACTAAGAGATACGGAAATACAACCTTTGTAGATCCGGTCCTCCACCTCCACGGCTCCGAGATGAGGTCCTCTCCGCTGTCCAAATCAAATCCGGGCTCTAGCGTCGGCTTCGTCGGAGAATGGGCAAGCTAGGTCGTCGATGTCCATGCCGAAGATGATCTACGTCGAGGCATCGCTAGATCGAGCTCCACCTTCACCAAGTCTTGAAAACTTGTGAAGGAAACACACTCTACTACTTGGCAAGAGGTAGAGGATGAAGAAATAGGAAGTGGGTAGACTTTAGTTTTGGATTTCTCACTCATTTCATCAATCCACCATTGATGAAGTGAAGGTTTCTTCTTGAGTTCAAGGAAGAAGAAGAAGAATATTATGATAAGATTGATTAGAAAAGAAAAGAAAAACAATGCTTATCATAATTGTAACTATGGTAAAGTGTAGAGAATTAACTTAGGTTAAATGAATGGTTAGGGTCAAGGTATCATGAAGCTTCCACTAAACAACAAAAAAAGCCACCATTCTTTTTCTCCTTTTTCCATCTATTTTCCAAAATGAATAAATAGATAAAGGAAAAGAGAAAAGGAAATAAAATCCTAATCATAAGTTTAACCATGGTTTAATTCTTTACACTTAACCAAGTAAACATGTATCATCAAACATGATACAAACAAGTGCACAAAAATATATCGCATATACAATGCGCACATCTGAGTGAGAAAATCCATTTAAAGTGAACCGATACTAGTTAATGCAAAGTAATATATCAAATATATAATTATGCATTAAATCATTAAATCAACACTTGATTTAACGATCCGGTCATATCGCATATAACCGACTAGTATCATTAGTAACAACTTATCGAATCAACACTTGATCCGATAATCCGGCTATATCGCATATAACCGATCAATGTCACATCGCGAGAATCAAATACAGTATCACATACTGGTATCATTCTCGGTCCCGCACATATCTCATACGCGCTTCTATTTCGTTTTGCTTGAGCCAGGAAACCTCTGTGTAGGACTCTAAAGACTCGTCAATACGCCGGCAGCAGGTGATGATCATATCAAACACCCACAAGCCGCAAGCGGTCTGATAAACGTAATGGCCACCCGGGTATTGAGCGATCAGAAGATCGACGAGCAAGCCCGCTCATACTCGTATGAATCTAACCAGTAACACTACCGTACAGTCCGGTCTGATCGTCTGATATGTTGCATATCTTGCCTAGGGGTGGTAAACGTCAGACCCCAATAGCTCGATAAGTCGTGTCGATATGAGGTCTATAACAATCGAGAAACTACTGGTAACACTTACCAGTAAATCTCAGCAACCCTGGCCAGGGATTTCCTGTTATAGCCAATCGAACACAGCGCAACATCAACTCCCTATACCGAGAGAGACGAATCCCCTCCTATCGCTCATTGCCTCCATGTGACTCGGGACTGTACCCAAAAACCACCGTTTTGCACGCCCTCTTGGACGTGGTAAGATGGAAATCAAAGTACAGTGGGAACCACACAAGACTCTATGACGATCTCGGGTCAACAGACTACTCTGTACCAGTGTCACCAGAGAACTGCCATCTGACGTGAGGTATAATACCATCTGGGAGTTCTCGGCGAGTCCGTCCAGTGTACCCAGTCTCTACTGAGCACCCGTATATCATCTCTGATGTCAAACACCAATGGATATGAGATCATCCATCGCCCATCTGCATGGGTCGAGAAGGTACACGCTAGTCTACTCTGGTATATCGATGCCCCGTCTCGATACACCCTCGACTAGGGACTTTGAAGGATGTACTTATGGACTACCATGTCCCCACTAGTATGATCCGCATCATAGTCCAGGTAGTCAAGCACACATCCTAAGGGCTTTACCAACATGTAACAGAGAGACAATCAGTGTACACGTTAAGGTAAAGAGCAACCAGATAGCATACTATCATGTCGAGCAAGAAAGTCATCCCTATATATGTCCCAGCATCCACTACAATATACATCCAATGTACAGTAATGGCCTCTAGGGCATACATATAACTAACAATCTCCCACTTGCACTAGGGCCATCTGTAGCAGTGGTTGTAGTATCTCATATCTCTCTCTTGAATTAAAAATCCAATGGTGATTAAAAATCACCACTTGACAGAATAAATTCTGTATATGAGAGAATATTTCCCCAATCTTGTTAAAAACAAGAAAAACATATTCTGTAAAACAGAAGTCCTTGGATCAAAAATCCAACGGTGGGTAAAATTCCCCAAATCAATTTTGAGACCAATCAAATCAATTGGAATCTTTCAATAAAATATTTTTTCTCAAACTAATTAACAATCTGCATCCACTATATAAAAGACCCGAGACTTCAAGTCTCGGAGGAAGAAGAGAAAAAAAAAGAAACAAAGAGACAGAGGGAGAGAAACAGAGAAATAGAGGAAGAGACCACAGATAGAAAGAAACAGAGAATTCAATTCTCAAAAAAAAGATCTTCCTTCTCAAAACCCTAGGTAAAGAAAAGAGATCAAAATATCACTATTACCTAAAATATCATATCTAAAGGTTTAGCCCTTATAAAAAGAACTTAGTTGTTCCCCACAAAAAGACGTGGAGACGCGGTAGACGTCTCGCCTGAATTTTGGGGCAGATGCTAATTAGTGCTATCCGTCCACCACTCCGAAGATGCCAAGTTGATTTATGGCACCACGTATCGAAGGTTTAAACGGATGCGGCCGATATAGCAGACTTCGTCAGATTCCCCCTCGTTTGAGGGGTTTTTGATTGTGGGGACGCTCTTCCATGCAGGCGCAAGCCCCTGCAGTTAATTACGCTACCGCATCGCGGTAACAACTTTCTCCTTTTCCAGATGATCACTTCGTGTCGTGTGTGTGGGTTTTGTCTTTGGTTGCCCGTGGATTGTATACGGTGACTAATTTATGTTGTCGCCCATAGGGCGTGGATTAGTCCAAATCCGTATCTTCTTAAATTTGGATTTGGGGGTTTGGTTTAAGGATGCGTTAGCCTCATTTAGGACTAAGATCAACTTAAACGTATGTTAAGAATACGTTAGTTTCATTTTAGACTAAGATCAGCTTTACGGGATCGTTTAGATCCAACAAAAGAGCATTTGGACTCTATTGTTTAGCTTAGGGACATTGCGGTCGATTAGTTTAAGGACATTACGGTCCAGCGTTAGTTTAAGGACATCTCGGTCCAATGTTAGTTTAAAGACATCGCGGTCAAGGTTAAGGACATCATAGTCCGTGAGTTTAAAGACCTCACAGTTAAGGTTAAGGACATCATAGTCCATAGGCTTAAGGACCCCACAATCCATGGAATGTGTGGTTGTCGGGACCCGTCACCTCTCTGAAGAAGTTGAAGGATTACAACGACAAATATCAGAGGAGTAAAGAGATGTACTCTCGAACCGGTGTGAGTTGGTTGGAAGATCTGTAGTCCAATTTGGGACTAAGATCTGTTGAAATATTTATGAGCAGATGGGCTCAATTAATATAAGTTGAGGACTTATGGCCAATCTTGGGCTAAGTCCAATCAGATTAAAAATGTTTAACATTTTATTTAGGGCTTTTGATCTTTTATTTGGGCTTGGCCCTTTTAACAATGGTGAGCATTGATCAAAGCTCTGGGCTTATTAAAAGACAGAATTTAATTCTGTCAGCGCAACACGTGGTGCGCTAGGCGTTTTGCGCCAATCAAAGAGCGCATTGCGCTTCTGCAAAGTAGCGCACATGTAAGGGACACGTGTCGCACTCAGCGCTAGGCGCTAGATGACGAGCGCATGATGCCAGTTTATGAGCGCCGAGCGCTAATTCATGAGCTCATTGCGCTTTCATTTTAGTGGCGCACAAGTGAGTGACATATGGTGCGCTTGGCGCTGAGCTCCAGCCCATGAGCGCAGTGCGCTATTTCAGAAGCGCAAAGCGCAAGTTGTTAATTGGCGCATACGTGGTTGACACGTGGCCCATTTTGGCACTGAGCGCCGGTCCAGAGAGCGCAGAAGCGCAGTTCAAGAGCGCAAAGCGTATCTGATAAATTTTATGATCTGGGAACAAATTTATGTTCTTTTAAAAGAGACGTTGTCTCAAGATTTAAGAACAACAGTTCTTATTTTGCAGGAGAGATTTTCAATCTCTTGTTTGGATGAAAAGCTTTGCCTTTATAGATCCATAATCTGTGAGAAGAATTATGTTCTTCTTTTATTTTATGATGAGATCTTTTGATCACTTTTGTGAAAAACTTTTTGTTTTGTAGATCTATGATCTTTTTAAAGAAATAAATTTTTCTTTCTATGAGATGATTTCATCTCTGTGTTCATCAACCATCATCTTTACCTTGAAGAAGTATCTTCTTGCAAGAGCTTGCTCTTTTTCTTTGAATTTTTCAAAGTTTATGGAGGGTTTCTCCATATGAGACTTGAAGTCTTGGGGCCTTTATATAGGGCAAGCTGATTTGTTGAATCAGTTAAAGAGACCTTTCTCTGATTGATTTGGGGACGTTTCCCCACCATTGGATGTTTGATCCTAGGGCTTCTGTTTTACAGAAGGCAATCTTCTTGTTTTTAACAAGATTGGAAAAATCTTTCCATAACAGAATTTAATTCTGATTAATTAATGATTTATCATTATTATTAGATTTTTTGATGTAACGGTGGGGAGTTTTTTAATTCCAGCGCTAGTGCGCCCGTGCTTTGCACGTGGTACGCTGCTCAGAGCGCAGCGCACCTTGCGCTAGCGCGCCCGTGTTTGACACGTGGCGCGCAGCGCATCTAGCGCTAGCGCACTCATGGTGCACTGCCTAGGGCGCAGCGCACTTGGCGCTGCATCTGAAGCGTTGCTTCAATTTTTTTGAAATTTGAATTTCAAACAGAGTTTTGCTCTGATTGGGGGAAACATTAGTTCTTTCTCTGGATCTGAGTTCCACAAGATAAGTCTCCCACAGGTTGAGAATTTAATTCTCATCGGGAAGATCTTGTTCTTGAGAATCAAAGATTCAGCGAAGAACAAATTTAAAGAGAAAGAAGATGGAGTTCATAATACTCAAGAAACTCAGTTCCATCAAATCAAGAACTTAGTTCTTTAAAAACTCAACCTAAAACCCCCAAAAATAGTGATTTTGGTGAGCGTTAATGGTCCAAATACCTTTGACAGAGGTTTAACCTATCCAAAAACATCAACAGAGATTAAATCTCCATATAAAAAAAAGATAGACTAGCGCCTCACGTGCTTCCCACATGGGCGCCCCTCTTTAACAGCGCCTAGTGCCTCACATAAAACACACGTTGGCGCCATATGTGAAGTGCTTAGCACTTCACATACAACCAAAATGGCTGAGTGCTCAGCACTAATTGGGCAACTCCCAGCGCCGCACGTGCTCCTCATGTCGGCACCACAAAAATAATAAGAGTGCTTAGCACTCCATAAATAGCCAAAACCGTTGAGTTCTTAGCACTGATTGGGCAGTGCCGAGCGCCTCACGTGTTCCTCATGTGTGCGTCACCAAAAAAAGAAGAGAGAAAAGTATTTAGCACTCCATAAACAGCCAAAATGGCTGAGTGCTCAGCGCTCATTGAGCGGCACCCATAATTAAATGCTTCATATGAGACCCATGTGAGTGTCAGAGCATCAAACAAGTGATTAACACTTTTGCATAAAAAAGAAAAGGGCTGAACAAACAGAGCCCAAATAAGTGCATAGCACTTTTGAATGAAAAAGAGAAAGAGTAGGCAGACTAAGCCTAAATTAGCTAAGTCTCTGAAGTTTCTTGCAGCTGAGCCCAAATGCTCTTTTGCTGGATCTTAAATAAAAATGATCCTTAAAAACTTTGTTAAACTGATCTTAGTCTCAAACATGATTAATGATCACTCATTGATGATATCCAAAATGATATTCATCCCATATCTCCTATGGTAATTTTAGTCTCAAATATGACTTACGATTCTTAGGTCCACCACAACCCTTTTTTCCCTTAAATACGGGATTTGGTTCAAGGGTATATCTTTCCACACCTCTGATATATGTCGTTGTAATTTCTCAACGTCTTCAGAGAGGTGGCGGATCCCAACAACCAACAACTCCTTTCGTCATACATTGATGCACTTCCAAATTGACGTGCGCATCTCAAATACTCGCCTCAAACATAGCGGTAATAGACCGAAATGTCCTTAAACTAACATTCGTCCCCAAAATAGGAACGTTGGACCGAAATGTCCCTAAACTAAAAAATTTCCTCAAACATGGCGATAATGGACAGTGATGTCCTTAAACTAAAATAATTAGGCCCAAATGCTCATATGTTTTAAGTCGATCTTAATCTCAAACCAAATTAACGGTCCTTAAGAAAACCTAAACCCAAATCTAAAATATACGGATTTGGACTGATCCGCGCCCTACGGGAAACGACATATACTAGTCTCCGTATACAATCCACGTGCAACCTAATCAAAAAAAAACACACACGACACGAATTGAATTACCGGAGCAGGAGAAAGTGGTTATTGCAATGCGGTAACGTAATTAACTGCAGGGGCTAGCGCCTGCAGGGAAGAGCGTCCCCATAATAAAAAAAACCCCCACAAATGAGGGGGAATCTGATAAAGTTTGCTACAATGGCCGCGTCTGTCCAAACCTCCGATATATGGTGCCGTAAATCAACTTGGTATCTTCGGAGAGGTGGATGGATAAGTCCAAATAGTATCTGTCCCTAGATTCAGGCAAAACAATATATCCCAGTTTGTTCCTATTTTCGGCGGTGAACAGATTCTGGCATACCCGGTGGGACCTTTTCCTCTTTCCACTCCACATTTCGTGTGTCGTGTTTCGCAAACAAAATCGCGGTTTGCTATGGTTGCCCTTGTATTTGAGGTACTAAAATTTGGTGTCTTTCTCTTGTGCAGAAGAAGAGAAATCGATGGCTTCCCAATGCACTTCTTGCAATAGCAACTCTCACTCCACCTTATCTGGAGGAGTGACCTACGGGCCCAACACGGCTTCTATCTTTTTAATGCCGGTAGGGAAAAAGTTACACAAGCCACTACTGGGTTGTTCTTCGGGACCATGCTCCCACCAGTGAGTTTCGGTGCCTCAGCGCCACAAGAAGAAGCTCCCAAGAGGTCTTCTTCGATCGACTGATGACCACAATGGCCCCTCTCAATGGGCCATCCAAATCTGACGTCTCAGTCTTCAACAGGCTGGGAAAGAACCCAAACGGGCCCTCAAAGAGGCTCATGATACCTGAAGCGGCTGCCGCAAAACGGATAGCCCTCCCAACTCCTGCTACGCTCGAAACAAAGCGCTTCCCCCATCAGAAGATCGGTCTTTGAAAGGTTGTCCGTTCCTCCTCAAACTCTGCCAAAGACGTCAGTCTTCAACAGGTTGATTCCAACAGCAGCCCCTCAGCAAAGCCAGGGGCATGAAGAAGCCACTTCCAAATCTGAGGCGATCCCGTTTGCAAGACACGCCCGACGGCGCCATTGTCGCCGAGTGAGGAAAGCTGGGGGCAACACCCTTTCTGGACTTACCCCACCAGCTCCAATGGTGGAAGTTAACGCTGCTGTTCTAACTGGGAACAGGTTTGATCTGCTCAGGAGGGTATGCAAGAACTCTCCAACGGCGGTGCTAAAAAAATCACCCCCACCTGCAGGGGCCATGGCGCAGGAAAAACTGGAGCGCCCCCATCAATGTCTCTCCTCCCAAATTCACAGGGTTTGGCGAAAAGTCCAGGACACCATGATTGATCAAAACTACTCTCGTCGACTGAAAAAATCTAAGGCTCGGCAAGAGAAAGACTGTCCCTCCGTCATACAGCGAGGGACTTCTTCTACACAGGTGCCTGTTACAAGGGATCCTTCAACTTCGACCTCCCACAAAAGGATAAGGCCGGAGAAAATCCCACCGCCTGCGGCAAATTCCAAAGGCAATGGACCCAAATGCCCTAAGTCTGGGGACATAATCGTACATACGGTCTACATGACTTCTGGGAAAGAAGAAAGCCATGCTTCCGTAGAACATCGACTGCAAACTCGGTCGCTGATAAAAGCTCAGGAGCAACAATAAAAGCTTTAACAGATACTAACCAAAATGGCAGCACATACCGGGAAGAAAGAAAGCCCGGACACAACAGCCGAACAACGCCAGGAGCAGGAGACCGATACAGAGTTCCTGTGAAGGGTGCTTTAAAGAAAGGACAAGGAAGCTGCTGAGCAGGCTGCTAACATAAAGTAGATGGCTCTTTTATTCCAGGATATGGTTGGAATGATGATCCAGCCAGACCCCCAGCCGAGGATCCACCGATAATCATCGAGGACGATAGAGGGAAAATATCGAACCCTCTTCCGGCTTTATCGGCAGCCAAAGAGGAAACAATCTCCAAGCCTGCTCTTGATGATTATATCGCTCAACAAATACGAGCTCATCAAGCTAATGAAGCCGCAAACTAAATCATTAGAACTGGGCGACCGTATCCAGGCTAGTATGACCTAATTAAATACCCGCCGGGATATACGATCCCCAAGTTTCATGTATATAAGGGGGTAGGAAACCCACACCAGCACGTCGCGTAGTTCAGAGCTCTGTGCGGCAACACTGGAGGCGACGACAAACTGTTGCTTCGCCAGTTCGTTGGCAGCCTGTCAGAGATGGCCTTTGAATGGTACTCGGAGCTCCCAAATGATTCCGTGAGAACATTCACAGAGATGGAACTGCTGTTCACATAGCGGTTCGCCAGCGCAAGTGAGCGCACCCTGATCACAGCATTAATCAATGCCAGGGTAAAGCCAGGATAAACCTGGGTCCAATATGTGATCTGGTAGCGGAACCTATGGTCAAAGTGCAAACAGCGCATCGAAGAATCCCCCGCCGTGGACATGTTCATCGAGACCCTTGATCCTCAAACGACTATGTCCCAGTTCATAGTGTTCTTCAAACCAACAATCTTCCAAGCTCTGATCGATGAACTGGCCCAAATGGACCAGATGGGCCACAAGCCTTCATCCTCAAGTAAGGACCCTCAAAACACTGAGGGTAAAGGGAAAGTGGCCTTCATTGCCAACGCTCAACAAAAAACGAGTGGCCCAAAACCGGCTACTCGCCAAAACAATGCACGTCCACTACTATCTCTGGAAGAAAGGCTAGGACGTGCTTACTCGTTTCCCCGCGATAAGATATGGAGACTATTTCAGTTGGCAATGCGTAACAAACTCATCGCATTGCCATACCCATGGCGTCCACCGCAACCCGGCGACGTCAACAACCCTAACTACTGCTCCTATCACAGAATGGTGAGGTACCCAATTGAGGATTGCTACATCTTCGAGAACTGGGTTGAGGACCAGTATCAATAGGAGAAGTTCGTGCTGTCTAGAAACTGGGGGGTGAACCCACCACACAAGCACACTCCTAAAAAGGTGGATGTGCAGGGGGAATCATGCTCGCTCATAGAAGAAACTCCATGGGAAGTCGTTCTTTCAGCAAAAACCAAAAGAATGCTGAAGGATCTATAGGCATGTTCAGCAGTCAGGTGGAAAAGCCCACTTGAACCAAAAATCATCGAAGAGATGCTAAAACCGCATCCTGTACCTAAGATTGTTGATAAAGGGCAAAATCCCCAAGTCAAGCCTTCAAAGTCTTCGAAGAAAAAGAAGAAGACCAAGAAGTCTGTGCAGCCTACCGAGTATAACAACAAGCACACAGACCTACAAAATTATATAGACGCACTGGAGGAGTACAACCAGAAGGCACGGAAACCGGTCACGCTCAAAGAGTTCCTCAAACATATTCTTGAGAACAAAGATAGTGACAACGATGAGGAAAATAACTCATCAGAGGAAACCGAAGACTATGTAGCAAGTTGCCACATGGTCTACCATTCATTGTTAAATGACGAAGAAACTCTCCCAGCATCAGAAAACAACGCAGAGGATCTCGAGGCAGAATCGGCGCTAAAATCCCCGCAACTGCTAGAAGACCCGATCAATAGGCTGTTAAACGAAGCCTTTCGAAAAAGCAAAGCCGACCGAGAACATGAAACAGCCATATATGAAAAGGCTAAGCGTTAATGTCAGGATGAAGAAGTTACGGTAAGGTGGATTCATAAAATACTCCAACCAAACTAAGGCATACTTGCGACAAATAAGAGCAGGATCAAGGCAGAGAAGCAGTTCGCCAAAGCCCTATCAATGGGAATGAAGCTGCCACCTCTGGTAAGAAACACTCCCGGGGTTATATGCCTCGACGGAGAGGATTCACATCCAAACCACTGCCTATATCATCGGTGGGTTACCCACCCCATCGAAGAATGCAGTACCTTTAAGAAGTGGCGGTAATGATATGTTTCTTATCAAAAACACTTCAAGAGAATGAAGCACGAAGCTCATCGACGGCAAAATAGTGCGACAGATGTGCATGAAAAAATGACTTGCAACTGTTATATGGTTGATACCAGTTCGGAAGGGGAAAAAACCCAAGTTCTTACTTTCGGGAGTGATTCTGAGGACGAAATACCCGTCAACCCTCTCTTCAAAGACTCCACCTCCGAAAAAGAAGAGGAGAAGAAGAACTGCAGGAATATTCAGTTGTGTAACCACACGCTGCCTGAAAAGAACCTCAGACCTACAAACAAAGGTTTGAGCAAAAAAAGGGAAAGAGAAAATCTCTGAGGAAATTTCCCTCGACAATGGAGTTGTCAAAGAGCTCGCAGCAAGGGACCCGTCTAGGAAAAATAAGGTGGATTACAATTTCCTAGCACATTTGAGAAAAATACCCTCACAGTTAAGCTTGTTGGATGCTCTCCTCTTGTCTAAAGAGGCACGAGAATCTCTGATCAAGGCATTACAAGAGCCCGATCAGTTCTAAGCTTTCCTTGCAGAAGAGAAGATGAAGGACGAGCTGGCAGAGGTTCACACAGCTGACATTACATTCATCGATGAAGATCTCCTCCTCAATATGTGCGAACATAACTGCCCGTTATACGTCACTGGGTACTGCTATGACATTAAAATAGGGAAAATTCTTATCGACAATGGATCCTCCGTCAACCTTCTCAACGTGAAAGTGCTGAAGGAGATTTACATGAACGTTCAGCACTTGGCCTGAGACAAAATTACAATCTCCGGGTTTGAATCACAGTCGTCACGGATACTTGGGTTCGTAATACTGACGTTACGCTTTGGGTTGCTCGTCACTGACATCAAATTTCACGTCATTGACGCCAAGACTTACTATAACACTTTGCTCGGCAGGCCCTGGTTGCATGAGTACAACGTTATCCTTTCTACACAACATCAGTGTATAAAGTATTTCAAGGATGGCTTGGAATGCACCGTCACAGGGGAGATAAAACCGTTCTCCGTAAACGAGGTCCGAAAATATGAAGATGTAAAGTACTTCCAACCAGACTTCGAAGATACAGAAAGGTGTCATAAGCCGGAGGATAAACAGAAGTCCGCCGCCACTATCCCGTTCTTTGGGAGCAATTCCGAAGAAGATGAAGAAATATTCTACTCGGGGCAACCCCAAAAAGAAAAAAACAGGCCCAGACCATCTACCCCTATTCTGGTCTTCGGCAGCAACTCTGAGGACGAGGCCAACGCAGTGTTCTCTATCCGTCCGTCGGTGAAAACCCTCAACGAAGCAGATCAGAGTCTGCAAATCACGATGGCTCCACCTCGGCATTACAAAGAACTTGATGTGCTCGATATATATAGCGTACAAGAACTACACACTTTTTACGTCCCTCCTAGACGAAGAGGTGAAAAGTCGATCCTCTTCTACCAATCTACGGAGACCAAAGTAGAAAAAGAAGTCTTGCATGGTGTCGATTTTGCACTCGTCAGTCTTCAACCAATCCGTCTGCTAAGATACTATGCGGAGGGATTGAAAGGTTGTTAAGATGCCAAGGTGTACCCATAGAACAAGCTGTTCGACAAGACCAATTCAACAAAATGATTTGGGATATTCCCGGGACTCAGCGAAAGATGCCCAACGGGAAGATGGAGACAACCGGGCTCGGATACGTTCGGTCCAAGAGACAGGAGCAATTCTACAGCTCCCGCGTCATAAACAGCTACCGCGAAGGAGAAAACGCTCTTCCGAATGGCCGCGATATTGAAATAAAGCGTGAGCTCTCTCTAAGAACGTTAATTCCGTCGCTCGAAGAACATATAGACAAGCTAATAAAAGAAGATTGTCAAAAGAGCCGAGACGATCACGGCCGCAAAATGGCCATTTATGAAAAGGTCAGGATGCAGCGCCTCAATCAGCAATCCGCGGAGAAGGAAGACTGTAATGCTCTTCATCCCCGGCCTACTGTATGTCCTCGCGAAAGGGGAAAATCCCGAAATAAAGGCAAAAACAGGGCAAAGAACGCAAACAACATTCGAAAACAACGAAGCAGATCCAAAAAGCCATGCAATCGAGAAAAGGTCGATTGGAACCCGTCCTTTATAAAGAAGATGGGTCGGGAATACTCTTTCCCCCAAGACAAGACAAAGAAAATATTCAACCTTGTCATGAAGTATCAAATGATGACACTTCCGGAGTCTCGGCACACCGAACAAATAAACGAGATTCATCATCCGGATTATTGCTCCCATCACTGATTAATAGGTCATCCAATTGAAGACTGCTTCACCTTTAAAGACTGGGTAGAAGACCAGTATCAGCAAAGCAGGTTCGCTTTATCCGACAGGTGGAGGATAACCCCGCTGTTTACCGCCGAAAGACACGACCGGGATGTTAGGACGTCTGGCCTGAATTTTGGGGGCAAATTCTATTTAGATTTACCCGTCCACCTCTCCGAAGATGCCAAGCTAATTTATGGCACCGTTTGTCGGAGGTTTTGAACGGATGCGGCCGTTGTAGCAGACTTTGTCAGATTCCCCCTCGTCTGTGAGGGGTTTTTGATTTTGGGGACGCTCTTCCCTACAAGCGCAAGCCCCTGCAGTTAATTACGTTACCGCGTAGCGATAACCACTTTCTCCTTCTCCAGATGTTCACTTCATGTCATGGGTGTTTGTTTTATTTTTGGTTGCCCGTAGATTGTATACGGAGACTAATTTATATTGTTGCCCGTAGGGCATGGATTAGTCAAAATCCGTATTTTCATGAATTTGGGTTGGGTTTGATTTAAGATCCATTAACCTTGTTTGAGATTAAGATCGACTTAAATATTTGTTAAGGATACGTTAATCCGATATTGGACTAAGATCTACTTAACAAGGGTTCGGGATCACTTTTGATCCAATGAAAGAGCATTTGGACTCTATCATCCACAGCTAGTTTAAGGACATTACGGTCCATAGCTAGTTTAAGGACATTACGGTCCAAGGAATTGTTGATTGTCGGGACCCGACACCTCTCTGAAGACGTTGAAGAATTACAACGACATGTATCAGAGGTGTGGGGAGATGTACCCTTAAACCAATGTCGGTCGAGAGGTCTGTAGTTGGGTATAGGACTAAGACCAATTTAGAAAATTTGTGAGCACATGGGCTCGGTTGATCTGAATTAAGGACTTTTGGTCGACTTAGACTTAGCCCACTCAGTTTTGAATAAAGTGTTAAACACTTGTTTGGGCTCGGTCCCTGTTATATGCAACAATGCTGAGCATTGATATGGGCTCTGACGCTCACCCTATTTCTTTGTTTGTTTTTTTATGGAGTGTTAAACACTCCTTATAGCGTTGGGCTCTGTTTACAGAGCGCTTTATGTTAAACAGGGCCCACGTGAGAGGCACGTGAGGCGCTTGGCGCTGGACGCCAACCGATAAGTGCTAGGCACTCTTTATTCTAGCGGCGCCCACGTGAGGGGTACGTAGGGCGCTTGGCGCTGGACGCCAACCAATGAGTGCTAGGAACTCCTTATTTTAGCAGCATCCATGTGAGGCACTTGGCACTGGGCGCCAACCGATGAGTGCTAGGCACTCTTTATTTTAGCAGCGCCCACGTGAGGGGCACGTAAGGCGCTCGGCGCTGTTTCCTTCTTTATGCATTTCTTCTGAAGAGTTCAATTCTTTTTTCTCCCATGGATCTTTAATCCCCAATAAAAAATCCATCCCTACGAGAATTAAATTCTCGTTTGTGGGAGACTTGTCTCATAGATCTCAGATCCAGGGAAAGAACTATGTTCTTTTATAAGGGTTAAACCCTTGGGTATACAGATGAGATACCATGATCTTTATTTACCTTGAAAAAAGCTCTTCTTCCTTCTTCTCTCTTAAAGCTCGTTTTGCTTGCTCTTCTTTTTGAACTTGAAGTTTATGGGGGGTTCCTCTGTACAAGACTTGAAGTCTTGGGACCTTTATATAATGGAGGCAAGTTTGTTGATTTAGTTAAAGAAATCTCTCATTGAGAGATTCTTAATTGATTTAGGAATTTTATCCACCGTTGGATCTTTTATCCAAGGACTTCTGTTTTACAGAAGATATTTTTCTTGTTTTTAATAAGATTGGGAAAATATTTTCCCCTACAGAGCTTATTCCGTTACTTTGGTGATTTTTAATCACCATTGGATCTTTAATCCAACGGTGCTCTGTTTTACAGAGCGCAATCATTCTTGTTTAGAAAGATTGGGGAAATTATTTTCCCCTACAGAGCTTATTATGTAGCTTTGGTGATTTTTTAATCACCATCAGATCTTTAATCCAACGGTGCTCTGTTTTACAAAGAGTAATTTTTCGCGTTTAGAAATATTTGAGGAATATTTCCTCAGCAGAATTTCACTCTGTATTTTGATGATTTATCATCTCCGTTGGATCTTTGATCCAATGGCAGAAAACTTTTAGTTCTGGTGCCGGCGCCCTCGTGTAGGGCACGTGAGGCGCTGCCTCAGAGTTTTTAACTCTTGGCGATGGCGCCCTCGTGCGAAGCACGTGAGGCGCTGCCTCAGAGTTTTTAACTCTTGGCGCTGGCGCCCTCGTGCAAGGAACATGAGGCGCTGCCTCTTTTCAAATTTTGAACAGAGCCTTGCTCTATTATTATTGGGGGGAAACAAATGCAGAACAAATTCCCTCCACCGTTGCGCTTACGTGGCTTACACGTGAGTGCAGCGGTGGCGGCTTTTCCACCATTGGATCTTCTTGGAAGTTGAATCGGCTTCTCCTGCCTATAAATAGGGCCTTTGGCTCTTGAGATGACTGTTGTTCATCTTCTTGTAACAACCTAGTTCATTTATACCAATTCCAGTTCCCGTATTTACTTATCTGTGGCATTTTCCTAATTTATCTTGTTTTGGGTGCAAATGGTATTTTACATTATACGTTGCATTCGACCCGACCCGCTTGCTTGAACCTGTTTGATTCCTATTTATGGATTACTCTGACTTGTTACGTAGACTGTGCATTTCATGTTTAGTGCATACTGGCGTTTTATCTGGTATTGCATCTTTTACCATATAACATTTTAAGTCACGTAAAATATTTTAAAATTACATAACATGGCTTGCATGATACCCCTAACCCCGTGGTAGCATCCGCGCATCTTGTTCTCGTCCCGTTCAGTGAAACGGATGTGTTTGGATGGCTACGTGCACGTACGTGCATCCGTTCTTAGGGGTATGCATTTTCGTTACCTGAGCATTCATTTTGAAATTTGGAAGTCGCATATATTTTTCTTATTTTAAAACTGAAATTTTAGACCCGACCCGGGCGTGTTTTGGAATCTTTTGTATACCGTCAAAATTCAAATTAATTTATTTATTTAATCGACGACTTAAATTTATATAACTAACTAAAATATTTTTTAAAACTACAAATCTTTTTAAAATTTTAAAATATTAATCCTAACTAAACCCAGCACACCCTCCAGCTCACTCTCTCGCTGTCAGTGGCCCCTACTCCCTCTCTTTCTCTTTCTCTCTCTCTTTTATCTCTCTTTTCTCTCTTTCTCTATCCCCCGCTAACTTCCAATTTTATTTCTCCACCCTGTTCAATTCCCTTTCTCTCTCTCTCCTCTCGATCTCGCTTTCTCTCTATCTCTATCATCTCGCTTTTTCTATCTCTTTCTCTCCTCTCTCTCTCAGATTCTCTCTCTCCCTCCTGTCTTTCTTTATCTCTCTCTCTCTCTCCCTATATATATATTATTTATTCCTTCTCCCTCTCCTCATTTTTAAACCCGTGAGAACCCAGCAAACCCCAGCATCGCCGGCCTCGTGCTCGCCGTCGCCCAAGCCTTCGACGACGCCCCTCCCGACCTCGTCTTCATCCTCCCCTCATCCTCACCTTCCTCTGCTCATCTCCCCGAGCCCTGCACACACCCAGAAACCAAAACCCGAGCACCCCCTGCACACCGCTCCATCGCCGGCGAGATCGCTGCAGTCGATCTCATCGTCCCCCCTCGTTCCCTGACTCCTGTGCAACCCAGTGAGCCTTGCACTTCCTTCTTCTTCCCTTTCTTTTCTTCTTTCATCCTTTTCTTTCCATTCTTTCTTTCTATAAAAGTTTTTCTCTGTTTGCATAGATCACCGGAGCCGGACGTGACGTCGACGATCCCGACGATCCAGAGAACGTACCTGACTTGTGTGATCACCCTTATGCGTTGTTTGGAACCGTTCCGTATACCGTGCGCGCATCGCGACTTTTCACCGACATGAGACGTTCCGTACACATCCATTTCTTGATCCGTCGAGGCAAGTTAATCTTGCTACATGCTATATAACTCATTTTATACCTATTTAAATAAATACCATATCTATAGTTTAAATCTAGTACCCCATGTTTAGTTTTATAACGTTTCGATGTTCCGTTTGCATCCGTTTATATCATTTCAGATCTAGGTCATGAAAACTTACGTTGTGACATACTAGATTACATTATACTGCATCCATATCAATATTTATATCACATATTGCTTAGTTGTACACCCCACATTACCATTTTATAGTTTTATAACTTTTCGGATACTCGTTTGCATCCATCTCATTTAGGATATATATAACTGCATCCATAGATCATATTAATACATAATACTGTGATATTAATACACCATGTTTAATAAAGTACATCTTAATTAATATTGGAACTATAAATGTAACCCTAGTCGATAATTGTGCATCCATATCTTTGACTTTATATATATTGGCATACCACATCATATTATTCCATTTTTATATTAGTACCCCATACTTATTTTTGTGTACCCATGCTTATTACAGTTTGCTTATGAGCACCCACTTGATACTTGTGCACTACCTGACATGACTTGATATACCACAGCTTGACACATTACCTGATCTTGTTACTAATGCCGACAATCTTGACCTGTTGTCTCTACGGACATATCCTGTTATCTATACAGACAAATCTATACCCGCTTGATCCTGTGTTGGCATTAGCTCCAGATTTACCAATCCCTGACTTGAACACATAACCTTGGGGGTATGGGGAAATCAAAAGTGCAACTAAAGTGTAGCTTACAAGGGTATTACTTGATCCGTGGTCCTGGGGGATAACGGGACAGAATCATTCGTGGTTCTTACTTGATCTGTGGTCCCGGGGGATAACGGGACAGAGTCATTCATGACTCCCACTACCTGATCCTTGGTCCCGGGGGATAACGGGACATATCCTTTGAGTTACATGGAGGATTACTCTAATTGATTTCAATAATGTTAAAGTAGATAACCCTATAGCACAGTTTAGACTATTCACTGCACTTCACCTGTATTTATCCTGTTCACTGATCTATATTCATGTTACTGTTTATACTTCATGCCAGCATATTTCATTTCATCCTGCTTACTTAGAATTATTGATATTATGATGCACTGACGTCTGGCTTTTGCTTGGCCCAGATCCCTTGTCCTTATCATAGGCTGTGCAAGAGTACTTTGATCAACAGGCCGAGCAGTGAGGACCTGTTATTAGTTGGTTTAATTTCCTTTCAGTATTTTCATTCCTGATGTGAGCCCGCATTATGGGACGTACATTCCAGTTTTTATTGTATTGGATCTTTTGCTTCCGCATTATTTTATTCTTGACTCGTTATTCTGACTCATGGACATGTATTAGATAGTTGTTTATTATTGTTCTTGATATCTCTACAGCCATAATGTGACTGTGGAGGGATTTTTCCTATCCACAGGTAGCATGGTTGGCTCTGTCACGTGCCTATCTTAGCGTACTTTGGGAAGCGGGGCATGACAGGGTTTGTTTGGTATCAGAGCCATAGGATCTAGGTTAATCGGGTTTGATTTTTTTATAGTTGGGTATTGGACCCAATACACGAATCAGAATACTCGTGATTAGGAACATGTCCTGCCACTTTGCCATCTTGCCATTTTTGAATCTTAACTTCCTCCTGATTCTTACCTTGACTATATGCAAATCTCTTTGCATCTCGACTTGAAACTTGGTTTCCCATTGTTTATCTCTAGAACTTAGGCGACTTGGGTGGAGTTATGTGATTGTAGCTATGTACCGCGGCATGCTTACAATGCGGTACTCTATATAAGAAACTTGGAGTTCTAGTCTTGATTCATATCCTTGATCTATATTTGAATCCGTTATCATACTAATCCTTTCAGTATTTTGGTTTCAGGAATATGGCAGGCAGAAATCTGAAAACGTACCAGAGGCGTGTTGATGAAGCCTCTTTGCTTGGAGTAATTCGTGGGATGCTGGAGAACCAGAAACGGCAGACCGAGCTGAACCAGCAACAAGCTGAAGCTTTTCAGGAAGGTTTGCGGACCGTCTAGCAGTCCATAAACAATATTGTGGCCAGTGTTGGAGATAGTGCCCTCAGAGTCAATTATTGGATCACAGGCACGTGATTGCAATGATTGAGGAAGGACCTATACCGGTAGGAAAGTCTTACTCAAGATGATAGTATGCTATCTGGTTTATCTTTATCATCGTGTACTGCTTTAGGTGACATTACTGATCACTATTGCACGTTGATAGAGCCCCTAGGATTCTTGCTTGATTGCCAGCAGTATGAGGGCGATCATATACGTGGGAGCTGGGGTCTATAAGCATATCCTTAAAAGGTCCCTAGTCGTGGGAGTTTCGAGACAGGGCATTGATACTTCAGAGTAGACTAGTGTATACAGTCGAGACCCCGACGAGGGGCGGTGGCCGGTCTCACAAGCCACTGGTGTCAGTTGGTTCACCTAAGATGTATACAGGTGCTCATTGGGTTATGAGTACACCGGACAGGACTCGCCGGGAACCTGCTAGTTGGTATTATACCTGACGTCAGATAACAGTTCCCTGGTGACATGTGTACAGGTTAGTTCATCGACCTGAATCGTCATTTGTCTCGTGTGAGTTCCCACTGTACTTTGATTACTACCCTACCACGCTCAAAGGAGTCGTGCAAACAGGTTTTAGTTGGGTACAGTCCAGAGCCACATGGAGGCAGTGAGCGGATCAGCAGGGGTTCGTCTCTCCCGGTATTAGGGGTGAGGTCGCGCTGTGTCTAGGAGAACCATTACATGAAGTCCTTGGCTAAGGCAGGAGATTTACTGGTAGGTATTCCAGTAGTATCTCAGGGTGTTCTGGGCTACACTCCGACACGACTTGTACCGCTTTTGGGGGTCTGACTTTTACCAACCCCCTAGGCCCGACATGCGATGCTCATAGACGAACGGACCGGACTGTACGGATATTGTCACTGACAGGCTCAATAAGGTGTCAGGATGAGTTCGCTCACAGACGTCCCTTTTGGTCAGTAGCTGGTAGCCCGTCACGTATGGCTAATACCTCTGACGTGCTAGTGGTTAAATCCACAGCCAAAGTATTGACGAGTCTTTAGAGTCCCCAACAGACAGTTTCTCAAGTTTCGGGCGAAACGCTACAGAGGCTGTATGGAGATATGGCAGGGTTCGATCATATACGTGCAGTATTGCACGGATCATGATCGGACGGAAAATACTAGCGGGCTTTGGTTTAAGCCAGATTCTAATATTGTACTGTATAGATTTTGTCTCTTTGCATTTGTATTCGGTCGGAATACAAATGCGGGTATGTATATACGGTCGCAGGGTTTTTCTGTAATTTATTACGGGATCAGTTTTTTGAAGTTGCCAGTTTGCATTCCGTTTCGGCCAATTTTCCTTTGTTCCTTCACGGTCGGATTTTTGTGATGGGAGGGGATAATTTGCATATTTGCAAATTAGCATTATGGAGAGGGTTTCTTGTAAAAGGATGATTATGATAATTCAAAGCATCTTTGCTTTTTCTTTCATCATAGCTTACATTAAATGTGATGGATTTTGAAAGGAATTGATTTGGTTTTGAGTGTGACTATTTTTCCTTGATATCACCCATTTTCATTATGGTCACCACATACTCTCTTGTGCTCACCTCCCCTTGCTTTTTCCCTCCTCCATATTTGTTATGGCCGGCCACACATTGGGAGAGAGAGAGGGAAATTTCATTTTGGGTGTAGGAAATTTCTTCATCTCATTCCATACTTATATCAAAAATCTCAAAGCTCATTTCCTCTTGCTCATTATTCTTCACCTCCATAAAAAAATGGCAACTTCACAACCCCTTTGAGACAAATGATTCTACACTTAGCCTACAGCATTCTTGGACATGTCGGCTCGCCAACTTTGTGCCCGAGTTGCCTCGGTCCAGAGGTGGGAGCCCGTAAAAGAACCCGGTGATGTGGTACCCTTTCGGACGAGGAGATGAAGACCGGAGATTCCGCGAGGAGATCGGGATGGAGGCCGAAGACCGTAGGACATGGATCGCTCGGTATAGCTTTCTACCCACTCTCTAGTTTGCTAGCATTAGGTTAATGTCCCGATCCGGGGTTTTAGTGCGCGGTAGTGCCGGTTTACAAGTTTTGTAAAAGTTTCGTTTCCGCATTCCGGCGTCGGATTTACGGCCGGGGCGCTGCCGTGCACTTACACTGGTATCAGAGCCACGCCATTAACCTAATCTAGTTTGCTCTAACGTGTTTACAAGTTCGATCGAACGGATTTTCCAAAAACCCCATTTTCATGTCCAGGTTTCTGTCGAATTTTTGTTGTGCTCAAAAAATTATTTGGTACATTGCAAAAATACGTGCAAGGTTTTTTATGCATTCTGTGAAAATTTGGTCGGCTGAAGTTACTGTAGCGCGGCGGATCAGCGGCCAAAACCACGATTTGGCCACGGATCCGCCGCCGTACTGTGGCCAAACTGCACCAAATTTCTACAGTTGGTTTCTGACATGGAAATAGGGTTTCTGGTATATTCTTTTTGCGCCCTGATTTATTTTGAGTGCTACAGTTGTGCTTGGGGCCCACTTCGGGAAATTTAGTCGATCGAAAATTTTAAACATGTTAGTTCACAGTATTTACATTATATCTGCGACCGTGAATGTCATTTGATCGGTAAATCCTGTCTAACTGCTATAGCCCTTTTAGACGGATTTGCGAACGTGACATTCACGTTGATGTTCTGTGTTGTGCTGTGATACTGCGGATTTGTTGTGGGGATAGCCTGGATGCAATGTTAGTACATTTTGGTTGTATATGTACATTTGATATTGCGGGACGAGCGTCCGACATGTGGACTGCCGTTACTGCCTGTTTGTATATTATTCTTTTGGGGCACGACCGGGCTGAGGTTGATGTACCCGTTGTATATATTTTTATTTCTGTACTAGGATTACCCCGCGGTGGGGTGCACGGGTAGCCGGGTTCTAGAGGGCAACGGGCCCGCATCTCCTGGCGTTGAGACGGATAGGGCTTCACTCTAGAATTGGCGGGCTATTCGCCGCACTCGTAGGGGGTACAGGTTGACCCAAGAAGGGGTGCCTAAGTTACCGGATTCTATGAAGTGCTGGGTAGTCCATTCATGTTGTTGAAGGGGGCTGTCTCGCTTTAGGTTTTGGCGGGTAACTTGCCGCGCCCGCAGGGATCTAGGATTTCATTGCACAGGCTATCCACACGACCAGGGGAACGTCGGGTTTCAATAGCGGCTCTGTGAAACTCGGGGATCCCAGATATCTGTATTGTTCTGTGATGCTTATTACATGTCTGTGATGTTGCATTTTATCACGCCTTAAGCGAATATTATATATTGATATATATACTAGTAGATGTTGTATATGTTTTGCATCCGCGTTAGTCCAGTCCCCGCTCTGTCGTTAGTTAAGTAACCTAATGGGTGATGACGGGACCCAGTGGCGAATGCGGATGGCATATACGTACATCATTATTTTCGTTCTTTATTGGTGTGATCAATTGATGGGACTGCGTTGATTCAGATCAATGCAAGCTAAACAAACATATTCTGATGTTGTTGGAACATTTTTCAAAAATCTGTTATTGCAAGGGCGTTCTCTTTTGTTTTGCACAGTGGTATTCGGTTATGAATATCCAGCACCTCAGTCGATGAGGCAAGGGCCGAGATCCCTTCACGGGGAGTGACCCCTTGGACAGAAGTTTGCGTCAGGGCAATAACTTCACTATAGTCGATTACTTTTGCTTTGCATCATGGTATTCAGTTGGAATATCCTGCACCTCATTCTACGGGGAAAGAGCCGAGATCCCTTCACCGGGAGTGACCTCTTTAGCGAAGGTTTTCGCCGCTATATTTTTATAAAGCTATCCGATTCCTTCAACGATATCAGGTTCATTACGTTAAAGGTTTTTCGCCAAAAACCATTCGTAGCCCTCCGTCATTTTAGACGGGTAGCACGTAGTATTCATGCTATGTTTGTTGACCTTCGTCAAGGCATAGTGTATGGTAGCTGCTTGTTACCTTTCTGCTGCATAGATAGATGCGTTGGTTTGGGATAGTCGTATAGCCTTGTTGACCTTCGTCAAGGGCTTGTACGGGTGGGTTCAAATTAACCTGGACAATGACGGGCAGAACTTGACATGTGACTTATGATTTGTTGACCTTCGTCAAGGTCATAAGAGCATGGGGCAAAAAACACATCGGGAGTTTCTAAAGAAACTGAAACTTTCCAGATATGCGTATACCTTCTGCAGTGTGATAACGTGAGTGGATTCCATCATGTTATCATGCGATGATAGTTGGATCCCGATTCCCACTGATGAGTTGGTTTACTCCTCGGGTGATCCCGACTAATTCTTCTTTCAGGTTTGGAGAAGAATTTAACGTTACAGAGGGAGGTTTCCTGATTAGATAAAGTGACAACCATTCTGATCTAGGTTAGAGTGCACGCTGAGTGTTTCTTTTCTCTCTCTCTTTGGCAGCGACCCTGACCCGACCCTTGACTATGACTCAGTGACCAAGTTGACCGAACCTTCTTAAACACTGGCTTTTGGATTGTCAGAATTGCATACCTCATTGCCACTCCTACTTTTACCCTTTTCTCCAGAACACCCCGTATTACTACGAACGTCCACTTCCATTGGATAAAACCATCGTATGGTTATATACGAACTCGAAGGAATTTATTCGAGGATGGTTTTCGGTTCTGGAGAAAACGAATGGGACTATTCAATTGTCTTTTCCTTTTACCTTCTCTCGGGTTGCGAGTGCTCCTTGGATTAGGGACAGTACACCTATTACGCAAATTAGATAGTCTTCTTCCAAACCATAGGCAGGTGCCGACCGGTAAGGAATGAAGAAAACCAATTAGCCTAACGATGGTGTACAGAAGGTATTATGTAAATACAAATAATGAGATTAGTAAGAGGGCAAAGTAAATTGTGACTGCTATTCACGACCAAACCAAGTATTTCATTACCACTCCCACTTCACCTTTGTATTTCTCCAGAACACTCCGTATCATTACGAAGATCCACGGTTTATTGGACTCCATCGTATGGTTATATACGAACTCGAAAGGAACTTGTTCCAGTTTGGGGATGGATTCTGGTTCAGGAGAAATAGGAATAAGGTTTATTCAGGTGTCTCTTATCTTTACCTTCTCTCGGCTTGCGAGTGCTCCTAGGATTGGGACAGTACACCCATTATGCTTATTGGATAGTCTTCTTCCAAACCATAGGCTGGTGCCGAAAGGTAGGGAAGGAAGAAAACCATTTAGCCTAAGAGGGTGTACAGAAGGTAATGACTAATGACATATGAAGGGATTTGGAGAGATGGCAAAGAAATATATGGTTACAGTTGTGAATCTGGATAATAGAAGAGGAATTACTAGGAATACCCGGATACCCCTACGAAACATTTCAATGTTTCAGTTTCACTGTGTACTGTTAAAAGAAAACTGATTTCCCAATTAGTCCCTGCTCCAGGGTATGTATTTACCAGGTTTGATTCTTATATCTGTATGGTATTACAGATGATGAGTGGGAGTAAGTTATTGGAAATTAGGTGATTATCCTCATTATATCAAAATTCTTTGTAATTGGTGATATTTGAGGAAATCGCTTAGGTTGTTTGCCGGACGACAAATATTTGGATTTGAATATCCGTTGTTATGCACCAATTTCAAATTGATATATCTGTACGTCTATTTTTATAGAGTGAGATATACCTTTTTGAAATTATGTCTATGACATTTCCCTATATCAGTGGATGGTTAGGTAAGGAGCATTAAACAGCGGTGTAATTCTTCTTAACCATAAGTACAGTTTTCGACCTACGACACACAGGGAATGAGTTATTAGACTCAGGGGACTTATACAAAGTATTGTATGTTGTCCAGTGTCCATCAGGACAAAGGGGTTGGTATTCGTACTATATTCTGTTTACTTGTGACTTCTCTAGTTCTTAGACATGTGTTTCGTAGAAACACAGGGTCCAAGCTTTGAGAAGTTATAGGCATAAGAGTAAAGTAGAGAACCAGATGTTGCAAGTATCGGGATTCTTCAAGGTGATCGAAGATGTAGATACTTGTGTATGGTATTCAGTTAATAGTAATGATTAAGAGAACTTGCTTCTCTTTCAGGTTACTCATAATTGGAAGTACTCCTAAGTTGAGTAATGCTGATCGGCCTCTCTCCATTTAGTTGACATGCACTGGAGACAGTTGCATGATTTAAATCCGGTTCCAATTAAATCAGTGCCTCTGTTTCTGTATTGGATATAGAACAGTTCATATCTTGACATTGTTAAGGTACGGGGAATTGTCCAGCTTATGCTTAAAACCAGACACTGGACAACTCAAGGCACGTTTCTATAATGGCTGTTTGTGGGTTGACCCGGGCTATGACGAGGGTTGATTTTCTACCATCTGGAAGATCAATAGTGATATTGTTCTTGACTCGCCATAGTTTTAATAAAAATGGATTTTTTCAGAAAACAGTAGTGGAGGTATGGTAGAACTGGAAGTGATTCCAGAACCGCAAACGATTACTGAAAATTTGATAAGAACCTAAAGATTCAATCTGATTTGACATTCTATTGGCCACTCCGCAGATATGGTGGGTAACCTCAGGCACCCGAGAGGTACTCCGGTAGCCTCAAGGACGGTGACAGGGAGGTTCTTGTTTACCCAGACTTACCATTTCTGTTGTTCCAGGCTATGAGACCCGGCAGGAGGATGAGTATAGCGTCATTCTGAACTAGCTTTAAAAGTGTACGTCTATATGACTCTGCCAGAGGGTTGTCATAGTCAGTGGGAGCAGCGAAAGCATAATGGACAAGTGGCTTATGTCTATTTATAGACTAAAGCAGATATAGCGGAGATAGATCATCTATTTCTGATGTGACAGTCATAGGTTTGACTTCATCATAATAGGGGATGGATATGTTAAGAAGGTAGTAGGGTGTGATGTCCTGGTATTTGGATGACATACACAAAGTAGGAAGTGAAATTCCTATACTACGGTCGGTTATACTTTGGTTGTCACATAGTAGTTTCTCCACATAGGACTTGGATATTATATCAGACATTCTGGTTACTAGATCTATGGTTTTAGATCTAGATTTGGGAAGTATCCCAATCAGGGTACTTAGACGGCATTCTAAATGTATTTAGAATGGACGACTCCTGGCACGGTAGTGTACCTGCAGGTGATGGAGTCACCCTCTCTAAAGGTGTCTTACAGACTAAAGGGGAGAGGGATGTACATGATCGGCAGATCACTTGCTTAGGCAATTGAGTCAATCATGAGATGTCAAGTACCACACCAGATGTTGTTTTGGCACGAGATGCAATAAGTTGATATTGATCCAATCCTGGAGAAACATTCGGAAGCAGTTTTAGAACATAAGTGGATGTTCTAGGGATATGATAACGTCAGCCTCATTCGGGAGACGGTTATCATTTCAGGCTTCCAAGGTGACCTGGATGACAGAGTGACTGTCAGAGTTATAGTTTTCCCTCTGACGAGGGGCAGTATTTTGGACAGATGGTCTTAGGGGATACTGAGGGAGGCATGGCGCAGGACACTGATTAAGTTCAGTTGTCGATACAGTCTAAGAAGTTTGGATTTGGAGTTCATTTTTGAACTAGGTCCCATCAGACATCCAGACACATTCTAAGACAGGTATTGCTCATTTCGGGAGATAGCTTTCTCCGCGAACTTGAGATATAGAGAGACATAGGAAGAAACATCAGGACGGATCCACTCATTGAGGCTATTCCTCGAACGCAATAGTTTCGCAAACGAGCTTTGTGAGACTGACTAGTAGAGGAGTTGGGTGTTCGGTATCACACGGGCTGTGAATATGCGACATCGCAATAATTAGCTTTGAGTGCAAGTGGGAGATTGTTGGAGATAGTGCCCTCAGAGTCAATTATTGGATCACAGGCATGTGATTGCAATGATTGAGGGAGGACCTATACCGATAGGACAGTCTTACTCAAGATGATAGTATGCTATCTGGTTTATCTTTATCATCGTGTGCTGCTTTAGGTGACATTACTAATCACTATTGCACGTTGATAGAGCCCCTAGGATTCTTGCTTGACTGCCAGCAGTATGAGGGCGATCATATACGTGGGAGCTGGGGTCATAAGCACATCCTTAAAAGGTCCCTAGTCGTGGGAGTTTCGAGACAGGGCATCGATACTCCAGAGTAGACTAGTGTATACAGTCGAGACCCCGATGAAGGGCGGTGGCCGGTCTCACAAGCCACTGGTGTCAGTTGGTTCACCTAAGATGTATACAGGTGCTCATTGGGTTATGAGTACACCGGACAGGACTCGCCGGGAACCTGCTAGTTGGTATTATACCTGACGTCAGATAGCAGTTCTCTGGTGACATGTGTACAGGTTAGTTCATCGACCTGAGATCGTCATTTGTCTCGTGTGAGTTCCCACTGTACTTTGATTACTAGCCTACCACGCTCAAAGGAGTCGTGCAAACAGGTTTTAGTTGGGTACAGTCCCGAGCCATATGGAGGCAGTGAGCGGATCGGCAGGGGTTCGTCTCTCCCAGTATTGGGGGTGAGGTCGCGCTGTGTCTAGGAGAGCCGTTACACGAAGTCCTTGGCCAAGGCAGGAGATTTACTGGTAGGTATTCCAGTAGTATCTCAGGGTGTTCTGGGCTACACTCCGACACGACTTGTACCGCTTTTGGGGGTCTGACTTTTACCAACCCCCTAGGCCCGACATGCGATGCTCATAGACGAACGGACCAGACTGTACGGATATTGTCACTGATAGGCTCAGTAGGGTGTCAGGATGAGTTCGCTCACAGACGTCCCTTTTGGTCAATAGCTGGTAGCCCGTCACGTATGGCTAATACCTCTGACGTGCAAGTGATTAAATCCACAGCCAAAGTATTGACAAGTCTTTAGAGTCCTCCACAGACAGTTTCTCAAGTTTCGGACGAAACGCTGTAGAGGCCGTATGGAGATATGGCAGGGTTCGATCATATACGTGCGGTATTGCACGGATCATGATCGGACGGAAAATACTAGCGGGCTTTGGTTTAAGCCGGATCCTAGTATTGTACAGTGTAGATTTTGTCTCTTTGCATTTGTATTCGGTCGGAATACAAATGCTGGTATGTATATATGGTCGCGGGGTTTTCCTGTAATTTATTACGGGATCAGTTTTTTGAAGTTGCCAGTTTGCATTCCGTTTCGGCCAGTTTTCCTTTGTTCCTTCACGGCCGGATTTTTGTGATGGGAGGGGCTAATTTGCATATTTGCAAATTAGCATTATGGAGGGGTGATTGATAGAGATTCTGCGTGTTCAAGTTTAGTTAATTACCGCAATCAAGACGGTTTCGCTTATAGCTAGCCGGTTGAGTACGGGTCGTCCGCAGGGAGATGGGAATCTTTTTCTATGTGTTTTAACGAGTTAAGTCCGAAGGTCCAGATTTGTTTGTGATTAACTAAGTGTTAAAATGATATGTAAAGAGAGCTTGTTAGGGTTAGGATTAGGTTAGTTTGAGTTAGGAGTCGCTCACTTCTTTCGCTGCCACTCTTAATATCGGTGTTACGGTAATCGGCAACAACGGGGATTGGCACGACTAGGAAGGAACTTGCGAGTATAAGCTAGGCTTTCCAACGCTTAAGTTCTTCCTTTTGGTGCTTGTCCGTCCGTTCTTGGCTCTTAGCCATAACCTCCGGTTAATTCAACCACAACCGGTCTCACTACGGAATCACCGCTATCATGTAGGATAGGGTGCCGTAGGGAGCGGATTGTGGTTTAATTAATGAGAGTCGATTTAAGATGTTGGGCAAGGAAAGAGTGAGAGAGATTTCCTTCTCTCAAACTTCCCTTATCCTACCCTAACAAGTATGGAAACTACTCACACATCATAACGAAAAGAAAACAAAACAAAGAGGAAGATAGAAAGAAGGAGATTAGAAGATAACAACTAGCTATTTGCGACCTCACCTTGGCAAGGATCAAGCGTAAGCATCATGGTTGTTTTAAGGATAAAGAAAAAGAGAAAGAAAGAAACAACAAGAAATAACAACAACTAAGTTAACAAATGAAAATTACAAGCATTTAACATAAGAGCAAGACAAGTATGATAATAAAATAAACTTCTTTATTCATCATTCCTCACTCACAAAAGCTCACTACAAGTTTTTCAATGGAGAAGAGATGAGAAGAGGAAGAAGATCAAGTATTCTAAAACCTAGAAAATACAAGATTATGCACCCTTTGGCTTCACAAGGTTCTGGGCTATTTATAGGCAGGGAGAAGGGAATTTAGGGCAACAATCAGAACAAATATGAAAAGACCAATCTGCCCCTGAAAGCCCAGCCTCTGTTGCCACAGTACGGCCGCGGTTCCGCGGCCTAAGCCTGCTATTGCCGCGAAACCGCGGCGTTTTGGGGGAATTGGCTTCTCGTCTTTTCTATGATTCTTAGTGTTGATATTTGGATCATTTTGGTACACTTTGTTTCTCAGAATCTCTCCACATTTCTTCCAGATTTGCAGCATGTCAAAAGGTGATTGGATATGGATCTTTTTGTCATGATTTTCTCGAGCTCCGCGTAGATTTCTTGGATCTTGTGCTGCCATTGAGCCTTGTGCATGAAAATGACATTTGATTTGCTATTTTTTCTCCTAAACTGGTGTGTGGCAACAGACGGATAAAGAGTGGAGATCCGTGTTTTATCTGTGGTTGGCAGAAACCCGGATTTTGTCATGTTTTTCCATGAATTTTATTTTTAAGAGCCGAGAACCTGTATCCTGCAATTGACTAGCAAACACGGCTCAAGAGTACCTACCGATAAGCAATATGATAAAAATTGGGTGGTAAAAAAATGCAATAATCTGATATGAACAAATACCCCCAAACTTATCATTTGCTCGTCCCGAGCAAAGCCAATTTATTCACAAAAAAATTTCCTAACCTCAATTTCGCAGGGAACGCGATTGCACTGAGCATGTGCAACAAGCCGTTAAACCTCTAGGTGTCCCTAGTAGGAGGAGTGTTGTCTCCTGAGGGTTTTCAGCGGATTACACCCACAAAATCCGGTCAAGTTAGTTTTGTAAAATAACTAAGATTCAAACCCTAAAGTTTTGTTTCAGAAAATAACAATTCTATTATCCTAAGTCTAGACTATCGAACCTTTATTTTTCACACCTCGCTTCTTATTTAACTACAGATTTTATATGTCTTTACGTGTAGTGCAATTAGTGTCGTTAAGTTTCAGAAGGATCGAATAAAGTCATCATATCACACAATAAAGTCTAGATAAGAATTTTGAAAGGATCACATAAGTTTTATAAAGAGTTAAGCATTTTTCAAGTTTCGTTTTCCAGTAAGGTTTCAACTTCAGAATTTCTATCTTCCCTAACAGGAAACTAGGTCTTATTTTTTACTCCACCTTTTTCTTGTTTTCATTTCATACACACCTCTGTGAACGTGCAATAGTCTTTATCATAGAATAAGACCTTCATATCTCCGCTAAAATTTTTATAAAAGCCTGTCTTTTATCAAGATTATTCTCACACAAAGAACCGTTAGGAATTTTAACTCGGAGAGAACACTTGCTTGACTTTGTTTTAATCTGGACTTTCTAGGCTTCTTAACGAGCTTTGGGCCAATGCACCCAAACCAGTTGGCTTTAGGGCATTAGGTGTAGAAACACCCCAGCGGACTTAATTACTCAAGTTACCTAGGTCCACAAACAAAAGACAGTTGGGCGTGAAAATCATGATGATTTAATACGAACGGAGATATAGCCGGCAGTTCAATTATTTTTTGGATAAAAGACGTGTTTACTGGGTTTTGGTCTGTAATCATTCCAATCAAGTTCCAGATGGGGTATTTTTTAGACTTAGTTCCAATTAAGGCATCAATAACATTCCTTCATATTCACTCACTTCATAAACTATTCTTGATATTACTTATTTCCGAACAAACCTATTTGATCCTCAGAAAATCATTTATCCATTTAAAAGTTTTTTAGACATAAAAAGACTTGTCATCTAATTTCCAAAACTCACGACACGTGTAGTGTGATGTAAAAACGTATATCAGCTATAGTTAACTTCAAAGGAGAGTTATCTTTCAGGTTTTCAAAATCTAAACATAAGATTTAGTTATTCTTATCTTATCAAACAAAACCGTCGAAATGTTGAATCAGAGTCCTCCCACTAGCTAACTTAACAAAAAAGTTTTTATGTTTTTAGGAATTTTTCAGATTTTTATGGATTTTATGGATTTTAATATGCAGATGCAAAATATACATATGAATGAAGGTAAGAAATGCGTACCGAGCGTACCCCCAAACTTAAACTGGACAGTGTCCTCACTATCATTGCATGAAGAGATCATTTGCAGGGTCAAAATTGTCGGTTAGCGATACAAAAAAAAAATTTGTTTTTTTTTGTTTATTGTTTTTGTTTTTAAGAAAAAGAAAAAAAATATCCACAAAAATTTACAAAATGGTATATACATACCCCCAAACTTATTTGGAACAGTGTCAACTGTTCTTGGCTGGATAACCGAAGTTTGGAGGTAGGCAGAGGAAGATTATGCAGGGTAAACCGGCTCCTGTAAGAACAGGAGCTCCTCTGTTGGTTCGGCACTAAGGTACGGTTTTAGTCGGTGTCCGTTCACTTTGAAAAATGAACCGTCCTTTGGATTCTCCAAATCCACAGCGCCATGCGGATACACATTCCGCACAAAATACGGCCCTTTCCAGCGAGATCTGAGCTTTCCTGGATGGAAGTGTAGTCTGGTGTCGTAAAGCAGTACCTGTTGACCAGGTACGAAAGTTTTGCGCAAAAGGTGTTTATCGTGAAACACCTTCGTTCGGTTCTTAACGACAACCGCGTTATCGTAAGCTTCATCCCTAAGCTCGCTCAATTCATTCAACTGCAGCTTCCGATGGCTGCCCGCATCCTTGAGAGACAGATTCAACTCCTTTATCGCCCAAAATGCGCGATGCTCTATTTCGACAGGTAGGTGGTAGGCTTTTCCGTACACAAGCCGATAGGGAGACATGCCAAGGTCGGTCTTATAAGCGGTTCGAAAGGCCCAAAGGGCATCATTGAGTTTCAGCGACCAATCCTTACGGTTCTTGGAAACCGTCTTCTCCAGTATCTGCTTGATTTGCCGATTTGAAACTTCGGCCTGCCCGCAGGTTTGGGGATGGTAGGGCGTAGAGAGCTTATGATTAATGGAATATTTCCGCATCAAGGCCTCGAAAGTCTTATTGCAGAAATGACTTCCATTGTCGCTAATGATCGCTCGGGGGTGCCCAAACCGGGAGAAAATGTTTTCTTTAAGAAACCTAACGACAACCTTGTTGTCGTTAGTCCGGCTGGGCACAGCCTCGACCCATTTAGAGACGTAATCAACAGCGAGAAGGATGTACAAGTTCCCGAAAGAGCTGGGAAACGGCCCCATGAAATCTATCCCCCAAACATCGAAAATCTCCACAACCAAGATCGGTTGGAGTGGCATCTCGTTCCTCCGGGATATCCGGCCCAAGTGTTGGCACCGGGAGCAAGTCTTGCAATAGTCATGAGCGTCTTTAAAGAGTTGTGGCCAGTAGAAACCATATTGCAAGATCTTCTCAACTGTCTTTCTGAGGCCAAAATGCCCACCACTCGCTTGATCGTGGCAAAATGACAGCACACTCTTGAATTCCTCGTCAGGGACACACCGACGAATAATCTGGTCGGGACAGTACTTGAACAAATAGGGTTCGTCCCAGTAAAAGTGTTTTACTTGGGATAAGAAGCGAAGTCTGTCCTGACTTGACCATTCAGTCGGTAGTAATCCCGTGGCCAAAAAGTTCACAATATCTGCGAACCAAGGTTCGCAAGATACTGTCAAGAGCTGTTCATCCGGGAAAACGTCATTGATCGGAATTGAAAGCGAAGGCGAAGAAGGAAGTCGTGAGAGATGGTCGGCAACTACGTTTTCACATCCTCGTTTGTCCTTAATGACAAGGTCAAACTCTTAAAGCAAGAGGATCCAACGTATTAACCGAGATTTTGCATCTTTCTTCGCAAAAAGATGGCGCAGAGCAGAATGGTCTGTGTAGACAATGACTGGAGAGCCGATGAGGTAGGGCCTGAACTTCTCTAAAGCAAATACAACAGCTAAGAATTCCTTCTCAGTTGTTGTATAATTGAGTTGGGCGTCGTTCAGGGTTCGGCTCGCATAATAGATTACGTGCGGCATCTTGTTTATGTGTTGTCTAAGGACAGCACCAATGGCAAAGTCGGATGCATCGCACATAATCTCAAATGGATGCGTCCAGTCAGGCGAAGAAAGAACGGGAGCAGAAGTGAGTGAGCTTTTCAATGACTCGAATGCAGCCACACAGCTCGAGTCGAAGTCGAATGGCGTATCCTTGGCCAGTAAAAGAGTCAAAGGCCTAGCAATCTTGCTAAAGTCCTTGATGAACCATCTATAGAAACCGGCATGGCCAAGGAAGGCTCGGATATCTCTGACGCATCGGGGAGGAGGGAGATTGGAAATGACCTCAATCTTCGCTTTGTCAACCTCTATGCCATTTTGCGAGATGATATGTCCTAAGACAATACCTTCGTGCACCATGAAGTGGCACTTCTCCCAATTCAAAGTGAGATTCTTGTCCTTACATCGGGTAAGGACAGCGTCAAGAAGCAGCAAACACTCGTTGAAGGAATCGCCGAAAATGGAGAAATCATCCATGAAGATCTCCAGAAATTTTTCCACCATGTCTGAGAAGATTCCCATCAGACACCGCTGGAAGGTAGCGGGCGCATTGCATAACCCAAAGGGCATGCGACGATATGCAAACGTGCCGAAAGGACAAGTGAAAGTGGTCTTGTCCTGGTCTTTTTCGACGATGGGAATTTGATTATAGCCAGAGTAGCCATCAAGAAAGCAGTAGTACTCGTGTCTGGCCAATCGTTCAAGCATTTGGTCAATGAAAGGTAGCGGAAAGTGGTCCTTCCGCGTTGCGGCGTTGAGTTTTCTGTAATCGATGCATACTCGCCACCCAGTTTGGGTGCGAGTAGGGATTAACTCGTTCGCCTCGTTGGTTATGACCGTGATGCCCGACTTCTTGGGGACAACATGAATGAGGATCACCCACTGGCTATCAGAGATAGGGTAAATGATACCACTATCTAGACATTTTACGATCTCCTTCTTCACAGCCTCTTTCATGACTGGATTGAGCCGTCTTTGTGGATCCCGGGCTGGTTTGGCATCATCCATCAGATGAATGTGATGCTCAACGATCAGGGGACTAATCCCCTTGATGTCCGCCATGGACCAGCCAAAAGCTTTCCTGTTGCTGTGCAAGACCGTGAGAAGGGCTTTCTCTTGCTCTGGAGCTAGAGAAGCCGAGATGATGACAGGGAGGGTCTCGTTCTCTCCTAAGTAAGCGTACTTAAGGTGAGACGGCAAAGGCTTGAGTTCGAGCGTCGGAGGTGAAACGATTGAAGGCAAGATTGGTGCAGAGGTCTCAAACTCAAAGGACTCCAGCAAAGGATCAAAACGAGTGTAAGCGACCGAGTCGGATGGTTCAGGTAATTCATCCGGAAATTCGAAGGATTCAAACTCGGGTTGCGAGCGGCTAAGACGTTCAAGAACGTGAAACACTCGTAGTCGTTGTCGGGCGCAGAAACAGCAGCAGGTTCGAGGAGGAACGCACTAGTGGCGTTAAGGTTAGCATGATCGAACAGAAACTCCTCGAATTCACACTCTTCAGGGGTGATCTCCTGGATCGAGCAGACGTCCAGTATATGAGCATTAGGTTCGGAGGGCTGATTCCCCAACCTAAAAATGTTGAGTTCAATTGTCATGTTTCCAAAAGAGAGGTTCATCGAACCATTGCGACAATTGATCACAGCATTTGAGGTTGCAAGGAATGGGCGACCAAGTATCACCGAAATTTGATTCCGGGGGTTAGCTACAGGCTGTGTGTCTAATACAAAGAAGTCAACGGGGAATATGAAGTCCCCGACTTTGATTAACACATCCTCTAGCTCACCCCTAGGATGGGTAATCGATCGGTCGGCCATTTGGAGAGTACAGTGTGTGGGTTTCAGCTCTCCTACGCCTAATTGCTCGTATACTGAGTACGGAAGCAGGTTAACACTGGCACCAAGATCTAATAGTGCGCGGTTGATGTTCTTATCCCCAATGGTAATGGAAATCGTAGGACAGCCAGGGTCCTTCCGTTTTTGTGGTAAAGATTAGGTAAGAGCATCACTCACAGCACTAGCCAAGAAAACTTTCTTTGGTACCTGAGACTTCCTCTTTTTCGTGCACAAGTCCTTTAAGATTTTCGCGTAGGATAGGACTTGTTGGACGGCATCTAAAAGAGGAATGTTAATGTTAACCTGCTTAAATAACTCCAGAATCTTCTCCATTTGAGGATTTTGTTTATTAGACCTCAACCGGTTTGGAAATGGGACGTTTTTAAAATTGGTTGAGTCTAATGCTTGTGGAGAAGATTGTGGAGTAAGAACGGATCACAGAACAGGTGTTTTCGTAGAGTGAGAAGTGGGTCCATTCAAAGCAGAAGAAGAGGAAGGAGAGCCTTGTGAAGAACGGAGAATAGGCTCAGAAGACGAAGAAGCAGGAGACGAAGAAGAAGAAGAAGTAGAAGAAGAAGAAGCCGGGGTGTCATCATTGATCCGTGTGCCGATGTTGTTTTGCAGCATCCTTCCCGATCTCAATGTGGTCACGGCACTCACATTATGATTCTGTTGTTCAAAAGCAACATGTACATTATGTGGGTGACCGGGATTTGGGAGTGGCTGGGACGGGAGCTTCCCCTTCTCTCGCTCGCTTAAGGCCTCGTTCAGCTGTGCAATCTGGGCCTCGATGGTTTTGATGCTTTGCCCGTGTGCGGCAGTGTGTTCTACTAAGGACTGAATGGAAGACTGGATGTTGGCAGTGGATTGTGTCGATTGTTTAACAAACGCCTCCACACTTCGTTCGAGCGAGGAAACCTTATCGTTGTTTGACGGAACAAAGTTGTTTGGTGGAAAAGAATTGTTGGGTGCAAAGTTGTTCGTCTAATTTTGAAAAGGTTGGGGTTGGAAGGGCTGCTGAAATTGAGTTTGTTGTTGCGCTTGTTGTTGCGGTGGAGGGGGCCTTTGGAAATTGTTGCCTTGAAATTGATTCTGATTCTGATTCCAGGCGAAATTGGGGTGGTTCCTCCAACCGGGATTGTAGGTAGAAGAGTATGGATCATTCCTCGGTCTTTGCTGGAATGCAGCATTAACCTGATCCTGTCCTTGCGATGGTGGATTGTAAGGACACTTTTCGGTTAAGTGAGAAGGATCGGAAAAACAAGCGCAAATGGTACGAAGGGGCAGAACAGGGGTAGGAGCAGGAGAAGAAAATTTGCTCTCTATTGCTTCAAGCTTTCTCGTTATTGCGGCCATTTCAGCTTTCATCGCAATAGAGACGTCAAGTTGGTGAATTCCTACCCTAGACTGACCGGTAGAAATGGAGGTAGAAGAAGAAGTCGTCGGTCTGGTGCTCTCCCATTGTAGCGTTTGCTCCGCAAGGTCGTCAAAGAATTGCCACGCTTCCTCGTCAGATTTGGATAGGAAGTGGCCCTGACAGATGGTTTCCAACAACTGCTTTGTTGCTGGGTTCAGGCCCTCGTATAAGGTTTGGCAAAGTTGCCATTTCTCTATACCGTGGTGAGGACACTGAACAAGAAGGTCTTTGTACCGGTCAAAGCACTTCCAGAAGGGTTCAGAAGGAAGCTGAGAGAATTGGTTGATTTCATTGCGAATCCTTGCGGTTTTATGATTCGGATAAAATTTCTTTAGAAACGCTTTTACAAACTCGTCCCAACTGGTTATGGAATGGGAAGCGGTGCTATACAGCCATTTTTCAGCAAGATCGCATAAAGTGAACGGAATGACCCGTAGGCGTATAGCATCGTCCGACAGTTGGGTAGTTTTCATCATGGCACAAACGTTTTGAAATTTATTGATGAAGATACAGGCATCTTCAGATTCAAGCCCATGAAATCGTGGAAGCATGTTGATGAAGTGGGGCTTAATTTCAAAATTATCCCCATTGGCCGGTGGAAGAGAAAGGCAGGTGGGAAGTGCAGAACGGGTGAGATAGAAACGATCCTGGAGCGCGATTCGCTGCGGCGCTACAACAGGCGGTGGTGGTGGGTTATTGGTCTCCGTAGGAGGTGGAGCCAATCCAGGGGTAGTCAAAGAGATGTTCGGATTAAATCCTGACATCGCGGAAGAAGAGGTTGGTGATGGTGAAGGTGAAGATGTATGAACAGAATTCCGGTCAACGTCGGAGTTGGCCGGCAAAGGTAAAGGTGAAAGAGGAGTGGACAGAGTTTCGATGTCTGAGTCGATCGCATAGTCGGTAGCGACTAACGTAACGCGGACTAGGCGGGCACTAGTGTCCCGAGTCCAAGCGGACATACACTAAACGAGTTTAGTATAGTCAAAGCAGAGAAGGTGAGGGTAAGAAAACGTCAATGGAGAAAGGCGATGGGTGGTGGGTGAAAAATGGATTTTGGCGACAAAGGGCAAGTTTTTATAAAAGTTCTTGATTTTTTTCCTTTTTTTTATTTTTATTTTTAGGAAGAGCTTTACAAAAATATGTACGGATTTACGGCTTTAAGCAATCACAAACAAGATATGCACAATCACACCTAGATCTAGGGTCACCTAGGTCAGCTAGACAGCTCCTAACTGTTCCAAAGAACTAGAAACAGGACCTCAAACCGCCTCTTCTCCGCCAATTGCGGCCAGATAAGTGCCAGGTAAGTGGGAGGTTGTCCAACGCTTTCGCGAAGTTCCTTAATTAAATAACCACTTGCCTTCGTCACACTTGCCTAGACACCGCAAAGTCAGGATAGGATAAACGGTCGATGCCTATAACTAGTCCTCTGTCCTATTGAGCGCGAAGTCCTCAGGGCTGAGTCTAGTATTTTTTAATTAATAATGGTCAATGCATATGCTTTTTGTGATTTCTGGGGTCCTGGGAAGGGTGATGAAATCCCCATCCAATCTGAATTGGTTTCAAGCCCCTTAAGTCCGTATTAATGAATGCAAAGCGGTAACAAATCAACTGCAAACAATTTTTATTTTTAGCGCGGCGCAAAGAATCCTGCACAAGAACAGTTTATTGGAAGGGGGAAGAGAATTTGCGCAAAGAATGCTGCAGAAAACACAGTTTATTGGAGTCCAGAGGAGTGGGGGGAAGAAGAGAAAGACTCACAGAAAGTTTTGCACCATGAAGACGCCAAATGGCCGCGGTTCCGCGGCCTAAGCTTGCTTATGCCGCGGTTCCGCGGCAGAAAGGTGGGATTGGGCCTTCAAAAATTTTGGGTGTTCTGCTGTGGTTGTCCTCTGCTTGTCTGGAGTTGCTGAATAGTGATTTGCTTACTGTATCTGCTCCAGATTTTTACAGTAGACCGGTTGCTTCGTTTTGATCCGTCGCGGTGTAGCCGCGAAATATGGGTCTATCTTCCCACGTCTTTGGCACTGAACTTGAACTTTGAATATCCCACGTCTTTGGTACTGAACTCGAATTCCGTATTATCCTGCACACTTGCACAAAAACTAAACAAAAATAACAAAATGATTTTTTTTTACAAAGTATATTTTTTTGTTTTGTTTTTCGGTTATATTTATATTCACAAGTTAACCCGAAATTACACAAAGAAATAAACTACCGTCTCCCCGGCAATGGCGCCATTTGATTGGTAGAGATTCTGCGTGTTCAAGTTTAGTTAATTACCGCAATCAAGACGGTTTCGCTTGTAGCTAGCCGGTTGAGTACGGGTCGTCCGCAGGGAGATGGGAATCTTTTTCTATGTGTTTTAACGAGTTAAGTCCGAAGGTCCAGATTTGTTTGTGATTAACTAAGTGTTAAAATGATATGTAAAGAGAGCTTGTTAGGGTTAGGATTAGGTTAGTTTGAGTTAGGAGTCGCTCACTTCTTTCGCTGCCACTCTTAATATCGGTGTTACGGTAATCGGCAACAACGGGGATTAGCACGACTAGGAAGGAACTTGCGAGTATAAGCTAGGCTTTCCAACGCTTAAGTTCTTCCTTTTGGTGCTTTTCCGTCCGTTCTTGGCTCTTAGCCATAACCTCCGGTTAATTCAACCACAACCGGTATCACTACGGAATCACCGCTATCATGTAGGATAGGGTGCCGTAGGGAGCGGATTGTGGTTTAATTAACAGGAGTCGATTTAAGATGTTGGGCAAGGAAGGAGTGAGAGAGATTTCCTTCTCTCAAACTTCCCTTATCCTACTCTAACAAGTATGGAAACTACTCACACATCATAACGAAAAGAAAACAAAACAAAGAGGAAGATAGAAAGAAGGAGATTAGAAGATAACAACTAGCTATTTGCGACCTCACCTTGGCAAGGATCAAGCGTAAGCATCATGGTTGTTTTAAGGATAAAGAAAAAGAGAAAGAAAGAAACAACAAGAAATAACAACAACTAAGTTAACAAATGAAAATTACATGCATTTAACATAAGAGCAAGACAAGTATGATAATAAAATAAACTTCTTTATTCATCATTCTTCACTCACAAAAGCTCACTACAAGTTTTTCAATGGAGAAGAGATGAGAAGAGGAAGAAGATCAAGTATTCTAAAACCTAGAAAATACAAGATTATGCACCCTTTGGCTTCACAAGGTTCTGGGCTATATATAGGCAGGGAGAAGGAAATCTAGGGCAACAATCAGAACAAATATGAAAAGACCAATCTGCCCCTGAAAGCCCAGCCTCTGTTGCCACAGTACGGCCGCGGTTCCGCGGCCTAAGCCTGCTATTGCCGCGGAACCACGGCGTTTTGGGGGAATTGGCTTCTCGTCTTTTCTGTGATTCTTAGTGTTTATGTTTGGATCATTTTGGTACACTTTGTTTCTCAGAATCTCTCCACATTTCTTCCAGATTTGCAGCATGTCAAAAGGTGATTGGATATGGATCTTTTTGTCATGATTTTCTCGAGCTCCGCGTAGATTTCTTGGATCTTGTGCTGCCATTGAGCCTTGTGCATGAAAATGACATTTGATTTGCCATTTTGTCTCCTAAACTGGTGTGTGGCAACAGACGGATAAAGAGCGGAGATCCGTGTTTTATCTGTGGTTGGCAGGAACCCGGATTTTGTCGTGTTTTTTCATGAATTTTATTGTTAAGAGCCGAGAACCTGTATCCTGCAATTGACTAGCAAACACGGCTCAAGAGTACCTACCGATAAGCAATATGATAAAAATTGGGTGGAATAAAAATGCAATAATCTGATATGAACAAGGGGGTTTCTTGTAAATGGATGATTATGATAATTCAAAGCATCTTTGCTTTCTCTTTCATCATAGCTTGCATTAAATGTGATGGATTTTGAAAGGAATTGATTTGGTTTTGAGTGTGACTATTTTTCCTTGATATCACCCATTTTCATTATGGTCACCACATACTCTCTTGTGCTCACCTCCCCTTGCTTTTTCCCTCCTCCATATTTGTTATGGCCGGCCACACATTAGGAGAGAGAGAGGGAAATTTCATTTTGGGTGTAGGAAATTTCTTCATCTCATTCCATGCTTGTATCAAAAATCTCAAAGCTCATTTCCTCTTGCTCATTATTCTTCACCTCCATCAAAAATGGCAACTTCACAACCCCTTTGAGACAAATGATTCTACACTTAGCCTACAGCATTCTTGGACACATCGGCTTGCCAACTTCGTGCCCGAGTTGCCTCGGTCCAGAGGTGGGAGCCCGTAAAAGAACCCGGCGATGTGGTGCCCTTTCGGACGAGGAGATGAAGACCGGAGATTCCGCGAGGAGATCGGGATGGAGGCCGAAGACCGAAGGACATGGATCGCTCGGTATAGCTTTCTACCCATTCTCTAGTTTGCTAGCATTAGGTTAATGGCCCGATCCGGGTTTTTAGTGCGCGGTAGTGCCGGTTTACAAGATTTGTAAAAGTTTCGTTTCCGCATTCCGGCGTCGGATTGACGGTCAGGGCACTGCCATGCACTTACAGCCAGACCAGTTGATCGTGTGGGTACCGTGGCGGATTTCAGGAGACTTGGTCCGTCCGTCTTTACTGTCCTGGAAGAGCCGTTGCCAGCGGAGCAGTGGCTGGTTGATACGGAGAATTTTCTCGTTGCGGCACAGATTTCAGAAGATAAGAGAGTGGATGTGGTACGCATCCAGTTGGTGGACTATGCCCATGAATGGTGGCTTGTGGAAGAGACCCGCTTACCCAAGCCGATCAGTTGGGCGGATTTTTCAAAGAGTTTCTTGAAGAAGTTCTTCCCGCAGACTGCACGGGAGGAAATGGAAGAAATGTTTATTAGTTTGAAGCAGAACGGTGTACCTGTGGATGTACATGCAGCTGAGTGGACACGGCTCAGTAGATTCGCTGGACCTTTGGTGGCCAAAGAAGCTGATCGGGCACGAAGGTTTATGCCCAGTTTGGATGTGGACGTCCAGAGGCAAATTATATCCCTGGGTTTAACCACTTTCTCACAAGTACTTACAGTGGCCCGAGAGCAGCAGAGCCTATCTATGAAGACTCGGGGTACGTAGCAGCAAGCAGTTACAGTGCGGAAGCCGGCATTTGCACCGAATCGAGCGCATGTACGCAGAGGTATTCCGGTGAACCGACGTGGCATGACACCTATGAAGAAGCCCATCGAGCATGAGCAGAAGGGAAGAATGTTTTGTGAGTTCTGTTATCTACCACGGCACCTACAGAAGGATTGTCGAAGGAAGCTGGGACTCTGTTTGGTTTGTGGATCGGCGGATCATACTATCAACGCTTGTCCGTCGAAACTTTGATTAAAGGATGATGTCCAGAGGCCACCGCAGAAGCAGTTTCAGGAACAGAAGCAGTTGACTCAGGGACCCAATAAAGCTCGAGCATTTACCCTGACGGCTGAGGAAGCTAGGGCTTCAGAAGAAGTTGTTTCAGGTATCCTACTTGTTCATGGTTTTCCCGCATTAGCGTTATTCGATTCTGGTGCATCCCATTGTTTTATGTCATCCAAGTTTATTGCTACACGCTCGATTGCTTGCACGACCCTGTCTAGTTGTTGGGACATACACACTGGGAATGGGAAGATCATAGCTAGTAGTGAATGTAAGGATTGTTCTGTTGTTGTTTGCCGACGGGAGCTGTTTGCAGATTTCTTGGTGATTGATACAGGCAGCTATGAAGTCATCTTGGGAATGGATTTTCTCGGCACTTTCCACGCTCACATTGATTGTAGGGCAAAGAAAGTAATTTTCCAGATTCCCGGACATCCGGAGTTTATCTTTACTGGAGAAAGCAGATCTGTCGGGCCAGTCGAGTTTAAAGCTAGGCCAACAAATAATGTTCTTTCGTTGATGGAAGTTGATAAAGAAGAAGCTCCAGCGGTAGTTCGAGATTTCATGGATGTGTTCGAAGACATCTCAGGTTTACCGCCGAAACGGGACGTGGAGTTCGCGATCGATCTTATTCCTGGTGCAGTACCAATTTCTAAGGCGTACTATCCAATGGCACCAATGGAGTTGGAAGAAGTCAAGAAGCAGGCTGCTGAATTACTTGAGAAGGGTTGGATTCGCAGCAGTAACTCACCTTGGGGAGTTCCAGTTCTTTTAGTCAAGAAGAAGGATGGCACAAGGAGGATATGCATCGATTATCGAGAATTAAACCGGGTGACTATTAAGAACAAGTACCCGATCTCTCGCATTGGCGAATTGTTCGAGCAGTTTAGTGGTGCAAGGGTATTCTCGAAGCTGGATTTGCGATCCGGATATCATCAGGTCCGAGTTAAATCAGAAGATATTTGCAAGAAGGCGTTCCGAACTCGGTATGGACATTACGAGTATTTAGTGATGCCCTTCGGAGTAACGAATGCACCGGCGATATTTATGGACTTTATGAACCGAATCTTTTCACCATTCTTGGACCAGTTTATAGTGGTGTTCATTGATGATATTCTGGTCTACTCAAAGAGTGTTGAAGAGCATGCAGAACACTTGAAGATCGCACTGCAGATATTGAGGCAAGAAAGATTGTATGCAAAAATGAGCAAGTGCGAGTTTTGGATTGAAGAAGTGAAGTTTTTGGGGCATGTCGTGTCCGGCGATGGAATCGCCGTTGATCCCGAAAAGATTACAGCAGTTCGAGATTGGCCGATTCCGAAGAACATTACAGAGATCAGAAGCTTTCTTGGACTTGCCGGGTATTACAGAAGGTTCGTGGAGAATTTTGCTCGTTTGGCTGAGCCTTTGACCAAGCTTACGCACAAGGAAGTACCATTTGTGTGGACGGATAAGTGTGCGTCAGCTTTTGAGGCGTTGAAGCAGAGATTGATAACCGCTCCTATTTTAACCGTACCAGACAGTTCCGGAGGATTGGTGATTCACAGCGACGCATCTGGGAAAGGATTAGGATGTGTTTTGATGCAGCATGGGAAGGTTATAGCTTACGCATCGAGACAGTTGAAGACCCATGAGAAGAATTACCCAACTCATGATTTGGAGCTAGCAGCTGTGATTTTCGCTCTGAAGATTTGGAGACACTACTTATTGGGCGAAAGGGTCGAAGTATTCACCGATCACAAAAGCCTAAAGTATGTGTTCACACAGAAGGAGCTTAATATGAGGCAGCGTAGATGGTTGGAGCTGATGGTTGACTACGATCTTGATCTTAAGTACCATCCGGGGAAACTTAATGTTGTGCCGGATGCGCTTAGTTGGTTGCCAGCAATTCAGATGTTGACTTCACAGAAGCAACTTATTGAAGACTTTCAAAGATTCGATTTGGAGGTTGTGCTATCGCATTCTTCGGGACAGTTGATGCAGCTGCAAGTACAGTCGTCGTTGATCGAGAATATTAAAGCAGCGTAGTTACAGGACCCTAGATTGCAAAAGTTTTGAGAACAGGTTGAAGCTGGACTTCGAACGGACTTGATGATTCATGAAGATGGTTCATTGCAATATGGTAGTCGTTTGTGTGTGCCAAAGGGAGATATTCGCGAAGAAGTTATGAAGGAGGCGCACAGTTCCACATATTCCGTACATCCAGGAGGCATGAAGATGTACCGAGATCTACGACAGCATTTCTGGTTGGAAGGCATGAAATGGGAGATTGCTCGCTTTGTAGCGAAATGTTTGGTGTGTCAGCAAGTTAAGGCTGAACATCAAAGGGTTGCTGGTTTATTGCAACCACTTCCGATTCCTCAATGGAAGTGGGAGCATATAACCATGGATTTCGTGACGGCTTTACCGCGAAGTCCAAAAGGCAACAATGCAGTTTGGGTGATTGTTGATCGATTGACCAAGGCAGCTCATTTCATCCCATTTCGAGTTGGTCAATCAACGGAAGTTTTGGCAGAACGGTACATACAGGAGATTGTAAGATTGCATAGAGTACCGGTGAGCATTGTATCCGACCGTGACACCCGTTTCTTATCACACTTCTGGAGAAGTTTACAGGAAAGTTTGGGGACTCGATTGAAGTTTAGCACAGCTTATCATACTCAAACAGATGGCCAGTCGGAAAGAACGATCCAAACTCTTGAAGACATGTTGAGAGTTTGCATGTTAGACTTCAAGGGTTCATGGGAGGATCATCTACACTTGGTGGAGTTTTCGTACAACAACAGTTTTCAGGCGACTATTCAGATGGCTCCATTCGAAGCATTATATGGTCGCATGTGTCGTTCACCTGTTTGTTAGGACAATGTTAGAGAACGAAGGTTGTTGGGACCGGATTTGATCGTGCAAACAGTAGAGAAAGTTAACACCATCCGGAAACATATGAAAGCAGCGCAAGATCGGCAGAAGAGTTAGGCCGATGCATCGAGAAGACCTCTAGAGTTCGCTGTTGGTGATCTGGTATTCTTGAAGATATCACCGACTAGAGGGGTGATTCGCTTTGGGAGTCGAGGAAAGCTTAGTCCTCGATTCGTTAGGCCTTTCGAGATTTTGGAGCGTGTTGGAGAAGTGGCGTATCGATTGGCTTTACCACAATCTTTAGAGAATGTTCATAACGTGTTTCATGTATCTCAACTCCGTAGGTATGTTCGAGATGAAACACATGTGCTGGATCATTCGGAGCTGACTGTCGAGATGATTTAACCTTTGAGGAACGACCGATGACGATTGTGGATCGAAGAGAAAAGGTTCTTAAGAACAAGGTTATCCTTCTCGTACTTGTTTCTTGGGGAAATCGCTCGCATGGGGAATCAACTTGGGAACGAGAAGATGAAATCCGACAGAAGTTTCCACATATTTTCTTGTAGTTTCTTGATTGTTTATCCTTTCTTGTTCTTGGAATTTTAAGGACGAAATTCTTTTTGTAGTTGGGCATATTGTAACAACCTAGTTCATTTATACCAATTCCAGTTCCCGTATTTACTTATCTATGGTATTTTCCTGATTTATCGTGTTTTGGGTGCGAATGGTATTTTACATTTTACGTTGCATTCGACCCGACCCGCTTGCTTGAACCTGTTTGATTCATATTTATGAATTACTCTGACTTGTTACGTAGACTGTGCATTTCATGTTTAGTGCATACTGGCGTTTTATATGGCATTGCATCTTTTACCATATAACATTTTAAGCCAGGTAAAATATTTTAAAATTACATAACATGGCTTGCATGATACCCCTAACCCCGTGGTAGTATCCGCGCATCTTATTCTCGTCCCGTTCAGTGAAACGGAGGTGTTTGGATGGCTACGCGCACGTACGTGCATCCGTTCTTAGGGGTATGCATTTTCGTTACCTGTGCATTCATTTTGAAATTTGGAAGTCGCATATATTTTTCGTATTTTAAAACTGAAATTTTAGACCCGACCCGGGCGTGTTTTGGAATCTTTTGTATACCGCCAAAATTCAAATTAATTAATTTACTTAATCAACGACTTAAATTTATATAACTAACTAAAATATTTTTTAAAACTACAAATCTTTTTAAAATTTTAAAATCTTAATCCTAACTAAACCCAGCTCACCCTCCATCTCTCTCTCTCGCTGTCAGTGGCCCCCGCTCCCTCTCCCTTTCTCTTTCTCTCTCTCTTTTCTCTCTTTCTCTCTCCCCCGCTAACTTCCAATTTTATTTCTCCTCCCTGTTCATTTCCCTCTCACTCTCTCCTCTCGATCTCGCTTTCTTTTTATCTCTCTCTCAGATTCTCTCTCTCTCCTCTCTTTCTTTATCTTTCTCTCTCCCTATATATATATATATATATATATATATATATATATATATATATATTATATTTATTCCTTCTCCCTCTCCTCATTTTTAAACCCGCGAGAACCCAGCAAACCCCAGCATCGCCGGCCTCACGCTCGCCGTCGCCCAAGCCTCCGACGACGACCCTCCCGACCCCGTCTTCATCCTCCCCTCATCCTCGCCTTCCTCTGCTCATCTCCCCGAGCCCTGCACATACCCAGAAACCCAAACCCGAACACACGCTACACACCGCTCCATCGCCGGCGAGATCGCTGCAGTCAATCTCATCGTTGCCCCCTCGTTCCCTGACTCCTGTGCAACCTAGTGAGCCTTGCACTTCCTTCTTCTTCCCTTTCTTTTCTTCTTTCTTCCTTTTCTTTCCTTTCTTTCTTTCTTTAAAAGTTGTTCTCTGTTTGCATAGATCGCAGGAGCCGGACGTGACGTCGACGATCCCGACGATCCAGCGAACGTACCTGACTTGTGTGATCACCCTTGTGCGTTGTTTGGAACCATTCCGTGTACCGTGCGTGCGTCGCGACTTTTCACCAACGTGAGACATTCCGTACACATCCGTTTCTTGATCCGTCGAGGTAAGTTAATCTTTCTATATGCTATATAACTCATTGTATACCGATTTAAATAAATACCATACCTATAATTTAAATCTAGTACCCCATGTTTAATTTTATAACGTTTCGATATTCCGTTTGCATTCGTTTATATCATTTCAAATCTAGGCCATGAAAACTTACGTTGTGACATACTAGATTACATTATACTGTATCCATATCAATATTTATATCACATATTGCTTAGTTGTACACCCCACATTACCATTTAATAGTTTTATAACTTTTCGGATACCCGTTTGCATCCATCTCCTTTAGGATATATATAACCGCATCCATAGATCATATTAATACATAATACTGTGATATTAACACCCCATGTTTAATAAAGTACATCCTTATTAATATTGTAACTATAAATGTAACCCTAGTCGATAATTATGCATCCATATCTTTGACTTTATATATATTGGCATACCACATCACATTATTCCATTTTTATATTAGTACCCCATACTTGTTTTTGTGTACCCATGCTTATTACAGTTTGATTATGAGCACCCACTTGATACTTGTGCACTACCTGACATGACTTGATATACCACAGCTTGACACATTACCTGATCTTGTTACTAATGCCGACAATCTTGACTTGTTGTCCCTACGGACATATCCTGTTGTCTATACAGACAAACCTGTACCCGCTTGATCCTGTGTTGGCATTAGCTCCAGATTTACCAATACCTGACTTGAACACATAACCTTGGGGGTATGGGAAAATCAAAAGTGTAACTAAAGTGTTGCTTACAAGGGTATTACTCGATCCGTGGTCCCGGGGGATAACGGGACAGAATCATTCGTGATTCTTACTTGATCCGTGGTCCCGGGGGATAACGGGACAGAGTCATTCATGACTCCCACTACCTGATCCGTGGTCCCGGGGGATAACGGGACATATCTTTTGAGTTACATGGAGGATTACTCTAATTGATTTCAATAATGTTAGAGTAGATAACCCTATAGCACAGTTTAGACTATTTACTGCACTTCACCTGTATTTATCATGTTCACTAATCTATATTCATGTTACTGTTTATACTTCATGCCTGCATATTTCATTTCATCCTGCTTGCTTAGAATTATTGATATTATGACGCATTGACGTCTGGGTTTTGCATGGCCCAGATCCCTTGTCCTTATCACAGGCTGTCTAGGAGTACTTTGATCAACAGGCTGAGCAGTGAGGACCTATTATTAGTTGGTTTAGTTTCCTTTCAGTATTTTCATTCCTGATGTGAGCCCGCATTATGGAACGTACATTCCAGTTTTTATTGTATTGGATCTTTTGCTTCCGCATTATTTTATTCTTGACTCGTTATTCTGGCTCATAGACATGTATTAGATAGTTGTTTATTATTGTTCTTGATATCTCTACAGCCGTAATATGACTGTGGAGGGATTTTTCCTATCCACAGGTAGCATAGTTGGCTCTGTCGCGTGCCTATCTTAGCGTACTCTAGGAAGCGGGGTGTGACACTTCTTCTCTTTTTTCTTCTTCTGAGAATTTAATTCTCTTTCCAGAGCTTAGATCTCTACCCAAGAAAACTCTTTTAGAGTTATAACTTTGCCCAAATTTGTTTGGTAAGGATCATAATCGAACCCTTTAAACAGAGCTTTGCTCTTCTTAGATAACCGATCTTTTAAGATGTATTTTAGGGTTTCTTTAAACCGTTGATTAGAATATAGCTTTGCTCTTTTTAGGTCATAGATCTAAAGAAATCTTTTTTTAGGGTTTGTTAACCCGTTAATGCAGAACTCTTTGAGTTTCTAGGATGTCTGCTTCAGATCTTTAAAGATCTTGGGGGTTTTACAGAGCATAGATCTTTTAGAAATTTTTGGGGAATTTTATTCCCCTCTTAATTACATTTGACAGATATGATTTCTGTATCCAGAGCACTGCTCTCGAGGGAGTTCAACTCCTTGGCCCAATGAGTTTCTCATTAAATGAGGAGCCTCTTAGGATTCCCTCCTTAAAGAGTGACTGCCCTATCAATGATGGACCGTCACTACTGTCTTTATCTTAGACTCTAAGAATCTTGATATTTAATTGCTAATTTTTTACCGAATTTTCTTTCCAGATATTATGGCCGCTTATCTGTATGATCTTGACGAAATTATCTCCTATGAAGACATCCACGTCCAAGGCCGCTGTCAAAACCAGGAGTTTACGAATGCCCAATACGCTGAGGTCATGCGTCGCTTCGATGAATACAACAGTCGATTGCTCCCCCGTCGTTCCGCTTTATTGAAGATCATCGTGGGAGCGATTTGGGAAGCCCTTCCTGAATTTAACGAAGCCATGCCGCTTGAGGCGCTTGATGATACCGAGAACAAGGTGCACTCAGTATATCTGATGGGCGTGATCTCGATGAGGCGGCAAGATGGTCTTGTTGATATCTTGCATCAAGTTTTCCAACAGATGATAATAATCTCTGCCTATCAAAGGACGGATGACATCAGCGAGAATCCCGACGCTTGCATTCGTGAGAAGATGCACACAAAAATGGTCAGAAAAGCCAGAAACATTTTGTTAGTTATATGTATGCCCTAGAGGCCATTATTGTACATATGATATATATTATAGTGAATGCTTGGACATACATAGGGAGGACTTTCTTGCTTGATATGATAGTATGCTATCTGGTTACTCTTTATCTTAACATGTATACTGATTGTCTCTCTGTTATATGTTGATAAAGCCCTTAGGATGCGTACTTGACTACCTAGATTATGATGTGGATCATACTAGTGGGACAATAGTAGTCTGTGAGTACATCATTTAATGTCCCTAGTCGCGGGTGTATCGATACGGGGCATCGATATACCAGAGTAGACTAGCGTATAGCTTCTCGACCCATGTAGATGGGCGATGGATGATCCCATATCCATTGGTGTTTGACATCAGAGATGATATACAGGTGCTTAATGGAGACTGGGTACACTGGACGGACTCGCCGAGAACTCCCAGATGGTATTATACCTCACGTCAGATGGCAGTTCTTTGGTGACACTGGTACAGGTTAGTCTGTCGACCCGAGATCGTCATAGAGTCTTGTGTGATTCCCACTGTGCTTTGATTTCCACCTTACCACGTTCAAGAGAACGTGCAAAATGGTGGTTTTTGGGTACAGTTCCGAGTCATATGGAGGCAATGAGAGATAGGAGGGGATTTCGTCTCTCCCGATATTGGGGGATTTTGTTGCGTTGTGCTCGATTGGCCATAACAGGAAGTCCCTGGCCAGGGCTGTTTCTGAGATTTACTGGTAAGTGTTATCAGTAGTTTCTCGACCCGTTATGAGCCTCACATCGGCATGACTTGTCGAGTTAATGGGGTCTGACGTTTACCACCCCAGACGAGATATGCGACATATCTGACGAAGAGACCTGACTGTACGGTAGTGTTACTGATTGGATTCGCAGGAGTATGAGCAGGCATGCTTGTTGATTTTCTGATCACTCAATACCTGGGTGGCCGTTACGTTTAGCAGACCGCTTGCAGCTTGTGGGTGTTTAATATGATCATCACCTACTGCCGGCGTATTGACGAATCTTTAGAGTCCTACACAGAGGTTTACTGGTTCATGCGAAATGAAGTAGGAGCACATATGAGATATGTGCGGGACCAAGATTAATGCGCGTATATGATACGCATTCTATTCTTGCGATTTATGAAATCGGTCGGTTATATGTGATATAGCCGGGTTATCGGATCAAGTGTTGATTCGAAAAGTTATTGCATTTGATATTAGTCGGTTATATATGATATAGCCAGATTATTAAATTAAGTGTTGATTTAATAATTTATATATAATTTTATATTTGATATATACTAGATTGCAATAACTAATATTAGCTCACTTAAACTTTTCTTTTTCTCACAAGTGTGCATTAGTATATATGTGATATATATTAGTGTACATTTTATTATGTCATGCTTGATGCCACATGCTACATGGGTGTATGAGACTCACACCATACTAATAATAATGTGAGGGTTTATATTTATTTAAGTAAATCAAAATTAGTATTAATTAGTCACATGCTTGGAAGCTTGGAGAAGCTTGTAGCATTTTTGACTAAGTCCACTCCTTTTGTTTTACTTGTAGATATTTATTAACCTAACCATTATTGTTAGCCATAGTTTAATCTCTACATGGGTTAGTGTGTGAAACTAACTCACCCATGGTTATTATTCTCACCTCATTAGTTCATTCTCATCTCTTCTCTTCATCTTCTTTATCCTTGAGAAAAAGCTTTCAGCTTTTGAAAAAGTGAGAAAATATTGTGAGAAAAATAAATCTAAAGTGAGCTCATTTCCTACTTCATCATCCTCTACTACTTGCCATTTAGTTTAGGGTGTTTGCTTCACAAATTTCATAATTAGTGAAGAGATAGCATGAGCTTGAGTCTCCTCGACGTAGATCATTTTCGACCTCGAAGATTTCGAGCAAGCTTGTTCATTTCTCCAGGAGAACCCTTTCTAGAGTTCGGGAGATCACAACTCAAAGCGAAGGGACTACTACATGGAGCTTTAGAAGTGAATGACCGGTCTACAAAGGTTGTATTTCTCATTCACTTAGATGTAAAGTAGTTTACATATTTATTCGTCGGATTTTCTAGTAACGATTCTAAGGTTAGGGTTAGCTAGAACGGAAAATTTTTGAAATTGGCATGGATGATGCCTCCCGAAACCTTGCTGCCGTACTAAGGAACCCAGCACATTTTACTCGACCTTGCTTCTGAATTTCTCAATCCATGTTCAGGATCAAGCGTTTTACCATTGTAAACGTTTTCTTTTGTTTTTACACCATGTATAAATTCTTGGAGTATGAATGACAAAACTTCTTCTTTTCCCCTTTTTTTTTGTTCACATGTATTCTGCATGAGGTGTCGTTATACTGCTGTTGGTGTTCATGTGTTTTATGCATGAGGCGCTGCTGGGGATTTTAATCTCGAACTAATGCCGGCGCTCACGTGTTATGCACGTGCAATGCTGTTTTAGTTTTCAAAAATGGATCAATGCGGGTGCTCACGTGCCATATACGTGAGGCTCGGCTGATGAGGTCTTTTCGCCTCCCTACTCTAATTCCAATGAGTTACCATTTTCTTTTCCCATGCCCCCCTTTTTTCGGCCTTGGGAATAGCTCCACCATGCATGACGTTATTTGTGCATAGCTTTGAATGCGTCTCTTTATAACCCGAGGCTACATCTTCCTCTTTCTTCACAGAGAGAACCATTTAGACCTTAGGGTGATCATCTTGAGAAATAAACCAAAGGTTATGGCTTGCAATCGTCCCCATGCTCGTTGGCAACCCTGGGAGGTGCCTATCGAGGAGATCATTCCTTGTTTTGCCGCGCGGTTAGCGGATCCTCTTCTCACTGATGACCAATGTGACGCGGCCCTGTACGAATTCCTGACTCGTAGGGGCTCTCCTCTTCCCATGGGTTCCATTTGGCTCAGGATGATCTTCTTGTCCGTGCTTGCTGATATTCCTCCTCATTTGGCAGAGATGACCCCGGCGATTCTTGATATGGTGGAGGATAAAATTGAGTGTTTTCACGAGGCACGCTTAATCACCCAGGCTCTGAAGGATCGCTCGGTTCATTTACTGAGTCAGATAAGAGCCTGGCGGGCTATCATGTCTGCTTTCGCTGATGAGCATGGCGCTAATCGGTGGGGAGCAACTCCTCGTGAAGACCATTGCTTCGACATGGTGAAGGCAAAGAGGGAATTGGAGAATGTTGTATTTTGTTTTGTTAACCCATGTATCTCTGATCCCATATTTGGTGATCTTTTCCCTGTAGAGTGGTATATTCATATCGATATATTTCCCTTATTATTAAGTGTTGAATGTTTTTTGTTGAATGTTTTCTGTTCATCATATATTCGTACGTATATCCCACCTCTGTACATGAGCTTTCTACTTTACCCCTAGGAGTTTTCTTTTAAGTGCGAGCACTATTGTAGTGTCGTACATAAATCAACGCGTTCTGGACACCATTTCCATTTAAGCACATACACAGTTGTACTGTCGTGCCTCTTCAGCAAATATGTCTTGTAGATAGTCTATCTTGATCTCCCTGCAAGGCAGCGATGGCTTAGAAGACAAGTTCAGATCTGCCGCCCAAGACTTTTCAACTTTATGAGCCGTGAGGGTCTCATAAAGACTTTTCTCCCTACGAGTCGAGAGGATCCCGTAGGTGTATTTTCTCCCTAGGAGTCATGAGGACTCCTAAGTGTGTGTTTTCTCTTGAGAGTCATAAGGATCTCACAAGAGAATTTTTCCCCTTACAAGTCGAGAGGACTCATAAGTGGTTGTTTCCCTCCTTGTCGAGATTCGACTTTAGAGAGTGTGGCCGTGAATAGTATGCAATAGTCCATCTTGGACCGACTTGCAGGGTCCCAGTGCTTAGGGAACAGGTCCTTATCCCCATTGCTTAAGGTTTTTCCCTACGAGTCGAGACGTATAGAGAAGTTCTCGCAAGGACACTAATTTCCTTACTTGCCGAGACGAATCAAGAAGTTCTCACAAGTGTTTCCTAACGTCACAGTTAACTCTTGCTAATAGAAGTCCGTTAGGGTCTGTGGAACTAAGGTTTTTAACCGTCGCACCATCGCGTTGGCCGATATATTCCCCGATATGCAATCTTGCTGTTCGGGTAGCCCCGCGACTGTCGTGTCTCTGATCCCTTCGGGGGCTGGACAAGACGTCTTCAAGTAATCTTCCAGGTAATATTACCGTCGAAAGAGTAAGCGTTAGGGATATTCCATGTCGCTTTTTACTTGAGGTTAGGCTTAGTTTGGGAGCCCCGATGAGTCATGACCACTCCGCGCTGGAGTGGGCTGGTCTCCGATAGTCTTTAAGGTCTCAATTGAGTTGCCGTCAAGACCATGAAGCTAGGGATCTTCCTTTGCTTCGTTGGTCGACATAGTGTCTGCAATATTGCGACGAATGTCAAGGTTGTCTCTGGGTTATCTGTGAACCGTCGAAGTTTGGAACTAGGGACTCTGCCATGGCTCCGCATTGTTGACGTTGCGTTTGTATCCAGTTGGGATGAGAAGAAACGCCGTTGTTGATCCCTAGGCTGTGGATGCTGCCGTCGAGACTTAGAACTAGGGACTATGCCATGGCTCCGAGGTAGTCTCTAGGTTGTCTGTGAACCGTCAAGATTTAGAACTAGGATACTTTTCCATGGCTCCGTTTGTTGATGTCGCGCTTGTATCCTGCTGGAGGGAGGGAGAACGTTTTTGTTGATCTCTAGGCTATGGATGCTGCCGTCGAGACTTGGAACTAGGGACTCTGCCATGGCACCGAGGTAGTCTCTAGGTTGTCCGTGAACTGTCGAGATTTAGAACTAATGGATTTTTCAGTGGCTCCGATTATTGACGTTGTATCTGCTCCTGGTTGGAACGAGAAGAAGAACGCTGTTGTTGATTTCTAGGCTATAGATATAGCCATTGAGATCTGGCTTCCCTTTGATGGAGCCTGGTGGAATGATATGGTTCCCTTTCTGTTTTTGCCCATGGATTGTTTACAGGGGTTAATGTGATCTCACCTGCAGGGCAGAAATTTCATTTTTTTATTTCTTTCCGCGATTCTCTATTATTTTTGCTTTTTATATCACGAAAGTCGCGATTGCCCAATCATTTCGGCTATTTTTTCGCTGTGCCCAATCATTTCGGCTATTTTTCTTTTTCTTTACTTGCTGCTTTTTATTGCGAGTTGCCGAATCATTTCGGCTATTTTTGTATGCATATATTTTACTTGCTGATTTTTGTTGTAAGTTGCCCTATCATTTCAGCTATTTCATATGCATTTTTGGCTCGCTGATTTTTTTTGCGAGTATGGAACTCAAGACCTGATACCAATCTTAGCATCAGCACCGCTGTGACTGGAATATTGGCAGGAGAGAATCATCATTTGCCGTGAAAAGACTTGGAATTTGATACCGATTTAAGCATCAACATCACTACAACTAGGATATTGCTAGGAGCGAATCATCATTTGCCTTTATCAATTCGAACAAAGGTGGCTTAGCAAACAGGGTTAGGATCCTGTCGACTAAGACTTTTGACTTCATGAGCCGTAAGGGTCTCATAAAGATGTTTCTCCACATGAGTCGTGAGGATCTCGTAGGTGTGTTTTTTTCTTAGGAATCGTGAGGATTCTTAAGTGTGTATTCTCTTATAAGTCATAAAGATCTTACAAGAGTGTTTTCTCCTTATAAGTCAAGAGGACTTACAAGTGTCATTCACCACATGAGGACATTTCTCGTCGTTAGTGGGACTTGGTGAGGGAAACGTTTATTTGTGTCCGTGGATTGTATACAAGGGTCAATATCGAATCGCTTGTAGGGCAATCTGGGAAATGTGATGGTTTAAGAACAGGTTCAGATCCCTGTAGCTTAAGGCTTTTTGAATCCTACGAGCCATGAGGGTCTCATAGGCGGGATTCTCCTTACGAGTCGTGAGGATCTCGTAAGTGCAATTTCACCTTAGAAATCGTGGGGATCCCTAAGTGTGTTACTCCCTTGTGAGTCGTAAGGATCTCACGCAGGTATTTTCTCCTCACAAGGTCGAGAGGACCTTGTAGTTGTCTTTATTTTAACGAGATTGTACCCTATCGGGTTTTCACAAACTCGTTGGTAGTCCTGCTATTTTTACTCACGGCGCCCTTTCGGGTTTTCATCCATGCCCATTATGCTTGTGGACGTACCCCTTTTTTTTGCACGATGAAACTATCGAGAATAGTTTCGCCGCATGTGATCCATCCGTTTGCCGGTGGGACTTGAGTTGCAGTCCTCACCGCTGGGACTTGTGGACTTGCATTCCACTATCGCAGTGTTGGAGGCGACGTTGTTAGTTTAGGTACATCTCGGTCTGTTGTTAGTTTAAGGACATCTCGGTCCAATGTCGTCGTGTTTGAGGCGACGCTGTTAGTTTAGGGACATCTCTGTCCGTTGTTAGTTTAAGGACATCTCGGTCCATTGTTAGTTTAAGGACATTACGGTCCATAGCTCTCTATGTTTGAGACGGAGTACTGTTGGGTACTACTCTTAGAGTTTTGACTCAAGAAGATAGCGAACGGACATAGACGTCGTCATCTATCATTGACATGGGCCGTGAATTGTCAAGCATAGTATTTCTTAAGGAACCGGCCGTTTATTGACCGGAAAGGTCTTTCGCCATGCATATCCATGAGCAAGTAGACCCCACCTTAGTAGAACTTTTCTATGATGTACGGACCCTCATAGTTGGGCTCGAATTTTCCCCATTTAGCATGGTTGGGGATCATAGGTCTTTTTACAACTAACACGAGTTCGCCTTGGCGGAATGTCCTTGGCTTAGTCAATCTTTCGTATGAGCGCGTCATCCTTGCTCTGTAAGACTCTAGACTTTGCGGCGCCATGAGACGAGTTTCATCCAGGGCATCGAGCTCCTTAAGCCGAAGATGGGCATTTTCTTCATCCGTCGGCTCATATCTAACTGCTACTCATAAAGATTGTAGCTCTATCTCCAAGGGAAGCACCGCTTCCATGCCGAATACTAACGCAAACGACGTTGTATTCGTGGCCATCCTGAACGTGGTCCGATAGGCCCAAAGAGCTTCATGCAATCTCTCGTGCCAGTCCTTCTTATTTCTGGACACCGTTTTCTTTATGATCTTCGTCAAGGTCTTGTTGAAAGCCTCAGCTAGACCGTTAGCTCGGGGGTTATAGACCGAAGAATATCTCCAATCTATTTTATGCTGCTGTGCGAAGCGGCTGATCTTGTGGCTTCTGTAGGCTAACCCATTATCCGAGATGACTCGTCGCGGAGTGCCGAACCGGTAGATGACATGTGTCTTGAAGAAATGGAGAATGTTCTTCATCTTAACATCTCTTAATGGTATTGCTTTTGCCCATTTAGAGAAGTAGTTGGTTGTTGGTAGTATGAACCGATGTCCCTTGGATGATACTGGTTCGATGGGCCCGATTATATCGGTACCTCACATTTCGAATGGCCAACTAGCCAATGTTGGGTGTAGCGGATTCGGATGCTGGTGAATGAAGTCCCCATGAATTTGGCATGATTGACACTGATTCGCATATTCAATGCAGTCCTGAATCATCGTGGCCCAATAGTAACTCATTCTTTTGATCTTCAGCTTCATCTTTGGCCCGGCTTGATGGGAACCGCAAAGTCCGTCATGAGTTTCCTGGACGACTTTCCTTACTTCTTCCGGTCCTAAGCAACTTAGCCACAAACTGTCGAACGATCTCTTATATAGAGTATCATTGACGATGGCAAAGGATAGAGCTCGTTTTATAAGCTGATATCTTGACGACGCGTCTTCGGGCGTATGATGATATTTGAAGTAGTCTATAAAGACTTATCTCCAATCCTTCGCCTCTTCTTCATCTTCTAATTGGAATTTCGTTTGTTCGGTTACTTCCTCTCCTTTAGACGTCTTTGGAGATATTTCTGCTGGAGCGAGAATCCGGCGACTTTGCACAATGATCTTTATGTCATCGAGGTTTTCGTCGGCCAGTTCTTTAGTGAGCTTGGCTAACGCATCCGCATTGCTATTTTCCGCACACGGTATGCTTTCCAGGGTGTAGGAGGGGATTTGCATCAGCAATTGCTGCACTCTTTCACCATACCTGATCATTTCTGGTTTGCATATTTGGTAATCGCCATTTACTTGGCTAACGACCAGTTTAGAGTCTCCATATATGAGGAGGCATTCGATGCCCATGTCGACAGCAATCTCAAGACATGCTATCAAAGCGTCATACTCAGCCTTATTGTTTGTTCTCGGCTCAGTTAAAGAAAAGGCAAAACGCATTATCCCTCCTTATGGAGTCCCAAAGATGAGGCCCACTCAGGCTTTAATCATGGGGTTGCTTTGCTTTCGCTTCTTCATAGATGATGCCCCATCGAAGTAAAGTTCCCATCGGGTATCACTCCCTTCTTTCTCCCCATTAATTGTGTTGAACGCATATTCATCCGGCAGCTCGCAATTTAAAGGAGAGTCAGCGGGTATCGGATGCTCTGCGAGAAAGTCGGCGATGGCCTGGCCTTTCACTGCCTTGAGAGGTCGATAAATTATCGAGAATTCCATCAGAAGGAGGGTCCATTTGGCAAGCCTTCCTGTTAGTATGGCTCTTAACATCAAGTACTTGAAAGGATCCACCTTTGATATGAGATGGACCTCATTTGCCAAGGCGTGATGTCAGAGTTTTGTTACTGCGAAGATCAGTGCCAAGCAAATGCTTTTCGATGGGGGAGTATTTATTTTCTGCCTCAGGAGAACTCGACTCAAATAATAGAGAGCTTTCTCCTTCCATTGATCATTTTCTTGTGCCCATAACGCGCCTAAAGAACCTTCAAGGGCTGTTGTGTACACGATGAGAGGCTTTCCCTTGACCGGAGCGGTCAGTACCGGCGGGTTCTGCAGGTTTTGCTTAATTTCGTCCAGTGCGTTTTGGTATTTGCGATCCCAAACGAACGGGGTCTACTTCTTCATTAGATGACTGTAGGGGCGGCATTTGCCGTAGAGGTTAGCTATGAACCGCCGGATATATGCGAGCTTTCCTTGAAGAGACCGCAATTGCTTGAGAGTTCTTGGTGAAGGCATTTCCATAATCACCTTGATCTTTGACGGGTCTATTTCAATGCCCCGGTGTCGTACGATGAATCCTAAGAATTTTCCCGAGGAAACTCCAAACACGCATTTCAGAGGGTTCATCTTCAGGTTGTATTTCCGAAGGCGTTGGAACACTATCTTCAGATGCTCCCAGTGCTCTTCGTATGATTTTCTTTTCACCACGAGGTCGTCAATATAACATTTGACAACCTCGTGTATGAGGTCATCAAAGATATTTGTCATGGGCCTCTGGTAAGTGGCGCCAGCGTTCTTCAGACCAAAGGGCATCACTTTGTAGCAAAATATGCCCAGCGGAGTCCGGAAAGCAGTGTGCATTTGGTCTTTAGGATGCATCTTGATTTGGTTATACCCTGAGGATCCGTCCATGAAAGAGAAGACTTCATGGGTGGATGTGTTATCGATCATCAGCTCGGTAATAGGCACTGGGAAGTCATCTTTCGGACAAATTTTGTTGAGATCCTAAAAATCTACACAGTTGCGTACCGTCCCATTTATCTTCATTACCGGAATGATATTGGCGATCCAGTCAGGGTATTGAACTTCTTGGATGAAGCCGGAGTCGGTTAGCTTATTGACTTCGGCATTGATACTCATCTCAAGCTCGAGTCATATTCTTCTTGGCGCCTGTTTGACTGGCTTAACGTCCGATGATATTGCCAGTTTATGCACAGCTATTTCTGGATCTAATCCCGGCATCTCGGAATAGTTCCATGCGAAACAGTCTTTATACTGTAAAAGCACGTCTTTTAACGTAGCCACCTATTTCTCAGACAGCAACTCACTGACGAACATTGGCCTTGGCTCGTTTTCCGTCCCCAAGTCGATTTTTCTTAGGTTGTTTGCTGGGGTGTGTATTCCATCTTCCAGCTCTTTTGGCGCCGGTGGAAATTCTGAGATCACCTCGCTCTCATCTTCATTTGCAAAGCACTAGGGGAGGTCGTTCGTATTCTCATGCTCTCTTTCCCTTGAGAATGTTATCATGTAGCAGGTACGAGCTCGTTTCCAAGTTCGATGTCGATCTATACTTTCCCTCACAGTGTAGGTCACTTTCGGCTCATGCTTTCGTGGCGGGACTACCCTCCAACTGTCGGATAGTGCAAACCTTCCTTACTGGTAATGATCTTCAACCCAATTTTTGAAGGTGAAGCAGTCTTCAAGAGGATGTCCTATTGCTCGGTGGTAGGAACAATAGTCCGGGTGATGGGCCTCGCTTATCTGTTCGGAGTATCGAGACTCCGGGAGCACCATCATTTGATGTTTTATGACAAGGTCGAATATTTTCCTTGTCTTGCCTTAAGGGAAAGAGTTTTCCCGACCCATCTTCTTCATAAGAGACGTGTTCCAGCTAACTTTTTCTCGCTCGCGCGGCTTCCTGGATCCGCTTCGCTGTTTTCGAACGTCATTCCCGGTCTTTACCTTATTGTTGTTTCTACGTCGGGCTTTCTTTTCGCCATAAGAGTGCCCAGCGGGTTGGGGTTGAAGGGGATCGTCATCCTCCGTAGCCTGCTGAATGATACGTTGCGTCATGGCTTTCTCGTAAATGTCCATTTCGCAGCTATGGTCATCACAAACCTTTTGACCCGCTTCTCTCATCGGCTTGTCAATCTGTTCTTCGAATGACGGGCTTGGTATTCGTACAATGGGATTTCACTCTGTTTCAATATCAGCATTATCTGGTAAGACATCCTCTTTTCCATCGGAACCATTTATAACATGGCACCCATGGAATCGATCCCTTTTATTGGACCGAACGTATCCAAGGCCGGTCGTCTCCATTCTCCCATTGGGCATCTTTCGCTGAGTTCCAGGAACGTCCCAAATCTTATTATAGAACTGGGCTTGTCGAGCAGTCTATTTGAAGGGTACGCCTTGGCGCCTTAATAGCCTTTTCAGTCCCCCTGCGTAGTATCTGGGTAGACGGATTGGTTGAAGCCTGTCGAGCACAGGTTCGGCACCGTGCCATACTTCTTTCTCCACTTTAGTCTCCATGGATTGGTAGAAAAGGATCGCCTTCTCACCTCTTTGTTTGGGAGGGACGTAGAAGGTCTGCAGCTCTTGCACGCCGTACATATCAAGTGCATCAAGTTCTTTGTAATGTCGCTGTGGGACCAGGGTAATCTGTAGACTCTGGTCAGCTCCAGCAAAGGTTTGCGTTGGCGGGAGGACGAAGAACACTGCGTTGGCCTCGTCCTCAGAGTCACTGCCAAAGACTAGAATAGGAGCGGATGGTCCTGGCCTGGGTTGTTCCGGATAGACCATCTCTTCATCTTCTTCGGTATCGCTCCCGAATATTGGGATAGTGGCGATGGCTTTTTGTTCATTCTCCGGTTTGCGACATCCTTCCATGTCTTCGAAGTCTGGTAAGAAGTACTTGGCGTCTTCATATTTGCAAACTTCATTTACGGAGAATGGGTTCAGCTCCCCTGTAACTATGTACTCGAGGTCGTCCTTGAAGTACTTCATATAGTGATGTTGTGTAGAAGGGATGATGTTGTACTCATGTAACCAAGGCCTGCCGAGCAAAGCGATGTAGCAAGTTTGGGTGTCAATAACATGGAACTTGATGTCGGTGATGAGCAACCCAAAGCGTAATTTCAGTATTACAGACCCGAGCGTTTGTGATGATTGGGAGTCAAAACCGAAGATGGTAATTTTATCCCGAGCCAGGTGCTGCACGTTCATGCAAATCTTCTTCAACACTCTTACATTGAGAAGGTTGGCGGAGGACCCGTTGTCGATCAGGATCTTCCCTATCTTGATATCGTGACAATACCCGGTTACATACAGCGGACGGTTGTGCTCGCACGTTCTGAGAAGGAGGTCTTCATCGCTGAAGGTGATATGAGCCGTGTGGACTTCTTTCAGCTCGTACTTCATCTTTTCTTTCACCAGAAAGGCTTGAAACTGGTCGGGCTCTTGTAACGCCTTGATTAGGGAATCTCGTGCTTCTTTAGACAGGAGAAGAGCATCCAAAATACTCAATTGTGAAGGTATCTTCCTCAGATGCGTCAGGACATTGTAATCCACCATGTTCTTCTTGAGCGGGTCCTTAGCTGTGAGCTCTTCGACAACTCTATCATCGAGGGCAATCTCTTCAGGGACTTTTTCTTTTCCTTTGTCCCTTTTTCCTGAACCTTTGTTTGAAGGTCCGAGATTCTTTTCAAGCAACGTGCGGTTACGCAGCTGAATGTTCTCATAGTTCTTCATCTCCTCTTCTTTTTCAGAGGTAGATTCCTTGAAGAGAGGGCCGAGGGCTATTTCCTAGTCAGAATCGCTCCCGAAGGTAAGAACTTGAGTTTTTGCTCTTTTCGGGATGGCATCAACCATATGACAGTTAACGGCTATTCCTTTACTCTCGTATGCCGTGCTTCTCCGCTCCCGATGGGCTTTGCGCCTTACTCGCTTGAAGAGTTGTCAGTGGGCAACGTATCCCTGCCACCACTTCTTGAAGGCATTGCACTCTTCGGTAAGGTGTGTGACCCTCCGATGATACGAGCAGTATTTCGGATGGACATCCGGTTCGTCGGGGCACGTATTCCTGGAAGTATTTTCTTTGAAAGGTGACAGCTTCATTCCCATCGACAGAGCTTTGGCGAACTGTTTCCTTATCTTGATTCTGCTCTTGCTGGTAGCAGGTGCGCTTTGATCTAGTTGAGGTACTTTATTGCTTCTCATCACCGGGGTATCTTCAGCTTGATGCCGATGCTTAGCCTTTACGTATATGGCCACTTCACGTCCTCGATTAGCTTTGCTATTTTGAAGAGCTTCGTTCAGCAGCTTATCGATGAGGTCATCTGACGGTTCCATGGGTTTTGGTTCTGGATCTGCCCCCAGTTTCTCTACGTTGGGAACTTCTTTGACATTCATCGATGAGTGAGAGATCATGTGGCAGCTTGCCACATACCCCTCGTGTTCTTCTGACGAGTTTTCTCCTTCATCAATGTCACTATCTCCATTTTCAAGAATATACTTGAGGAATTCTTTCAGTGTGACTGGGGTCCATGCTTTTTGGTTGTATTCCTCCAGCGCGTCGATGTACTTTTGCAGACCCGTACGATTGCCGTCAAGCTGCATGGGCTTCTTGGCCTTCTTCTTTTTCTTTAAAGATTTCTGAGGCTTGGCCTTCTTCAGCATTGCCGTCAAGCTGCATGGGCTTCTTGGCCTTCTTCTTTTTCTTTAAAGATTTCTGAGGCTGAGGCTGAGACTTGGCCTTCTTTAAAGATTTCTGAGGCTTGGCCTTCTTGACCTTCTTCTTTTTTTTTAAAGATTTCTGAGGCTTGGCCTAGAGATTTTGCCCATCGTTACCAGCTTTCAGCGTTGGGCGCAACTTCAGCATTCCGTCAATGATCTCAGGCTCCAGCGGGCTCTTCCACCTAATCGTCGGATATGCTTGAAGATCCTTCAGCATTCTTTTAGTTTTAGCTGAAAGGACCACTTCCCATGGAACTTCTTCTATAAATGAGCATGATGCTCCCGGTGTATCCACCTTTTTAGGAGTGTGCTGCTGCGGCGGGTTTACCTTTCAGCTTTCGGACAGCGCGAACTTGCCCTGTTGGTACGGGTCTTCGACCCAGTTTTTTAAGACGTAGCAATCTTTGATTGGGTGGCCCACTATTCGGTGGTAGGGACAGTAATTGGGACTGTTGACGTCGCCCGATTGTAGTGGGCATCTCGGATCCGGTAGAGTAATGAGCTTGTTACGCACCGCCAGTTCGAATAGTCTCCTCATTTTATCCCGGGGAAACGAGTAAGGACGTCTCAACTTCTCTTCGAGGGCTCGCAGTCTGCTATTTTGGCTAATAATCGGTTTCGGATCGCTCTATTGTTGTTGAGCGTTGGCGACGAAGGTCGCTTTCCCTTTACCCTTTTCATTCCGAAGCTCTGTCTTTGAAGAGGACGGCCTATGGCCCATCTAGTCCATTTAGGCCAGTTTGTCAATCAAGGCCTGGAAGGTGGTCGGCTTAAAGAACATCATAAACTGGGATATAGTTGCCTGAGGATCAAGAGTCCCCACGAACATGCCCACAGCAGGAGCTTCTTCTATGCGTTGTTCAACTTTAACCATAGGTTACGCCACCGAATCACGTATTGAACCCAGGTCTCTCCCGGTTTCACTCTGGCATTGATTAATGCCGTGATTGGGGTGCGCTCGCTTGCGCTTGCGAATTGCTGTGTAAACAGTAGCTCCATTTATGCAAATGTTTTGATGAAATCATTCGAAAGCTCCGAGTACCATTCAAATGCCGTCTCCGCCAAGCTGCCGACAAATTGGTGAAGCAATAGTTTGTCATAGCCTCCAGTATTGCCGTATAGAGCTCTGAATCGAGCAACGTATTAGTGCGGATTGCCCGTCCCCTTATACACATGGAATTCGGGGATCGTATATCCTGGCGGGTATTTAATTTGGTTGTACCAGACTGGATAAGGTCACCCAGTTCTGACGACTTGTCCTACCGCTTCATTCGCTTGATGAGCTCGTATCTACTGAGCTATGTAGTCGTCAAGGGCAACTTTGGAGATCGTCTCCTCTCTGGCTGCTGATAAAGCCGAAGGAGGGTTTGATGTCTCCCCTCTGTCGTCTTCAATGATTACTGGGGGGTCTTCGGACAAAGGATCCGGTTGGATCATCATCCCCACCATGTCTTAGAAGAGAAGTGCCATTTTTTTTATATTAGCCGCTTGTTCCGCGGCCTCCTTGTCTTTCTTTTCAAGAACCCTCCATAAGAACTCAGTATCAGTCTCCTACTCCCGGCGTTGTTCCGACGATACTTTTAGGCTTTCTTTCTGCCCGGTGAGTGCGGCCATCCTTGTCAGCATCTCTTGGAGCTTCTGTTGTTGCTCTTGATCTTTTGTCACAGACCGTGTAAATGGTCGATGACCCGTGGAAGTACGGATATACTCTTTTCCGGATGCCATGTAGACGGTATACACAACCATGCCCCCAGACTTGGGGCATTTAGGTCCACTGCCTTTGATATTTGCCGCCAGTGGTGGGAGATTCTCAGGCCTTCTCTTTTTGTAGGAGGTCGAGGTTGAGGGGGCCGTTGCGGCAAGTACCCATGCAGATGATACCTTTCGTGGTATGGTGGTTGGATGATTCTCCTCTTGCCGAGCCTTCGTCTTCTTCAGTCAGCGAGAGTATTCTTTGTCAATTACAGAGTTTTGGACTTTCCGCCAAATTCTGTGGATCTTAGAGGACAACCGCTGAGGAGGCTGTTCCGGCTCCACCTGTGTTGTGTTTTCGGCAGGTGAAGGAGACTTCTTTAGTATGGATGTTGGAGAGTTCTTGCACACCCTCATGAGTAGCTCGAAGCTGTTCCCAATTGGAACAGCAGCATCAATTTCCACCATTAGAGCTAGTGGGGTAAGTCCAAAGGGGGAACTGCCCCCAGCTTTCCTCACTCAGCGCATGTGGCGACGTCGAGCATGTCATGCAGATGGGCATAGTTCAGTTACGGGAGTGGCTTTGTCATGCCCCTTGCTTTGATGAGAGGCTGCTTTTGTGTCGAAGACTGACGTCCATTGAGAGAGAACATCTAACCTATCAAAGATTGTCTTTCGAATAGGGGAAGCACTTGTAATGACCTCACCCGTAGCAAGAGTTGGAACGGCCAGTCTTGTGAAGACCGGTCCCTTAAAAAGAGAATCCCCTTTGACGACTTCGTCTGCCAGAGCTGGAATGGCTATCCGCTTCAGGATAACCCATTCAGGTATCACGGGCTTCTTCACAGGCCCGCTTGAGCTTTGACTCAGCCTGTCGAAGACTGAGGCGGCGGACTTGGATAACCCGTTGAGAGGGGCCATGATGGTTGTGAGCCGATCGAAGACCGGCTTCATTAGAGCCTCCTGTGATGGCATTGAAGCATTGAAGCTCATTGGAGGGAGCAAGGTCCCGAAGAATAGTCCAGTGGTGGCCTGAGTCACCACCTGCTCCACTGGCATCATAAAGACGGAGGCCGTTTGGGGCCCATAAGTCACTCCTCCAGCAGAGACGGAGTGGTAGTTGTTGTTGAAATTGGTGCGGTTGGAAGCCATTGACGTCATCTTCTCTTCTGCACGGAGCGAGACACCAAATCATAGTACCTCGAATCAAGGGGCAACCATATGAAACCGCGATTCATTCACGAACACGATACACGAAGTGTGGAGTGGAAAGAGGAAAAGGTCCCATCGAGCGTGCCAGAATCTGTTTACCGCCGAAACACATGACCGGGATGTTAGAACATCTGGCCTGAATTTTGGGGGCAGATGCTATTTGGATTTACCTGTCCACCTATCCGAAGATGCCAAGCTGATTTATGGCATCGTGTGTCGGAGGTTTGGACGGATGCGGCCATTGTAGCAGACTTCGTCAGATTCCCTCTCGTCTGTGAGGGGTTTTTGATTGTGGGAACGCTCTTCCCTGCAGGCGCAAGCCCCTGCAGTTAATTATGTTACCGTATAACGATAACCACTTTCTCCTTTTCCAGATGTTCACTTCATGTTGTGTGTGTTTGTTTCATTTTTGGTTGCCCGTGGATTGTATACGGAGACTAATTTGTGTTGTCGCCCGTAGGGCGTGGATTAGTCCGAATCCATATTTTCTTAGATTTGGGTTTGGTTTGATTTAAGGACCGTTAACCTTGTTTAAGATTAAGATCGACTTAAATATTCGTTAAGGATACGTTAATCCGATATTGGACTAAGATCTACTTAACAAGGGTTCGGGATCACTTTTGATCCAATGAAAGAGCATTTGGACTCTATCGTCCACAGCTAGTTTAAGGACATTACGATCCATAGCTAGTTTAAGGACATTACGGTCTAAGGAATTGCTGATTGTCGGAACCCGCCATCTCTCTGAAGACGTTGAAGAATTGCAACGACATGTATCAGAGGTGTGGGAAGATATACCCTTGAACCAATGTCGGTTAAGAGGTCTGTAGTTGGGTTTGGGACTAAGATCAATTTAGAAAATTTGTGAGCACATGGGCTCGGTTGATCTGAAGTAGGGACTTTTGGTCGACTTGGACTCAGCCCACTCAGTTTTGAATAAAGTGTTAAACACTTGTTTGGGCTTGGTCCCTTTTATATGCAACAATGCTGAGCATTGATATGGGCTCTGACGCTCACCCTATTTTTTGTTTTTTATGGAGTGTTAAACACTCTTTATGGCGCTGGGCTCTGTTTGCAGAGGGCTTTATGTTAAACAGAACCCATGTGAGAAGCACGTAAGGCGCTGGGCGCTGGGCGCCAACCGATGGGTGCTAGGCACTCTTTATTTTAGCGGCGCCCACGTGAGGGGCACGTGGAGTGCTTGGCGCTGGGCGCCAACCGATGAGTGCTAGGCACTCTTTATTTTAGTAGTGCCTACGTGAGGGGCACGTGAAGCGCTTGGCACTGGACGACAACCGATGAGTGCTAGGCACTCTTTATTTTAGCAGCGCCCACGTGAGGGGCACGTGAGGCGCTCGGTGCTGTTTCCTTCTTTATGCATTTCTTCTGAAGAGTTCAATTCTTTTTTCTCCCCTAGATCTTCAATCCCCAAGAACAAATTCATCCCTACGAGAATTAAATTCTCATTTGTGGGAGACTTGTCTCATGGATCTCAGATCCAGGGAAAGAACTATGTTCTTTTATAAGAGTTAAACCCTTGGGTATGCAGATGAGATACTATGATCTTTATTTACCTTGAAGAAAGTTCTTCTTCCTTCTTCTCTCTTAAGGCACTTTTTGCTTGCTCTTCTTTTTGAACTAAAAGTTTATGGGGAGTTTCTCTATACAAGACTTGAAGTCTTGGGGCCTTTATATAGTGGAGGCAAGTTCGTTGATTTAGTTAAAGAAATCTCTCATTGAGAGATTCGAATGAGAGATTTCTTTATTGATTTGGGTATTTTATCCACCGTTGGATCTTTAATCCAAGGACTTCTGTTTTATAGAAGATATTTTTCTTATTTTTAACAAGATTGGGAAAATATTTTCCTCTACAGAGCTTATTATGTAGCTTTGGTGATTTTTAATCACTATTGGATCTTTAATCCAACGGTGCTCTGTTTTACAGAGCGCAATCTTTCTTGTTTAGAAAGATTGGGAAAAATATTTCCCCCTGCAGAGCTTATTCTATAGCTTTGGTGATTTTTTAATCACCATCGGATCTTTAATCCAATGGTGCTCTGTTTTACAGAGAGTAATCTTTCTCGTTTAGAAAGATTTGAGGAATATTTCCTCAGCAGAATTTCACTCTGTATTTTAATGATTTATCATCTCCGTTGGATCTTTTGATCCAATAGCAGAGAACTTTTAGTTCTGGTGCCGGTGCCCTCGTGCAGGGCATATGAGGCGCTGCCTCAGATTTTTAACTCTTGGCGCTGGCGCCCTCTTGTGAAGCACGTGAGGCGGTGCCTCAAAGTTTTTAACTCTTGGTGCTGGTGCCCTCGTGCAAGGCACGTGAGGCGCTGCCTCTTTTCAAATTTTGAACAGAGCCTTGCTCTTCTATTATTGGGGGAAAAAATGTGAAACACCCGCCGCAAAAGCATGAGCTAAAGAGGATATATACCATAAGGATAGGACCAGCTCAACCACAAAAAGAGAAGCGGCCTCATACCTACCATATGATAACACTCTCAAAAGAGGGAGGGCACGAGATTATGGATGACCTCCACATGTGCTTCGCAAATGAAGACGTGGATGAGGTGATCTTCGAGTTTCCACCAGCACCAAAGGAGCTAGATGATAGGATACACACCATGGTGGACAACCTAAGAAAAATTGACTTAGGGATGGAAAAAAATCCGAGGCCAACGTTCGTCAGTGAGCTACTATCTGAAAAACAAGCAGCTACGTTAAAGGACATGCTCATGCAGTATAAATACTGCTTCGTATGGAACTATGCAGAGATGCCAGGTCTAGATCTAAAAGTGGCGGTACACAAACTGGCTATATCGCTGGACATAAAGTCAGTCAAACAGGCTCCAAGAAGAATGCGGCTTGAACTTGAGATGAGTATCAACGCGGAAGTCAAGAAACTAATCGACTCCGGCTTCATCCAAGAAGTTCAATATCCCGACTAGATCGCTAACATCATTCCAGTGATGAAGAAAAATAGGACGTTGCGCATCTGCGTGGACTTTTGAGACCTCAACAAAGCTTGCCCGAAGGATGACTTCTCAGTACTTGTTACTGAGCTGATGATCGATAACACGTCTACCCATGAGGTCTTCTCCTTCATGGATGGATCTTCGGGATACAACCAAATTAAAATGCATCCAGAAGACCAAAAGCATACCGCCTTCCGGACTCCCCAGGGCATATTCTGCTATAATATGATGCCCTTCGGTTTGAAGAACGCTGGCGCTACCTACTAGAGGGCCATGACAAAGATCTTTGATGATCTCATCCATAAGATTGTCGAATGCTACATTGACGACCTTGTGGTAAAGAGCGGATCTCACGAAGAGTATTGGGAATATCTAAAAATAGTGTTTTGATGTCTTTGGAAGTATAATCTGAAGATGAATCCTCTAAAATGCGCGTTTGGAGTCTCCTCAGGCAAATTCATAGGATTCATCATACGGCACCGGGGTATCGAAACCGATCTCTTAAAGATTAAGACGGTTATGGAAATGCCCACACCAAGAACTCTCAAACAATTGCGATCTCTTCAAGGAAAACCCGCATATATCCGATGGTTCATAGCCAACCTCTCTGGAAAATGCCGTCCCTACAGTCATTTCATGAAGAAGGGGACCCCGTTCATTTGGAATCAAAAGTGCCAAAATTCACTAGAAGAAATCAAGCAATACCTGCAAAATCCGCCAGTATTGATTGCTCCGGTTAAGGGAAAACCCTTTATCCTATATACGACAGCCCTTGAAGGTTCTCTAGGCGTGCTATAGGCACAAGAGAACAATCAGGGAAAGGAGAGAGTTCTGTACTATTTGAGTCGAGTTCTCCTAGGGGCAGAAAACAACTACCCCCCATCAAAAAGCATTTCCTAGCACTGATCTTCACGATAACGAAGTTCAGACATTACGCCTTGGCACATGAGGTCCATCTCATATCAAAGGTGGATCCTCTCAAATATCTAATGTCAAGGGCCATACTAACAAGAAGGCTTGTCAAATGGGCCCTCCTCCTGATAGAGTTCTCGATAATGTATCGACCCCTTAAAGCAGTGAATGGCCAGGCCATTGCCGATTTTCTCGCGGAGCATCCAATACCAGCCGACTCACCCTTAAATTGCGAGTTTCCGGATGAACATGCGTTCGACACAATCAAAGAAGAGAAGGAAGAAAATGATTCCCAATGGGAACTCTACTTTGATGGAGCGTCTTCCGTGAAGCAGCGAAAGCAAAACACCCCTATAATCAAAGCTGGGGTGGGTCTCATCTTCATGACTCTGTAAGGAGGGATATTGCATCACACCCTCTCCTTACCGGAGCCAAGGACTAACAACGAAGCTAAATATGAAGCTCTGGTAGCAGGTCTTGAGATCGCTATCCACATGGGAATCAAAGACCTCCTTATATATGGAGACTCCCAGCTGATAGTTAGCCAAGTAAATGACGATTATCAGACGTGCAAGCCAGAGCTGATAAATTATGGCGAAAGAGTACAACAACTGCTGACATAAATCCCTTCCTACATCCTGGAGAGTATACCGCGTGCAGAAAACAGCAAGGCGGACGCGTTGGCCAAATTGGTTAAGGAACTGGCTGATGACGACCTCGATGATGTAAAGATCATTATGCAAAGTCGCAGGGTTCTCATGCCAACAGATATATCTTCAGAAGATCTGATAGGGTCATCCGAAAGAAAAGAAACGACCAAACAAATAGCTCTTCAAATAGAGGACGAAGAAAAGGTCAAGGACTGTAGGGAAGTCTTCATAGACTACTTTAAGTCCCGACGAACAGCCGAAAGTGGGTCATTTAGACATCAGCTCATGAAACGAGCTTTATCTTTTGCTTTCATCAATGATACTCTATATAAGAGATCGTTCGACTGTCTATGGCTAAGATTCCTTGGGCCGGAGGAAGCAAAGAAAGTCGTTCAAGAAATTCATGACAGACTCTGCGGTTCTCACCAAGCTGGGCCAAAGATGAAGCTGAAGATCAAAAGAATGGGTTACTATTGGCCCATAATGGTTCAGGACTGACTTGAATATGCAAAGCAGTGTCACTCATGCCAAATCCATGGGGACTTCATCCACCAACATCCAAATCCGCTACACCCTACAGTGGATAGCTGGCTGTTCCAAATGTGGGGAACCGATATAATTAGCCCCATTGAACCGGCATCGTCCATAAGACATCGGTTTATATTGGCAACGACCGAATACTTCTCTAAGTAGGCGGAATCAGTACCACTGAAGGAGGTGAAGATGGAGAATATCCTCCATTTCTTCAGGACACATGTCATCTATCGGTTCGGCACTCCGCGATGAATTATCTCGGATAATGGGCCAGCTTATAGAAGTCATAAAATCAGCTACTTCACTCAACAGCATAAAATAGATTGGAGATACTCTTCAGTCTATAACCCTAGAGCCAACGGTCTAGCTGAAGCTTTCAACAAAACCTTGACAAAGATTATAAAGAAAACAGTGTCAAGAAACAAAAGAGACTGGCACGAAAGGCTGTATGAAGCTCTCTGGGCGTACCGAACAACATTCAAAACGACCATCAATAAATACCATACGCGTTAGTATTTGGCACGGAAGCAATGCTTCCCGTAGAAATAGAACTCCCTTCTCTACGAGTAGCAGTTCGATACGAGCTGACAGATGAAGAAAATGCCCATCCTCTGCTTGAAGAGCTCGATGCCCTTGACGAAACTCGCCTTATAGCATAACAAAATATGAAGGCTTATAAGGCAAGGATGAATGGCCACACGAAAGACTGACCAGGCCGAGAACGTTCCGCTAAGGCGAACTCGTGCTAGTCGTCAAAAGACCAATGATTCCCAATCGTGCAAAACGAGGGAAATTCGAGCAAAACTATGAAGGCCCGTACATCATAAACAAAGTCTACCAAGGTGGAGCCTACCTGCTCATGGATATGCATGGTGAAAGACCCTTCCGGCTAATAAACGACCGATTCCTCAAAAAATACTACGCTTGACGGGTTACGACTTAGGTCTATGATAGATGACTACGCTCGTGTCCGCTCGCTATCTTCCGGAGTTAGAACTTTGAGAATAGTATACAAAAAGCTCCGTCGCCCCAAAAATGATAACAAAGGATCGAGAAGTCCTTAAACTAATTATCCGCCTCAAATATGGCAACAACGGACGTCCCTAAACTAACAACGGACTGAGATGTCCCTAAATTACAACCTCGCCTCAAATATGGTGACATTGGACCAAAAAATCCCTAAACTAAAATTTTGCCTCAAACATGGCGATAATGGACCAGAACATCCCTAAACTAGCGCATCGCCCCAAATACGGCGATCCACTCCATTGAAATATATATTGCAATCGAAGTCTTAATGGCGAAGGTTGCAACTCAAGTCCTGCCGGCTACACAGCTACTCCAGTGATGAAGCCACCCCTAAGTCCCACCGGCAAACAGATGGGTCACCTACGGCGTAACTACTTTCGAGAGTTCCGTCATTTAAAAAAATGGTATGTCCATGGGCACGGATGAAAACCTGAAAGGTCACCATGAGTACAAAACAGAAGGATTACCGGTGAGTTTGTGAAAACCCGAAAGGGCACAATATCGTTTAATAAAAAAAATGGTATGTCCATAAGTAAAATGGGTATGGATGAAAATCCGAAAGGGCGCCGTGAGTAAAAACAGCAGGACTACCGGCGAGCTTATGAAAACTCGGAATAGAGCAGTCTCATAAAAAGAAAAATACACTTGTGAGATCCTCACAACTCGTAAGGAGAATTCCCACCTATGAGACCCTCACAGCTCATAGGATTCAAAAGCCTTGAGCTACTGGGATCCGAACCTGTTCTTATGCCGTCATATCCCCAAAATTGCCCTACAGGAGGTCCATATTGACCCTTGTATATAGTCCACGGGCACGAATAAATATTCCCTTACCAAGTTCTACCAATGGCAAGAAATGTCCCCATATGGTGAACGACACTTATAAGTTCTCTCGACTTATAAGGAAAAAACACTCTTGGAAAATCCTTACGACTTATAAGAGAAAATATCACTTAGGAATCCCCACGATTCCTAGGGAGAAAATACAATTACGAGATCCTCTCGACTCGTAGGGAGAAATACCATTATGAGACCCTTACGGCTCATAAAGTTAAAAGCCTTAGCCGATAGGATCTTAACCCTGTTTGCTAAGCCATCTTTGTCCAAATTAACAAAAGCAAATGATGATTCGCTCCTGGTATATTCCAGTTGCAGTGATGTTGATGCCAAGATTGGTATCAAATTTCAAGTTCCTGCAAAGGAAAATGATGATTCACTCTTGGAAATATCCCAGTTGTAGCGATACTGATACCTAAATATGTATCAAATTTCAAGTTTTCGCAAAGGAAAATGATGATTCGATCTTGGCAATATCTAGTGGCAGCGATACTGATGCCATAATGGGTATCAGGACCAAGTCCCCAACTCATGACAAAAATCAGCGAGCAAAAAAAGAAGAGCCGAATGATAGGGCAACTCACAATAAAAAACAGCGAGTAAAAACAAAATCTGCCGAAATGATTGGGCACTGCGATAAATAGCCGAAATGATTGGGCAATCGCGACTCTCGCGATATGAAGAGCTGAAAAGATAGAGCATCGCGGAAAAATAAAAAATAAAAAATAAAATTTCCTCTGCCCTGCAAGTATGTTCATATTGACTCTTGTATACAATCCATATGCACAAATAAAAAAAAGAGAACCATACTTTTCCACCAGGCTCCGTCAAAGGGAGAGCCAGATCTTGACGGAAATATCTACCGCCTAGAGATCAGCTCAACGTTCTTCTCATTCCAATAGGGTGCAGACGTGACATCAACAAAGCTCCAAGGAACCAAATCAAAATGAAGTAATGGCAAGATCCTAGCTCCAACTCAGCGTTCCTTCTCATTCCAGCAAGACGCGGACGCAACGTCAAAAAAAAGGCCCAAGGGTCGAAACAAAAATGGAACCATGGAAAAATCCTAGCTCCAAGTCTTGATGGTACATATATAACCTAGAGACTACCCCAGCGTTCCTTCTCATTCCAGCAGGATGCAGACGCAACGTCAACAAAAGACCCAAGGGTCGAAACCAAAAATAGAGTACGGCAAAATCCTAACTCCAAGACAGCGCATATACAACCTAAAGACCATCCCGACGTTCCCCCTCATTTCAGCAGGATGCGAATGCGGCTATCAAATGAAAATGGAGCAATAGTATATTCCTATCTCCGGACTTCAACTGCGATACATACAGCATGGAGGTCCTATAGATGTCTGCCCTACTTCAGCAAAGAATCGGCGCGACATCATCAAAAAAAATGAAGCAACGACATATTCACAACATCGGGTCTTAAAGGAAACTCATATAAAACCTAAAAGACTATCGGAGATCATCCCACAACAGAGCGGGGTAGTTATGACGCATAGGGGCTCAAAATTGAGCCTAACCTCAAATAAAAAGTGTCAAGGCAAATTCCTAACGTTTGCTCTTCCGACGGCGATATGACCTAAGAAGATTGCTTGAAAACGTCTTGTCCAGCCTCCGAAGGGATCAGAGACACGACAGTCATGGGGGCTACTCGAACAACGCCTTAAAGACTGCATATCGAGGAATACATCAGCCAATGCGACGGTACCACGGACTAAAACCCTAGTACCACAAACCTAACAGACCTTTGTCGTAAAGAATGGGGGTTATCTGCATATAACGTTAGGACAAGTTTGCCTGTAAACCCAAGGGAAGTAAACTAAAATACTCCGAAATGAGTACATAAACTAGAAACTCCGAAACGAGTGAATAAACTACGAACTCCGAAACGAGTGAATAAACTATAAACTCTGAAACGAGTGAATAAACTACAAACTCTGAAATGAGTACATAAACTAGAAACTCCGAAATGAGTGAATAAACTACAAACTCCGAAATGAGTACATAAACTACTTCACGCCAGATCAGGACATCAAGAAACAGAAAGACGCAACTCATAGGCCTCGGCGATTAGAACTACATTTCTTAAGGTTCGAGATCTGAGTTAACGATTGATGATGATGCTTGTGTCCTCTCGTTATCATCTCATATCAAAATTCTAATAAAAATTGTGTATACCAGTTCGAAACCGGTCGTATGCTATGCATTACTTCACGCACGGCCGTGAGCAACGTGGTAGGGGGGAAGCATTTGTTCGCATCAGTCCAGTGTTCACCTATAGCTAGATGCATGCATCAGAAACTTCTAAGATTAAAATGCAAAGTATATGTGCATAGGCAAGATGCCCACATGGATATGTACTGGAGAAAAAACATTCAACAGTCAACAATAAAGAAGCACATTTAAATAAGTACTTTATTCTGCAGGAAACAGATCACCGAACATGGGATCAAAAGTATAAGGGTTTACAAAAATGAAAATAAAATTTTCTAAAGCCCTCTCTGCCTTCTCCACCATGTCGAAATGGCGATCTTCATGAGGAGTTGCTCCCCATCGGTCAACGCCATGCCCATCAGCGAAGGTAGACATAATGGCCCACTGAGCCCGTATCTGACTTAGCAACTGAACAGAACGATCCCTCAGAGGCTGGGTAATCAAATGTGCCTCATGAAAGCACTCGATCTTGTCCTTCGCTGCGTCGAGCATCGCCAGAGTTATCTTTACTATTTGAGGGGGATGTCAGCAAGCACAGATGAGAAGATCATCCGAAGCCAAATGGAGCCGATAGTAAGAAGAGAGCCCCTACGAGTCAGGAGCTCAAACATCACCGTGTCATATTGGTCATCTGCAAGAACGGGATCCACTAATCGCACAGCAAAAGGAGGAACAATTTCTTCGATAGGTACCTCTTATGGTTGCCGGCGAGCATGAGAACGATTGCTAGCCATGACTCTTGGTCTGTTAAAAATGGTTCTCTTCTTGTGAAGAAAAAGAAGATCATTACTTCAGAATATAAAGGGAAGCATTTAAATTTAGGCACAGAAAAAGCTGTGCCTGGTGGAACTATTTCCAAGACCTGACAAAAAGGGCATGGGAAAAGAAAGAGTTGACTTATGAAAATCATAGCTAGAAGATGAAGTGACTCCTTCAGTAGCACCTCACGTGCATGACATGTGAGCGCCAGCGCTGATTCCTTTTAGGATTAAATCCATCAACAGCGCCCCACGTGCATGACACGTGAGCGCCGGCGTTGATTCCTTTAGGATTAAATCCATCAGCAGTGCCCCATGTGCATGACATGCGAAGCGTCAACGCTGATTCTTTTTAGGGTTAAATCCATCAGCAGCGCCTCACGTGCATGACACGTGAGCACTAGCGCTCATTTTATATATATAACAACACCTTATAGAGGCACATATGAACATTGGCGTAAAGAAAAGGGGGAGCTGTGTCATTCATACTTTGAAGAAATTTATACATTGATGATGATAAAAAAAAATTAAAAAAAGAACAAATATTATCAAAATATTTACAATGGCAAGATGCTGAATTCTGGACACGGATTCAAAAACTTAGAAGCAAGTTTGAGTAAAGTGCTTCTAGCTTCGTTGACCATCTTCTTATGCATCTTCTCATGAATGCAAGCGTCGGGATCCCCGCTGATATCGTCCATCCTCTAATACGCGGATATTATAGCCTTTTTTTGGAAGACGTGATGCAAAACAGCGACAAGATCATCTCTCCACTTCTTTGAGATCAGGCCCATCAGATATACTGAATGCACCTTGTCTTCAGCATCATCAAGTGCCTCGAGCAGCATAGCCTCATCAAGCTCAGGAAGTTCTTCCCAAATTGACCCAACGACAATCTTCAAAAAAGCAGAACGGCGAGTGAGCAATCGACCGTTATAATCGTCGAAGAGACGCATCACCTCTGCGCACTGGGCATCAGTAAATTCTTGGCCCTGGAAGCGGCCTTGGATGCGAATCTCCTCATAAGAGATAATCTCTTCAAGATCATACAGATGAGAAACCATAGTATCTGAAAAGAAAAACCAGTAAAGGATTAGCACTCAAAATACCAAAATCATTACAATCTAGAAAAAAAAACAGTAGCCCTCACAAAGTCAAGGTAATGCCCCATCAATGATGAGGCAGGTACTTATTGTAAGAATCCGAAAGGATTCTCATTTAATGAAAAATTTTATTGAACAGTGGTGTTCAAGACTCCCAATGGTCTCGAAGAACGTGTTCTACAACAGATTCAAATCTGCAAGAAGAACCCTAAAACGAAAATAAGAAAAGGGAATAAAATTCCCAAAAGAAATTTCAAAAGAAATTTTCTCAGAGCTAAACTCTGTAGAACAAACCGGAATTGAATTCATCTAATGATGGGATTAAATCCCAGAAATCCCCATGGAAAATACACTGGAATTAAATTCCAGAGAACCCTTACAAATAAGAGTAATAGGGTAAAACCCCAAGATCTCTAAGACCCACGATAAAGTTCTTTAAGATCTCTGAAAGATCATTTGAAGAAAAAGAGTCAAGCTCTATTGATGGGTTAAATACCCAAAACGAAAAAGAGTTTCTTATAAGAATTAAAAAGTTGGTCATAATCCTTAACAATTTTCTTAAATAGAGATCAAACTCTAAGAGTTTCTTTGTGCAGAGATCTAAGCTCTGAGGAGAGAATTAAATTCTCAAGGAAGAAGAAGACTTAAGAAAATGATGGAACGACGGTCTTCTCAAGGGCCAAATGTCCTATTTATAAGACATGAAGGGCCGATTCAACTCCATAGAAGATCCAACGATGGAAAAAGTGACACCGTTGCACCTACGTGTGAGCCACGTGAGAATAACGGTGGGGGCATTTGTTTCCCCAATATTCAAACATAATAAAAGAGCAAAGCTCTGTTAGATTTAATGAGGCAGCGCCTCACGTGCTCTCCCCGATGGCGCCAGCACTAAAGCCAATCTTATAGGATTAAATCCTATGGTGGCGTCTCACGTGCTCCTCACGCGGGCGCCAATGTGCAAAACATTGAAGAATTTATTATATAAGAGTTAAACTCCTAGATGGCGCCGCACATGCTCTTCACGCAGGCGCCAATGTGCAAAGCACATAAGTACTTATCATAAGAATTAAATTCTTAAGTGGCGCTCCACATGCATAACACGTGAGCGCCAGCGCCCAAGTTCATATAAGTAGAATTAAATTCTATATTTCCCTAACAAAAGTTGGGATATTCTCTATTAAATAGAGCCGTTGGATTAAAGATCTAATAGATATGATAAATCATCAAAATATAGAATTAAATTCTATTAGGAGAAAATATCTCCCAAATCTTTCTAAATAAGAAAGATGCTCTCGGTTGGATCAATGATCCAATAATAGAATAAAATTCTATTTTGGGAATATATTCCCTCAATCTTTCTAAACAAAAAATGATTGCTCTCTGTAAAGAACACTTGGATTAAAAATCCAATGGTGATTAATAATCACCACTTGATAGAATAAATTCTATATATGGGAGAATATTTTGTCGATCTTGTTAAAAACAAGAACAACATATTCTGTAAAACAGAAATTCTCGGATCAAAGATCCAACGGTGGGTAAAATTCCCCAAATCAATTTTGAGACCAATTAAATCAATTGGAATCTCTCAATGAGAGATTTTATCAAAACTAATTAACAATCTGCCTTCACTATATAAAGGACCCGAGACTTCAAGTCTCAGAGGAGGAAGAGAGAAAAAAGAGACACGGAGACAAAGGGAGAGAAACAGAGAGACAGAGGAAGAGACCATAGATAGAAAGAAACAGAGAATTCAATTCTCAAAAAAGAAGAGCTTCCTTCTCAAAACCCTAGGTAAAGAAAAGAGATCAAAATAGCTATATTTCCTATATTATCACATCTAAAGGTTTAACCCTTGTAAAAAGAACTTAGTTCTTTCTCTAGATCTGAAATCCATAAGATAAGTCTACCACAAGTTGAGAATTTAATTCTCATCAGGAAGATCTAGTTCTTGAGAATCAAAGATTCAGGGAAAAACAAATTTAAACAGAAAGAAGATAGAGTTCATTATACTCCAGGAACTCAGTTCCTTCAAATCAAGAACTTAGTTCTTTAAAAACTCAACCTAAAATCCTCAAAAATAGTGATTTTGGTGAGTGCTAATGGTCAAAATACTATTGACAGAAGTTTAAACTCTCCAAAAATATCAACAGAGATTAAATCTCCATATAAAAAAAGAGAGACTAACGCCTCACGTGCTTCCCACATGGACGCCCCTCTTTAACAGTGCCAAATGACTCACGTGAAACACACGTTGGCGCCATATAAAAAGTGCTTAGCACTTCACATATAGCCAAAACGGCTGAGTGCTCGGCACTAATTGGACAGCGCTCAGCACCGCATATGCTCCTCACGTAAGCGCCACAAAAATAATAAGAGTGATTATCACTCCATAAATAGCCAAAACGGATGAGTGCTTAGTATTGATTGCGCAGCGCCCTGTGCCTCACGTGTTTCTCACGTGGGCACCACCCAAAAAAGGAAGAGAGAAAAGTGCTTAGTACTCCATAAACAGCCAAAATGGCTTAGTGCTTAGCGCTCATTAGGCGACGCTCATAATTAAATACTTCACATGACACCCATGTGAGTGTCAGAGCGTCAAACAAGTGCTTAGCACTTTTGCATAAAAAGGAAAGGGCAAAACAAATAGAGCCCAAATAAGTGTTTAGCACTTTTGAATGAAAAAGAGAAAGAGTAGGCAGACTAAGCCCAAATTAGCTAAGAATCTGAAGTTTCTTGCAGCTGAGCCCAAATGTTTTTTTGCTGGATCTTAAATAAAAATGATCCTTAAAAACTTTGTTAAACTGATCTTAGTCTCAAACATGATTAATGATCACTTATTGATGATATCCAAAATGATATTCATCCCATATCTCCTAGGGTAATCTTAGTCTCAAATATGAATAACGATTCTTAGGTCCACCACAACCCCTTTTTCTCTCAAATACGGGATTTGGTTTAAGGGTACATCTTTCCACATTTCTGATATATATCATTGTAATTCCTCAACGTCTTCAGAGAGGTGGCGGGTCCCGACAACCAACAACTCTTTTCGTCATACATTGATGCACTTCCAAATTGACGTGCACACCTCAAATACTCATCTCAAACATGGCGGTAGTGGACTGAAATGTGCTTAAACTAACATTTGTCCCCAAAATGGGAATGCTAGACCGAAATATCCCTAAACTAAAATTTCGCCTCAAACATTGCGATAATGGATCGTGATATCCTTAAACTAAAATAATTAAACCCAAATGCTCATATGTTTTAAGTCGATCTTAATCTCAAACCAGATTAACGGTCCTTAAATAAACCTAAGCCCAAATCTAAAATATACAGATTTAGATTGATCCGTACCTTACGGGCAACGACATAAACTAGTCTCCGTATACAATCCACGGGCAAACTAAACAAACAAAAACACACACGACACGAAGTGAACTGCCGGAGCAGGAGAAAGTGGTTTTCGCAATGCGGTAACGTAATTAACTGCAGCGGATTGGGCCTGCAGGGAAGAGCGTCCCCACAATCAAAAACCCCTCACAAATGAAGGGGAATCTGATGAAATATACTACAACGGTCACGTCTATCCAAACCTCCGATATATGGTGACATAAATCAACTTGGTATCTTCGGAGAGGTGGATGGATAAGTCCAAATAGTATTAGCCCCCAGATTCAGGCAAGATGATCTATCCCAGTTCGTCTCTGTTTTCGCCGGTGAACACCTTCGATGCTTGCCAACAAAGTTGTGCGGCTGTCCCTACCAATCACATCTATATGCTGTAGATAAGTATCACTCAGCTATCGTACACTATACCTTAACGCTTTCCAACAACCATAGCACGAATACGAAACAATACCTATCTGAAATGACGGAGGACTACGATTGGTTTTGAAGAAAACCTTTAACGTAATGAACTTGATATCGTAACCTTTAACCATATATCGGAGGTTTGGAATGTTTGGAATGAAAAAAAAATTACACTTACGGTCTCATATAAACCCCCATCATTCAATCACGACGATCTAATATATCATATCCAAACAACAACACAATAACATCTCATGTCATCAACGTAAGTAAATATGCGAACCCCTATGTCGTTGACATATAGAAACGAGATTGGGAATATCTCCATATATTACACTTACGGTCGGAGAAAAGAAATGAAAACTACAACAATTAGAATCCGCGACTGTAGACATCATAAACCTGGATTATCTCATAGTCCGAATTTCATTCCTAACCCCAAAAACCTTACTTTTAAAGCCTCGAAAACCATTTTCAATGAAAAATCCAGGGAATTCATCAATATTCCGGTGAATGAGTCGAAGGTTCTTCATGAATATTCGGGGATGGCCGCACCCTCCAAGGCCGTCGACGAAGTAGCCTTGGGCGGGACACCATGGCCGCGAGAACCCAAGTGGATGCTCTTGGTCATGGAGTTCTCCCATGGTCACTTTGTCGGGGCTATAGGGTATGGCTCTCCTCTAATATCTCCCAGCGAGTCTTCACGTACGTTGTGAAATTACGATCGAGTTTTGATCTAAATCTAAATTCCGTAGTAACTCATCAAGTGAGGCTAAAAAGTTAGATTAATACAACTAGTTTTCGCAAAACTAATAAATGTGGATTCTAAAAATTGCATCAAACAATCATAACAATTAAACTATGTTAACATTTCGATCGACTTTCTTTTCTACTTCAATAAGCAGAAACCACAACCACATGCGCTCCGACTAAAACACCGAGAAAATCCATTTCCACATAATACAACCCCAGAAGAAGATTGGGGACTAAACATGACTAAATAGCGGCGGATCCGTGGTTAAGTCTATAGACTAGGCCGTGGATCCGCGGCGTTTTAGTCACGTTAGGTGCTCCGTTTTCTTGTAGGACCATAAAATCACCTGCACGGTTTTTTAAACATTTTTATTTTTAAAATATTGCAGTTTGGAAAATTAAACAGAAAAGTGATTAATTCGGAAAATATCGGTCGATCGAACACTTTAACTTCGTATAAACTTCGCCTAAGCCTCTAGCTTGGCTCTGATACCATAAAAGTAAATGCTAGCACCTCTACTAGGGTTTTAGGTAAAGCAGGTATGCAATTTTAAAAATTCTAGAGGGCAAAGTCTACAACAAAGGATCAAACTAAAAATTTAGGGCTAGAAAAGAAAACAAACAAAAGTTAAACTAAGTGTTTGAAGAGCTACAACTTTTGTAGCCAAGTCCTTCACTTCTAAAACTCCAAGTAGAAGTACCTTGAACTCTTTCCTAAGTTCCATTGAAGAATTGAGCAAGCTTTCTTGAAGTCTTCTAGATCAAAAATGATCCATCTTGAGGAAAGACTAATACAAGCCCTCACTTCACTAATTAACAACTTATAGTGAAGAGAACAAGCTAAACTAATTTACCAGATTAGTTTAGATTGTAAAAGTAGGATTTTAGCTCACTTATTTTTCTTTTCTATTTCTTAACTTTTTCTCAAGAGAAAATCAAGAGAGGAGATGAAGAAGATGAAGATGAGAATGAGCTTAGAATTGAGATAGGTATTCAAGATATTTAGCCATGGTTATCTTTTATATTAAAACAAGAATGTGTCGTTTATTCTACACACATCTTAATAAATGACTCATTCTATTTTATCTTTTAAAGCTTAATGATAAATCTCATGATACTTATCTCATTTCAAATGTGATTCTCATATATCCATCTTCAATGTGTGTGTGTGTGTCTATGTTATTTATATCAAATATAAATAATATATTAAGAGAAGAAAAATTAAAGTGAGCATAATATTAGTTTATATATGTATAGAGAGAGAGAGAGAGATGTCTCAAATTATTAAATCAACACTTAATTTAATAATCCGGTTATATCATATATAACTCGGATAATATTAAATAACCCTAGATTGAATTACGGTATCATATACCCGTATTTAATCGAGCTCCCGCACATATCACTATATATGCCCTACTTCGTTTCGCTTGTACTAGGAAACCTCTATGTGGGACTCTAAAGACCCGCCAATACGCTGGCAGTGGATAATGATCATATCAAACACCTACAAGCACGTTAGCGGTACTAGCTGCACATAACGGCTATCCAGGTATTGAACGAATAGATGATTAACAAGTAAACTTGTCCAAACTCCCTGTAGAGCCTATAAGAAACACTTACCGTACAGTTCAGTCTCTTCTTCTGATATGTTGCATATCGGTTCTTGAGGGTGGTATCGTCATACCCCAATAACTCGATAAGTCATGCCGATGTGTGGTTTATAACCAATCAAGAAACTACTGATAACACTTATCAGTAAATCTCATCAACTCTGCCAAAGGACTTGTGGTTATAATTATTAACGCATAGTACAATATCAACTTCCAATACCGAGAGAAACGAAACCCCTCCTATGGCTCACTGCCTCCATTTGACTCGAGACTGTACCCAACTACCACCTGTTTGCATGAATCAGTAGAGCCGTGGTAGGGAGGTAATCAAAGTACAGTAGGAACCACATAAGACACTATGACAATCTCGGGTCTACAGACTAACATGTACTAGTATCACCAAAGAACTGCTATCTGACGATAGGTATGGTACCATCTAGGAGTTCTCGGCGAGTCTGTTCAGTGTACTCATTCTTTAATGAGTAGATGTATACAATCTTTGGTGTCAAACACCAATAGTTATGGGATCAACCATGTAATAACTCTAATTTCAATGTACAGAAAATTGTTTAAAAGTTAATGTACAATTGGGGTATTTGCAATCCTTTGTATACTATAAGTATTTGATTTTCTTTTGAACAGCAAGAAAACACTTGTAGCACATTGGTAAAGCCATGCACTGCTGTGACGTAGCCCATGTGAACGAATCCCCCCAGCCACATTATCTTTTTATTTAATTTTCTTTTAATTTTTTAGAAGCCCAAGGATTTGCACGTACACTACACGTAAAATGAAGAGACACAGAATAAACAAACACGTGCACTAGGGTATATGAATCGATAGGGACACGTGGCGACGATCTAACCCAATTCCACCGGTTCAAGACCGGCGACACAAGAAAAAAGACCGGCACCGCCGGGCTTGCCCGTCGGTAAAGCCTCCAAAATTTTCCCCCTGCATCTCTTGTCCTACCCTATTTCCCCTAGACTGTTTGTATTCTCTGCAATTATCCAGAGAATTAAAATGCCTCTTTAATCAAATTTTCAATGCAATTTTTAACCCTCTAAACCCTAATTTTCCCTATAAATACCACACTCCATTTCACCCATCCTCACTCAAAAAGTCTCTGCCAAAACTCTCAAAAATTTTCAAGTCCTTATAGTATGCAAGTGGAGTTAGCAAAGGGTGAACTTCCGGCGAAATTCCGAGGAGATTCCGGCGACGAAACGACGCCCCGACACCTTCCCTAGCTTCCCTCTTCTCTCCTCTTAACTTGTAGCCAGTAAGTCCCCTCTCCCCCTCTCATCTTCTATTCTAAAAACTTTCATTTCTAAAACTCGACGGAAGCGGAGTTAATCCGACTTTCGATTCGGTTTTTCTTTAAAATTCTATTTTTCTTAATCAATACAATACCATACTCTCCTATAATATTTAACAAACATTAAAAAACACATTGAAACAAGTTTCATATCAAAAGAATTATTTATGCAACTTTTATTGTATTTTTACGGTAAAATACCTCATACTTTATTTTCGACGCAAATCAACATAATACTTGTATTACCTTTAGATAACTCACGAGGTAATGACCTACCCATCACAACATACATATTTGACATAGCATGATGAAATTTTAGGAATATAGTTATGAGATAATACGACATTACAAATAAACACTATCAAACTTGCAAAACCATTTCTTTAAAAAGTGTATTAATCAATTCCTTACAATTGCGCCTCTACAATCCACTTTTGGGGACCCTATTCAGGATGGTGCTGATTATCGCACATCTGGGCCTAGTAGAGCGAGATGCAGACCTCCACAAGGAGCATTCGATCTCGATAGAATTTTAATGCATTTTTCTTTAGAAAATGAGATTTCTACAAAAATAAAATAAATAAAATTTATTTTTATTATATATATATATAACTATTATCAAAATATCTATTTTAATTATATTATATAAATATTCCAAGTTTTCTAAATCAAAAGAATCACCATTACAGGAAAATGCCATTACAATTCAATGCAAAATACCGATATTTCAATAAAACACCATATACTATGAAAACTATGTTCTACTCACTAAAAATTTCGCTTTTATAAAATATACATCTATGAAAACCCTAAGGACGATAATTAAATACTTGAGGTATATTTTGAAATTATATCAAAATTATTTTTACATAAAATCCTCTCATGTTTTACTAAATTACAATAAGGGCCCTAGTAAATATTGGTTTAAGCGGGACCAATTCTCTTGAGCCTTAGGGAGCCGAAGAATGTGGGTGCTTTGCCTATCTAAGGTAGACAATCTAACAAATGGTGTTATCAATACGGTAATTGTCTTGGAAAAAGACACAAATCATGTCGTCCATTTGCAGCAGTTACCGATAATATCAAAACTAATTCAGGATTTCAAGTTCTTTTCAAAGTGTCTGACTCAGACTGAGTCTCAATCTAATCAATTTGACTTGAATATGATTCAAGTATAAACTACAATACAACATGAATCCATGAATCCGTCCATTCAATCTATATCAATCTATATTGACTGAACCGAACCATGGATATACTCCGTCTACATGAATCTCCATTTATATCCATTCTATTTACTGATATCATGGTTTCGGCAAGTCATCCATCTATATAACAACACAATACAATCAATACAAAAGATATCACGGGGTTTATAAGGGGTAGACTGGTACGGAATGTGTTAAAAGTGGCACGAGACTGTAACCTTAATACACCTAACCTGAATATACATTGTCGTTGTACCATGGCTGAACGGTTCCTTGTGCTCCGTATACCTTAGTCTCCGGAATAGTGGGACTCCTCTCATATACACTGGTATATTCTGTACCAAGCTACAAACAACTGCGTTAACATTATAATCAAAGATTACTAGTTATATTCTCCTTCTGTCTATTCTATCTCTACTCATCTTTGAGACTTACCGAGCGATTGTTCGCTGACGACATTCCTCTTCTTCTTTTTTTGGAATGTTGTCAGTGATTCGGACTCATTGGAGATCGAGCCCAGCACTGAAGATTTGGAGCAGTTAGCTTTCGACCCAGAGCTGTAGGCACTTGTACATACTTTTCATTTCAATTATGCCATTATTTAGGCATTGCTTTCATTTCATGTATTTACTTTCCAGTTGTACCTGTAAATAAATGTTTAATAAATAAAGTTGATGTTCATTTATATTCTTGTCTCTTGTGTACATTTACTTTATATTGCTTAGATACGCTTAGCGTGTTTACTTTTGAATAAATACGTAGCGGCCTCGTCGCGCCCCCTTTCCCATACACCGGGAAGTGGGGCTTGACAAACCATCGCCCCATACAGCATCAAGAAACGTACACTCTAATCTACTCTGGAATATCGATGTCATGTCTCGATACTCTCTCAACTAGGAACATTTAAGAATGTGCTTGTGGACTACTCAAGCCCCACTAGTATGATCTATATCATATTCCTGGTAGTCAAGCAAATATGCTGTAGGCTTTATCAACATGTATCAATGAAATAGTAAACTAAAATAAATGCACATGTTAAGACAAAGAGAAACCAGAAGGCATATTATCATATTGAGTAAGAATGTCCTCTATATATATGTCCAAGCATCCACTATAATTTACGATAATGGCCTCTAGGGTATACATATCACTAACAATACGACTGTCCTAACCAATCGCATCATATGCTACACATAAGCACTACTTAGCCACCGTAAACTACACTTTGACATGTCAACATACGTAGCATGAATACTAAGTAATACTTGTAAGAAATGATGGAGAGCTACGGCTGGTTTTTGGCGAAAATCCTTTAACATAACGAACTTGATATCATTAAAGGAACCGAGTAGTTTTGAAAAGGAGTGGTTTAGGCTCCGCTTTTGAAAACTAGTGATTTTGAAGAAAACTGAGTAATTTATAGTGACATAAACTTTTGTTCAAGAAATCACTCCCCGTGAAGGGATTCAGGCTTTTGCCTCCTCGAATGAGGTGTGTGATATTCCTAACTGAATACCTCTATGCAAAGCAAAACAATATGACTATAGTTTTTCGAAAAATGGTCCTGACAACATCTTATTAGGTTTATTTTCTTGAACTAATCAAAGTTAATGTGGTCCCATCAATTAATTCCTATCACACCGGAAAAGAATGAAAATAGAATGTACATATATGCCATCTGTATTCACCACGGGGCCCTGTCATGCGCCGTTAAGTTACTTAACTAACGGTAGAGCGGGGACATGGTTAGCGCGGATTCAAAACATATACAACATATATATATATATATAACACCATTCGTCACAGGCATGATATAAGCAACATCACAGAGAAGCGATAAATAATATGGAATAGCAGATAATCTAAGAGCCCCGAATTTCATTTGAGCCACAAATGAAACTCGATGTTCCTCGGTCGTGTGGATAGCCCGTACAATATAAAACTAAGACCCCTACTAGCGTGGCAAGTTACCCATCTATTCCAGAAATGAGGCAACCCACACTCTAGGTCATGAGTGGGCTACCGGGCACATCATGAAATCCGGTAACTTGAGCACTCCGCTGTGGGTCATCCTACAACCCCTACAAGTACGGCGAATAGCCTGCCAATTCTAGAGTGAAGCGGCTCAAACTTTCCACTACGAGACGACTGCCTAGCGTACTATACAACCTGGCTATTTGAGCACTTCTCCGTGGGTTTATCCTAATACAGAAATGAAATAATATACAACGGTGATATCGATCTCAACCGGACTGTGTCCCAATAAAAGAATATACAAATAGGCAGAAACGGTAGTCCACATGTCGGACGCCCGTCCATCAATAATGAATATATAAATGATATAAAACTGTACAATTAATATCGCACGAGGGACTATCCATCACGACAATCTGCCCAAAACATCAGAGAGATAAATATCGCAACAACCAGAAGCGTATAACCCCTTCTAATCAACGTATAGCAATAAGAAGACGTTCGCAACACATATACGCATCACATGAGCAAGTAATGATTGCCACGACATTAGAATTCCGCGCATAATTAGAAAACACATCCGATTTTCCAAAACGGAAAATCTAATGTACTAATGTCCTCAAAATCCCTCGTTTTAAGCCAATCCGGGAATCGAAATGAACTAGAAACTCATCCGAATCTTCATGGGGAGAAATACCCAAATTAACTATCGCTCGGGGGGCCTAGGGGGTACCCATCCCTCGATGACACCATGAGGTGGCCAAGAAGGGAGGGCAAACCCGAGCCTACCCTTTTGGGGTAGGTCTCGAGTCCCCACCCCCTAAGGCTACCACATGGTGGTCTCGAGGGGTAGGCCAGACCTTCGTCCCCGAAGGCGATCCCCAGGGTACCCACGCAACACCCTACGGCTTCTCGGTCTAAACCGTGAGTCCGTAGGGAGAGCAAACATTTTGAAACATGAAATTTTGGGACTTTTTGTCGGCCGTTTTTGCGCGACGAAAACGGCGGAATTTAAACATCGTAACAAGCTAGTTAAGGATTATGGAGTAGCTCTGATACCATGTTAGTTAGTTTTTCTCACTCTACAATGAAAGTAGAGAGGTGGAATATGTAAGTCTACGGTAGCGCCCCGGCCGTCTGTCCGAGGCCAAAATGCGGAAACGAAAACTTTTTCAAAACTTTAAACCGGCGCTATCGTATACTTTAAACCTGGATCGAACCATTAACCTACAACTATCAACTAGAGAAAGGGTTGGAAAGCTATACCGATCGATCCGTGTCCTTCGGTCTTTGGCCACCATCCCAAGCACCTCGCGGCATCTCCGATCTCGCTCTCCTCGCCGGAAAGGGCACCACATCATCGAGTCTTTTTACGGGCTCCCGCTTCATCCGAAGCAATTCGGGCAAGAAGTTCGCTAGCCGACATGTCCAAGGTGAAGTAGAGAATGTGTGTGACAACTTTGTCTCTTGCATCCATTGTATGGATGGAGGTTGAAGATGAAGCCATTAATGGAAATGGTGAGCTAGAGGAAGGAGAAGAAGAAGAAGCATTTTCTTTTCTTATGTTGTGTGATCAAATGAGAGAGTGAGTATCAAAAACACAAGAGCTGGCTCTCAAACATGGCTTCCCTTCTCTCTCCTCCTCTCATTTCAACCCACAAATCAATTATATAATGTGACATTAGCACAAGAAAAGAGACCATGAGACACTAATGAAGTCTAAGTCACATTAAATGCACAAAATGATGATTTCTAGCTCACAATTCCCATTTGTAAACATTAATCCAAATGTTTACAACAATAAAAAGATACGGCAACATCTAAAGTAAACTCATGACGGATCACAAGGATACCCCCCACCTGTATAAACATACCTGCATCCGCATTCCGACTTAATGCGAATACGATGAGACTAAAGTAATCCAACAAATCTAATACTAGGATCCGGCTTAAACCAAAGCCCACTAGTATGATCCGTCCGATCATGATCCGTGCACTACCACACGTATATGATCGAACCCTGCCAAATATCATACGGCCTCTACAACGTTTCGCCCGAAACTTGAGAAACTGTCTGTGGGGGACTCTAAAGACTCGTCAATATTTTGGCTGTGGATTTAACCACTAGCACGTCAGAGGTACTAGCCGTATGTAACGGGCTACCAGGTATTGACCAAAAGGGAGGTCGATGGGCGAACTCATCCTGACACCCTACTGAGCCTGTAAGTGACAATATCCGTACAGTCCGGTCCGTTCGTCTATGAGCATCGCATGTCGGGCCTAGGGGGTTGGTAAAAGTCAGACCACCAAAAGCGGTACAAGTCGTGTCGGAGTGTAGCCCAGAACAACCTGAGATACTACTGGAATACCTACCAGTAAATCTCTTGCCTTGGCTAAGAACTTCATGTAATTGCTCTCCTAGACACAGCGCGATCTCACCCCCAATACCGGGAGAGACGAAACCCCTGTCGATCCGCTCACTGCCTCCATATGGCTCGGGACTGTACCCAACTAAAACCTATTTGCACGACTCCTTTGAGCCATGGTAGGGTAGTAATCAAAGCACAGTGGGAACTCACACGAGACAAATGACGATCTCAGGTTGATAAACTAACATGTACACATGTCACTAGGGAACTGCTATCTGACGTCAGGTATAATACCAACTAGCATGTTCCCGGCGAGTCCTGTCCGGTGTACTCATAACCTAATGAGCACCTGTATACATCTTAGGTGAACCAACTGACACCAATGGCTTATGAGACCGGCCACCGCCCCTCGTCGGGGTCTCGACTGTATACACTAGTCTACTAATGGAGTATCGATACCCAGTCTCGAAACTCCCACGACTAGGGACCACTTTAAGGATGTGCTTATAGACCCCAGCTCCCACATATATGATCGCCATCATACTGCTGGCCGTCAAGCAAGAATCCTATGGGCTCTATCAACGTGCAATAATGACCTGTAATGTCACCTAAAGCATGTACACGATGATAAAGATAAACCAGATAGCATACTATCATCTTGAGTAAGACTGTCCTACCGGTATAGGTCCTCCCTCAATCATTGCAATCACGTGCCTGTGATCCAATAATTGACTCTGAGGGCACAATATCCAACAATCTCCCACTTGCACTCAAGGCTAATTATTGCGATGTCGCATACTCACAGCCCGTGTGATACCGAACACCCAACTCCTCTACTAATCAGTCTCACAAAGACCATTTGCGAAACTATTGCGTTCGAGGAATATCCTCAGTGAGTGGATCCGCCCTAATGTTTCTTTCTATGTCTCTCTTTATCTCAAGTTCGCGGAGAAAGTATCTCCCAAAATGAGCAATACCTGTCTTAGAATATGTTTGGATATCTGATGGGACCTAGTTCATAAATGAACTCCAAATCCAAACTTCTTAGACTGTATCGTCAACTGAATTTAATCAGTATCCTGCGCCATGCCTCCCTCAGTATCCGCTTGGACCAGCTGTCCAAACTACTGCCCCTCGTCAGAAGGAAAACTATAACTCTAACAGTCACTCTGTCATCCAAGTCACATTGGAAGCCTGGAATGACAACCGTCTCCTAAAAGAGGTTGTTGTTATCATATCCCTAGAACATCCACTTATGTTCTAAAACTGCTTCCGAACGTTTCTCCAGGATAGGATTAATATCAACTTATTATATCTACTGCAAAAACAACATCTGGTGTGGTACTTGACATCTCATGATTGACTCAATTGCCTAAGCAAGTAATATGTCAATCATGCACATCCCTCTCCCCTTTAGTTTGTAAGACACTTTTAGAGAGGGTGACTCCATCACCTGCAGGTACACTACCGTGCCAGGATTCGTCCATTCTAAAACACCTGTAGAATGCTGTCTAAGTACCCAGATTGGGAAACTACCCAAATCTAGATCTAAAACTATAGATCTAGTAACCAGAATGTCTGATATTATATTTATATTCTATGTGGAGAAACCACTGTGTGACAACCAAAGTATAACCGATCGTAGTATGGAAATTTTACTTCCTACTCTGTGTATGTCATCCAAATACCAGGACATCACACCCTACTACTTTCTTAACAGATCCATCCCCTATTCTGATGAAGTCAAACCTATGACTGTCAAATCAGAAATAGATGATCTTTCTCCGCTATATCTGTTTTAGTCTATAAATAGAAATAAGCTACTTGTCCACTATGCTTCCGCTGCTCCCACTGACTATTACAACCCTCTAGCAGAGTCATATACACGTACACTTCTAAAGCTAGTTTACTATACTCATCCTCCTACCGGGTCTCACAGTCTGGAACAACAGCAATGGAAAGTCTGGGTAAACAAGAACCTCCCTGTCACCGTCCTTGAGAATACCGAAGTACCTCTCGAGTGCCTGAGGTTACCCACCATATCTGTGGAGTGGCCAATGGAATGTCAAACCATATTGAATCTTTAGGTTCTTATCAAATTTTCAGTAATCGTTTGCGGTTCTGGAATCACTTCCAGTTCTACCATACTCTCACTACTGTTTTCTGGAAAAAAAACCATTTTTATTAAAACTGTGGCGAGTCAAGAACAATATCACTATTGATCTTCCAGATGGTAAAAAGTCAACCCTCGTCATAGCCCGGGTCAACCCACAAACAACCATTACAGAAACGTGCCTTGAGTTATCCAGAGTCTGGTTTTAAGCATAAACCAGACAACTCTCTGTACCTTAACATTGTTAAGATATGAACTATTCTATATCCAATATAGAAACGGAGGCACTGATTTAATTGGAACCAGATTCAAACCATGCAGCTATCTTCAGTGTATGTCAATTAAATGGAGAGAGGCCGATCAGCATTACTCAACTTAGGAGTCCTTCCAATTATGAGTAACCTGAAAGAGAAGCAAGTTTTCTTAATCATTACTATTAACTGAATACCTGTAACATTTCAAAAAAATAGAATATTATTTTTGGGAATTTTCATAATTTAATAATAATTTTTAATGAATATTTTAATAGTCGGTATAATTAAATACCGATAAATGGTGAAAATTCCGGAGAAAATTATAGAAATTCTAAAATAGCTTATTTTGTGGAAATATGCCATTTTGCAGTTTTATGATGGATTATATGTTATTTTGGTATTAACCGCGATTAAAAATCGCTAAGTGGATTTTTGGCTTCTGTGCAAAAATGTGCACATAACATTTTCTACACTTGTTACACTTGTTCATGTTTTGGACTCATGGTGGCCTAGGGTTGAACAATGTTTAGATGACCATGGTGGGTTTAAACCTTTAGGCTAAGTTAAGTGGGTTAATCAAGGTTGGTTTGGTTCATGGTGAATGGGATGATGAGAATTTTACTCATCTCATTTCAAAACTTTGGTTTGCCTCTCAAACACACACATACCAACCTCTCTACATCAGACATATACACCCACACATCAGCCACCCTAGCTGTTGCTACAAGCTGCAACACCATCAGCCCCACACCCAACATCAACAGCGCATTTTCAGCCACCAGAACAGCAGCTACGGCAGCTACATCAGCACAAATTCAGCAGCTGATGTGAACATCAGCCTACCCTTAACACTTTTCAGCCCCCCCAGCTGATTTGCACACCCTCATCATGATGTTTCAGCCCCCATAGCTGACCTACACACTCACTTCAGCCTCCATCAACGCATCAACTGCTGATACATAACATCAGCCCCTAAATTCACTGAAAACATGCATCAATTCAGCACATTCAGCCCCCCTAGCTGATCTACACCAGCCCCTAACACATTTCAGCCCTCATATAACAACAACAGCCTAACGCTTTTCAGCCTCCCCTCCCCATAGTTGACCTGCACACTCCCAAACCACACTTTTCAGCCCCAATAGCTGAAACCTTCAGCCACAAATAAAAAACAGCAGCTGATGTAAAGTTCAGCCACCACCAGCAACACATCAGCCCCAAATTGTTCAACATCAGCACCACACCAATAACATCAGCCAAGTCCTTGCTACATCAGCCAAGACATCAGCACAACTTCAGCCCAAATTTTCATCACATCAGCTACAACAACTTCCCTTTAACCAACAGCAACAGCTGTATCTCCAAAACAATAGCAGTTGCTGCTGCAACAGCACATCAGCCCCCTTTATCAACCCATCAGCCCCAGTTATCAGCATCAGTTCAGCACATTTTCAGCCACATTGTTATCAGCCACAGCAGCAACAACCTTATTCCAACCAACACCACCATCAAACCACAACCACAACACTTCTTCTCATCACCAAAAACAACCCCAGCTCTGCAGTAGCTGCTGCAAACAGCAACAAAAAGGAAGAAAGGATTGCAAGCAGCAGCAGCAGCCAGTTTCAGCTTCAGCACAGCTGCATCAGCAACACCACTTCAGCAGCAACCACCCCTCCTCCTTCCTTCATCCTTCCCTTCTCCTACACCCTAGGACACTCTGGAGGTATAATCTCACGACCCAACTCAGTTCTTGCTCAGTTCTGGTTAAATAGCTGAAAGTTACTGTTTTAATTGTGACATTGTGCTAGTTTAGGCAAATTTGAGTGAGACTTGACCAAGAGGTGGTTTTGAACGTTAGAGTAGCCTTATTAGGGGTATGTGAGACCAGTTAACCCAAGATTGTCCCAGATTTCACCCATATACCAGATTTGTTATACTTGGCGTAATTTAGCAATTTTGTCGACTTTGGACCTTTCTGGAAACTGCTACAACCCGGGACCTCCTAAAATGAAATTGACTTGGCAGTAGGATATGCAGGCAGATATAAACCAACATCCAAAACCCTAGCCCAAACCACCAAACCCCGGCCGCAGATTTAATCCCCCTGGCCGCAATTTGCGGCCAGACCAGGGTGGAACCTCCTCGTTTTGCGTGCACAGCCCCATTTCATGTAAACTTGACCCCCTGTATGTCTAGTTTTTACTGTTTCCTGTTAGGGTAAAATCTGGGTTGTTTTTCATGAGTTGGCGTATGATTTACGACATGTTTCGTATGGATTTTGGTATTCGATGATTCATTTCTGTCGGGTGTCGTTTGGACGTCAACGACAGCGGATATTGGCTGTGTTCGTACGCGAGACTATAGGTTTTTACTTATAGGCGTAGCGTGCACCATTTTGGTTTCCGACATGGTTTTCATGTGTTTTAGCGTGTGATATCCTTGTAGGTACCCCATGTGGCGTCGAAGCGTTGGAGATGCAAATGGCGACATCGGCACCGGCACCGGCACACATAACAAGGTGAGTAGATTTATATCTACGGGGAGAAGTCGGGTGGATGGCGTATAGCACCCCCGCAGTCCGAGGTGATGTATACGGATGCGTATACACACCTATAAATATTATATGTTGTTCGGGAAATTATTAATGTTTAATTGGATATTGGTATACTGGGTTGGGAAAGATTACGAAACCTTAGGGTAGTGGGTGCACTACACATACATACACACATATACATACTTGAATGCATTCTTATTTCATATGTGGTTATGGGATTCTATATCGAGATGTGTTCACATGGGTTTGGGATTATGTGTTCACATACAGATTTGGGGATGATACTTGGGATTTAATTGAGTCGATGAGAGTTGATATGAGATTATGATATCAGTGATACGGTAAAATTCATACTTGTGATACGTTTGATGATTTAGAGGATTTTAGGGATGATAAACAGGAATGGAGATATAAATATATTAAGCGATCAACATGTGATTATGATACACGATAGGATATGACATGATATGATATGACAGGATATTTGGGGATAGGCCGCCTTGGCGAGGTATACTCTTTGTGATGATTTATGATGATAATATTGATCTATACTAAGACTGTCGATCAGTAGTCAGGTTTTCATTATAGTGATAATGCTGGCATTGTACTAGACATAGGTCAGTACCCAGATTAGTGATATTTGATAAAGAGAATATTTGATGAATGATATGACGAATGTGATATTGACCCGTACCCAGATTTGGGGATGCCGTACGACGGATTCACGTACGAACTATATTTTTGATGTTTGATCCGCCTACTTGACTTGGGAATAACCAATTATAGAGATATGGTATCGGATATGATATGATAGAGGCGGGATCACCGACTATATATGTATATTTATATGTATCGACTCAGAGGTTAGGCGGTTTCCCATACCTGCTGTTAGCTTTAGCTCAGCCTTGTAGTGGTGTAGCTATGTGACTTTTATGACCTTAGATGCAGTTTAGCGATCATGGTGTTCAGTATCTCAGCTCCCGCATATTATTATTGTTGCTCTGCATCGTCTACTGTTATGATTCATATGTCATTATTGATATCTGCTGCTAGGACACCAGCACCATTACCGATGATGCGTTTGTACCACGTACACTTATTACTGTCGCACACACATCTTCAACGGTAATTGCCATGTCACGAACACTTAGAAATTATTTTTGCTTGATTTAGCTTGTTAGCTAGTAGTGACATGATATTAGTATGCTTACTTTATATGTTAGATTGACAGTGTAGCTATCACTTGTCACTTCATGCATACTGTTATTCATTATATGCTGCATTCATGGATTCTCATGCATATATTCATGATTTCACATGCTATTGATGATTTGGATTCGGGTTTCCATGAGATTTTCTGGATTTGGAGGAAAACCGCAAAAACATACATATAAACTGCTTTCTCTTTTTAATCAAAATGCGGTTTTTCCATGATGTATGAGTCGTCCACCATGAGTTTTGCTGATGGATTTCGAGACCCGATTCGAGGAGTGGATGAACCGTTTCGGGTACATGGTGGGCCCGGTGCGGTATCCCGGGGCAAGAAGATCGCAGGAGATGGCGTTGAGCCTGGCAGGGGAGCACGACCGACCGGTGATATTACCCGACACGTCGAATATCCGGAGGGTACCGTCGTAGTCATGAGATGGATAGTAGGGGCCGATCTGGACTGACGGCGCCCTGGATATTATGATTGGGACATTGAGATTTGAGATATTGAGGTACAGAGATTGTGATACAGAGATATCGAGATATTGAGATTTATGTTTTGTGTCGATGCTAGGCACTGTTTTATGCTGATTTCATCATGATACCTCATTTAAAATACAGAGATCTCACAAAGTTATGAAAGCAGTTTTCTTCAGTACATGCATTCTGTTTCATGCATTCATACATCATTCATATGATATATATTGCCACTTGATGCACTGGCACAGACACATGGGTTTACACTTGGGTTAGATATTTGTACTAGCCATGGTTAGAGATTACTGGTTATATATTTGAGGATTATATATGTTGATCGTATGACCTAGGATTGCGTCATACATGCGATTTCTGTTCGTAGATCTTTTTCTACTCACGAGTTGGCAACTTACCCCCGTTGTGCCCCAGTTTCTTGCAGGTGTTGCCGTACGGATTTCATTACGGCTTTGCGGGCACTGTACCTTTCGGGTGACTTGCTAGTAGGTGGGTTTATTGTATCTTACCCATCATTATACCTTGTATATTATATTTCTGTTGTATCTAGAATTTTCATCAACCAAAACTTGTACTTATTTGAGATAGAGACCAGTGATGTTTATTCTTTCGACCTTAGAGTCACGTGTTATATTTCTTTGGGTTTCAGGCTGGTTGAGTTCCTTTTCTGTTGTGATCCTCGCCTTGAGGCGTTGTATATTATGTTGCATACAGGTTGATTTGGTATGGTTCCTCCTATTCTCTACTACTTCTCTTGGTTTGGATTGCTGGGTTTCGGCTTACTTAGCATACGTACGCCTTGAGACGTTCGTAGTCTAAGTGCCGGTCATGTTCCGTATTTCAGATCGTGACAAAGTTGGTATCAGAGCGTTAGGTTTTACCTTCGGAGTATAGGATGACCCTTGGTTGATGGAATAGGTGACTAAAGTAGAGTGACGTACCGTTGGTATGTTCCGCGGCATATTTACGACACGCCACTCCACTTAAGGAGCCTTAGGATGTACATTTCTTTGTTCAGTATCATATTCATTCCTGATCTAGCCTCATCGGTATCAGTTTTGGTTTTGCTGCCACGATTGCGGGCAGGGAGAGAGCTACGGCTAGAGTTGTGGTCAGCATGAGCTCGTCACGAACGAGGACTGACCAGGGCGTGATTTTGGCGACACATGATTGCAGAGATGTGTCTTTTGATTGTGTTCTCGCGCCACGAGCGTTGGATGGATCGCTGCATGAGATTACTCGGACGTGCAGATCAGCACCAGAGGATTGAGCCACTGACAGAGGCCAGCCAAATTTTGATGACCGTTGGTGTATTGCTCACTCCTGATGATTGAGGCACGATTCAGTGTGTAGACGAGCGAGCCAGTTTGCTACGAACGACGAGATATCGCCCCAGATGTTGGAGCTATTGCAATACAAGTTGTGCTAAGAGATGATAGAAGATCGCTAGTCACCAAGGATGAATGACTAGGACACATGGATCATTCGCTACCCCGATGCGAGATCATCAGATAGATTGATTCCAGCTGAGACGACTTCACGCGGAGACGTTGAGAGTCGACAGAGACGATTGAATGTTAGAAACCTATTATTCCAAGTTTAAAGTATTCGGAAAGACATGCAGGCAATTCTATGGTCCCTCTAGAAGAATGAAACCCTAACTCGACTTAATGACCGTATGAAAGCCTTTGAACCTTAGGGTTTGCGGCAGTTCTGCGGCGCCATTAGTGAGGCTTGGGTTTGCCCTTCTACGGCTGGACCACCGATGCTGGGGTATGTACTCGATACTATCATACTGTACCCAAGATGTTGAGCTCTTGGGGGATTATGAGGTTTTGACGACTCGATCGGATGGCTCGACTTAATTCGGATACTATATGGTGAGATGCATTTCTTGGGAGACTCCAGACACGAGGATAGCCATTGGAGCTTAGTCCATGCAGCCACGACGAAACGAGTTCGAAGCAGTCAACATTAGAGGAAAGTGGAGTAAGAGGTTCGTGCAAGATCTAGATGTGATGACGTTCCACTCCGCCGACATCAGAGATGCGATGCGCATGCCGAGGCATTGTACTAGATATACCTTCCAGAAGGAGTCACGATGAGTATGCAGCCGTTTCGAAGCAAGAAGCAGATTTGGTAAAGGACGATGACCTCCGGACAGTTGGCAGGGATGAGACTTGGAAGAGAGCTTGAGCAGGATTCCTTCCAGGACACTGCTGCTATGATGTTTGCACCCAGGATCAGATGTGTCACGTGCATTCAGAGAACCAAAGGCCGACGCCAGTGACATGCTGCTTTACTAGTGGTCGCGATAATTGACCAGGAAATGACCAGAGAAGTGCCAGAACGGAATCGTCCCCGTTAGCACACTTGACAGAGCCGATGAGCCGATGGATCGAGAGATTGGTAATCCATAGAGAAGACTTGGACCCAGGAGTAGTCATTGTTACGCACACCAGCAGGCCAGATTTCATTATCATCAACGAGACGTCCCACTAGTGACCGCGACAGTTGGCCCGAGATTCTTGGAGGATGCGCTCGAGCGGGACTATTCCTCCATACTTGATTTCGATGTTTTGGGTGATTTATTCGCATGATGTGATTTTGATGATTGAGGATTTACGATTTTTGCACAGTTGTTGCACTTGATATCATTTTCGTGCCTTGATTTCACATGTTTGTGATTTATGGGGTTTAGACATTCGAGTTGATTTTGTGCGTATGCACGCACACGATTTGGTTCCTGCACTCTGTATAGTTTATATTTGCTTGCTGTGCAGTGACATATACTTTGTGCACTTGGATGCACTGGACTTCGATTTCGAGGGTGATGTTCGATATTTATTTTGTGCATTTTATGCACCTGATTGGATTTTGCGCGTGCTCGGCGCTTGACATTGGATTTCATGATTTCGTGCATGATGGATGCACCGGATTTGGATTTGTAGCGCATGTTGAGCGCAAGTTATGAGATGCGATTTGGTGCACACCAGATGCACTAAATCGGGATTTTTCATACATGTCAGATGCACATGATCTTGCGGTCAGGCACGCACGTTGCCTATGACCGATGCTGTATGCACATCCGTTGCACCTTGATGTCGTTTTGTGCTCCTGCTTGGCACATTCATGGATTTGATTTCCGTGCGCACTGGACGCACAAGGTTTTTCATATGCGCTTTCTGGGATTGATTTCTTATGGAGCAGAACATTTTTATGATATTGCGATTGATTTTCGTACTGAGCAGGACTGATTAGATGACAGTGCCAGAATATATTTTGCATGCATTGATAGATTTCAAGGGATTTCCAAAGGCGAGCTATAGTCTCATTATTTACATACGTATCTGATACGACACGAAACGTTTAAAACCAGGAAAACCCTTTTAAATTAATTTCAAAACGGCGGGACGTGCATATTAAACAAAGGATATATACGTATATGGCTATTTTCTTATAGAGACATCCACCACTGTGCAGTGTCATGCGCATTGCACATCGACTTTAAAGAATTTGGCATACATTCTCTTCAGATATTTACATGTGTGATCCCGATTTTTAGCATATCGGTGTTGCTTTGGATTTGGTATTCGTGTTTTCACCTTGACTCCGATGATTGCGGGAGGCTTGACGGAGTTTTGATTTCGAGTTATCTGCTTAAGCATGCGCATGTATTGCGCTACGATGCGTTCTATGTATTGATGATTTCGGAGCCCCGTTGACTTGGACATTTTATTGAAATGTTTTAGAATTTGGGGGTTTAAATTTAAATTAGGGGACCGAATTTCTTTAAGGGGGAAGACTGTAACATTTCAAAAAAATAGAATATTATTTTTGGGAATTTTCATAATTTAATAATAATTTTTAATGAATATTTTAATAGTCGGTATAATTAAATACCGATAAATGGTGAAAATTCCGGAGAAAATTATAGAAATTCTAAAATAGCTTATTTTGTGGAAATATGCCATTTTGCAGTTTTATGATGGATTATATGTTATTTTGGTATTAACCGCGATTAAAAATCGCTAAGTGGATTTTTGGCTTTTGTGCAAAAATGTGCACATAACATTTTCTACACTTGTTACACTTGTTCATGTTTTGGACTCATGGTGGCCTAGGGTTGAACCATGTTTAGATGACTATGGTGGGTTTAAACCTTTAGGCTAAGTTAAGTGGGTTAATCAGGGTTGGTTTGGTTCATGGTGAATGGGATGATGAGAATTAACTCATCTCATTTCAAAACTTTGGTTTGCCTCTCAAACACACACATACCAACCTCTCTACATCAGACATATACACCCACACATCAGCCACCCTAGCTGCTCCTACAAGCTGCAACACCATCAGCCCTACACCCAACATCAACAGCGCATTTTCAGCCACCAGAACAGCAGCTACGGCAGCTACATCAGCACAAATTCAGCAGCTGATGTGAACATCAGCCTACCCTTAACACTTTTCAGCCCCCCTAGCTGATTTGCACACCCCCATCATGATGTTTCAGCCCCCATAGCTGACCTACACACTCACTTCAGCCTCCATCAACGCATCAACTGCTGATATACAACATCAGCCCCTAAATTCACTGAAAACATGCATCAATTCAGCACATTCAGCCCCCCGAGCTGATCTACACTAGCCCCTAACACATTTCAGCCCTCATATAACAACAACAGCCTAACACTTTTCAGCCCCCCCCCATAGCTGACCTGCACACTCCCAAACCACACTTTTCAGCCCCAATAGCTGAAACCTTCAGCAACAAAAAAAAACAGCAGCTGATGTAAAGTTCAGCCACCATCAGCAACACATCAGCCCAAAATTGTTCAACATCAGCACCACACCAATAACATCAGCCAAGTCCTTGCTACATCAGCCAAGACATCAGCACAACTTCAGCCCAAATTTTCATCACATCAGCTACAACAACTTCCCTTTAACCAACAGCAACAGCTGTATCTCCAAAACAATAGCAGTTGCTGCTGCAACAACACATCAGCCCTCTTTATCAACCCATCATCCCCAGTTATCAGCATCAGTTCAGCACATTTTCAGCCACATTGTTATCAGCCACAGCAGCAGCAACCTTATTCCAACCAACACCCCACAACACCACCATCAAACCACAACCACAACACTTCTTCTCATCACCAAAAACAACCCCAGCTCTGCAGTAGCTGCTGCAAACAGCAACAAAAAGGAAGAAAGGATTGCAAGCAGCAGCAGCAGCCAGTTTCAGCTTCAACACAGCTGCATCAGCAACACCACTTCAGCAGCAACCACCCCTCCTCCTTCCTTCATCCTTCCCTTCTCCTACACCCTAGGACACTCTGGAGGTATAATCTCACGACCCAACTCAGTTCTTGCTCAGTTCTGGTTAAATAGCTGAAAGTTACTATTTTAATTGTGACATTGTGGTAGTTTAGGAAAATTTGAGTGAGACTTGACCAAGAGGTGGTTTTGAACGTTAGAGTAGCCTTATTAGGGGTATGTGAGACCAGTTAACCCAAGATTGTCCCAGATTTCACCCATATACCAGATTTGTTATACTTGGCGTAATTTAGCAATTTTGTCGACTTTGGACCTATCTGGAAACTGCTACAACCCGGGACCTCCTAAAATGAAATTGACTTGGCAGTAGGATATGCAGGCAGATATAAACCAACATCCAAAACCCTAGCCCAAACCACCAAACCCCGGCCGCAGATTTAATCCCCCTGGCCGCAATTTGCGGCCAGACCAGGGTGGAACCTCCTCGTTTTGCGTGCACAGCCCCATTTCATGTAAACTTGACCCCCTGTATGTCTAGTTTTTACTGTTTCCTGTTAGGGTAAAATCTGGGTTGTTTTTCATGAGTTGGCGTATGATTTACGACATGTTTCGTATGGATTTTGGTATTCGATGATTCATTTCTGTCGGGTGTCGTTTGGACGTCAACGACAGCGGATATTGGCTGTGTTCGCATGCGAGACTATAGGTTTTTACTTATAGGCGTAGCGTGCACCATTTTGGTTTCCGACATGGTTTTCATGTGTTTTAGCGTGTGATATCCTTGTAGGTACCCCATGTTGCGTCGAAGCGTTGGAGATGCAAATGGCGACATCGGCACCGGCACACATAACAAGGTGAGTAGATTTATATCTACGGGGAGAAGTCGGGTGGATGGCGTATAGCACCCCCGCAGTCCGAGGTGATGTATACGGATGCGTATACACACCTATAAATATTATATGTTGTTCGGGAAATTATTGATGTTTAATTGGATATTGGTATACTGGGTTGGGAAAGATTACGAAACCTTAGGGTAGTGGGTGCACTACACATACATACATACATATACATACTTGAATGCATTCTTATTTCATATGTGGTTATGGGATTCTATATCGAGATGTGTTCACATGGGTTTGGGATTATGTGTTCACATACAGATTTGGGGATGATACTTGGGATTTAATTGAGTCGATGAGAGTTGATATGAGATTATGATATCAGTGATACGGTAAAATTCATACTTGTGATACGTTTGATGATTTAGAGGATTTTGGGGATGATAAACAGGAATGGAGATATAAATATATTAAGTGATCAACATGTGATTATGATACACGATAGGATATGACATGATATGATATGACAGGATATTTGGGGATAGGCCGCCTTGGCGAGGTATACTCTTTGTGATGATTTATGATGATAATATTGATCTATACTAAGACTGTCGATCAGTAGTCAGGTTTTCATTATAGTGATAATGCTAGCATTGTACTAGACATAGGTCAGTACCCAGATTAGTGATATTTGATAAAGAGAATATTTGATGAATGATATGACGAATGTGATATTGACCCGTACCCAGATTTGGGGATGCCGTACGACGGATTCACGTACGAACTATATTTTTGATGTTTGATCCGCCTACTTGACTTGAGAATAACCAATTATAGAGATATGGTATCGGATGTGATATGATGGAGGCGGGATCACCGACTATATATGTATATTTATATGTATCGACTCAGAGGTTAGGCGGTTTCCCTTACCTACTGTTAGCTTTAGCTCAGCCTTGTAGTGGGGTAGCTATATGACTTTTATGACCTTAGATGCAGTTTAGCGATCATGGTGTTCAGTATCTCAGCTCCCGCATATTATTATTGTTGCTCTGCATCGCCTACTGTTATGATTCATATGTCATTATTGATATCTGCTGCTAGGACACCAGCACCATTACCGATGATGCGTTTGTACCACGTACACTTATTGCTGTCGCACACACATCTTCATCGGTAATTGCCATGTCACGAACACTTAGAAATTATTATTGCTTGATTTAGCTTGTTAGCTAGTAGTGACATGATATTAGTATGCTTGCTTTATATGTTAGATTGACATTGTAGCTATCACTTGTCACTTCATGCATACTGTTATTCATTATATGCTGCATTCATGGATTCTCATGCATATATTCATGATTTCACATGCTATTGATGATTTGGATTCGGGTTTCCATGAGATTTTCTGGATTTGGAGGAAAACCGCAAAAACATACATATAAACTGCTTTCTCTTTTTAATCAAAATGCGGTTTTTCCATGATGTATGAGTCGTCCACCATGAGTTTTGATGATGGATTTCGAGACCCGATTCGAGGAGTGGAGGAACCATTTCGGGTACATGGTGGGCCCGGTGCGGTACCCCGGGGCAAGAAGATCGCAGGAGATGGCGTTGAGCCTGGCAGGGGAGCACGACCGACCGGTGATATTACCCGACACGTCGGATATCCGGAGGGTACCGTCGTAGTCATGAGATGGATAGTAGGGGCCGATCTGGACTGACGGCGCCCTGGATATTATGATTGGGACATTGAGATTTGAGATATTGAGGTACAGAGATTGTGATACAGAGATATCGAGATATTGAGATTTATGTTTTGTGCCGATGCTAGGCACTGTTTTATGCTGATTTCATCATGATACCTCATTTAAAATACAGAGATCTCACAAAGTTATGAAAGCAGTTTTCTTCAGTACATGCATTCTGTTTCATGCATTCATACATCATTCATATGATATATATTGCCACTTGATGCACTGGCACAGACACATGGGTTTACACTTGGGTTAGATATTTGTACCAGCCATGGTTAGAGATTACTGGTTATATATTTGAGGATTATATATGTTGATCGTATGACCTAGGATTGCGTCATACATGCGATTTCTGTTCGTAGATCTTTTTCTACTCACGAGTTGGCAACTCACCCCCGTTGTGCCCCAGTTTCTTGCAGGTGTTGCCGTACGGATTTTATTACGGCTTTGCGGGCACCGTACCTTTCGGGTGACTTGCTAGTAGGTGGGTTTATTGTATCTTACCCATCATTATACCTTGTATATTATATTTCAGTTGTATCTAGAATTTCCATCAACCAAAACTTGTACTTATTTGAGATACAGACCGGTGATGTTTATTCTTTCGACCTTAGAGTCACGTGTTATATTTCTTTGGGTTTCAGGCTGGTTGAGTTCCTTTTCTGTCGTGATCCTCGCCTTGAAGCGTTGTATATTATGTTGCATACAGGTTGATTTGGTATGGTTCCTCCTATTCTCTACTACTTCCCTTGGTTTGGATTGCTGGGTTTCGGCTTACTTAGCATACGTACGCCTTGAGACTTTCGTAGTCTAAGTGCCGGTCATGTTCCGTATTTCGGGTCGTGACAATACCATACACAAGCATCTACATCTTCGATCACCTTGAAGAATCCTGATGTTTGCAACACCTGGTTCTCTACTTTATTCTTAAACCTATAACTTCTCAAAACTTAGACCTTGCATTTCTACGAAACACATGTCTAAGAAGTAGAGAAATCACAAGTAAACAGAATATAGTACGAGTACCAACCCCTCTGTCCTCATGGACACTGGACAATCATACAATACTCTGTATAAGTCCCCTGAGTCTAATAACTCATTTCCTGTGAGTCGTAAGTTGGAAACTGTACTTATGGTTAAGAAGAATTACAACGCTGTTTAATGCTCCTTACCTGACCGTCCACTGATATAGGTAAATGTCATGAACATAATTTCAAAAAGTTATATCTCACTTTATAAAAATAAACGTACAGATATATCAATTTGAAATTGGTGCATAACAACGGATATTCAAAACCAAATATCTGCCGTCCGGCAAACAACCCAGGCGATTTCCTCAAATATCACTAATTACAACGAATCTCGATATAATGAGGATGATCACCCAATTCCCAATAACTTACACCCACTCATCATCTGTAAAACCATACAGATGTGAGAATCAAACCTGGTAAATACATACCCTGGAGTAAGGACTAATTGGGAAATCAGTTTTCTTTTAACAATACATAGTGAAACTGAAACATGTAAACGTTTCAAAGGGGTATCCGGGTATTCCTAGTAATACCTCTTCCATTATCAGATTCACAACTGTGACCGTATATTTCTTTGCCATCTTTCCAAATCCCTTTATATGTCTTTAGTCATTACCTTCTATACACCCCTTTAGGCTAAATGGTTTTCTTCCCTCCCTATCGTTCGGCACCAGCCTATGGTTTGGAAGAAGACTATCCAATAAGCGTAATAGGTGTACTGTCCTAATCCTAGGAGCACTCGCAACCTGAGAGAAGGTAAAGATAAAAGACAACTGAATAAATCTTATTCCTATTTCTCCTGAACCAGAATCCATCCCCGAACTGGAACAAGTTCCTTCGAGTTTGTATATAACCATACGATGGAATATTCATATAACTGTGGATCTTCGTAGTGATACGGAGTGTTCTGGAGAAATACAAAGGTGAAGTAGGATTGGCGATGAAATACTTGGTTTGGTCGTGAATGGCAGTCGCAATTTACTTTGCCCTCTCACTAATCCTTTTATTTGTCTTAACTTAATATCTTCTGTACACCTTCGTTAGGCTAATTGGTTTTCTTCATTCCCCACCCTTCGGCACCTACCTATGGTTTGGAAGAAGACTATCCAATTAGCATAATAGGTGTACCGTCCTAATCCAAGGAACACTCGCAACCTGAGAGAAGGTAAAAGGAAAAGACAACTGAATAGTCCTATTCATTTTCTCCAGAACCGGAAACCATCCTCGAATCTGGAACAAGTTCCTTCGAGTTCGTATATAACCATACGATGGTTTTATCCAATGGAAGTGGATGTTCGTAGTAGTACGGGGTGTTCTGGAGAAAAGGGTAAAAGTAGGAGTGCCAATGAGGTATGCAACTCTAACAATCCAAAAACCAGTGTTTTAAGAAAGTTCGGTTAACTTGGTCACTAAATCATGGTCTAGGGTTGGGTCATGGTCGCTGCCAAAGAGAGAGAGAAAAGAAACACTCTGCGTGCACTCTAACCTAGATCAGAATGGTTATCAATTTATCTAATCAGGAAACCTCCCACTGTAACCTCAAATTCTCCTCCAAACCTGAAAGAAGAATTAGTCGGGATCACCCGAGGAGTAAACCAACTCATCAGTGGGAATCGGGATCCAACTATCATCGCATGATAACGTGATGGAATCCACTCACGTTATCACACTCCAAAAAGTATGCGCATATCTGGCAAGTTTTAGTTTATTTAGAAACTTCCGATGTGATTTTTACCCCTAGGACCCAAGTGACCTTGACTGAGACAACATATCAAAGGATCCTAGCCAAGTTCAACCCGTCATTATCTTGATTGCATTAGACCCACCCGCACGAGTTCTTGACTGAGCCAAAATGACCGTACGACTGTCCTAACCAATCAAATATCCATAAGACAGAAAAGCATTATAGAGCTACCGCACACTACGCCTCGGCTGAGCACGACATACATAGCACGAATACTAAGCAATACTAATCTGAAATGACGGAGGGCTACGGTTGGTTTTTGGCGAAAAACCTTTAACGTAATGAACTTGATATCGTTGAAGGAACCGGATAGCTTTTTTATGAAAATATAGTGGTGAAAACTTTTACTAAAGAGGTCACTCCCGGTGAAGGGATCTCGGCTCTTTCCCCGTAGAATGAGGTGCAGGATATTCCAACTGAATACCACGATGCAAAGCAAAAAGTAATCGACTATAGTGAAGTTATTACCCTGACGCAAACTTCTGTCCAAGGGGTCACTCCTGGTGAAGGGATCTCGGCCCTTGCCTCGTCGACTGAGGTGCTGGATATTCATAACCGAATACCACTGTGCAAAACAAAAGAGAACGTCCTTGCAATAACAGCTTTTTTTGAAAAATATTCCAACAACATCAGAATGGGTTTGTTTAGCTTGCATTGATCCGAATCAATGCAGTCCCATCAATTAATCACACCACAAAAGAACGAAAATATGATGTACGTATATGCCATCCGCATTCGCCACTGGGTCCCGTCATCACCCGTTAGGTTACTTAACTAACGACAGAACGGGGACTGGACTAGCGCGGATGCAAAACATATACAACATCTACTAGTATATATATCAATATATAATATTCGCTTAAGGCGTGATAAAATACAACATCACAGACATGTAATAAGCATCACAGAACAATACAGATATCTGGGATCCCCGAGTTTCACAGAGCCGCTATTGAAACCCGACGTTCCCCTGGTCGTGTGGATAGCCTGTGCAATGAAATCCTAGATCCCTACGGGCGCGGCAAGTTACCCGCCAAAACCTAAAGCGAGGCAGCCCCCTTCAACAACGTGAATGGACTACCCAGCACTTCATAGAATCCGGTAACTTGGGCACCCCTCTTTGGGTCAACCTATACCCCCTACGAGTGCGGCGAATAGCCCGCCAATTCTAGAGAGAAGCCCTCTCCGTCTCAAAGCCATGAGATGCGGGTTCGTTGCCCTCTAGAACCCGACTACCCGTGCACCCCTCCGTGGGGTAATCCTAGTACAGAAAGTAAAATATATACAACGGGTACATCGACCTCAGCCCGGTCGTGTCCCAAAAGAATAATATACAAACAGGCAGTGACGGCAGTCCACATGTCGGACGCTCGCCCCGCAATATCAAATGTACAAATATTACCAAACTATACTACCATTGCATCCAAGCTATCCACCACGACAAATCTGCAACATCACAGCACAACACAGAACATCAACGTGAATGTCACGTTCGCAAATCCGTCTAAAAGGGTTATAGCAATTAGACAAGATTTACCAATCAAATCGCATTCACGGTCGCAGATATAATGTAAATACTGTGAACTAACATATTTAAAATTTTCGATCGACAAAATTTCCCGAAATGGGCCCCAAGTACAATTCGCAGTACTCAAACAAATCTGGGCCCAAACAAAATATTCCAGAAACCCCAATTCCAAGTTTAAGACCACTGTGGAAAAAATGGTGCATTGAAGGCACAAAATGGCCGCAGAACCGCGGTGAAAAGAGGGGTATTGTCGCGGTTCCGCGGCGGAACAGTGTCATCATGCAACGAAATTTTCACAGATTTCTTAAAAACGCCTGCCTAATTTTCTAACAAACTCAAAAAAAAAAATTCGACGACAAAAAAAATTCGACAGAAACTGCACAAATTGGAATTGCGGTTTCGGGAATTTCGTTCGATCGAAATTCTAAATACGTTAGAGCAAACTAGTAAAGGTTAATGGCGTGGCTCTGATACCATGTAAGTCTACGGTAGCGCCCCGGCCGTCTGTCCGAGGCCAAAATGCGGAAACGAAAACTTTTTCAAAACTTGAAACCGGCGTTATCGTATACTTTAAACCCGGATCGAAACATTAACCTACAACTAGCAACTAGAGAAAGAGTTGGAAAGCTATACCGATCGATCCGTGTCCTTCGGTCTTTGGCCACCATCCCAAGCTCCCCGCGGCATCTCCGATCTTGCTCTCCTCGCCGGAAAGGGCACCACATCATCGAGTCTTTTTACGGGCTTCCGCTTCATCCGAAGCAACTCGGGCATGAAGTTCGCTAGCCGACGTGTCCAATGTGAAGTAGAGAATGTGTGTGACAACTTTGTCTCTTGCATCCATTATATGGATGGAGGTTGAAGATGAAGCCATTAATGGAAATGGTGAGCTCGAGGTAGAAGAAGAAGAAGAAGCATTTTCTTTTCTTATGTTGTGTGATCAAATGAGAGAGTGAGTATCAAAAACACAAGAACTAGCTCTCAAACATGGCTGCCCTTCTCTCTCCTCCTTTCATTTCAACCCACAAATCAATCATATAATGTGACATTAGCACAAGAAAAGAGACCATGAGTCACTAATGAAGTCTATGTCACATTAAATGCACAAAATAATGATTTCTAGCTCACAATTTCCATTTGTAAACATTAATCCAAATGTTTACAACAAAAAAAAGATACGGCAACATCTAAAGTAAACTCGTTGGATCACAAGGATACCCCCCATCTGTATATACATACCTGCATCCGCATTCCGACTTAATGCGAATACGATGAGACTAAAGTAATCCAACAAATCTAATACTAGGATCCGGCTTAAACCAAATCCCACTAGTATGATCCGTCCGATCATGAACCGTGCACTACCGCACGTATATGATCGAACCCTGCCATATATCATACGGCCTCTACAACGTTTCGCCCGAAACTTGAGAAACTATCTGTGGGGAACTCTAAAGACTCGTTAATACTTTGGTTGTGGATTTAACCACTAGCACGTCAGAGGTACTAGCCGTACGTAACGGGCTACCAGGTATTGACCAAAAGGGAGGTCGATGAGCGAACTCATCCTGACACCCTACTGAGCCTGTCAGTAACAATATCCGTACAGTCCGGTCCGTTCGTCTATGAGCATTCCATGTCGGGCCTAGGGGGTTGGTAAAAGTCAAACCCCCAAAAGCGGTACAAGTCGTGTCGGAGTGTAGCCCAGAACACCCTGAGATACTACTGGAATACCTACCAGTAAATCTCCTGCCTTGGCCAAGGACTTCGTGTAATGGCTCTCCTAGACACAGTGTGATCTCACCCCCAATACTGGGAGAGACGAAACCCCTGCCGATCCGCTCACTGCCTCCATGTGGCTCGGGACTATACCCAACTAAAACCTGTTTGCACGACTCCTTTGAGCCATGGTAGGGTAGTAATCAAAGCACAGTGGGAACTCACACGAGACAAATGACGATCTCAGGTCGATGAACTAACCTGTACACATGTCACCAGGGAACTGCTATCTGATGTCAGGTATAATACCAACTAGCATGTTCCCGGCGAGTCCTGTCCGGTGTACTCATAACCGAATGAGCACCTGTATACATCTTAGGTGAACCAACTAATACCAATGGCTTGTGAGACCGGCCATCGCCCCTCGTCGGGGTCTCGACTGTATACACTAGTCTACTAATGGAGTATCGATGCCCAGTCTCGAAACTCCCATGACTAGGGCCCACTTTAAGGATGTGCTTATAGACCCCAGCTCCTACGTATATGATCGCCAACATACTGCTGGCCGTCAAGCAAGAATCCTATGGACTCTATCAACATGCAATAGTGACCTGTAGTGTCACCTAAAGCATGTACACGATGATAAAGATAAACCAGATAGCATACTATCATCTTGAGTAAGATTGTCCTACCGGTATAGGTCCTCCCTCAATCATTGAAATCACGTGCCTGTGATCCAATAATTGACTCCGAGGGCACTATATCCAACAGAATAAACAAAAATCGAATTTTGAGCAAGCACAATCAACAAAACCCAACTGATTAAACCATAACCATAAACTAGCAATTAAAAGGAGTTTATATACTATGAAAGAAAGTTATACCAAAGATATTCGTGTCTTTCGGTCTTCAAAACTCTTCTTTCTCGTGCTCTTTGAGAACCTAGATCAAAGTTGCTTGAGGACCTTCTTAATCCTAGATGATCCACCCAAGAGTTTGTAGTCTAAGCTAAGCTTCACTAATGAAGCAACCTAATAACCTAGTTTTCTAATCTAGATTATAAAGATGGTGTAAAGATTTTTAATAAAGTTCACCTATCTCTAAAATCTCATGATTCTCAACACATGAGAGGGTTGAGATTGAAGAAGTAGATGAAAGCTAGAGAGGAGAGAGAATGAGCTCATGAAAATGAAATCAAGTGTAAAAATATCATAACAATTTTGTTCTTCTGAAAAAGAATTTCACAATTAAAATGGCTACCATACTTGAATAGTAATGACAAATGAATATATAATTCATTTGCCCATTCCTCTCTGCACTCTTCATATCACCTTGCAAACTACCTCATTTCATGTTTTTCAAAAAATAGAAAAACTTAAATGCGGTGTCCATTTTCTAGAATCCATTGTTGTATAATTATAAGAATATCAAACCGTATATATATACCCGTATTCGTACCAAAAATACAAATACCAAGAGATAGATAAATCCAATAACATGATACTAGAATTATATCAATACGTGATTTATTAATCTGGCTTAATCCTAAGCCCTATAATATCACAAACCGTACGATTAAATTTCTCACAACTAGTACACGTTTTTAATTGGAACCCTGCACGTATAAACATATGACCTCTACATCGTTTTGCCTGAACCAGGGAAACCCTCTGTGTGGGACTTTAAAGACTCGACAATATGCTGGCAAAGGGTTTAACCACAAGCACGTTAGCGACACTAGCTGCACGTAATGGTTATCTAGATATCTGTCGAAAAGAAGGACGGCGAGCAAGCTCATCTGAGCCCCTACTGAGCCTATTTGTGACAATCTCCGTACAGTCCGGTCTCTTTGTCTAAGAGTATCACATACCGGGTCTAGAAGGTGGTAAACGTCAGACCCCTAATAACCCGATAAGTCGTGTCGATATGGCTCAAGACCGAACTGAGAAATTACTGATCTAACCTTCAGTAAATCTCAACTTCCTTGGCTAAGGTCTTATGGTTCTGGCCAACCGGAAACAATGCGATATCGATTCCGAATGCCGGGAGAGACGAATCCCTGACAATCGCTCATTGCCTTCATGTGGCTCAAGACTATACCTAAACAAAACATGTTTGCATGACTCAGTAGAGTCGTGGTAGGGTAGTGATCTAAGTATAGTGGGAACACACACGAGACAAATGATGACCTCAGGTCTAATGACTAACCTGTATTCATGTCACCTGAGAACCGCTATTTGACGATAGGTATAATACCATCTAAAAGTTCTCGGTGAGTTCGTCCAGTGTACTCACCCCCAGTGAGCACCTGTATACAATCTTAAGTGATCACACCAATGGCTGTGAGACTAACCACCACCTCTCGTCGGGGTCTATAAACATATACACAAGTCTGCTCTGGAATATCGATGCCTGGTCTCGATACTCCTGTGACTTTGGACATTTAAGGTTGTGGTTATGGACTACCCACCCAACCCCTCCCCACAAGTATGGTCGCCATCATAACGCCGGTAGTCAAAAAAAACTCCTATGGGCTTTATCAACATCTATCAACGATATATGATATTAAATAAAACATATGCACATGTTAAGATAAAGACAAACCAAAATTGTATACTACTGTATCAAGTTTTTATCAACATGTATAAGCAATACAATGCAGCAAGAAAAACAAATACATATGTTCAGATAAAGACAACTCAAATAGTATACTATAAAACCGAGCAAGATTGTCATGCACATACATATCCCTAACATCCTATACAATATAGACCTCTAGGGCGTACATATCCAACAATAGTTTATGGCAAGTCTATATGGTTGCCATTTGGATTCAAAAAAATTTGAAGAAGGCGATTCTAGGAAAGGATAAAAAGCCTTCTACTATGAAGGAGGAAGCTTGGGAGGAGATAGATGAGAAGGCCCTCACGACTATCCACTTACGTCTGATTAACGAAGTTCTACAAGAAGTTTTGGTAGAAAAGACGGCGGCTTATTTGTGGAATAAATTGAAGTTATATTTAAGAAAATCTCTCACGAATCGACTCATGTTGAAGCAGCATCTCTGCACACTTCGCATGCCAGAAGGCTCTCCAATAAAATTTCATGTTGGTGAGTTTAATACGATCATTACGGATCTGGGTAAGATCGACATTAAAATTGATGATGAAGATCAAGCTTTTCTCTTGTTGTGTTCATCGCCACCCTCTTATAAGAGCTTCCGTGATACCATAGTTTATGGATAGGACACGATTTCAATCAAGGATGTCAAGGAGAATTTGATGAACAAAGATAAGATTGACAATGAGTTAACTTCCACCGAAGCGAATGGTTCATTGTTTGGCTTATTTGTTTGAGGACGAGCAGAGAAAAGAGACCTGGAAGAAAATAGGAAGAATTTGCGGTCAAAATCCAAGGCTAAAAACATTACCTGCAATTATTGTAAAAAGAAGGGGCACTTCAAAGTCGATTATTTTAAGTTGCAGAATAAGCTAAAGTAGGAAGATAAATCAAAGATGGTGTCTTCGGTTGAGGCGAGTATAGCAGAAGGAGAAAAAGATCTTGTTGGGACTTCACGCACGCACGCATATGCGTTTTGAAAAGAAAGGGTTTTTAGAAATTACGGCGGACGCGAGCTCGGTCTCGTTTTAAAATTTATAAACCGCAAGTGCACAACGCGTTGTACCTAGCCAAAAAGTACAGGTCGATCCACACGGAATTGATGATTATGGATTTTTACGTCGAGTTCAAAGAGAAAATAATTGGTTTGGTTTTGGTTTGTCACAAAAAAATAGAAAATGAAGTAAATAAGAAAAGAAAGCGGTCGTAGCTCCAGTTCGGATGATTGAATCGTGGTGAATTCTTCGACGCTCTCTTGATCATGAGTGTTCCCTCCTTATGTTGATTCCGAAATGAAGCATGGCTTATCAAGGCGGTGGCGAAGTATAAACCATCAAAATGTCGAAGTTCAATGCGAAGAAAGAAACGGTTCCGTTATGTTCTCACTCACCGTTTGTATGTCTGAGCACGATATATCAGAAATAAGCACAAGGGTTAGCAAGCATATAAAATCACAATAAACAAATTAGAATATAAGAAGTAAAGTGGTTTAGCATTAAACTTGCTAAGTGAATGGATGATAGTATATGGTATATGATTTAGGAAGTGTGTCAATCCAACCATCAATTTACATACGCTATCTAATCCCTTAGCAAACTCGATACTAAAACTTAATTCTAATTTTAACATTGCAAAATCAAAGAGTTGAGAGAATAGGTTATATGTTATAGGTTACTTGTAACCATGGAAAGCAACATAGCCTATCAAACAACAACCATATCACAATCTTAAAATTACAATTAGAAATTAAGCACATTATCAATAACAAGAGAATGGATGAAGAAAAAGCCATTCATCTCATATTTTCACCATCACCACAACTAAAGAGTTATTAAACCATCATAAAAGAGAAAATGAAAACACAAGAGAAGAACATGAATGAGTGAGTAAAGAAAAAAATAAGAAATTAAACAAAAGAGTGCAATTCTTTATTCACAAAATGGAGGGATTGAGCTACAAGATAGATAGCAATTTCGACCTCTTTATTGGAACACTCAAGTGAGAGCTCAAAGAAGGAAGAAGAAGCTATCAAATGTCACACACAATTTCTCACTCCAAAATCCAACCCAGAACATAATCTGTGATCTGCTATATATAGGCAACTCAAAATAAAAAAGCAAACAATAAAAATAGACTGACATGACAACAAAAGACCCACAGAAAGTGCACGAGCAAAAATGGCCAAGGCCAGACCGCAAATTGCTGCCCTATTGATTAAATTTGTGGCTAATTGAGGAGAGTGGGGCCCATCTTTGTACTGTGGTCTTCTAAGATCAATATCATCTCTCTGGTGTCTTCCTTTCTTCTAATTCATTCTCACTTACATTCTGAAGCTAAAGAATAGAGAAAGGGAGGCAAGTGGGTATGTATTCACATTTCAAATCACATATTTTTCAAATACTTATGACATGCCCACTTGCCCAAGCCACTTGCATAACCACTTGCATTCTTCATGACGGTGCTTGCCCACTTGATTGCAGGAACCATATGCAGGAACCACACTTGATCATGTTGGACAAAAATGATATATTTGTTGTACACAACATGCAAGTTGCAAAACTTATTTGTCTTGATCGGTTTTCTATCCTGTTTGCAGTTCGGTTCAATTTTGTCGTAATCCGTGCATGCAAAGTATTATTTCCAGTGTTCTTTCCTATGTACCTGTAATCTGTACTAATGAGCAGACACAGATTAAATAGTACTGTTTATTGACAAATTAATAGGAAATGAGTGGTATTAAAATGCAATTAATCGTGCCGAACAGATTTTCTTGTGGTTCTTGACAGCACGCATCGATCCAAGAACGAGTGGATTATGGATTCGGCTTGTTCTTACCATATGTGTCCCAATAGGATTTTGTTTACCACTTATGAGTCCGTTGATGGTGGAATGGTTTGAAGGGTAACAATAGTTCTTGTCAAGCTATTAGCAAAGGCACAATCCAAGTCAAGATGTTTGACGGTGTTGTGGGGACATTGGCGAAAGTTAGGCGCGTACCTGAGTTGAAGAAGAATCTCATCTCTTTGGGAACTAGACGACAAAGCTTACAAGTTTTCCGTTGAAAGTGGAGATTTGAAGGCAACCAAAGGTGCTCTAATTGTGATGAAGGGCTTGAAAAAAAGGTCCTTATATTCATTGCAAGGTTCGACGACTTCCGGATTGGCGGCTATTTCATCATCCAAATCTATGTCAGATTCGGAAACTATCAAATTGTGGCACATGAGGTTCGAGCATATGAGTGAGAGGGGAATAGCCGAGTTATCGAAACAAGGTCTACTTGGTGGAAAGTGTACGAAGAAACTTGAGTTTTGTGAACATTGCATTTTGGAAAGCAGAAACGTGTTAGTTTCAGTTCGACGGTGTATAACATAAAAGGTACTCTTGATTATATCTATTCAGATTTGTGGGGACCCTATCTAGTTGCTTCTATAGGAAGCGGTGTCAAGTATCTGCTTACCTTCATTGATGATTTTTCGAAGAAGATTTGGGTCTACTTCTTGAAGCACAAAAGTGATGTATTTACTATATTCAAACAATGGAATACGTTGCTTCAGAAGCAAACAAGAAAGAAGATCAAGTCATTGGGGATGGACAGCGGGTTAGAGTTTTGTGGTAGAGATTTCAACAATTTCTGCAAAAACGAAGAAATAGTTCGGTATCATACCGTTGTTTCTACACCACAGCAGAATGGAGTTGCGGAGCGAATGAACCGGACTATTTTGGAGAAAGCACAATGCATATTGTCCAACGCAGGGATCGAAAAAGAGTTTTGGGTAAAAGCAGTAGATACGACGTGTTATATTGTGAATCGGTCACCTTATATATCGCTTGGTTGTAAGACACCGGAGAAGGTATGGTCAGGAGAACACGCTGATTATTCAACACTTAACGTGTTCGGTTGCCCCGCTTATGCACATTTCCGTAAAGGAAAATTGGATCCTCGAGCGAAGAAATGTATATTTCTCGGTTATACTACCGGCGTTAAGGGTTATAGGTTGTGCTATTTGGATCCAAATTCGCCAAAATTTATGATTAGCAGATATGTGACATTTGTTGAATCTGCTATACTGAAGCCGAACTACAAGGAATCTCCATTTGAAGACAATTCGATGAAGGATGAGCCGAGAGTTGATATTGAGGTTGGTGATAGCTCGGATTCGCAGGAGATCACTCCTTCACTATCTAAAGAAACTCAAGACGAGCAGTCCCATGATGAGGAGTATTTACTCGTTCATGACCGATAGAGAAGGGATATTAGACCGCCACAAAGGTATGCCTATAATGACCTAATGGCGTATGCGCTGTCTGTTGCAGAGACATTTGATATTAGTGAGCTGACAAGCTATAAAGAATCCATCTCATCCGATGAAGCAGCTCGTTGGCTAATCACTATGAATGAAGAGATTGAATCTCTTCACTAGAACCAAACTTAGAAGCTCGTGAAGCCCGAAAGAGGAAAAAAGATAGTTGGATGTAAGTGGGTTTTCAAGAAGAAAGAAGGTAACTAAGGGGCGGTTGATACGAGATACAAGACGCGGTTGGTAGCTAAAAGCTATTCGTAGGTGCGGGGAGTTGACTTCACTGAGGTATTTTCTCCTGTTGTTAAACACACCTCTATACGTGTCTTACTCAGTTTGGTAGCTATGCAAGATTTAGAGCTTGAGTAGCTCGATATGATGACCGCATTCTTGCACGATAATTTGGTAGAGAAAATTTACATGTAATAGCCCGAAGGTTTCGAAATTGAATGTAAGGAAGACCACGTTTGCTTGTCATAGAATTCTCTCTATAGTTTGAAGCAATCACCAAGACGTTGGTATTTGAAGTTTGACTCCTTCATGAAAGAAATAGGGTTTCCGGAAAGTATGGGCGACAGCTGTGTGTATTTGAAGAATCTCACCTATGTATCTTTCATATATTTGCTAATCTATGTTGATGATATGCTGATAGCAGAAAGATATATGGTTGATGTTATGAATTTGAAGGAACAGTTGAAAGGTAAGTTTGAGACCAAGAATTTGGGAGCGGCCAAGAAAATACTTGGTATGGAGATCAGGCGCGATCACAAAAGTGGAAAGTTATACTTGTCTCAACAGTGATATGTTGAGAAAGTTTTGGAGCGTTTCGGTATGGTAAACGCTAAATCTGTAAGTACTTCGTTGGCAGCTCATTTCAAATTTTCATCTCGTTCATCACCGGAAACGAAGGATGAGATTAGATATATGTCGAATGTTTTATATATGAGTGCGATGGGTAGTGTTGTGTATGCCATGGTTTGTACACGACCCGACATTTCACACGCTGTTAGTGTTTTTAGTCACTATATGGCATCTCTTGGTAAAATCCATTGGCAGGGGGTGAAATTGATATTACGATACCTATGAGATACATCTGACGTGGGGTTGATGTTTGGAAAGAACGACGAGAATTTAGTTGGATTCAGCCACTCCGATTATGCAGGTGATCTTGACAGATGCAGATCGATCACCAGCTACGTATTCTCCTTGGGAGGATGTGCCATTAGTTGGCGTGCTTCTTTGCAGCCTACGGTAGCATTGTCTATGACGGAGATGGAATATATGGCCGTTGTTGCAACCGTAATGGAGACAATCTGGTTGAAGGGACTATTTTTAGAACTTGGTATTCCAAAGAACACCATAATAGTCTACTGTGATGGCGAAAGCACTATTCACTTGACGAAAAATCAGACACATCATGAGAGGCTGAAGCACATCAACGTGAGGTACTGGTTCATGCAGGAAGTCGTTGAGAAAGAAGAGATTATTGTGAAGAAGGTTGGTACGGTGGAAAATCCGGCCGACATATTGACAAAATCTCTTTTAGTTGTTAAGTTTGCTTGAACTTAATTGGAGTGTGTCGCACTCATTAAGCCCTATAGGAGTTTTGTAATGAAGATGGAGCTATTATTATTTTGATGAAGGAGTTTTTGGAATGGGAGGAAAGATGAAGATTTGTTAGATATGCCTCACATTCAATCCTGAAGATTACCAGTTGGATTTCCTGCCGATTTGGCGTCATCACGAATATTTGAGTTTATCTCTAAGGTAGATGCCTGGGGCTAAGAACTCCAGACGTCTGCTAAGGCTCTGGATGCGCGAGCGTACTTATGTCAGACGTCCGCCCCGATAAGGATCAGACGTCTACGGAGCTCTCTGTTATTTTGATGAAGATGCCAGACGTCTGCGATATCTCTTGTTCAGACGTCTGGTTTACACTTTGTTAGTTCGTGACTAAATACCAGACGTCTGCCGATTTTTTCGGCAGACGTCTGTCGTATGTTTGGATTGGATATTTTCTTAGTTAGAAAATTAGTTTTTTGAGGAAATGTTTTGTATGCTATATATATGATAGCTTATTTTAGACCTAGATCTGATATGTTTTGTTAATTTGAGAGAATCCATTGATAATTGTGAGAGATTTAGGATTTGAGAGGGATTTGTATCCTCCATCGATTTGCACTCCTCCGATATTTGATTATTAATAAAGATTCGTCTTCGTTTATTAGTTTTGTGGTTAGTATTCATATTTCTATCTTGTATGTGGTTCGATTTTCTTCTCGCTATCAACTGTGTGTTTACTTTGTGATTGTCTCGTAGACAAAAAAGCTTCATGTGCTCCACTCAGAAAGGGAACATGCACAAATTGTTGTAAAATGACGTATACCAACATGAGTACCCTAGCATTAGTTGATGTTATTGCAAACGGACGGGTTATTTCAAGTGGCAGGTTGAACAGGCACGGAAAATGCCAAAATTAAATGAATGCTAAATTTTTGCTCATCATGTGACCCATATGAGTGACATTGCTAGAGCTTCATGTCAGATAGGGCAAAATTTTAAAGAGTTAAATAGCAAGGACCCTCTTCTTCTTGTCCAGTTAACTACATTGAGTGAAGTATCCTAATCGGGTAATAGTAAGGTAGCATCATGCAATATAAATGACCTTTTTACATTGGTTTGGACATTAAATTATTCCTCAAAGTTTAATTCATTTTGGAAATTCCATCATTTTTTTTATGAAGTTTCTCAAATTATTTGATATAATACATATAAACTAATTATTGTAATAAAAAAAAAGTAAAAGTTCTATTTCTGCAAACCGGTTAAGTAATAATTATTTTTCTTCGATTGTGATATCGAATTAGAATAAATTTACTTTCATAATTGGAAAATTGTTATTTATATTGAAATATATTATATCTAAATGATTATTATGTTACAAAATGGTTATCAATTTCTTTAATATATATATATATATATATATATATATATATATATATATATATATATATAATCATTTTAGCAACATATTTTTGGGATTTTAATTCACAACTCTTAAGGATTTCAAATCAGTGAAGGATTATTTACCAGGCATTTATTTCTAAGAGATCTATTGGATTAGGAGTAGATACTTATGATTTTGCAAGATAAAAGTATTTGTAAAATGTTAAGCTTGGGATCGAATTCAAGAGTGTTTCTAAATAAGGGTTGGATGACTAGCATTAATGCAGCTTATGGTAATAAAGCTGGAGTGGTTAACGAGTCCAATAAGAATGTTGCTATGGCTTCCGGTTTTTGGAAAGGAGTGATGTGTGTAAATGAGTCTTTGTTCAAAGGTATTTCTTACACGATAGGAGACGGAAGCTCGATTAACTTTTGGAGGGAATACTGATTCGGAGACATAACACTGCAAGAGAGATTCTCAACGTTGTTCGAGATGGCGAAGAATAAAGAGACATTAGTCATAAATCAATGAAAGGGTGACAAATGGTGGTCAAGGCTTCAAAAGGCACAAACAGTGAGTGAGATCGATGACATCGAAGCTTGTTGATTGATTATCTTGAGTCTTGGAAACCTGTGGAGAAAGAAAATAAATACATCACTTCGTGGAAATGGTCATCAGATCTGACATTCCCTATTAAATCCTTCTTTTCTATTCTCAATTATGATGGGGTTGAGTCAAGGGTTGATATAAATATTTAAAAATTATCGGTTCTGTTAAAAGTCCAGATCTTTTTTTGGTTGGCGTCCAATGACGTAATTTTGACCAGAGACTACCTAGACAAAAGGAAATGGGTGTACCCGATGCATTGCGGTATCTACAATTCTCAACCGAAAACGGTAGATCATTTATTTTTCATGTGTCTGATGGATAGGAATATAGTGGATAGGTTTTGGGGGTCTTTTAATAATTCAAATTTTCCGAGTATCTTTAGTGATCTTTGGAGTCCCTGTAGGAGTGAGAGGGATAAAGGGATTTTGGGAAATTAGGATGTTATGGTCTTGGCTGTGTGTTGGAATATTTGGTTAGAGAGTAACAATAGAATTTTTAAGAAAATTAAGAAAACGGTTTTGAATATTTTAAATGTAATTGAAGCCAACATTATGTTTTGATCAGGTGGTGCAGCAAAGAGGGTTAGTAAAAGGGCACAAATTGTCGCAGAGGATGAGAGATCAGAGGTGGGCCATGGTGAATCGGCTTCCTTCGTTTTTGCGAACAGGACAAGACATGATAGAAGAGAAGAACCGTAGGTGTTGATGGTTTTCAGAGATAGATTTGATGAGAGAAGAGGATGTTTTTACTGTTTTTGGTGAGGAGTTAACGTGTTTTTGCTTTATGTAGGGGATGCGTGCCTCAATGTCCTTTTTATGTTTTCCTTTCTTTTGCATTTATTTTAGTAGACTTTTGATAGAGTTTCATTATATCGTCGTTTAATGAAAAGCGGGGCTTTTATCTTTCATTTTAATCAAAAAAAATAGGTTGAAAAACAATAAACGTGTGGAACTCATAATGAAGATTGAAAAGAGAGAAAAATTAGAGTAGGAGCCTCTAACCAGAGTCTACAACTTAGCAAGCCCATAACAAACTACTAGCCACCCTTTCAGGTTTGATCATTGAAATGTTCAATAATATATTTACCAAAATAATATACATACTTGTATACCATCTTCTCCGATCCTGGAGGGTCGGCTGTCTAAGCTCGATCTATCCTGGTTCCGTCCCTGATCCATATACGACGGATAGGCGTATGGCTAACTTCTGTATAGATAAACAAGTCATTAAGTTATTTCTGATAACTGTTTTGAAGACAGTTTACGCAATCCAAGGGGAAAATAAATTTATTTGTAGAACTTTTGGGTAAAAAAAAGGATTGACTGTAATAATTAATAATGATAATCAGATCCCAACTAGCATTCTTAGAACGGGTAAGTATCTATGAAATAACTTTAACATGAAAAGTTTATTGATCAAGACCAGAAAAAAATATGTAAAGACACTTGAGTTTGTTTTTTAATTCACACAAGTCTCTTCTCTATTTTTACTAGTTGGATCTCCCCTCTAAATTGTTTATCCAAGAGTCGAATAGTATCTACATCGTCATCTCAGTCAAGTAAAATTACATAATTGGAATAGTGATTCAATGAGCAATTTAGGAATCGTATTAGTATTATTCTCTCATGCGCAAAGCTTAGAAAATATTTTGTTTCATATCGATCATATGTATCATGTCATCAAAAGAAAGAGATGCGAATACGAGCTCACAAAACTATGGAAAAATGACAAACTAAAAATTCACTTCTTTTCTTTCTTACATTACACCTGGTATATCGAATAATATTTCTCAAAAGGCTATGAGGTTTAACATCATACACCCAAGAGAACAAGGGGAAAAATGGGAAGATTGATTTCATAATCCTCAACTCTCTTTACATTTGAAACCATTGCATTTTAACCATACAAAAAGTAACACAAAACATTTTCTCAAAAACAGAAACCAAAAAAATGCTAAAACAAAAGCCCATAGAAGCTCCCATTTTTTTGGAGATATAATTCCATACGCAAGTCGTTTACATCCAAGCAAAAAAGAAGAAATATAAATATGGACCCCATGATCTATCCAAGATCTATACACGTATCGGGATGTATTACACCCGGCATACGGAATTATTTCTCCAATTTTTGGGGCTTCATTCATTCTGAAGCCAAACACGCCTCCCAAAACAGTCTATTCTCCTCATTATCCACCACCACGTTATCCACCACCACATGAGGAGACGGTCTCTCCTCCTCTTCTCTCTTCACATACTTATTTCTCGCCATCGCGATCCACATCGCCCACGTCATCATCTTCTCATCATCATCTTCATCTTTCTCACCCTCACCATCATGAACATAGCCATTGCATGACTCATTGCCATCATCATCATCATAATCGTGATAAGCTTCGACACCGAAATCGGCGGCCTCGGAATCACCAGACTCTTCCATGAGAGGAGAGGCTTCTTGATGAGAAAAATCCATGGAAAATGACCTACAAAAGATACGAGATATATATATTTATGAGAGAGTGGGGTTGAATAATATATGAAACATTTATTGTATGTGTGGCCACAAAACGTCAAGAATAGGGTTTCTTTTAACAAGGGTCAAACAAGGATTTGATAGAAAGGAAAATAACTATATCTTCTAGAAGGAAGAGGGGGTGACAAGGAGCTTGAAACCTAACACGTCTTCTAGAAGCGGAGAAGGAGAATGCATCCAAGGGGAAACTTCACCAATTTTGTTTTTGCTTTCTTAATTTGTTTGAAATTAAGGAAGATGAAAGTAATATGTATGCATGCCCACAGCTTTGTTTGACGGCCACCTTAGGCAATTTGACGGTGGACAAGTTAGTCAGGAGGGATGAGAGATATTAATATTATATTGTTCAGACGGTAGACATTTAACTATGAACTAAAAAAAAAGACGCTCAACTTGTAAAAGCGTGTTACAAAATAAAAATAGTTTGCAGGATTGTGTTGTAATATAGAAGTATCAAGATTTTGGCATGTGAGATGCATGTATATTAAAGCTCCAGCTTTGTAATCGTAATACACTTTGCATGGTAAAATCAAAAGTAAGAAACATGTACATATGAAAGGTTTGAAGCAATTAAAACCATGCAGGATTTTAAAAGGCAATATTTAGGTGCTAGTGGGTAGGCCTCTGAATGGGTTGGGTCGGTCCAGAATAACATGCACTTAAACCTAGGCCTATTCTGTTTTATGGGATCAAGCCTACACCAGGCCTAGATTCTATTAATGGGTCTAGGTCCAATCTGGGTCGAGATGAGACTAAAGAAAGAGTTTTCCTATGGCTCTATATAACCAGTCATGGAACGGGTTCCACTCCATATGTGGTTGGATCCCTAAAGCTGTCTCTCTCTACTTAGGGCGGAAATGTGTATTCAGTCTAGATTCAACGAATGGTTCTGGGGCGTCGGGTGAGGGCTTTCCCTCCACCAATCTACTGAATGCACGTCTGGATAATATACGATATCTACTAGATTTGGATCGTCTGTAGCCGGGATGTTATGAAGGATATGTTGTATATCACGAGATTGCATACGGTTCAAGAAGAGCGTCAACATCTGAGGTAATGTGTTTCAGACATCTAATGATAAAATTCAAGATTTCCAGAGAGCAGGTAAACTTATAAACGATATGCTTAAGACGTCTGGCAACGCTCTAGCCAGACACGCTAGCGCATACGTCTGACCCATACAAGGTCAGACATCTGACGACGCTCTGGATCGACATGCAGATAGAGCCCAGACGTCTGACCTTAAAGGGGAAGACGTCTATCGTCGGTTGTTGCGCGTATCAGGTTTCGAGTTTATCTCGAAAATTCAGATTCTGGAGGGCAGTTTCGTAATTAAAGATCTTATTATAATTCAAATTTATATTTGGTTATAAATAGGATGCTAGGCTTAAAGTTTAAAATGTACAATCTTGATCACAAGATTTAAAGGAGGCAAAACGACGGCTCCATAAGGGATCAAGACGCCATTAAGGAAAACTTAGAGAAAAAAGGAGATCTCGTTGGAGATCTATAAGGAGAGCGTTTGTAACTCATGTAAGGTTTTTTCTTTCAAGTTCTAATAAAGAGTTTTCCTCTTTTCTCTGAATCTCTTATGTGTTATTTGATTTTGCATTTGTTTTAGTTGTTATCCGTTAAAGAGGATCTTAGTTTAGATCCATCAAAATTGGTGTTGTCTCTGTTGCACTCCAACAACTGGTATCAAAGCCACGTTCTTTAATTTTTCGATCTAAGTTTACGGTGGGTGACGACACTTGTGTCCACGCCTATCTTTTTAGATTGTGATTCTATTGAATTGGTTCATAAGTTTTTTTGCTTCAGAATTAAGGATGACGGATAATAAGGTCAATAGCACCAAATTCGTGGTGGAGAAATTTAATAGGAAACAGAACTTCTCGATGTGGCAAAAAAGGGTTAAGGTATTTCTTGTAAATGAAGGGTTGTTTAAACCTCTTGACGGTAAGAAATCTACCGACATGATAGATGAAACATGGTAAGACATGGATCAGAGGGAACATTCTACGATAGAGTTTCGTCTGGCGGATAACGTGATGTATAATATCATGAAAGAAACTATTGCGGCAAGTTTATGGTTGAGACTAGAGGGCTTGTATATGACAAAATCTCTGTCTAAAAAGTTGTATTTAAAGAAGCAACTTTACGGTCAATGCATGAAGCAAGGTACTCCAATTCACGACCATTTAAATAGCTTCAACAAGATGGTCAGCGATCTTCTATGCCTTGAAGTAAAGTCAGAAGAGGAGGACCAAGCGCATTTGCTCTTTTTTTCGCTTCCAAATTCGTATGAACATTTAGTGAAAACAATTCTCTATGGGAAGTGAGATGAAGGAGGTTACAGCTATGCTTCTAAACAATGAGATCATGAAGAAATCAAATCCATCAGGGGAGGCATCATAGTTGTTTACCGGTGAAAGGGGACGATCGAAGACTATAGACGGAGGCAAGAGCATAAGGGGGAATCCAAATCATCCAGATGAGAGGACGAACCATTCTTCTTTTGCAAACTACTAGGACATATGAAAAAGCAACACAAAATGTACAGGCAGCGGTTGGAGAAGAGGGGTAAAGGTTCCATTACAAAGAGTTCGGATCAAGCTAGTATTGTGACTGAAGCAGAAGAAGAAAATCCATGTAATGTACTCGCAGTACATATCAGGAAGGAAGAAAATCTGATACTTGGATACTTGACTCCGGGTGTTCTTATCATATGTGTCCCAAAAATGAGTTATTCGACACCTATAAGGAATTCAATGGCAGCAGTGTTCTCATGAGAAATAATATGGCGTGCAAGGCCATTGGCATAGGGAACATCAAAGACTGCATGTTTGATAATGTGGTGTGAATACTTATGAACGTGCGACACGTTCCGAAATTAAAGAAAAGTCTAATTTCTCTAGGAGCATTGGATGCGGCAGGATGCAAATTTGTAGGTTAAAATGGAGTGCTAAAGGTTGTCAGGGGTGCCCTATTAGTCATAAAAGGATGACGACTGAAGAATTTGTATCATTTGGACGACAGCATAGTGACTGGTGGTGCAGCCGTGGCTACAGAGAAACAAGTAGAGGATACCGCAAAACTATGGCATATGTCTCTTGGCTACATGAGTGAGAGGGGGTTTCGTGGGTTGCACAAAAGGGAGTTGTTGAAATTTATCACCTCATCCAAGCTGGGCTTCTGCAAATATTGCACGACGGGGAAGCAACATATGGTCATCTTCAAGCAAGCCGTGCATAAAATCGAAGGACTTCTCAATTATATACACTCAGACGTATGGCGGCCATCACCAGTTCCATCAAAAGGAGGTTTCATATATTATGTCACTTTCATTAACAACTTCTTATGAAAGGTATGAGTCTATTTTCTCAAACACAAGTCAGAGGTGTTTGCCAGATTTAAGAAATGGAAAGAGGCCGTGGAGATGCAAAAGGGGCTATCGGTGAAGTATTTGCAGACAGATAATGGAAGTGATTACACCTCGAAGGAGTTTACAGACTACTGTAAAGAACATGGTATAAAGAGGCAATGGACAGTTCCAGGACGTCCAGAGCAAAATAGGGTAGCGAAGCACATGAACATGACACTACTAGAGAGAGCCATAAGTATGTGGTTGCAATCCGGACTTTCGAAAGACTTCTTGGCAGAGGCGATGAGTCATGCATGTTATTTGGTTAACAGGTCTCCATCTACAGCCATAAATCTTCAGATCTCAGAAGAAATATGAAGAGTAGAGCCAGTCGGTTATGATTCGTTATGAGTGTTTAGGTGTCTTGCTTACTCACTCATGAATCATAAGGATAGGACCAAGCTAGATTCAAAGTGAAAAAGGTGTGTTTTCTTAGAATTGAAACTTGGAGTTAAAGATTACAAGTTATGGGATTCAGAAAATAGAAAGGCATTCACTAGCCGAGATGTGATCTTCGATAAGGAATCCATATTGAAAGACGTGGCTGAAAATAATAAGGCGGCAGGTGGAGTATCAGGCGACAATGATCCGGTGAAGATGGATTTTTCTGGCACTCATAAGGATACGTACATTGAAGCAAAATTTCAACTTATTGTTGCGGAGGTGGACGAACGGAATATGGAGACATACGGTGAGAACCAACCCCAACAAGATCTATAGATAACGGGGTGAAGGAGATCAACACATACATATAAGGAACCATTCGTGTACAGTTTCGAAGATATGGTCACATTTGCTCTAGTTACCAAAAGCGGAGATCCCGGCTCTTATCAGAAGGCCATTGGGTAAGAGGATAGGGATCGATGGATTGTAGCGATGACATAGGAAATAGAGTCACTTCGAAAGAACAGAGCGTGGAAGATGATTGAGCTATCGAAAGGAAAAAGAGCTATTGGCTGCAAGTGGATATTCAGAAAAAATAATGAGCAATACAATGCACAGTTAGTTGCGAAGGGTTTTGCTCAAAAGGGGGGTTGACTATAAATCAATCATACATCTATTCGAGTTTTGTTGGTAAAGATAGTTGCTCAGGATTAAGAGTTGGAGCAAATGGACGTGAAAACAGCATTTCTGTATGGTTAGTTGGAAGAGACAATATTCATGAAGCAACCTGAAGGATTTATGGATCCCGTTAAGGAGGATCACATATGTGAACTCAATCGGTCTCTATATGGATTGAAGTGGTCTCCCAGACAGTAGTACAAGCACTTCGATTCTTTTATGAAGAAGACTAATTATTCTCGATGTGAGTATGAAGGCTGCATGTACTCGAAGCGGCTTAAGAATGGATCGTCGATATATCTACTCTAATATGTCGATGATATGTTGATTGCTGCCAAGAGCATGGCGGAAATAAAGGCACTTAAAACTTCATTAACTGCAAAATTTGACATGAAGGATTTAGGTAAAGCAAAGAAAATTGTTGGGATGGAGATTTTTCGAGACAGGAAGGCTGGAAATGTTTAGCTATCCTAAAAAAGGTATATTGAGAAGGTGTTGGAGAGATTCAACATGAAAAACTCAACACAGGTGAGTACCTCTATCGCCGATCATTTCAAGTTATCGTCCAAGGAGTGTCCGAAATCAGTGGAAGAGAAGGAAAATATGTCTCGAGTACCATATGCAAACGCGGTGGGATTGATAGCTTATAGATTTTGATAATCCTTTTATTTAGTTTTAATGATAACTTAAACATGAATAGTTCATTTTGCGTCACTTGCTTATCTTGTTTATCATATCGACACTAAACTCGTATACACTTGATATTTAGCTTGCTTATCCTATATCTTGTGTATATACCGAATAATATATCAATATCTCATTTTTTACTTGTGTTATATTCTTAATATCGATATATTACTCTCATTCATTGTTTTGGTAATTCACAATATGAATTTGTATATACATGCGATTTATATATTGTTTCTCTTATACCATGTATATATATTTAGTATATCAATATCTTACTCTTTGAGTTTAAGTTATATCTTGATAATAATATACTAATCATGATTGAGATATCAAAAATAATGAATGTTCATATACTTGTGTTTATTAACTTGCTCAATAACACTGTTTATGATGAGCTTGGTCTTTGAGATTGCATTTCAGGATTCTATGATATTGGATATCTTGAGATGAAGCTCTATGAAGGAGGATGGAGGTTATTGAGCTTAAACGGATTTATCTAATGGAGGTTGGAGGATACGGGCGAGTGCTTCTCAATTTGTCAAGATCATGCTACGAATAGCTAAGAAGTGATGTAGCCCGAACTGTCAAATTTTGTTCGATTCACGCGCTCCACCAACTAAATTGATGATCTCGCAAAATCATCTAGGTCAATGTATATGCCTTAGGCAATACATTGACGTCTCTCGGAATCATGAAATTCCATCGTTTAGGGCCCCGAAATCGCGTATCTCAAATGAGGGTTGCACCAAAAAGCCAAGTCCTGGTTAGAAGTGTTATGAATCGAAGTCAAATTGAAGATTCATCGACCAATGCTTGTGAGTGATGTGTCCAAGTTTGAAGCTATGAAGCCAAGTTCAAGCTCATGTCTAAGTTCGAGAGCTCGAGATGACAAAGATTCAAGAATTCGAAGAATTTGCTAAACCAACATAGGAATCCTTGTAAGTACTCTAAAAATTATGGTTATATCATTTAGAGCTCTTGAACACTCACACATGATTGCATAAACATTTTACAATTCATTAAACTTTGGGTTTTCGAGTTTAAAACTTTCGCATTTATTAAAACCCAAATTTCAGGTTTTTGTGCTTGGCCAGATGTCTGCCTCGTTGAAATTCAAACGTCTATGCACTGTTGGTATCTGATATTTCAGATATGTTTTTTAAAATTGAGATGAGACAGACGTCTGAAGGTCAATGGACCGGACGTCTGATGATGTTTTTCGAATGGCATTTTTTAAATTCCAGACGTCTGCCCATTTGATCTTCAGACGTCAAATTTTGGCTCTGTACTTCCCAGTAAGGAACACAGTTGTCTGCAGCTCATAGTAGCAGACGTTTGATGTTATGTTTTTTCCAAAAAAAAATATGCTTCGTACGTCTGCCTATTTGAACTTCAGACGTCTGCAGTTAAGATTTTTTCAGAAATATAGCTGTTGGGTTGCTTTTTCTTAAAGGCCAGACGTCTGTCCAGATGTTCTTCAGACGTCTGCCGTGAGCATTTTCTGCTGACTTTGACCCATAGTAGTTTTCTTTGGGGACTATAAAAAGGTTTTGTGTTGGTTTTTTTTGAGCCCCAATCACTTGGAGATTTCAGCTGCCTATATTCTAAAGTGATCTTCAAAAGAAAAATCTCATCTCTTGTAAGAGTTTGATCAAATATTCATTTGCTTATCTAAAATCACTCTCACACACAAAATCACTCAAGAGATTCTAGTTCGATATTCCATTCTTCTTGAGTGTTAGTGTTTCAATTGTAAAACTCCTTTGAGAGTAATATTGAGCTTGTATTTTGCCTTCTTTCTTCATTGAGAGAATTCTTGAATGCAAGAATGCCTAATAAGAGAGAAGAACTTGTTGAGAGAAGAAGTGCTCAAGTGTGAGCACGTGTGGTTATATTGAGAGAAAGGCGGGAAGAACTTGTAAGTGTTGTTCATAGTGGCGAACAACGTGTAGTCTTTTAAGGAAATGTGTTGGTTTGGCCCGGAAGTGGGGTTATGCGTTACTTGCGGGTATCGTGTTTGTCTCCAAGAGAAAGACGTAGTTAGTGAAATAGGCTCGTGCGCCTAAAGAAATGTTGGATATGTATGCTCTAGAGGCCTTCATTGTATAGGATGTTAGAGATATGTATGTACATGACAATCTTGCTCGATATGATAGTATGTTATCTGATTTGGCTTTATCTTAATATGTGATATGTTTTACTTAGTATTTCATATCTTGTATACATGTTGATAAAGCCCATCAAATCTTTTCCTGACTACCAACGTTGTGATGGCAATCATACTTGTGCGAGCTGGGTAGTCGATAGGCACATCCTTAAAGTGTTCCTAGTCATAGGAGTATCGAGACTGGGCATCGATACTCCAAAGTAGACTAGTGTATACATATCTAGACTCTGACGAAGGGCGATGGATTGGTCCCGCAGCCATTGGTGAGGTGCACCTAAGATTGTATATAGATTCTCACTGGGGTTAAGTACACCGGATGGACTCGCTGAGGACTGGCTAGATGGTATTATATCCAGCGTCAGATAGCAGTTCTCTGGTGACATGAGTGCAGATAGTCTGTCGACCTGAAGTCGTCATTTATCTCGTGTGAGTTGCCACTGAGCTTTGATTACTACCTGTACAGTCCCGAGCCACATGGAGGTAGTGAGTGACTGTTGGGGATTCGTTTCTCCCGATATAGGGAGTCGATGTCGCGCTGTGATCGGTTGGTCAACACCATAAGTCCCTGGCCAGGGCGGATTGAGAATTACTGATAGTTGGACAATAGATTCTCGGATGGTCTTGAGCCACACCGGCACGACTTGTCAGGTTATTAGGGGTCTGACTTTTTCTATCCTCCTAGACCTAGCATGCGATACTCTCAGACGAACAGACTGGACTGTATGGAGATTGTCATGGACAGGCTCAGTACGAGTTCGGACGAGTTTGATCGTCAGCCTTCTTTTCGACAGATACCTGGATAGCCGTTACATACAGCTAATGCCACTGACGAGCTTGTGGTTAAACCAACTGCCAGCGTACTGTCGAGTCTTTAGAGTCTCACACAGAGAGTTTCCCTGGTTCAGGCGAAACGATGTAGAGGCCGTATGGTTTTACGTAAAGGGTTTCGATCATATACGTGTACTGGCTACACGTATTTTTGATCGGACGGATAATACTAGTGGGCTTAGGATTAAGCCGCATTCTAGTATTATAATATTGGATTATTTTTGTCTCTTGGTATTCGTGGTACGAATATGGGTATGTATATACGGTGAGGGGTATTCTTGTAATTTCACAAGAGTGCTTCTAGAAGAAGACACCTCACTTGTGTTTAATCCATTTATTTAAATGGATAATGAGGTGGAAGTATAAGGTGTTATTTGTTCATTATTGAAGCATGGATACTTTGGTGACTCATTCTCATTTAGATGACTATTGAAGTATGGTTGTATTATATTATTATTATTTGGAAATGATATGGTTCATAGTCATCAACACTTAGCCATTCATTATATCATTATTCTCAGCACTCTCTTTTCTTCTTTGCTCTCTTCTTCTTCCTCAAACTGTAAACACTCTCATGAGTTAAGAAACCTAGGGTTAATGAGATAAAATGATCTAATAAAAATTCTCTACATCTCCTAAGCTACCTAGATTAGCAAACTATATACTTTATTTACCTCATTCTAGAGGTTAGAGCTTGAACCATAGACTCTCAGGTGGATCTTCTTCAACACGAGGAGGTCGATTAGCAAGATCGATCCGTACATATGAGGAGCTTAAGAAGAGGATAATAAGACTCGAAGTACTTAGACACGAAGGTATAAATCACTTCATAGTAGATTAGAACCTTAGTTAGTATTGCTAGTTAGGGTTTCCGATACGATCCTGGGGTTTAGGTCAATGTTGCTTGCTACAAAATTATAGTTCGCTATTTCTTCCTCTCTACAACCCTGTGGGGTGTGCGACATCGACTTACATTGGTATCAGAGCTTATTCAAACCTTAGCTAGCAGATTAGACGGTGTTTAAAATTACGAAACCGAAATAACTCCGAAACAATGAAAATGAAATCCAAGTTTCTGTCAATTTCAAAAGAGCCTCTAATTTTTTTTTAAACAATTGCAGAGTGCTCTTCTTATAGTAACTTGAACACCATAGAAAAATGAGAAAAAACCTCACATGTTTGGCCGGCCAAAAGCGAGTTTTTCCCGGCCTGGCCGGTCCAAATAATGAGTTTGGTCTTAGGTTTTGTGTGGTGTTCTGGAATCTTGGATTTAGGTTTTTAGGCATTGTTTGATTTTGCCCAGATTTCATATTGTGTTATCTTTGTGCTTGGGCAATATGGAATGTTTCTAAATCGAAATTTTAACATTGCTTATTCGTTTCAGTTTGTATATGTGTTTCGAAACGTCGACTAATTGCTATATGTCGATTAGTAGAGGTTGCACATATCTAGTATTTTGTGATTGTAGTTTGTGGATATGAAGTATTGGATCGTTATGATTGAATAGCCGGGGGATGTGAGAAGAGTGTTATTTTCTTTCATTCATGTACATTTGTAAATTGATGTAATATTATTTTGGGGGACACATCCGAGTTGAGGTTGTAGCACCGTTGTATTATTTCATTTATTTTTTCTTGCATCTAGGATAGACCTATGGTGGGGTGCACAAATTACGGGTTCTTGAAGTGCCGAGTGGCCTACTCATTTGATTGAGGGAGGTTGCTTGACTTCAGGAATTTGGCGGGTAGTTTTCCGCACCCGTAGGGGTCTAGGGTGGGGCTTGGTTATTCATCACGACAGTGGAATCCGTTTTTCGTTCTAGGCTAAAACAAAATACGGATATCCTAATATATACAATATATTCATTTGTGTTGCTGTGATCTGTGATCTGGAATGCCTATTATTGCGTGAGATGAATGGATATATATATATATATATAATAAACGTTGCTTATGTTTTGCTCCCGCGCTAGTCCAGCCCCCGCTCTACCGTTAGTTAAGTAACCGAACGGTGCATGATGGGGTCCCGTGGCGAATGCGAATGGTATAAGCATACATTATATTTTCGTTTCTTTTCTGCAATGATAGGGTTAATTGATAGGACCACATTAATATTGATTAATGCAAAGGAATAACCTAAAATCTGAAATCGTTGGAGCAATTTAAAAACCACTCGGTTTTCTTGAAAAAACAACTTTTAAATGCGAAGCCTAAACCACTCCTTTTAAAAACTACCATGGTTCCTTCGACTATATAAAGTTCATTACGTTAACGGTTTTCTCCAAAACCAGCCGTAACCCTCCATCATTTCAGATAGGTATCTATCAATATTCATGCTATGTGTTTTGACCTTCGCCAAGGCATAGTGTTTGGTAGCTAGTGGGTGCTTAACTGTAGTATAGATAGATGCATTAATTTAGGACAGGCATACAGCTGTTTTGACCTTCGTCAAGGGCTTGTACGAATGGGTCTAAATTAATCTGGATAATGACAGGTTGAACTTGATTTGCGACTTATGATGTTTTGACCTTCGTCAAGGTTATAAGCGCTTGGAGAAAAAACCACATCGAGAGTTTCAAATATACAGGAAACTTGCTACTGTTGCATACCTTCTGGAGTATGGTGTTTTTTGTAGGCTTCCTTCAAAATCATCACACAATGATAGTTGGGTTCTGATCCTACTGTGAGTATCCACTACTCTTCGGGAGAATTTTTCACTTAACAATCAATGCTATAACCCAAGTAGGTGCCTAGAAAGGTATTAACGGGGTTACGCCTCTGGGAAAATGAGGTTATTTAATTAGGTCCATGCGAAAGCACAAGGGGCCTCCCTCTAAAGTACCGACACCGGTCTGGCCGAAAGGTTAAGAAAGAATTATGAGGTGCGATTAATCCTGAATAATTCTTCTTTTATGGTTTGAAAAAAAATTCGAGAAAACAGTAGGAGCCATCATGTTTAGATAAACTAATAACTAATCTAAACTTGTAAGAGTATATACTGAGTGTTTCTTTTCTCTCTCCTAATTGAAGCGACCATGACGGGACTTAAGCTTATACTAAATAAAAATAAACTCACTGGGCCAAACTATAAAGACTCGCTGAGGAACGTCCAAATGGCCCTTACATATGATAAGGTCGCATACGTCCTCACGGAGAAAGCTCCCCCTGTTCCCGGTCCAGAATCCTCGGTCGTGGACATTGAGATCCGTAAGACCTAGGATCTTGATTGTGCGAAAGCCAAGTGCCTCGTGCTGGCCTCCATGGATAATGAACATCAGAGACGGCATGAGAAGATAGACCTTTCTTCCATCTTCCTCCATACCAAAGATTTATATGGAGAGCAATCTCGTATCGTAAGATATGAGACCTCGAAAAAACTGTTTCAAGCGAGGTTGGCAATCGGATCATCTGTTAGGGACCACGTCCTAAAGATGATTTCTCTTATTGAAGAGCTCGCGGACCTCGGAACTATGTTGGAGAACGAGTTGTGCATCGACTTGATTCTACAGTCCCTTCCCTCCACCTATGTCCGGTTCATATTGAATTTCAATATGCAAAGTATGGAAGTTTTACTTCCTGAGCTCCTTAACATGTTGAGGATGGCAGAGGACACCTTGAAGAAATCTAAGAAAACACCCGCTCTATTTATTAGGGAATCAGCTTCTGTTAGATCCAAGACTAAGGCCAAGGGGAAGAAGAAGAAGGCCCCCACCAAACCGAGGGGAGCTGTGCAGAAGGTGCAGGAAAAGAAAAGGAAAAGAAAGGAGGCAGCCACAAAGGAAGAATGCTTCTATTGTCGGAAAAAAGGACATTGGAAGAAGGACTGCGGGGCCCTAAAGGTCAGAAATCAGGACACAAAGAAAGTTGTGGTTTCGACTTCAGGTGTGTTCGTGATTGAAAACTGCTTCTCTATAAACTCTACTTTCTGGGTATTGGATACCGGATCAGGATCTCACATCTGTAATTCTTTGCAGGCGCTGAGAAGCCGTAGAGTTTTGAGGAAAGGTAATATGACCCTCAGGGTTGGCAACGGAGCCAGTGTGGACACTGTTGCAGTAAGAGAATATCACCTAGGATTGGAGAGTGGACATATTTTTTATTGCGTAAGTGTTTTTGTGTACCCAGTATGGTGTGTAATATTACATCAGTATCTTTATTATCAAATGATGGATATAATTTTGTACTTGTAAGCAATGTTATCAACATTCACCTAAATCATGAAATGGTTGGGTCGGGTACACTTAGTAACGGAATATACATTCTTAATCAACATCAAGTTTTAAGCGTCCAAAACACACTTAGAAGAAAGGCTTCAGAATCAAACCAAGTTTTCTTATGGCATTGTAGACTCGGTCATATCAATGAAACACGACTGACTGAGTTACATAAAAAAGGATACTTAGATCCATTTGAGTATCAATTATATACAACTTATCAATCATGTATCAGAGAAAAGATGACAAAAACTCCGTTCACTGGACATGGAGAAAGAGCCACTGAGCTCCTGGGACTCATACACAGCGACGTGTGTGGGCCAATGTCTATACATGCAAGAAGTGGCTATTCCTACTTCATTACTTTCATAGATGATTTCTTAAGGTATGGACATGTATTCTTAATGAAATATAAATCTGAGACCTTTGAGAAATTCCAAGAGTATAAGAATGAAGCGGAAAAGCAAACCGGCAAAAGTATCAAGATGCTCCGATCCGATCGGGACGGTGAATACTTAAGTGCCGAGTTCCTGGAATATCTAAAAGAGAATAGAATTCTCTCTCAGCTTACTCCTCTATACACACCACAATACAACGGTGTATCAGAAAGATGGAATCGCACCTTACTAGATATGGTGCGTTCCATGATGAGTAATGCTGAGTTGCCGCCCTCCTTCTGGGGTTATGCACTAGAAACTGCTGCATACCTATTAAACAAGGTTCCAACTAAGTCTGTACCTACTACTCCATATAAAATATAGAGTAGGAATAAGCCCTATCTTAAGTATCTGAAGATATGGGGCTGTCTTGCCTTTGTCAAAAAGGTTCATCCGGACAAACTTGATGCACGTTCAGTATTGTGTAAGTTTGTGGGATACCCCAGGAATTTTAGGGGTTATTATTTCTATCACGCCGAGAAACAAAAGGTCTTTGTTTCTCATCATGCCCACTTCATAGAAACTCAATTTTTTGAAAAAGAGATAAGTAGGAGTGCAATAAAGCTGGAAGAAATTCCAGAACCACAAACTATTACTGAAAACTTAGTAGAATATGAGATTTCAATGGAACAGAACGTACCCATGCCACTCCGCAGAACTAGTAGGCAGCCTCATCCGCCCGAGAGATACTTCGGTTTTCTCATAGATGGGGATCGATAAGATTGCATCATTGACGATGATGAGCCGACTAGTTTTCAGCAAGCCATCACGAGTATAGACTCAGTGAAGTGGCTGGATACTATGAGATCCGAGATGGAATCCATGTACACAAACTAAGTATGGACTTTGGATTTTGCTCTTACTGGGGTAAAACTCGTAGGATGCAAATGGATCTTCAAAAAGAAAATTGGTGTAGATGGTCAGGTAGAAACCAACAAAGCTATACTTGTTGCTAAAGGTTTTCGTCAAAGACCAGGTTTGGACTATGACGAATCTTTTTCACCAGTGGCTATACTTAAATCCATTCGGATCCTACTTGCCATTGCTGCCTTCTATGACTATGACATCTAGCAAATAGATGTTAAAACTACTTTTCTAAATGGAAGTTTAGAAGAGTGTGTTTTCATGGATCAACCAGAGGGTTTTGTAGACAGTGGGAGCAGCGGAAATGTGTGCAAGTTGCTTAAATCTATTTATGGATTAAAGAAGACATCGTGGAGTTGGAACATCTGCTTTGATGAGACGGTCAAGGAATTCGACTTTATCAAAAATGCAGATGAACCTTGTATTTATAAGAAAATTGTAGAGAGAACTGTGGTATTCATCGTTTTATACGTTGATGACATTCTCTTGATAGGAAATGATATTCCTATGTCACAATCGGCCAAGCTGTTCTTGTCACAGAAGTTCTCTATGAAAGACCTGGATGATGCCTCGTACATTCTAGGGATTAAGATCTATCGTGACAGATCTAAAAGAATGTTGGGACTTTCACATCAAGATACATAGACACCGTACTAAAGAGGTTTATTATGGAAGATTCTAAGCGCGACAAATTTTCCCGCTTGTCACGGAATCATCCTCTCCAAAGAGATGTCTTCCAAGACTGATGAGGAGAGGGCTCGCATGAGTATAGTACCCTACGCTTCAGCGGTGGGGTCGATAATGTATGCGATGTTATGTACTAAACCAGATGTAGCTTACGCACTTAGCGTGGTAAGCAGGTATCAGTCCAACCCACGTGAGAAATATTGGATAGCAGTAAAGAGCATTCTTAAGTATCTGAGGATAACTAAAGAGATGTTCTTGGTGTACGGTAATGGGGATCTCCAGATCGAGGCTTTTACCGACTCTGGCTTCCAAAGTGACAAGGATGACTCTAAATCCGTCTCGGGTTATGTGTTTACCCTCAACGGAGGGGCGGTCTGTTGGAAGAGATCCAAACATGACACCGTAGCAAACTCGACGATGAAGGCAGAGTACATCGCTGCTAATGATGCCGCAAAAGAGGCAGTCTATATAAGGAAGTTCATTTCTGAACTTCAGGTGGTTCTATCTATTACTGATCCAATACCTTTGTATTGCGATAACAATGGAGCCATAGTTTTGGAAAAGGAACCATGGTCTCATCAGAAATCCAGACATATCTTAAGACGATATCACCTGATCAGTGAGATCAAGGTACGGAGAGTAGATACAAAAGATAACATGGCGGATACATTCACCAAGGCCATCCCTCAAGTCCAGTTCGAAAGACTGTTTTAGATATTAGGTATGCAGTACGCCAACAACTGGTTCTAGTGCAGATGTTGGGTACTAAATATGCCAATTACAGGCCTTAGTGCAAGTGGGAGATTTTTGGATATGTATGCCCTAGAAACCTTCATTCTAGTGCAGATGTTGGGTACTAAATACGCCAATTACAGGCCTTAGTGCAAGTGGGAGATTTTTGGATATGTATGCCCTAGAAACCTTCATTGTTTAGGATGCTAGGGATATGTATGTACAGGACAATCTTACTCGATATGATAGTATGCTATCTGGTTTGTCTTTATCATAACATGTGATGTGTTTTACTTAGTATTTCATATCTTGTATATATGTAGATAAAGCCCGTAGGATCTTTGCCAGACTACCAGCGTTGTGATGGCAATCATATTTGTGGGAGCTGGGTAGTTGATGGGCACATCCTTAAAGTGTCCCTAGTCGTAGGAGTATCGAGACTGGGCATCGATACTCCAGAGTTTACCAGTGTATATATATCTAGACCCTGACGAGGGGCGACAGATTGGTCACGCAGCCATTGGTGAGGTGCACCTAAGATTGTATACAGGTGCTCACTGGGAGTGAGTACACCGGACATATTCGCCGAGGACTGGCTTGATGGTATTATACCCAGCGTCAGATAGCAGTTCTCTGGTGATATGAGTGCAAATAGTCTGTCGACCTGAGGTCGCCATTTGTCTCGTGTGAGTTCCCATTGTACTTTGATTACTACCCTACCATGGCTCTACTGAGTCGTGCAAACATATTTTAGTTGGGTACAGTCCCGAGCCACATGGAGGTAGTGAGCGACTGTTGGGGATTCTTCTCTCTCGGTATATGGAGTCGATGTCGCGCTGTGATCGGTTGGTCAACACCATAAGTGTCACGACCCATAATTTAGCACGGGACCATCACTTAAATCATGCAACGTCCAAAGGCGTAACGTAATTCAAGTAAGCCGAAACTCAGAAAATCTAAAGCTTTTTACGGAAAATTGTGGGGGTGTAGTTTTGAAATAAAGGTATAATGAAATAAAGTTTATCTATAAATACATAACTAATGATATAAGAAAACGTAAGTAGAATGTACTAAAGTTGAGAACATTGTTCGTCTTTAAAATTTGGGCAGCACCTCCCTTATAAATTTTGAACCGAAACCACATATACATGACAATAATAAAAGGAATCACCAAGCGGGAGCTAGCTCTTCGCCAAATGGCGGAATCACAACCACGCAAGTAATGTATACGACGCCGATCAACCCAGAAGGAATAATATGAATAAAGCAAGACATTAAATCCACACATAGCGAACATATACCCATCGCTTTAAGTCTCGCAACCACAAGTCCGTCTAAGTCCATTAAATATACAAAGTCTAGTTTCTGATTGATGGAGTTTATCTAGATACAAAAAGAAATAATAAATACAAGAGTGGGCACGATCCAATGTGTCCTATCTACCATAGAAAAACACTCGAATGCAAGCTGTGTGCCAGCGATACCGCTACTGATCCCGAGCGGTCAAACCTGCAAGAACTGTGGCACAATGGGGGTGAGTTGCCAACTCGTGAGTAGAAAACATCAGCAGGTAGAAAATCGAATAAAACAACGATTTTCTAGGTCACTATATCAAGAAAGTAATACTATGATATCTAGGGTGACCATGTATGCATATATGTCAACAATATAATCAATGCCAATGACATATACAAATAAACATCTGAATAATATGCCTATATGCAGGTGGATATCATCCACGTGTCCATCAATGACAGAATCAACATTATGGAACCTAAGTGTCCAATATCGACACTCGCAACATCATGAAGGAACAGGCATGTATGTATGAGGATATCAACCAACGTGTGTCTATCAATGACACATCAAAATCATGGAACCTGAGTGCCCAACACCGACACTCGAAATATCATGAAACCCGTGTCCAGCATCGACACGTAAATCCTCATATCTCGGGCTCCGTCAGTCCGGATCGGCCCATGGGCTCCGTCAGTCCGAATCGGCCCATATCCATCTCACGACTCCGGTCGGTATCCTCCGGATAACCGCCGGGTCCAAACTATCATCGGTACGTAGTAATCCCTCTGCCAGGCACATCATCTACAACACAACATACATTTCTTGCCCCAGGGTACCATACCGGGTCCACCATGTACCTGCAAACGGTTCATCTAGCTCCTCGAATCGGGTATCACATAGCTCATAATCGAGAAAACTCATGGTGGACGCATCGAAATATCATATCAAGAGAAACCGGGTTTTTAAAACAATACATACTTTTTTTTGAAATACAACCACGGTTCTCAAATCCAGAATCTTATGAAAACAGCATCTCAATGTGTATAATCGTAAAGCATGATATATGCAAACATAGAACAGAAATGTGAGCGTATTAGTATATCATGCAACATAGAATAGTGATGTGAGCATATCAGTATATCATGCAAATGAGTCATATGATAATACTAAACAATTAAGAGTAATAGAATGATATAAAAAGTTGACCGTGTAAGTGACATAGTAATTACCGATGATGAAAGTGTGTGAGCCGGCAATCTGTGTAAATGTAACATACGCATCATCGATAATTATGCAGGTGTACTAGCCGACGATATCATAACAAATAATGGAAGCACAAGTATACGTAATGAAATGAGAATATCGTAAACGTAGCAGGAAGTAAATCATAAGCATGCTATTATAAGGTATACGTATCTAATCTAACATCTACATAAGGGATAAACTAAGTAGTGTAGACAGTGATTAACAATATCTATAACATATCCGAGTCGATGAATCTATCAATCGGCAGTCCATCCTCACAGCATCACGTACGGTATAATCCATCGTACGACATCCTCGATTCAAGGGTATGGATCAATCATCAGGTACAACTCATCGCGTACGGTAATCTATCGTACAGCGGCATTAAATAAGTAGGGATTCTATCAACCTATACAACAATATGGGTACAGATCTAACGTCTCGTACGGTATATCACTCATTATCCTCATATATATATATATATATATCAAGTCACATCCGTATCAATATCATATCATGTCTTGGCAACAGTATCTATATTCTCGTATCGCCTCTCATCAGTATATCGACATATTAAACCAAGACATCTTATCTCATCATATTCTCTTTTCATCACATCAACATCTCACATCAAGTAATATTATATATATTTATCATAATTCACCGATCCCATAACACATCTATCCCAATCTTATCATATTCATCGATCTCATGCCATATCCTTATAGTTTTTGTCTCATATCTCGATATATGTATTCAATCATTCATATCATCTCCAATTAACTTTTTGATCATATCCGTAGTTTCCTAGTATAGATTTCTCCGACTATATTCTATATATCGGTTTCCATTTTATAATTGCGGGGATGCTATACGCCATTCACCCGACTTCCCCCGTAAATATAAATCTACTCACCTGCAATACTCCTCGCTAAGCCGAAGTCGGTGCACTTCGTCGTCTCGGAAGTCCATGCGAGGTACCTACAAATCAACACATATCGCAACGTTATGAAAACCAAGTCCGAAAACCGATACGGCATATGAAGTGCTCATAGGTTAGAACCTATAACTTACGCACGCAACAACAACCAAATAACCCTCGTCATTGACGTACAAACGTCCAACGACCAAATACAATATAAAATTCCACAACCCAAGTTCAAAAATCGCATAACACGAAATGCAACAACGAAGGAAATCACTCCCAGATTTCACCCTAGGCCAAACTAGGGAATTTTGCATAAAGGGTTGCTCTAGATATCACCTAAGGGACTCACCAACCAAAAATCATCGAATTCCACCAAAATGTGGCCGCAATGTGCGGCCACCATGATTAAATCTATGGCCAGATTAAAGCATTAAAGGCTAGCGTTTCAGGTGTGGCTTCTAAGTTTCCTGCATGTCTCTCTGTCATGGGAACTTATTTTATAGTGGTCTCGGGTCATCCCAGATTCCTATATACCATCCCAAACTGTCAATTAATTGATGTCGGGCAATTCTAAGCTTGTGTTTTGGGTTCTAGTCTCTGGTCTTGGCTAGAAAATCATCACCTAAGTCTTGTAAATACTCACCACATCTCAATTTACCACTTACAAGTCAAGTCTCTCACTAAACATCAACTTGAAAAATTCTAAGATCACAATCCACACTAAAATGAACTCTAAACTAAACTATAAGATTAAGAAATTTATTACAAGATGAGAAGTGGAATTTATATCTCATGGGAGCAACTCAAGAAAAACCCTATATTCCCAAAGTCTCCAAAATCTAAACTTGAAAGGTTCATAGGGTTTAGGAAGAGGTGGGGATCATTTTTAATGAAGGCGGCATAAGGTTTTGATGAAGATTTGTAGATGTTTTCATGGGGTAGAGGAGGTGGAGGAAGCATGAAGATGAAGATGAAGGAGATGAGGTGATGAAGGAAATTGAATGAGGGAGAAATAGTTAAGGGTAGGAGCCTCTCTCTCTCTCTCTCTCTCTCATGCCCTCACATGGCATGCCATGCCTCATCATGGGTCCCCTCTCTCTCCCTTCAATTATTCTCTCTTTTCTTTTCTTTCTCTCTTTTCCCAAATAAATTACAAGTCACAAATACGATGAACAACATGCAACCAAAATGCGATATGTCATGGTGCACTAGGCATGACTAATTAAAAATACAGATTTGGCATAATCGTGATTAGTAGTGCACTAATCAAATTTAATTTAAACTTGCATATAATTAATTACAAAAATGCACAAATCCGATAAATATATTTTTAAATGAATAAATCATTTTAATCTCCAATTATTTCACAAATATTGGTATATATTTATACCATTTTACAAAAACCCTAAATTCGCAAATCGAATAGTTTTCGCGAAATATATTATTTTAATATTAAATTCCAAAAATAATATTTTATATTTCTGAAATGTTACAATCTTCCCCCCTTAAATAAATTCGGTCCCCGAATTTAAATTTAAACTCCTAAATACTAAAACATTTGAATAATCGGCTCCACTCAACAGGGCTCCGAAGTCACGGAAGATACAGAAATACCACAGCGCATCAAGTGCGCAAGAAAACGAATATAAAACTCAAGGTCGAACTCCGTCAAGCGTAACGCAATCATCGGAGTTAAAATGGAGATATAGATCTCGAAATCCACTACTGAAATCTAATATACTATAGTCAAAATCATAATACGTATATAGTACGCATCCCTTTAATTTTCTCTAAAAACTGGATAAAATACATGCAAAATCTTTTCTGAATCTCCGTGTGATGCGTAACTCATGGCACAAGTGGAGGACACTCAATTGTAAAGTAGTAAATATATCTATATATGTTTTGCTCAAAATATACGTTCCGCCTTTTTGAAATATCCTAGAGGTTTTTCTTTGTAAAGATTCGTGTCATTTACGGACACTTAAGAAATAGCGAGGCTACAGCTTATTTTTGAAAAGCTCTTGGTAAACTTTTGATGTATGCAAAAGTACTCAGACACTGTCCTCTGATCAGTCCTTCCCGGTTACTATATATAGTACCCAACATCAAAATATAATGCTCAAGAGCAAAAATCAGTCTCAAAAGGCGTATCCAATCATCACGTGCGGCTGGTGCACATGGAAATCAAAGCCAATTACAAGTGCCATGAATGTGCACAAAATCCAAACTAAGTGCAACAGGTGTGCATGAAAGTATCTGTCAAATGCAACTGGTGTGCATGACAACAACATCAAGTGCATCTAGAGTGTACGAAAATCTCAATCAAGCACAACAACCATGGACAAATAAAGTCTCACTCAAGTGCATCTGACATGCACGGATAAAATCTAAATCAAGTGCATCCAACATCCACGAATAAAATCTCAATCAAGTGCATCTGACATGCACGAATAAAATCTAAATCAAGTGCATCCAACATGCACGAATAAAATCTCAATCAAGTACATCCGGTGCGCACAAAATCCCACACCATACGTCTAATATGCGCAAAAATCCAAACCAAGTGCGTCAGGTCTATATAAAATATCTAGTGCAGTAGCATGCACGATAATGAACGCCAAGTGTAGACGCGCACGAAAATATAAATCTGGTGAAACAAATGCTCAAGACATAAATCGGGTGCAACAAATGCACGTAGTATAAATCTAGTGCAACCAATGCACAAAATACAAATCTAGTATAACAAATGCACAAAATACCAATCTGGTGCAACAAATGCACGAAATACCATCAATATCTCAAATGCGTATAAAAATAACACCGAGTGTATCAAGGTGTATAAAATCATAAACGTGTGCAACTGCGTGCACAAAACACGTATCATTGCACAGCAAGCACCTGTGACCTATACCGAGTGCAAAAATCAAATCAAGTGTGTACCATATGCACAAAATCAAATCAATGTATGAAATCCACAAAATTATAAACACGTGCAGCTAAGACACAAAGTCAATATCAAGTGCAATAGATATGCACAAATCATAAACCAGTGTAGCGGTGTATAAATATAAATCGAGTGCAATAACTGTGCACAAAAATGTAATCTCTAGTAGGTGCAGCCATGGTGCACAAAAACAATATCATGAAACTCAAATCCAAGTGATAAAAGTGTGATACTCGGATCATAAAACACAAATCGCAATAAATGACATTGAGATACACCTCCTTCAATGTCGAAAATATGCCGACGTGCCCAAACTGGCAGAGCAAGATCATCTACTTACCTCCTGCTCACGGTCTAGCGTTTTCGGTCTCTGGGTCCTTGTTTCCTCTGTGGATTACTAATCTCACAATCTTTCAGCTCGTCGGCCCGGTTAGGTGTACTAACGGACAGTTCCGTTCTGGTACTCCTCTGATCCTTTCTTGGCCAATTAACGTGACCACTCACAAAACAACACTTTACTGACAGTGGCATCTGGCCCTCTGAATATGCGTGAAACGACTGACTCTAGGTGCAAATCTTTATCGCTGTGGTGTCCTGGAAAGAACCTGCTCATGGTTTCTTCTGATCTCACCTATACTGAGCTGTACGGAGGTTGGCATTCTTTACTAAATCCTTTTTCTCATAACCGGACAGCTGCGTCCTCAACAGGGCTTCCCTCTAAATTGGCCATAATTAATGCATTTGCGTACATATCAATCCTCTGGAATCAACGGAGAGTAACAACCGCTCGTTAACATCTCGCACGAACCTCTTGTTCCACTCGTCTTTATTATCGTCCACTTTGATGTCATCTCTTGCTGTCTGCATATTGCAATTCTTCCTCGGCTACGGTCAATCTAGAGTCTCTCACATGGACTCAAAATTACGAACTTGGTATCTTCATCACTCTGTAGAAGATATCTAGTCGAACACGTCCTTGGGAACTCGTCCAAATCATCGAAGGAATACACTTTATTCGTCCGTTCTCGATCGACTCACAACGTATCTGGGTGAGGTCCCTCTATCCGAAACTGGTCAACTTACTGATCTCGCATCGGAGCATCTGACGAACAACATCCTCTCTTGATCAATCTACTCCAGATCTGAGTAAGATCCTTCAACTGGAATTCTTCAACTCATCTGAGTCTGCATCGGCACATCAAATCGGACGAATCATCTTCGTCTCACAATTCAAGATGGACTAGCGGTCCTTTATCACATCTCTGTCTGAAAGCGCTAGTAGTCTCAACTCTAATACTCTGGAGGTGACATCCCATCAATCTCAGCAACAGCTGGGTCATCTGTCTGCATGGTAGACACCATCACGATCTCTGAGGTAGGTTGTACATCAGCAGTTCTCTCAATCTGGCAGCCTCTATCAATGGCCCGATCATCCGGTGCAAGACCGAACACTCGCCTCAAACGAGAGGTCACGATACAAACACTATACCTACACGTTCCTATGTCACCAGAAAACATCATGACCGGCCCTCGTCCGTGACGAGCTTGCTCTGACCGCAACACTAGCAGCAGCTCAATCTGCGCTCAAACCATGGTGACAGGAACCTCAAGCAGGTATTGATGAAAATAGATCAGAGGAACGAAAGAAATCAACAGATCCAAAATGGATACATGATCATAAGGAGGAACGTAATCAATGAGAGTATGATCATTGGAACGAATAGAAGCACGGATCTTAAGAATATGCATCCTAAGGCCACTTAAGCGGAGTATCGTATCATAAGTATGCCGCGGAATATATGCACGATATGTTACTCTATTTGAGTTACCTAATCCATCAATCAGGGTCAACCTATGTAACGAAAGTTCGGGTCTAATACCCCCCGTCAAGTCTAAGTTCCATAAGGACAAGCCTAGATTCCGAAATATATACGCCCTAGACTCCGCATAGTCAAAACCAGACTCAAACAAAGGTTAAACCCAACGCTCTGATACCAATTTTGTCACGACCCATAATTTAGCACATGACTGGCACTTAAATCACGCAGCGTCCAAATGCGTAACGTAATTTAAGTAAGCCGAAGTCCAGAAAAATCTAAACCTTTTTACGGAAAATAGTGAGGGTGCAGTTTTGAAATAAAGGTATAATGAAATAAAGTTTATCTATAAATGCATAACTAATGATATAAGAAAACGCAAGTAGAATGTACTAAAGTTGAAAACATTGTTCGTCTTTAAAATTTGGGCAGCACCTCCCTTGTATATTTTGAACCGAAACCACATATACACGACAAAAATAAAAAGCATCCCCAAGCGGGAGCTAGCTCTTCGCCAAATGGTAGAATCACAACCACGCAAGCAATGTATACGATACCCAACGGCAAAGATCAACCCAGAAGGAATAATATGAATAAAGCAAGACATTAAATCCACACAAAGCGAACATACCCATCGCTCTAAGTCTCGCAACCTCAAGTCAGTCTAAGTCCAATAAATATACAAAGTCTAGTTTCTGATTGATGGAGTTTATTTAGATACAATAGGAAATAATAAATATAAGAGTGGACATGATCCAATGTGTCCCACCTACTATAGCAAAACACCCGAATGCAAGCTGTGTGCCAGCGATACCGCTACTGATCCCGAGCGGTCAAACCTGCAAAAACTGTGGCACAACGGGGGTGAGTTGCCAACTCGTGAGTAGAATACATCAGCAGGTAGAAATTGAATAAAACAACGATTTCCTAGGTCACTATATCAATAAAGTAATACTATGATATCTAGGGTGACCATGTATGCACATATGTCAATAATATAATCAATGCCAATGACTTATACAAATAAACATCTGAATCATATGCCTATATGGAGGTTGATATTATCCATGTGTCCACCAATGACAGAATCAATATCATGGAACCTGAGTGTCCAACATCGACACTCGCAACATCATGAAGGAATATGCATGTATGTATGAAGATATCAACCAATGTGTGTCCATCAATGACACATCAAAATCATGGAACCTGAGTGCCCAACACCGACACTCGAAACATTATGAAACCCATATCCAGCATCGACACATAAATCCTTATATCTCGGGCTCCATCAGTCCGAATCGGCCCATGGGCTCCGTTAGTCCGGATCGGCCCATATCCATCTCATGACTCCGGTCGGTATCTTCCGGATAACCGCCGGGTCCAAACTATCACCGGTAGGTAGTAGTCCCTCTGCCAGGATCATCGTCTACTGCACAACATACTTTTCTTGCCTCGGGGTACCATACCAGGTTCACCATGTATCCGCAAACAGTTCATCCAGCTCCTCGAATTGGGTTTCACATAACTCATAACTGAGAAAACTCATGGTGGACGCATCGAAATATCATATCAAGAGAAACCGGGTTTTTAAAACAATACATATTTTCTTTTGAAATACAATCACGATTCTCAAGTCCAGAATCTCATTAAAACAGCATCTCAATGCGTATAATCGTAAAGCATAATGTATGCAAACATAGAACATAAATATGAGCATATCAGTATATCATGCAATATAGAATAGTGATGCGAGCATATCAGTATATCATACAAACGAGTCATGTGATAATACTAAATAATTAAGAGTAATAGCATGATATAGCAAGTTGACTGTGTAAGTGACATAGCAATTACCGATGATGAAAGTGTGTGAGCCGGCAATCTGTGTAAGTGCAACATACACATCATCGATAATTGTGCAGGTGTACTAGCCGACGATATCATAATAAATAATGGAAGCACAGGTATACGTAATGCAATGAGAATATCGTAAACATAGCAGAAAGTAAATCGTAAGCGCACTATTATAAGGTATACATATCTAATCTAACATCTACATAAGGGCTAAACTAAGTAGTGCAGACAGTGATTAACAATATTTATAACATATCCGAGTTGATGAATCTATCAATCGGCAGTCCGGCCTCACAGCATCACGTACGGTATAATCTATCGTATGACATCCTCGATTCAAGGGTATGGATCAATCATCAGGTAAAACTCATCGCGTACGGTAATCCATCGTACGGCGGCATTAAACAAATAAGGATTCTATCAACCTATACAACAATGAGGGTACGGATCTAACGTCTCGTACGGTATATCACTCATTATCCTCGTAAATAAATAAATAAATAAATAAATAAATATATATATATATATATATATCAAGTCACATCCGTATCAATCTCGTATCATGTCTTGGAAACAGTATCTATATTCTTATATCGCCTCCCATCCGTATATCGACATATTAAGCCAAGACATCTTATCTCATCATATTCTCTTTTCATCACATCAACATCTCACATCAAGTAATCTTATATATATTTATCATATTTTACCGATCCCATTACACATCTATCTCAATCTTATCATATTCATCGATCTCATGTCATATCCTTATAGCTTTCGTCTCATATCTCGATATATGTATTCAATCATTCATATCATCTCCAAATTAACTTTTCGATCATATCCATAGTTTCCTAGTATAGGTTTCTCCGACTATATTCTATATATCGGTTTCCATTTTATAATTACGGGGGTGCTATACGCCATCCACCCGACTTCCCCTATAGATATAAATCTACTCACCTGCAATACTCCTCGCTAATCCGAAGTTGATGTGCTTCGTCGTCTCGGAAGTCCACGCTAGGTACCTACAAATCAACACATATCGCAACGTTATGAAAACCAAGTCCGAAAACCGATACGGCACACGAAGTGCTCATAGGTTAGAACCTATAGCTTACGCATGCAACAACAACCAAATAACCCTCGTCGTTGACGTACAAACGTCCAACGATCAAAGACAATATCAAATACCACAACCCAAATTCAAAAATCGCATAACACGAAATCCAGCAACGAAGAAAATCACTCCCAGATTTCACCGTAGGCCAAACTAGGGAATTTTGCATATAGGGTTGCTTTAGATATCACCTAAGGGACTCACCAACCAAAAATCATTGAATTCCACCAAAATGTGGCCGCAATTTGCGGCCACCATGAATAAATCTGTGGCCAGATTAAAGCATTAGAGGCTAGGGTTTTAGGTGTGGCTTTTAGGTTTCCTGCATGTCTCTCTGTCATGAGAACTTATTTCATAGTGGTCTCAGGTCATCCCAGATTCCCATATACTATCCCAAACTGTCAATTAATCGATGTCGGGCAATTCTAAGTTCGTGTTTTGGGTTCTAGTTTCTGGTCTTGGCTAGAAAAGTATCCCCTAAGTCTTGTAAACACTCACTACATCTCAATTTACCACTTACAAGTCAAGTCTCTCACTAAACATCAACTTGGAAAATTCTAAGATCACAATCCACACTAAAATGAACTCTAAACTAAACTATAAGATTAAGAAACTAATTACAAGATGAGAAGTGGAATTTATACCTCATGGGAGCAACTCAAGAAAAACCCTAGATTTCCAAAATCTCCAAAATCCAAACTTGAAAGGTCCATAGGATTTAGGAAGAGGTAGGGATCATTTTTAATGAAGGTGGCATGAGCTTTTGATGAAGATTTGTAGATGTTTTCATGGGGTAGAGGAAGTGGAGGAAGCATGAAGATGAAGATGAAGAGGATGAGGTGATGAAGGAAAATGAATGAGGGAGAAATGGTCAGGGGTAGGAGCCTCTCTCTTTCTCTCATGCCCTCACATGGCATGCCATGCCTCTTCATGGGTCCCCCCTCTCTCCCTTCAATTATTCTCTCTTTTCTTTTCTTTCTCTCTTTTCCTTAATAAATCACAAGTCACAAATACAATGAACAATATGCAACCAAAATGCGACATGTCATGGTGCACTAGGCATGACTAATTAAAAATACGGATTTGGCATAATCGTGATTAGTAGTGCACTAATCAAGTTTAATTTAAACTTGCATATAGTTAATTATAAAAATGCCCAAATCCGATAAATATATTTTTAAATGAATAAATCATTTTAATCTCTAATTATTTTACAAATATTGGTATACATTTATACCATTTTACGAAAACCCCAAATTCGCAAATCGAATAATTTTCGTGAAATATATTATTTTAATATTAAATTCCAAAAATAATATTTTATATTTCTGAACTGTTACAATAAGTCCCTGGACATGGCGGATTGAGAATTACTTGTAATTGGACCAGTAGATTCTCGGATTGTCTTGAGCCACACCGGCACGACTTGTCACGTTATTTAGGGTCTGACGTTTTCCACCCTCCTAGACCTAGCATGCGATACTCTCAGATGAACAGACCGGACTGTACGGATATTGTTACAGACAAGCTCAGTAGGAGTTCGGATGAGTTTGCTCATCGGCCTTCTTTTTGACAGATACCTGGGTAGCCGTTATGTACAGCTAGTGCCACTGACGAGCTTGTGGTTAAACCCACTGCCGGCGTACTGTCGAGTCTTTAGAGTCCCACACATAGGGTTTCCCTGGTTCAGGCGAAATGATATAGAGGCCGTATGGTTTTACGTGCAGGGTTTCGATCATATACGTAACTAGCTACACGTATTTTTGATCGGATGGATAATACTGGTGGGCTTAGGATTAATCCGCATTCTAGTATTATAGTATTGGATTATTTTTGTCTCTTGGTATTCGTAGAATGAATACGACTATGTATATACGGTGAGGGGTATTCTTGTAATTTCACAATAGTGCTTCTAGAAGAAGACACCTCGTTGTGTTTAATCCATTTATTTAAATGGATAATGAGGTGGAGGTATAAGGTGATATTTGTTCATTATTGAAGTATGGCTACTTTGGTGACTCATTCTTATTTGGATGTGTAACAACTCGGTTTTTAATGTACAGAAATTTGTTTAAAGTTAAAGTACTAAATGGAGTATTTGCAACCCTGAGTATGCTATATGTATTTAATTTGTTTTAGAACAACAAGAAAGCACTTGTAACTCATTGGTAAAGTCTTGCACTGTTGTGATATAGCCCATGTGTTCAAATCTCCTCAGCCACATATTATTTTTAATGATTTTTTTAAAACTTTTTGGAAGCCCAAAATTTTACACGTACAATACACGTAAAAATGAAAAGTCACTAAAATAAAACATATGAAAAATATTATATGTACAGACTAGGACACGTGGCAAGCATCCCGAGACCCAACTCACCAATGTGGCCAGCGAGATGGGGCTCTGGGCCGGCGCCGTTGGGCCCCCCCATACAAAATACCTCCAAACTTTGCCCAAGGGACTCTTCCCCTACCCCCACTACTCCTCTTCTGTTTGTTTTTCGTGAAATTAAACAGAGAATTAAAATGAGACATTAATCCAAAATTTTAATGTATTTTAATTCCATTATTCAATCCTCAAACCCTTAATTTCTCTTATAAATACAGCATCACATCCTAGCCCTCTCCATTCTGAAATCTATCATCAAAACTCTCAAATTTTTCAAAGTCAAATTAGTTGTACAAGTGGAGTTAACCCGAGGTCATCTTTCGGCGACGACTCGGGACAAATCCGATGACACCGCGACTCTACGAAGCTTCCATCTTGTTCCCATACCCCCCATCTCTTTTTTCAAACCGTAAGTCCCCTCTCTTCTCCTTTCTTCCTATTCCAAAAAAATCTCTTTTCAAAACTTGTCAGAAGTGGAGTTATTCCGACTTCCGATTTTAATTTTGATTAAAACACAACTTTTCTAAATAACCAAATATCCATATTGCTACATCTTGTTTAGTAATTTTAAAACAAACATTTGGAACAAGTTTCAACTCAAAATACAATGTTATACAACTTTTATTTCGATTTTACGGTTAAATACCATAAAGTTTACTTACGGCATCATTTCATCATATTTGCTCATATTACTTTTAGAAAACTCACGAGGTAATGAACTATATCATCACAACACACATCTTGACATAGCACGACTGCTTGAAAACCATATTTTTGTGGCTAATACAATTTTACATTAAAATACCCTAAATTATTAAAAACCGTATTTCTTTAAATTGTTTTAATTAAATTCCTTACGACTATGCCCTTACAACCCACTCTTGGGGAATCCGATTTGGTTGATGCGTGTTATCGCACATCCATCGGACTAGTAGGGCGAGATGCAGACCTCCTCACGGAGCATACGATCTCGATGGAATTTTTATTACAATTTTTAAGAAAATGTGATTTCTATTTAATAAATAAATTTATTTTTAATAATTATTTATAATATTATCAAACTATCTATTTTAAATACATATAATAAATTCCATGTTTTCTAAACAAAGGAATCATAAATTTCCAGAATATACCATCACAAATCAAAACAATTCCAATTTACACTAAAATACCATATACTATTCAATCTAGGTTTATATTCACTAGAATACTTCACATTTAAAAATTACATTGATGAAAACCCTAAATACGACTAATAAATACTTGAGATTTATTTTGGAATTATATCAAAACTATTTTTCATAAAACCCCCTCAAGTTTACTAATTTACAATAAGGAACCTAGTAAATATAAGTTTAAGCGAGACCAATTCTCTTGAGCCTCAGAGAGCCGGAGAAAGTGGATGCTTGCCTATTTAAGCTAGAAAACTAAAACGGGGCTATCAATGGTAATTGGTTTGGAAAAAGTCATAAATCCTGTCTTCCATGTGCAGCAGTTACCGATAACTCCAAAACCTAGTTCAGGAATCCAATTCTGTTTAAGTGTCTGACTCAGATAGAGTCTCAGTCTAATCGGAATACAATCTAAAGAAGAATAGAATCCAAATATAACTCCAATACAACATGAATCCATATATACTGAATACCATCTATATCAACATGATTTGAACTGACCGAACCATGGATATACATTGATTTGATCACATGATTATCCGTTTACATCCTTATCCGCTTACATGAGCAATTGATATCATGGTTTTGGCAAGTCTTACAGCTATAAATAATACAATAAACATTACGAGGTTTTCTAAGGGGAAGATTGGTATGGAATGTGTTAAAAATGGCACGATGATGGTCACTTTAATACACCTAACCTGAATATCCGTTTCTGTTGTTCTGTTGCTTAACGGTTCCTTGTGCTCTGTATACCTTAGTCCACGGAATAGTTGGACTCCTTTCGTATACACTGGCATATTCTGTACCAAGCTACAAACAACTACGTTAGTATAACAAACATATATTATACAGTTGCATTCTCTCTTATCTGTCAATTCTATTTCTATCTCTTTGGGACTTACCGAGCGATTGTTCGCTAACGACATTCCTTTTCTATTCTTTCTTTGGAATGTTTTCAGGAGGAATTGACTCTCTGGAGATCGAGCCCAACGCAGAAGACTTGGAGCAGTTCATCGAGAACCTAGAGCTCTAGTCACTTGTATATACTTTTACTTTCAGTTCATACCATTGTTTAGGCATTGCTTTCCACATTGTATTTACTTTTCAGTTGTATTGTAAAGAATGTTTAATAAATAAAAAGTTGATGTTCATTTACATCTCATGTCTTTCTTGTTTACATTTATATTATATTGCTTATTTACGCTTAGCGTGTTTGCTTCTGAGTAAATACGTCGCGGGCCTAGTCACGTTTCCTTATCCGTACACTGGGAAGTAGGGCTTGGAGGCCCATGCAGGTCAGTTCTGCATGGAAATCTAAGCAATATATCACAAGAATCAGCAACTAAAACATTCTTTACATTTCATATTCCTTGAATCTATCCTAATCCTATTTTTCTTTCAAGCTTATGGATTCCCCGAACAATACTAGTACCAACGTGATCGGCAACACCACACCACTACCTCTTCCACTTACGCCTACCATTGTATCTGATCAATGAGCAGACGATACCGCTTGAGGAAATAAAGAGCATCTTGGAGGGACAGCAGCAGCAAACTGCTATCCTAATGAACCGCCCAAAAGCTGAGGCACCTGGAGTGAAACAAATCTGGGCACTGCATCCTAAGTAATTTTTTGGGAAAGGGAGCCCTTTGGAAGCTGAAAAATGGGCTCAATCCATTGAGGACGATCTGGCAGCAGCACAAATGCCAGACATTGCTTGGATAAGGATTGTGAAGCTGCAACTTACGGATAACGCCCGAGTATGGTGGAAGGCGGAAGAAAGCCGTCTTACTAAGCCGATCGAATGGAAGACTTTTCGCGACATGTTCGACGCGAAATACTTCCCCGAGACTGCCCGATTTGACATGGAGCAGCAATTCATCCACCTACAACAAAACTCTATGTGGAGAAAATTCGTGGATGAGTATGATACTGAGTTCACTATGTTGAGCAGGTAAAATATGTCTCAAATATTCGAATTTTCAGATATCACATACTACACAGCTAACACAAGACCGTAACAGGTTCACGGCGCATCTCATACCGACTGCTGAGATCGGGGCTAGAAGATTTCAGCAAGGGTTGGACCAGGAAATCCAAGCTGCTTTAGCTACAGGGGTTTCCCAACCCACGACTTAGCTCTGAAAGCTGCCCGTCGATATAAGGCAGTGGTGAAGAAGAAGGGCAGACCTCAATCTGCCGGTATGAAGCGTCCTACTACTCAGATAGCAGGAGGAGCCTCTTTCAGGCCATCTTTTGTACGCAGGAGACAGGGAGTACATTTCAACTGGCCCAGTCCAGACTTTTTCACCTACTGCAGGAGGAATGGACACCTGGAGAAGAACTGCAGGCGTGCTAATCACCTTTGCTTAGTCTTTGGCTCATCCACAAATGATATTGGATCTTGTCATCGTAGACTCAATCCCAATCCTGCAACTAGAACAGCAATCATCTATCCACAGAGGCCAGCTATCCAGGCACCTGAACCACGTCTTGCTCTCCCAGCTCCACCTTCTCGTGGACCTACTGCACCTCCTCGTCAGTTCCATCAAGCACAAAGGAACCTAGCCCAAGGACAGAGAAATACTCCTCCAGCAAGGAGGAATGTACCGAGGCAACAGGCTTTCACAATGAATGTGGAAGAAGCTGAAACCACTGGCCAAGTCATCACTAGTAAATCTTTTCTTTCAATCCTTATACATATCAAATATCTTATCCTATACCTAAACATATTCTACACAACTTAGGTACAATCTTACTAGCCTCACTTTCTGCACTAGCACTCTTCGATAATGGAGCATCTCACTGCTTTATGTCGCAATGGTTCGTCTGAACTCATGTGATTCCTGTCAAACCGCTCGTATTCAGCAGGAATGTCAGTTTAGGGAACGACGTTTTAAAGGAAACAATAGGATATGACCTGTGTCCAGTGGTCATCTGCAGCAGAGAATTTTATGCTGACTTCAAGATGCTGGACATACCAAACTTCGATGTAGTTTTGGGTATGGATTGGCTAGGAAATTTTTACACTACCATCGACTGTCGTCAAAGGAGGGTAGTGTTCGAGATTCTAGAGCATCCGATCTTTTATTTCAAAAGTGGAGACCGTACCCTGGAGCCTAGCATATACAAAGCAAAACCAAAGAAGGCAGTGATTGCTACTCTAAAGGCGGGAGAAGATAAGCCAGAGATAGTTCGAGAGTTCAATGATGTATTTCCTTAAGACATATCAGGTTTGCCTCCTGATCGAGCTCTTGAATTTGGAATTGATTTAGTACCTGGAGCACAACCGGTGATCAAAGCATCATATCGCAAAAGTCCAGAAGGTTTAAAGGAGATCCGTACTCAGCTGGACGAACTTCTGCTGAAAGGATGGATTCGTCCCAGTATTTCAAGTTGAGGATCTCCAGTTTTGCTTGTAAAGAAGAAGGAAGGTTCATACAGAATGTGCATTGATTATAGAGCTTTGGACGAAGTTACGATAAAGAACAAGTATCCACTACCGTGAATTGACGATCTGTTCGATCAACTAAGTGGGTCTTGCGTTTTCTCAAAGTTAGATTTTCGTTCGGGTTATCATCAGGTGAAGGTCAAAGAGTCTGATATTCCGAAGACGACATTCAGGACTCGCTATGGACATTGTGAGTTTCTCGTGATGCCATTTGGAGTGACCGATACACTAGCCATATTCATGAATCTGATGAATCAAGTTTGCCGAGAATACCTAGACAGGTTTGTTGTGATTTTCATGGACGACATCCTGGTATATTCTAAGAGTCAGAAAGAACACACTGAACATTTGAGGATTGTCCTGGAGACTTTGAGACAGCATCAACTCTATGCCAAGTACAACAAGTGCGAGTTTTGGCTAGAACAAGTCGGAATTCTCGGACATATCGTTGCAGGTGAAGGAATCTCTGTGGATCCAGCTAAAATATCAGCAGTAAGCGAATGGCTGACACCAATGACAGTGAAGGACATTCGAAATTTCTTGGGTTTAGCAGGATACTACTGAAGATTTATTGAAGGATTTTCAAAGATTGCAACACCCCCGACCAAGCTCACACATAAAGATGAAGAATTCGTATGATCAGAAGCATGCGAACAAGTTTCGTAGAACTCAAGTCAAGATTGACATCAGCACCTATTCCCGTCATACAGAACCAATCTGGAGGTTTCGTAGTGCATTGCGATGCATCCAGTAAGGGATTAGGATGTGTTCTACATCAGCACGGTAAAGTTGTAGCTTATGCATCAAGACAGCTGAAGGTTCATGAGCGCAACTATCCGACGCATGATCTGGAGTTGGCAGCTGTTATCTTTGCACTTAAGATTTGGCGTCATTATCTTCTTGGAGAACGGGTAGATATATATATAGACCATAAAAGTCTGAAGTATGTGTTTACTCAGAAAGAGCTGAATATGCGGCAGAGAAGATGGTTAGAACATATGGCGGACTTCGACATCAACCTACAATATCATCCAGGGAAGGTGAATATAGTTCCTGATGCACTTAGTCGCCGACCACTATCAATGAATCTTACCGCATAGTGGAAGTTACAGCAAGATTTCCATCAGATGGAGATAGAAGTGATCATGCCAGGTAACGCTTCAAGTTTGATGAACTTACAAGTTCAGTCTACAATTGTCAATTAGATCAAAACAGCTCAAGCAAGTGATGCCAAGTTGCAAAAAATCAGAAAACAAGTAGAAAGTGGACTTAGAAAAGACTTCATCATCCATGAAGACGGATCCTTGAGATACGGAAGCAGATTGTGTGTACCACAAGGTCCTGTTCGGGAAGAGTTGATGAAAGAAGCTCACAGTTCTCCATACTCAGCACACACTGGTGGTACAAAGATGTACAAAGATCCGCGGCAACATTACTGGTGGCATGGAATGAAGCGTGAAGTAGCCAGAAGCATAGCCAAATGCTTGGTGTGTCGGCAGGTAAAAGCTGAATATCACAGGACTGCTGGTTTACTTCAACCGTTACCTATCTCAGAATGGAAGTGGCAACACATTACCATGGATTTTGTGACTGTTCTTCCTCGCATCACAAAAAGTAACGATGCAGTATTGGTTATTATGGATCGACTCACAAAGTCGGCTCATTTATTCCCTTTCGACTTGGCCAATCTACCGAGACACTAGCAAAGAAGTACATGAAGGTAAGTTTGAATCTAAGTAAGATTTAACTCTTCAATGTGTACTATCTCTGATACCCATAAACTCATGCAAGAGATCGTGAGATTACATAGAGTACCGGTTTGCGTTGTCTCCGGTCGTGACACCAGATTCCGATAGCAGTTTTGGCAGAGTCTACAAGCTAGCTTGGGAACGAGTCTAAACTTTAGCACAACTTACTATCCACAAATAGATGGACAGTCCGAGCGAACGATTCAAATCCTTGAAAATATGCTAAGAGCTTGTATGCTAGACTTCAGAGGATCGTGGGAAGATCACCTACATCTTGTGGAGTTTTCATACAACAGCAGTTATCAAGCAAGTATTGGAATGGTACCGTTTGCAGCGCTCTATGGAAGGAAGTCTCGTTCACCATTAAATTGGGACGACATCGGAGATAGGGAACTCTTTGGACCTGAGATGATAGTAGCAACTATACATGTAGTTCGCACAATCAAGGAACAAATGCGCATAGCCCAAGACCGACAGAAGTATTGGCTGATACAAAGCGCCGACACTTGGAGTTCCAACCGGGCGATCATGTCTTTCTAAAGATCTCTCCAAACAGTGGAGTGATTTGTTTTGGAAAGAGGGGTAAGCTAAGTCCGAGGTACATTGGACCGTTCAACATACTCGAATGAGTCGGAGAAGTTGCATATCGCTTGGTACTTCCACCCTCATTAGAAGGAGTGCACAACGTGTTTCACATATCTCAACTCCGAAGATATGTGAGCGACCCTAGCCATATCCTTGATCACTCCTAGCTCACTGTACAGGCAAACTTATCTTGTGAGCAACAATCATTGAAATTCTGGACAGAAAGGTAAAGTCACTTAGGAACAAGGAAGTAAATTTGGTCCGAGTGATGTGGAGGAAAGACTCACCAGGAGAATCAACATGGGAAAGAGAAGACGACATACGTGTAAGATACCCTTTCTTATTTGTAAATTAGTCCTTAAATATTTGTAAATTTGGAGGATAAAATTTTTATAAGGAGGGTAGAATATAACGACTCTGTTTTTAATGTACAGAAATTTGTTTAAAGTTAAAGTACTAAATGGAGTATTTGCAATCCCGAGTAAGTATTTAATTGTTTTAGAACAACAAGAAAGAACTTGTAGCTCATTGGTAAAGCCTTGCACTGCTGTGACATAGCCTTTGTGTTCAAATCCCCTCAGCCACATATTATTTTTAATGATTTTTCTTTTAAACTTTTTGGAAGCCCAAAATTTTACACGTGTAAACATGTGGAAAATATTATATGTACAGACTAAGACACGTGGCAAGTATCCAGAGACCCAACTCACCAATGTGGCCGGCGAGATGGGGCTCCGGGCCGGCGCCGCCGGGCCTCCCTATACCAAATACCCCCAAACTTTGCCCAAGTGACTCTTCCCCTACCCCCACTACTCCTCTTCTGTTTGTTTTTCCTGAAATTAAACAGAGAATTAAAATGAGGTATTAATCCAAAATTTTAATGCATTTTAATTTCATTCTTCAATTCTCAAAACTCTAATTTCTCTTATAAATACAACATCACACCCTAGTCCTCTCCATTCTGAAATCTATCATCAAAACTCTCTAATTTTTCCAAGTCAAATTAGTTGTACAAGTGGATTAGCCCAAGGTCATCTTCCGGCGACGACTTGGGGAAAATCTAGCGACACCGCAACTCCACGAAGCTTCCATCTTGTTCCAATACCTCCCCTCTCTCTTTTCAAACCGTAAGTCCCCTCTCCTCTCCTCTCTTCCTATTCCAAAAAGATCTCTATTCAAAACTTGTCGGAAGTGGAGTTATTCCGAATTCCGATTTTAATTTTGATTAAAACACAACTTTTCTTAATAACCAAACATCCATATTGCTACATCTTGTTCAATAATGTTAAAACAAACATTTAGAACAAGTTTTAATTCAAAATACAATATTATACAACTTTTATTTCAATTTTACGGTTAAATACCACAAAGTTTACTTACGACATAATTTCATCATATTTGCTCATATTACCTTTAAAAACTTGTTAGTTATATGTATGCCCTAGAGGCCATTACTGTACATTGGATGTATATTGTAGTGAATGCTGGGACATATATAGGGAGGACTTTCTTGCTTGACATGATAGTATGCTATCTGGTTGCTCTTTACCTTAACGTGTATACTGATTGTCTCTCTGTTACATGTTGGTAAAGCCCTTAGGATGTGTACTTGACTACCTGGACTATGATGCGGATCATACTAGTGGGGACATGGTAGTCCATAAGTACATCCTTCAAAGTCCCTAGTCGTGGGTGTATCGAGACGGGGCATCGATATACCAGAGTAGACTAGCGTATACCTTCTCGACCCATACAGATGGGCGATGGATGATCCCATATCCATTGGTGTTTGACATCAGAGATGATATACGGGTGCTCAGTGGAGACTGGGTACACTGGACGAACTCGCCGAGAACTCCCAGATGGTATTATACCTTACGTCAGATGGCAGTTCTCAGGTGACACTGGTACAGAGTAGTCTGTTGACCCGAGATCGTCATAGAGTCTTGTGTGGTTCCCACTGTGCTTTGATTTCCATCTTACCACGTCCAAGAGGGCGTGCAAAACGGTGGTTTTTGGGTACAGTCCCGAGTCACATGGAGGCAATGAGCGATAGGAGGGGATTCGTCTCTCCCGGTATAGGGAGTTGATGTTGCGCTGTGTTCGATTGGCTATAACAGGAAATCCCTGGCCAGGGTTGCTGAGATTTACTGGTGAGTGTTACCAGTAGTTTCTCGAATTGTTATAGACCTCATATCGACACGACTTATCGAGCTATTGGGGTCTGACGTTTACCACCCCTAGGCGAGATATGCGACAGATCAGACGATCAGACCGGACTGTACGGTAGTGTTACTGGTTGGATTCACTGGAGTGTGAGCGGGCTTGCTCGTCGATCTTCTGATCGCTCAATACCCGGGTGGCCGTTACGTTTAGCAGACCGCTTGCGGCTTGTGGGTGTTTGATATGATCATCACCTGCTGTCGGCGTATTGACGAGTCTTTAGAGTCCTACACAGAGGTTTCCTGGCTCAAGCAAAACGAAATAGGAGCGCATATGAGATATGTGCGGGACCGAGAATAATGCGTGTATGTGATACCGTATTCTATTCTCGCGATGAATGTGTCGAATGGTTGTATGCGATATAACCTAGTTATCGAATCGAGGATTGATTCGATAAGCCGATACATTGGATACTAGTCGGTTATATGCGATATGACCGGATCGTTAAATCAAGTGTTGATTTAATGATTTAATGTATAATTATATATTTGATATATTACTTTGCATTAACTAGTATTGGTTCACTTTATATGGATTTTCTCACTTGGTTTGTGCACATTGTATATGTGATATACATTTGTACATTTGATTGTATCATGTTTGATGATACATGATTGTTTAAGTGTATGTTAAGATTAAACCATGGTTATGTGATGGTTAGGGTTATGATTTTATTTGCTTATTCATTTATTTATTTCATTTTGGCAAAAGAAAAGAAATGGTGGCTTGCTTTGTTTTACATTGAAACTTCATGAAGGTTTGAAAAAGTCCACCATTTTTGTTTCATGCCTAACCTAACCATTGACCTAACCCTAGTTTATTCTCTACACTTGACCATGGTTGATTATGATAAGTATTCTTTTATTTTCTATTTTCTAAATAACTTATCATAACAATATTCTTCTTCTTCTTCATTTTCTTCATGTGAAGAAAGCTTGCCTCCATCAATGGCAAGTGATGATAAAGAGTGAGAAATCCAATTCTAAAGTGAACCCACTTCCTATTTCTTCATCCTCTACCTCTTGCCAAGTAGTATAGGGTGTTTTTTTCACAAGTTTCATGACTTGGTGAAGTGGGAGCTTGATCTAGCGATGCCTCGACGTAGATCATCTTCGGCATGGACATCGACGACCTAGCCAGCCTATTCTCCGATGAAGCCGACTCTAGAGCCCGGGATTTGATATGCGGAGAGGACTTCATCACGGAGCCGTGGAGGTGGAGGACCGGATCTACAAAGGTTGTATTTCCGTATTCTCTTAGTAAAGTAGTTTACTAGTTGCTTTTTCGCCTAGAAATCTAGCCAACGATCCGTTCTAGGGTTTCTCGGCACCGTTTAAATTTGAAATTGGCATGGTTGATACCTTATGAGACCTCATTAGGGTGCCTAGGAACCTTTCAGTGGTATCAGAGCCTAGCTAGAGCCTTAGGCGAAGTCTAGACGGAATTTGAAACCCGAACGAACCCGAAACCCAACTCAAAAATAGCTCTCTGTCCTTTTTTCAAAAACTGGGATTTTTCCAAATTAAAAATTGCTAAAAAATTCAGCAGGGAAATATAAGAATTACGGCGCAAAAAGTTTCCAATGAACAGTATAGTGTGCGGCGGAACCGCGGCATAAGCATGGCTTATGCGGCAGTTCCGCGGCCTATTGATGACGTAATCCTCCACTGTTTGCACAGTAACTCTTATTAAATTATGCTGGATTTTCTGGGAATTTTTAATATTAATTCAAGAGTTGAATTTTCTGGGGTTGTTTTGGGGATTCGGTGTTTCGATCGGGGTATCAAATTTTGTCTGTGTGGCTTTCCGGATAAATTTTAGAATATGTTAAAAAGTTCGACCGGATATAAATACCCAATTTTTCCCCTGTCGGGAAATTTCCAAGTGTTGGATTTTTCCGTAGTTTAACGACGTTCTAAGTAGTGCAAGTAACGCGATGGTCCCTCTAGAAGACAACAAACCTTAACTCGATTATGTGACCGTCTTGAACTGCCCTTTGAACCTTCGGGTTTGGGGCAGTACGGCGTGCCACATGTGAGGCGTTGGCTTGACCCTTCTACGGCTGGACCGTTGGTACTGAGGCACGAACTGAATGTTTTTAGACTTGTTTCATGTGTTGATCTGTATTGGGAAAACTTGGGTGTTCGAATGTTCAATCGGAAAGTTTAACATTTTCTGTTTATCCGGAATGTGATACAACAATTGGAATTCACAAAAGTTATGTGATAACTGAATGAATGTTATAAACATAGCACTTTAGTCTCGCTTGATCGGTTGCCACGGAATTTTGATGCGATCAAAAGTCCGTTGCAATCACGTAGCGTACGCGGATACTCGCCGGGTAAACTTAATAGACAACCTCACCCCATAGCCCCGACCAAGTGACTGTAGGAGAACCCCGTCGCCGAAAGCATCCGTTCGGGTGCTCGCGGCAGCGGTGTTCCGCCTTGGTGCACTTCGTCAACGGTATCGGGGGTGCGGCCGTCTACTGAAGTTTGCGACGAGCATTCGATCAGGATGTCGGGAATCTTGTTGAATTGCCCGACTTGATATTGAAAAGTGTTTTCGATAATTGAGACTAAAATGCGGGGTTTATAATTGTTAGGCATGCGATGTCTAAGGAATTCATTTGGTCAGGCATGCGATGTCTGAGGAGGTTGCGGATTCCAACTGTTGTAGTTTTACACTTTCTTTTCTGTGACCGTAAGTATAATATGTGATATCGCCGGTTTCGTTGCTATATGTCAACGACAATTGGGATGCGCATATTTACTTACGTTGATGACATGTGATGTTATGTGTTGCTGGATATGTTATATTGGATCGTCGTGTTTGAATAGCCGGGGTTTTTTATGTGAGATGAGTGTTTTTCATTTTCATTCATGTAAAAACTTGTATGTAATATTCTTTTATTGGGGCACTTCCAGGTTGCGGAAGTTGTCACCCTTTGTATATTATTTACTTTTCTGCACTAGGATAGACCCAAGGTGGAGAGCACAAGTAACCGGGTTCTGGAGTCCAGTGGGAGACCAGCTCGAGGAGTCGAGTTTGGGTCTCCTAACTCTAGAATTGGTAGGGTTGCTTTCCGCTCTCGTAGGGGTCTAGGGGTGTGGGTTTGGCTATTCATCACGACCGTGGAATCCGTGTTTTATACTGGCTCGTATTGAAAACACGGACGTCCTAGTATATCCAATATTTCATATGATTCTTCTGCTGCGATATCTGTGATGTGATCATGTGATGTTCTGTGATAGATACAGTATATATGATATATTATATAGACGTTACTTATGTTTTACACCCGCGCTAGCCCTGCCCCGCTCTGCCGTTAGTCACCTAACCTAACGGTGCACGAGGGGACATCGAGGCGAATACGGATGGCATAAGTGTACGTCGTATTTATCTGTGATGTTTAGGTAACTTAAATGATGGGACTTCATTAATGTGATTAATGAAATAAAAGAAACCTAAGATGTTGTAGAATCGAATTTCAAAAATAAAACAGGTAGCTACAGTTCTTGCTTTGCACAGCGGTATATGTGATATATCCTGCACCTTATTCGATGAGGAAAGGACCGAGATCCCTTCACCGGGAGTGACTCCTTTAGCAATAACTGGCAGATGCTACACACTCGGTTTGTCTTTTGATTGCTTTTAAGAGTTTTTGCTTTGCACAGTGATATATATGATATATTCCGCACCTCATTCGACGAGGAAAGGACCGACGATCCCTTCACCGGGAGTGACTCCTTTAGCAAAACTAGAAAAGCCTCAAAAACACTCCATTTCAAAATTCATTCGATCCTACAACGATATCAAGTTCATTACGCAATAGGTTTTCAGAAAAACCTGTCGTAGCCCTCCGTCATTTCAAATATGTACTAGTTAGTATTCGTGCTGCGGTAGTTTGGCATTCGTCAAGGTGTAGTGTACGGTAGCTAACTAGTATTTATCTGCTTGTGCATATGATGCGATTGGATTAGGGTATTCGTACGGCGTTGTTTGGCATTCGTCAAGGGTCGTGCGGGTGGGTTTAATTCGATCAAGAAATGTACGGGTTGAACTTGACTAGTGGACTATGGGTTGTTTGGCATTCGTCAAGGTCATAGAACACTAGGGGCAAAATATTATCGGGAATTTCAAGTGTTGAAATTTGCAATGAGATTGCATACCTTCTATAAGATAGTTGGATCCCGATACCCGCTGCGAGTAAGAGTTACTCCTGGGAGAGTTTTATACATTACAATTAGCCGATCAAGTAGGTGTCTAGAAAGGTGTTAACGAGGTTACACCTCTGGGAAAACGAGGTTTACATTAATTAGGTTCGTGCGAAAGCACGGGGGACCTCCCTCAAAGTACCGACACTGGCCTGGCTGAAAGATTGGCGAACTTGTAGTGTGTAATTAATCCCGGCTAGTCTTTCCTTTTAGGGTTTGAAGGAAGATTTGATAAAAAGCAGTGGGAACCATCCTGATTAGATAAAATAATAACCAATCTATTCTTGCAAGAGCGCACGCTGAGTGTTTTCTTCTCTCTCTCTCCAGGTAGCGACCATATCACGTCTTAATCAAGATAATAATACGGATTATTGACCGAACCCGCTTATTATACTGAGCTGGGGAACGTTGGTCCCGCTCCAACTTATAATTGTTATAAGACAGAGCAAGAAATTGGGGATTACCAGAATTCCCGTGCCGCCCAAACGAAGAGAGTGCATGATGATGCATCATCTTCGGGTGTGTTCATTACAGAGAACTGTTTCTCAGTATCCTTTACGTCCTGGGTATGTGATACCAGATCAGGATCTCAGATATGTAATCTGTTACATAGGGCTACAGAAAGGTAGAGAACTGAGAACGGGTGATAAGTTTCATGAGGCAGAAAACGGGGCAAGTGTTGCAGCCAAGTCTGTTGGTCACTGTCACCCTGTACTACCAATACATTGATTCTGAACGAATGTTATTAGATACCGAACCTGACATACAAAATCATATCAATCTCTTTATCAGTAAAGAAATGATAAAATTTTGTATTGTTGGATAATGTTTTGTACATTTCCTATATCAAAAGTTGATCGGTTCAGGCACGTTATCTAAAAGCATTGATGTTCTAAATCAAACTACAGTTCTTTAGTATACGGAACACACACAAGAGGAAGAGTTCAGAAATGAACGAATCCTTCTTGAGGCATTGTAGATTAGGTCATATCAATGTGACCCGACTAGCTGAAGTTACATAAAGATGCATATTTAAATGAAATTGAATTTACATCTTGTGAAACTTGCCAGTCATGTCACAGAGATAAGATGACCACAGCTCTGTTTATTGGAAACAGAGAAAGAGTTAGTGAACTCTTGGGATGATACATGTTGATGTATGTAAGGTCCCCTGTCTACACATGCCAAGACAGGTTCTTTTTACTTCATTACATTCTTTGATGATCTCTCGAGACTCAGACATATGTTCCTGTTGAAACACAAGTCTGAACTGTCACGCCCCGCTTCCCAGAGTACGCAAGTTTGGGCACGTGACATAGCCAACCATGCTACCTGTGGGTAGGAAGTATCCATCCACAGTCACATTACGGTTGTAAAGATATCAAGAACAAGATAATAAGCTAATCTAATACATGTCCAAATCCATAACAACAAGAATCAATAAACAATAAGTGCGGAAGCTAATGATCCAATACAATGAAAATAACAGTACGTCCCATAATGCGGGCTCACATCTGGAAATGAAAAGCAATAAATAAACTAAATCCTAAGGACTCACTGTTCAGCCTGCTGGCTGAAGTACTCCTGCTCGGTCGACGACAAAGGTACGGAATCTGGGCCATGCAAAACCCAGACGTCAGCGCGTCATGATATCAAGTATATAGCATAAACATGGTAATAAACAATGCAAGCATGAACATGAATAAAGCAGCAATAAGAAGTAACAAGCAGGGTAATGTGCAATGGTGACTAAACTGTCCTATCAGGTTTTCTACTCTATAGTCTTTGAAACCAATTGATGAATCGTCGATGTAACTCAATAGTATCCCGTGCGTGCCCGGGACCACGGTCATGATCCTCGGGGCTGAATCCGAGACGTGCCGCTAAGCAGTAAAAGGTAGTAGGATAGATGAGTGATGTCAGCATCAACACTCCGGAGCTGGCCAAGCCCGTAAGACTGATCAGAACAATGTATCGAACTGTTGAGTTACAAGTCGGTTTCACCTTTGATTTCCCCATACCCCCAAGCTATGTATGTCAGGTCAGGTATTCAGTAGTCAAGGACTAATGCCAACACAAGGTCGAGTAAAAGTAGGTCTGTCTGGATCGACAGCAGGAATGGTTAGGTTTGTCGGCACTAGGCATGAAATCATAAAACAAGTAATGTCATGGTACAACAGGATGAGTCGGTATGTATGTATAAGTCAGGTGTAGCAGGGTCAGGCCAAAATGTCGTGCAATCGGGTAAGTGCTCGCAACAGGTATGCAATCAATAATGAATAACAGCAGGAAACAGTAATTAACCACAATCTTCCATATAACCACAGTGATGTTTATATTCTCTTAATAACAGGTTCAATCATCTTAAGGGTGTAATAGCCACAAGGTAAAGCAATATTCACAGTTATAAATTAAGGAACTACATGAAATTATACTAAATGTAATGATTGTCTCAAGAATGGTTTAACAGTTCAAGCAGATAGAATTCAGTCGTTTTATTTAGTTAAAGCATGGATTGATGTGGGTTAATGAATTACGAGGAACGGTTGTACGATTCCATTATGAGGACAACAGCAATATTACGATATCAAATGCCATATCTAAGTTACGGTATTAAATAGTTTGAATTAAATTGCGTGGCAAGACTAGATCTCGCACGCTAGCATGTTCAAGCAAGTATTCAGATACTTGCCTCGACGGTCTGAAATCGGGAACACGGATGCGATGTCGGCAGAAAACGCGATATGAAAGCACGGGCCACGGATCGAGTCCCAACAGAGGTCAACGGGATCACACGGACCAAGGGGGCTTCGCTGTAGCGTCGGGTTCGCCAAGACGGCATGGTCGGATCCGGCAGCAAACAGAAACAACAAAGTTAGCAAACATAAACTACGCATCCAAAATACGGACCAGCGGAGGGATTGTACCAAGAGGAAGCACAAGGAAAACTCACCGAGAAGAAACAGGGTGCAAACACGATGGCTCGACGGCACTGGATCGCCGGCGAAGCGACGGCGGCGGCTGCAGCAAGGGTGAGGGGCCTCGGGTGTGCAGGGGAAGGTGCTGCGGCGATCTGGAGGAGAGGGGGTCGGCTCTGGTGGTCGAGGGGAAGAAGTAGGTGGTCGAAGGTGGCGTCGACGAGGTCGCCGGCGCGCTTTCCCGGCGAACAGCAGAGGTAGGCAATGGATGAAGGCTCGGGTTTGCTGTTCCGGCGAGGGGAGGAGGGAACGACGACGAGGTCGGGTCGAGTAGGGTGAAAGGGAGTCGTGGGAGGCGTCGACGGTGAGAGGCGACGTCGACGGCGAGGTCTACGAGGGTGGAGGCGAGGTCGGGAATGGGTTGCAGGCGCAGGAATCGTCGGGAAACGGGAGGAGGAAGGCGCGGCGGTCGAGGAGGCGTTGCCGGCGGCGACGGCGAGGTCGCGGGGGAAGTCGGCGGTGGGATCGCGAGACTAGGGTTAGGGTTAGGGTTTTCTCGTGAAGAAGGGGATCGTGAGGGGCGGCTGTTGCATGGGAACAATATAGAGGAAGAGAGAGAGAAGTTGATGAGATAGAGAGAGAGAGAGATTTGAAAGAGATTGAGGGAGGAGAGAGGGAGAGATAGGGAATGGGAGGCGGGGCCCACGAGCTCAATAGGAGCTCGTGATTGGCCACGAGATTGGATTTGAGAAGGAAATTGCGTAGATTTGCTGTTAGGAAATATAGATTAGAATATATATATATATATTAGATATTAAATTTAAATGGGCCATTTTGGCGTGAAATGAAACATTTCCAAATCGAGCCCGGGTCGCGCCCAAATGTTCCAAATTCAAATTATAGGATTTTGAGCGGGTTCCAAATTTTGAAAAGAGGTGTTTAGTGATTAAAATGCATGCCCCCAAGTCGGACACTTGCACGCGCGCGTAGTCGCCCAAACTTGCCCGTTTAGCCAAACGGAAAGGAATATCGACACTCGGACGCTACCACGCGACTAGTGGCGACGAGTAGGCTAACATGGACATCTTAAATTTTATTTTAGGAGTTAAAATTTGTTATGTGCCAAAATGACTCAACCGGGTAAAATTTAGCAATAAACACCAGAAAATCAGGAAAATTGGAAATGAGCAAACCACAACCCTCAACTAGTAATATAAATAGTATTATTGGGCTCGGGTGTTACATGAACCTTTTGAGATATTCACAGAATATAAGTTAGAAATAGAGAACCAAAAAAGGGTATGAGTATTATGTCCTATGATGAGATCGAGGAGGAGAATACTTGAGCACGGAAATCCTGGATTATTCTAAAGGAGAATGAGATTCTCTCTCAGCATTACTCCTCCGTATACACCATAGCACGATGGTGTATCGGGGCGGAGCAATAACACCCTATATGATAAGGTGTGCTCTATGATAAGTACTACTGAGTTACCTATTTCCTTTTGGGAGTTATGCACTTGAGAAGCTGCATACCTATTAAATAGGGTTCTAATCAAATCAGTTGCCTACCACTTCATATGTGATATGGAAAGGGAAGAGCCCATATCTTAAGTTGATTAAGATTTGGGGTTGTCCGGCTTATGTCTAAAAGCAAAATCTGGACAAGCTCGAGGCAAAGTCAGTTATGTAGAACTGGAAGTGTTCCAGCTATGCAAACTACAGAAAATGATTTGATAGGACCAAAGGATTCAGTAGATTCCAACGAACCTCAGCCTCTCCGCCGATCTAGTAAGGTTCCTCACCCACCTGAGAGATACTTTAGTTTCTCTATGACAGTAGGAGCGAGGATTGCATCATGAGATGATGACCCAACTAGTTTCGAGCTGGCCATCAGGAGTAAGACTCTGTAAGAATGGCTGGATGCTTAGTGATCTGAGATGGAATCCTTATACACCAACAAAGTATGGACTTTGGTTGCTATATCTGAAGGGTTAAATCCCCATCAGGAGCAAGTATATCTTGAGAAGATTACTTGGTGTAGATGGAAAAGTTGAGACTTTCAAAGCTAGACTTGTTAAAGGTTTTCGTCATCGACCAGGCGTGGACAATGATGAAACCTTTTCAAGTGTCTGTGCTTATGTCCATCCAGATCCTACTTGCCACGGCTACATACCATGACTACGATATCTGGCGGTTGGGTGCCATGACTGCTTTTCTAAATGATGTTCAAAATAAGAGAACGTCTATAAGAACACAGCCAGAGGGCTTCGTAGACAGTGGGAGCAGCGGAAACGTGTGCAAGATGCTTTATAGGATAAAGCAGGTATCGCGGAGTTGGAACGTCTGTTTTGATGAGTTAGTCAAAGAGTTTGACATCATCAAAATGGTAGATGAACCTTGTATAAACAAAAAGGCAGTAGGGAGTATGGTGGTGATCCTCGTAGAGTACGTGGATGACATACTCTTGATAGGGAAGGAGTTTCCTATGCTACGCTCGATCAATCTCCGCTTATCACTATGATTCTCCATATAGGATCAAAATGATACCTCCTAAATCCTAAGTTTTGGATCTATGAGATAGATCTAATTGGATGTTAGGATTCTCACTAGTTGTAGTGAGATGGTATCAATCGATCCTGGGGAGAATCACTGGAAGTGTTCCAGGGTGATAAAAACGACTGAGTGTCAGTCACAGGCATTGTCTTTACCCTCAGTAAAGGGACGGTATGTTGGAAGAGTTCCAAGCTAGATACCGTGACATACTAGACGATAAAGGCAGGATACATCGCTACTTAAGATGCTACCAAGGAGGTGTTTGGGTGTATAATGGTTCATGAGATGAACTACGTTCCAACCATTGTGAGACAATGGAGTTGTGGCTTATGCCAAGGAACGCCGGTCCCATCAGTGATCCAGACATATTCTAAGGCAGTATCACCTGATCATGGAGATGGTTGATCTCTAAGGGATCGAGGTAAGGAGAGTAGACTCAGAGGACAACACAGCGGATCCACTCACAAAGGCCTGTTCCCAGAGAGAGATTTTTATGGGATGGTTGAGTATGAGATACTACAACCACTGCTACAGATGGCCCTAGTGCAAGTGGGTGATTGTTAGTTATATGTATACCCTAGAGGCCATTACTGTACATTGGATGTATATTGTAGTGGATGCTGGGACATATATAGGGAGGACTTTCTTGCTCGACATGATAGTATGCTATCTGGTTGCTCTTTACCTTAACGTGTATACTGATTGTCTCTCTGTTACATGTTGGTAAAGCCCTTAGGATGTGTACTTGACTACCTGGACTATGATGCGGATCATACTAGTGGGGACATGGTAGTCCATAAGTACATCCTTCAAAGTCCCTAGTCGTGGGTGTATCGAGACGGGGCATCGATATACCAGAGTAGACTAGCGTATACCTTCTCGACCCATACAGATGGGCGATGGATGATTCCATATCCATTGGTGTTTGACATCAGAGATGATATACAGGTGCTCAGTGAAGACTGGGTACACTGGACGAACTCGCCGAGAACTCCCAGATGGTATTATACCTTACGTCAGATGGCAGTTCTCAGGTGACACTGGTACAGAGTAGTCTGTTGACCCGAGATCGTCATAGAGTCTTGTGTGGTTCCCACTGTGCTTTGATTTCCATCTTACCACGTCCAAGAGGGCGTGCAAAATGGTGGTTTTTGGGTACAGTCCCGAGTCACATGGAGGCAATGAGCGATAGGAGGGGATTCGTCTCTCCCGGTATAGGGAGTTGATGTTGCGCTGTGTTCGATTGGCTATAACAGGAAATCCCTGGCCAGGGTTGCTGAGATTTACTGGTAAGTGTTACCAGTAGTTTCTCGAATTGTTATAGACCTCATATCGACACGACTTATCGAGCTATTGGGGTCTGACGTTTACCACCCCTAGGCGAGATATGCGACAGATCAGACGATCAGACCGGACTGTACGGTAGTGTTACTGGTTGGATTCACTGGAGTGTGAGCGGGCTTGCTCGTCGATCTTCTGATCGTTCAATACCCGGGTGGCCGTTACGTTTAGCAGACCGCTTGCGGCTTGTGGGTGTTTGATATGATCATCACCTGCTGCCGGCGTATTGACGAGTCTTTAGAGTCCTACACAGAGGTTTCCTGGCTCAAGCAAAACGAAATAGGAGCGCATATGAGATATGTGCGGGACCGAGAATAATGCGTGTATGTGATACCGTATTCTATTCTCGCGATGAATGTGTCGAATGGTTGTATGCGATATAACCTAGTTATCGAATCGAGGATTGATTCGATAAGCCGATACATTGGATACTAGTCGGTTATATGCGATATGACCGGATCGTTAAATCAAGTGTTGATTTAATGATTTAATGTATAATTATATATTTGATATATTACTTTGCATTAACTAGTATTGGTTCACTTTATATGGATTTTCTCACTTGGTTTGTGCACATTGTATATGTGATATACATTTGTACATTTGATTGTATCATGTTTGATAATACATGATTGTTTAAGTGTATGTTAAGATTAAACCATGGTTATGTGATGGTTAGGGTTATGATTTTATTTGCTTATTCATTTATTTATTTATTTATTTCATTTTGGCAAAAGAAAAGAAATGGTGGCTTGCTTTGTTTTACATTGAAACTTCATGAAGGTTTGAAAAAGTCCACCATTTTTGTTTCATGCCTAACCTAACCATTGACCTAACCCTAGTTTATACTCTACACTTGACCATGGTTGATTATGATAAGTATTCTTTTATTTTCTATTTTCTAAATAACTTATCATAACAATATTCTTCTTCTTCTTCATTTTCTTCATGTGAAGAAAGCTTGCCTCCATCAATGGCAAGTGATGATAAAGAGTGAGAAATCCAATTCTAAAGTGAACCCACTTCCTATTTCTTCATCCTCTACCTCTTGCCAAGTAGTATAGGGTGTTTTCTTCACAAGTTTCATGACTTGGTGAAGTGGGAGCTTGATCTAGCGATGCCTCGACGCAGATCATCTTCGGTATGGACATCGACGACCTAGCCCGCCTATTCTCCGATGAAGCCGACTCTAGAGCCCGGGATTTGATATGGACAGCGGAGAGGACTTCATCACGGAGCCGTGGAGGTGGAGGACCGGATCTACAAAGGTTGTATTTCCGTATTCTCTTAGTAAAGTAGTTTACTAGTTGCTTTTTCGCCTAGAAATCTAGCCAACGATCCGTTCTAGGGTTTCTCGGCACCGTTTAAATTTGAAATTGGCATGGTTGATGCCTTGTGAGACCTCATTAGGGTGCCTAGGAACCTTTCAAAACTCACGAGATAATGACCTATCTCTTCATAACACACATCTTGACATAGCACAATTGCTTGAAAACCATATTTTTGTGGCTAATATAATTTTACATTAAAATACCCTAAACTATTAAAAACCGTATATCTTTAAATTGTATTAATTAAATTCCTTACGATTATATCCTTACAACCCACTCTTGGGGAATCTGATTTATTTGATGCGGGCTATCGCACATCTGTCGGACTAGTAGGGCGAGGTGCAGATCTCCTCATGGAGCATACGATCTCGATAGAATTTTTATTACAATTTTTAAGAAAACGTGATTTCTATTTAATAAATAAATTTATTTTTAATAATTATTTATAATATTATCAAACTATGTATTTTAAATACATGTAAAAAATTCTATATTTTCTAAACAAAGGAATCACACATTTCATGAATATATCATCACAAATCCATACAATTCCAATTTATACTAAAATACCATATACTATTCAATCTAGGTTTATATTCACTAGAATACTTCACATTTAAAATTACATCCATGAAAACCCTAAATACGACTAATAAAAACTTGAGATTTATTTTGAAAATATATCAAAACTATTTTTCTTAAAACCCTCTCAAGTTTATTAATTTACAATAAAAAACCTAGTAAATATAGGTTTAAGCGGGACCAATTCTCTTGAGCCTCAGGGAGCTAGAGAAAGTGGGTGCTTTCCTATTTAAGGAAGAAAACTAAAACGGGGTTATCAATGGTAATTGGCTTGGAAAAAGTCACAAATCCTGTCGTCCATGTGCAGCAGTTACCGATAACTCCAAAACATAATTAAGGAATCCAATTCTGTTTAAGCGTCTGACTCAGACAGAGTCTCAGTCTAATCTGAATACAATCTAAATATGAATACAATCCAAATATAACTCCAATACAATATGAATCCATATATATTGAATACCATCTATATCAACATGACTTGAACTGACCGAACCATCGATATACATTGATTTGATCACATGATTATCCGTTTACATCCTTATCCGTTTACATGAGCAATTGATATCATGGTTTCGACAAGTCTTATAGCTATAAACAATACAATGAACATTACGGGGTTTTCTAAGGGATAGATTGGTGCGGAATGTGTTAAAAGTGGCACGATGATGGTCACTTTAATCACCTAACCTGAATATTCGTTATTGTTGTTCCGTGGCTTAAAGGTTCCTTGTGCTCCGTATACCTTAGTCCATGGAATAGTTGAACTCCTCTCGTATACACTGATATATTCTGTACCAAGTTATAAACAACTACGTTAGTATAACAAACATACATTATACAGTTATATTCTCTCTTATCTGTCTATTCTATTTCTATCTCTTTGGGACTTACCGAGCGATTGTTCTCTGACGACATTCCTTTTCTATTCTTTCTTTGGAATATTGTCAGGAGGACTCGACTCTCTGGAGATCGAGCCCAGCGCAGAAGACTTGGAGCAGTTCATCGAGGATCCGGAGCTCTAGTCACTTGTATATACTTTTACTTTCAGTTCATGCCATTGTTTAGGCATTTCTTTCCACATTGTATTTACTTTTCAATTGTATTGTAAAGAATGTTTAATAAATAAAAAGTTGATGTTCATTTACATCTCATGTCTTTCTTGTGTACATTTATATTATATTGCTTATTTATACTTAGCGTGTTTACTTTTGAGTAAATACGTCGCTTGCCTAGTCACGTCTCCTTATCCGTACACTGGGAAGCGGGGCGTGACAGGATGACTATTGAAGCATGATTGTATTATGTTATTATTATTTGGAAATGATATGGTTCATAGTCATCAACACTGAACCATTGATCATATCATTCTCATCATAACACTCTTTTCTCCTTTGCTCTCTTCTTCTTCCTCAAACCCTAAACACTTTCATGAGTTGAGAAACCTGGGGTTAATGAGATAAAGTGACCCTATAAACATTCTCTGCATCTCCTAAGCTACTTAGATTAGGAAACTAGGTACTTCAGTTACCTCATTCTAGAGGTTAGAGCTTGAACCATAGACTCTCGGGTGGATCTTCTTCGACACGAGGAGGCCAATTAGCAAGCTCGATCCAACGAAGAGCTTAAGAAGAGGATAAGAAGACCTGAAGGATTTGGACACGAAGGTATAAATCACTTCATAATAGATTAGAACTTTTGTTAGTATTGCTAGTTAGGGTTTCCGATACGATCCTGGGGTTTAGGTTGATGTTACTTGCTACAAAATTATTGTTCGCTATTATTGCCTCCCCATAAACCCTGTGGGGTGTGCGACATTGACTTACAAGAAAGTAGATAGGGGATCTCCCGAACCACTATAAAAACGACTTGTGTATGCAATTGTGTTTGCAATTTCTCTATTTATATTTCTTATTAGCTTAGAAATTTCTCAATTTCATACGTGTTCCCTACTTACTAATTGCTCACTACTTGCTCTTTATGCTCATTACTTGTATTTGTTATTGCTCTTGCTTGCTATATACTCTTTGTTCACAATTGTAGTATTGCTTAATATTATATCTCTTTGCAATTGTGTTTTATACTACCAAGTGTTGATAGTTTTTTTTAGTTGGGCATATCGGTAGTGGATTCCTATTCACCCCCTCTAGGAATACTTTCAGGGATCTCTAATGTACGCTATGGTATGCACATGTTCAGACATATCATATGCGGTAAGTCTGATTAGTCGGTACATGTCAAATCCAGGAAAGCTCCATTGGGAAGCGGTAAAGTGGATACTTCGGTATCTAAAAGGAAGTAAAGATCTCGGTTTACTCTTTCACAAGTCAGAAGATAAATCGAGCCAATTGGAGGGATATGTAGATGCTGATTACGTTGGTGTAACTACCCTAAATTTCATAAACCATCCCTTTTGTTTTAATTAATAAAATATGTTTTCTGATCTTGAATCGAGTTATAAGTAATTCTTATGAAATAAGTACAAGAAACAACTTGTAGCTCACTGGTTAAGCCTGTACACTGCTGTCCCATAGCCCGCATGTTCGAATCCTTGCATCCCAATTATTTTATTTAATTTTCTTTTCATCGTTTTTGGAATCTCGAATGTTTTACGGGCGATACACGAAGTTACAGGGTGAATGAAAAGAAAGATGATTTTGGACTATTTAAACCAACCTAAGCCTATGACCCGAGACCCGACCCCATCAGCCATGATGGAGCTGCCCGGGTCGATCTTTGGACTGGTTTAGTCAGCCAGACCAAGTCCAAACAAGCCCCTCCCATGTTGGTGCATCCTTTTGTCTCTCGTCTTTTCATTTCTATATTCCAAAACTTCTGATTCAATCCAGTGAATTGCCACACTTCATTGCTCCATTAAAAATCAATTTTAATGCCCCAATTATCATAATATTTACACCATCTTTTCATTCCTCATCTCTATATAAAACCCAATCTGCTCATATTTTATCCCCCTGTGAATTATACAGAAATTCCAACTTAAAATCCCTCTCAAAGTTCATTCTCTTAAGACCTAGAACCAAGCCCTCTCAAGTCATCTTCAAGCTCGCCTTTCTCTTGCGTCGTTCTTAAGCTCGCTCCATACATCGTCGATCTCGGTTCTTCCAACCGAGGCTTCTTCTTCCTCTCCTTCATCTCTTTTACGTTTTAGTAAGAAAGTAAACCCGTAAGTCCCTATCTGTCTTCTTCTTCTTCTTCTCTCCAATTCCGCCTCACACACGAACCTTGACATTTCCTTACAATTTCTTACTAATAATAAATAAAATGAAGTACCACTCTATAATTCATTGCAAACTATATCTCACTTAATTCATATTCATTTAAAATGGTACTTTGACATGTTAGATGATATTGTAAATATTACTTTTAGTTTGAAAATAAAATAGCTAATAAATACCAAGTTCTTATATTAATCCTTGTGGTAGTTTATTATTGAAATATTATAGAAAACGCACGGGGTAATGACCTACCCCACACGCATACTTTTGGATCATAGCACGATCACATGTCTGTAGTATTTTTTATAATAGAATCGTTTTACACTAAAATACTTCACGATATTAAAAGAGAATTTAATCTTTAATTCTTTTCCCTTGCGTATTTTCGCCTCACAACACTCTTATGGGAGCCCTGTTAAAAAAGGTACAGATTATCACACATCTTGGTTTTAGTTAGTGAGATCCAAATTCTTCGTGTAGCGCGTTCTCGAAAGAAAATAAAATACGGTTTTTAACACAAAACTAGAATCATTTTTAAATAATGAAATAGTTTAATATGTAACTTAAAAGAAAAAAATTTGCAATTTAGATTTTAAATAAAACACCACTAAATTGAAAATTTAAGTTTCTATTAAAATACCTTTAAGTTTTCAAAAGATAGATTTTTTATTAAAATATCATTAACTCTTAAAAGCTTGGTTGTCACTAAAATACGATGGAATCTAAAATATATTTTTATTAAAAACTCCTGACATTTTAATTAACATATTTTTACCAAAAACACCTTCGAGGTTTATTTTTAAAATAAATTATTTACATAAAACTCACTCGAGCTTTTAATAGACTATTTACATAAAATACCTTAATTTGCTAAATGATATATTTCAAATAAATACTTAGAATCCATAAAACAACTATTCTTTAAGGTATTTAGATAACGGTTGGTTTTAAGTGACGTGTTTTCTCTTGAGCCTTGGAGAGCCGGAGACAATTAGTGTTATCACTTGCCTATTTCCTGATATAAATCATTTCTTCATGGAAATCATATCATATTAATATTGAATCAAACATAATTCAACACTTGATAATCTACAAGATTTGTACTCAAACCATTGCATGATATACTTGACTTAACTTGAATCATGAATATCATAGGACATGAATACTCTTGACTCGATCAAACCTATTACATGCTTGACTAGACTTGACCCGAATCATGAATACGTAATGACTTGACATGAATACTTGAACTTGATAGGAATACAAGAACTCGACTTGAATCTTGAGATGACACATTTCCTATGTATTCATTGATTCGGCAAAACTTGTTACCATAATTGTAAATTAGATAAGGTGGGGTGTTGGGGTAATTTGAGTATGAATCCAACAGAATCTCAAGAGTCCCATTACTAAAATAATGTTGTTGTGATAGTTGACTGAAACGATACAAATAATATCGCTGTGGTACCGGAATGCAACGGTAAAATTAACGTTGCTGTAGTACCGGGCTGAAATTGTACTGTTTCCCCAATAAAAGAACAAAGCTCTGTTCAAAACTCTAGAGGCAGCGCCTCACGTGTCTGCCACGACGGCGCCAGTGCCAGAGTTAAAAACTATTAAAAGAGCAAAGCTCTGTTCAAAACTCAAGCGGCAGCACCTCACGTGCCTGCCATGAGGGCGCCAGCGCCTAAGTTAAAAACTCTTATTGGTGCCGCACGTGCACAGCACGTGAGCGCCGACACCTATTAGAATTAAATTCTACTCTCTGTTAAACAAGTCGTTGGATCAAAAATCTAACGGAGAAGATAAATCATCAGAATACAGAATTAAATTCTGTTGAGCAAATATTCCTCAAATCTTTCTAAATAAGAAAGATTGCCTTCTGTAAAACAGAGTACCGTTGGATTAAAAATTCAATGGTGATTAAAGAATCACCGATCTACAGAATAAATTCTGTGTGGGAAAATATTTCCCTAATCTTGTTAAAAATAAGAAAAATATTTTCTGTAAAACAGAAGCCCTTGGATCAAAAATCCAATAATGGGTAAAATCCATAAATCAATTAGGATCTCTTAATGAGAGATTTCTTCAACTAATCAACATACTTGCCTCTACTATTTAAAGGACCAAAAACTTCAAGTCTAACACAGAGGAACCCCCCCATAAGCTTTTGAAAAAAAGGCAGAAAGCTTCAAAAAGGAAGAAAGAATAAGATCTCCCTTCTCAAAAAAAATTCTAGGTAAATAAAAAAAAAAGAAGAGATATCAAAGCATCTCGTTTACCTATTGAAGGGTTTAATCCTTCTAAAAAGAAGAACATAGTTCTTTTTCTGGATCTAAGATCCACAAGACAAGTCTCCCATAAGTTGAGTATTTAATTCTCATCAGGACGAACTTGTTCTTAGAGATCAAAGATTCAGAAAAGAACAAGGAGATTGAACTCCTCAGAACAAAATATACAATGAAAAGAACCCAGCACCCAGCGCCTCACGTGGGCGCTACAACATAAAGAGTGCTTAACACTCAGTAGCTGGCGCTCAGCGCCCCTCACGTGCCCCTCACGTGAGCGCTAGAAGATAAGGAGTGCTTAGCACTCAGTGGCTGGTGCCCAGTGCCCAGCGTCCCACGTGATCCTCACGTGGGCGCCACAGAAGATAAAAGTGCTTGACACTCATCATTCAGCGCCCAGCGCCTTATGTGCTTCGCACGTGGGCACCATAAAGAGTGCTCAGCACTCCATATAGAGACAAAAGAAAAGAGAGAGTAAAGTGTGAGCGTCAGAACTCACATAAGTGCTCAGCATTTTTTGCAAGAAAAGGGGACTGAGCCTAAACCTGTGCTTAGCATTTCTTTCAAATAAAAGTGGGCTAAGCCTAAGTTGGCTAGGTCCCTAATTCAGATCAATGGAGCCCATGGGTTCATTGCTTCCCAAACATGACTCATGACATCCAAATTGATGTTCATCCCACATTTCCTAAGTTAATCTTAGTCCCCCAAAAATGGATAATGATTCTTAGATGGTCCACCATGATCTCTTCCCTCAGACATGGGAATTGGTCCAAGGGTACATCTCTCAATACCTCTGATGCATGTCGTTGTAATTCCTCAACGGCTTCAGAGAGGTGGCGTGTCCCGACAACTAACTGCTTTTAGGTGCACTTTCCTAAGATGACGTACACACCTTAAACCAAATCACACCCCAAATAGGTGTATCCTACATCATCGTCGTACATCCCGTCACGTAACAAATACACGGGCAAGAAATGGTGATCTACGGACCGTAACGTTCTCAAACTAAACCCTCACCTCAAAAATGGTGATCTACGGACCGTAACGTCCTCAAAGTACTACGGACCGTAATGTCCTCAAACTAAACCCTCACCTAAAAATGGTGATCTACGGATCGTAACGTCCTCAAACTACTACGAACCATAACGTTCTCAAACTACTACGGACCGAAACATCCCTAAACTAAACCATCACCTTAAAAATGGTGATCTACGGACCGTAACGTCCTTAAAGTAACAACGGACCGTAACGTCCTTAAACTAAAACAATATAGCCCAAATGCTTTTTGTTGGATCTGAATGATCCTAAAACCCTGTTAAGTAGATCTTAGTCTCAAATTAGACTAACGTATTCTTAACAAAAATTTAAGTTGATCTTAAGCTCAAACGAGATTAATGATCCTTAAATCAACCCAAATCCAAATCTAAGATATACGTATTTGGACTAATCCACACCCAACGGACGACAATATAAATTAGTATCCGTATACAATCCACGGGCAACCAAAAATAAATCAAACACACACGACACGAAGTGAACTTCTGGAGCAGGAGAAAGTGGTTATCATGATGCGGTAACGTAATTAACTGCAGGGGCTTGAGCCTGCAGGGAAAAGCATCCACACAATCAAAAAACCCTCACAACGAGAGGGGATCTGACGAAGTCTGCTACAACGGCCGCATCCATCCAAACCTCCGATACACAGTGCCATAAATCAACTTGGCATTTTCAGAGAGGAGGACGGATAAACCCAAATAGCATCTGCCCCCAAATTCAAGCAAGATGGTCCATCCCGGTTTCGTCTCTGTTTTCGGCGGTAAACAGATTTCTGGCACGCCTGGTGGGACATTTTCCTCTTTCCACGCCACACTTCGTGTGTCGTGTTTCGTGAACAAAATCACGGTTTACTATGGTTGCCCCTGGATTCGAGATACTAAGATTTGGTGTCTTGCTCCTATGCAGAGAAAAGAAGATCAATGGCTTCCAAGTGTACTTGCAATATCAACTCCCGCTCCGCCCCGACAGGAGGATTGACTTGTGGGCCAAATGCGGCCTGCATTTTCTCACTGCCAGTGGAGAAGGTGACTCAGGCCACTACTGGATTGTTCTTCGGGACCATGCTCCCGCCAGCAAGTTTCAACGTCCCAGTGCCATCACAGGAAACTCCAAATAAGACAGTCTGTAATCGACTTACAACCACTACGGCCCCTCTCAACGGGTCATCCAAGTCCGCCACCTCAGTCTTCAACATGCTGAACCAAAGCTCAAGTGGGCCCACAAAGAGGCTAGCAATACCCGAAGGGGTTATCCCGAAACAGATAGCCGTTCCAGCTCCGGCGGGTGAAGTCGTCAAAGAGTCTTCTCCTACTAAAGGATTGGTCTTCACAATATTGGTCGTCCCAACTCCTGCTTCCGGGGAAATCATCAAGACTGCTCCCCCTACCAGAAGGTCGGCCATCGAAAGATTGATCATTCCCTCTCAACGGACGTCAGTCTTCAATAGGCTGGCACCAGCCCTAGCCCTTCATCAGAGCAGGGGGCATGAAGAAGCCGCTCCCATGACTGAGGCAATCCTATCTGCAAGGCATGCTCGATGTCGCCACTGGCGCCGAGTGAGGAAAGTTGGGGGCAACTCTCCCGCTGGACTTACTCTACTAGCTCCAATGGTGGAAGTTGACGCCGTTGTTTCAACTGGGAACAACTTTGATCTGCTTAGGATGGTGGGAAAGAACTCTCCGACTACGGCGCTGAAGAAATCTCCCCTACCTGTTGAAAACATGATACAGGCGAAGCCGGAGCAGCCCCCTCAGCGGCTGTCCTCCCAAGTCTACAGTGTCTGGCGGAAGGTCCAAGATTCTGTGATCAATAAAGACTACTCTCGCCGACTGAAGAAAACAAAGGCTTGGCAAGAGGAGGACCATCCCTCCACCATGCAGTGAGGGACTTCTTCTACGAAGGCACCTGTTACAATGGCTCCTTCAACTTTGATTTCTCACAAAAAGAGAAGGCCAGAGAATCTACCACCACCAGCGGTAAATCCCAAGGGTGATGGATCTAAATGCCCCAAGTCTGGGGGCATGATCCGTGCACACGTTATACATGGCTTCCGGAAAAGAGGAGAGCCGTGCTTCCATAGCTCATCGGCCGCAAATTCGGTCATTGACGAAAGCTCAGGAGCAGCAATAAAAGCTCCAGGAGATGCTGACGAAAATGGCAGCACTCACTGGGCAGAAAGAAAGCCCGAAAGCAGCGTCTGAACAGCGCCAAGAGCAAGAAACAGATACGGAGTTCTTGCGAAGGGTGCTGGAGAGAAAACATAAGGAGGCCGCAGAACAAGCGGCTAATATAAAACATATGGCGCTTCTGTTCCAAGACATGGTTGGAATGATGATTGATTTGGTCGTTTAATTTTTAGAGAAAAGAAAAGAAGTTAAGTTTAGAAGTTTTACTAAAGTAATCGAAATCAACACGACGCCGCTTGTAGCTTAGCTGTGGTGAATACGGGTCGTCCTCTGGGATTCGTGGAATTTTATAGTTCTTTCTTTAGATGGGTTGAAAGAAATAGAAAAGAGAAAATAAAGAAAATCAAGAAAATAGTTTCAAGATTTAATTGAATAATCAAGAAAATTGTTTCAAGATCTAATTGAATTATCAAGAAAATTTATATGAAGAAGGGTTGCAGGATTCTTTAGGATTTAGTAGCCATAGATGACTAATAAAGATTACTCCTCTTATCTATTGATAGATTTAAAACTAGATTGATGGCGATGAATGAGGATTCGGGTTTTTTTGGAAGAAACTAGGGTTTCTCCTCTATTGACCGTTATCCTTTCATTGATCTCCATTCATGTTTAACCCTTACCAAAAAGATCGTCAATCTTATCTCAAATCATGGTCGAGATTATCAAGAAATTGATATCACACTCGATAAGGATGTTGACGATTCTTTTGGTAAAATTTATAAACTTCATAAGACTTAACAGGAGTATAGAATTTTCTCATCCATTGATCTACCTTAATCCTTCGAATCCCATCAAATGGAGAATTACTCACACATCACGAAAATAAAAGAAAGAATAAAGAAAGAATTCATAATGCGGAAATTAAAAGTAAGCGAATTGATAAAACTGATGATCTACCTTTATTACTAAACTTCATAATACATTTCTTTGAGTTTAGATTACAAGAGGAAGAAAAATTGCTCTCGATCTCTGCCTCGAAGAAGTAAATGTTCCGTCGATCTTCACGTCGCTTGATCTCCTCGAGTCGTGGACCTATCGTGGATCGCTCTCGCTTCCCTCGAGCTCCTTTGCTTTGCTCGTTGATGGTGATTGGCTTCATGTAAAGGAGACTTGCTTGATTGATTTCTCGATGGATTTCTTGATCTTGGATCTCAAGATCTTAGATCTTATTTGGATCTTTGAGATTGATTTTTCTTGGATGTTGGATGTTTTTGATTTTAGATCTAGATCCCCTTTGACCTGTAGCCCTCGGTCCTTTTTATAGCCCCAAAGCTAGTAACAGAAGCCCCTAACAAACTAAGTTTGGTTCGAAGAAGATTCCAGAAAATTCCTGAACCCTAATCCCTTGAATCGGCCGTGGATCCGCGGCAACTCGACCTGACTCGGCCGCGGTTTCGCGGCGTCTTGGTGAGATCTTGGCTTCAAACTTCTGAAGTCTTCTCATGTTGGTATTTGGGTATTTATTTGATGTCTGGAACCTTCTTATCTTTTCTGAGTCTCTGCCAGTATTTGATTCTTCGACTTTTTTTACTTTATCGGCATATTCTTGATTCCTAATATCTGACCTGAGCTAAACTTGCATAATATCTTAATGAACAATCTTAGTTATATTTGAGATACAATTTTATATGATAAGCATAAAAATATTATGCATGTTTTCCTTCATAATGTTGATTATAATATATAAACACATGGTAAATGGTATTTTGCAGATAAATTTCTAATATGTGTTATATTTATAACAAATACCTTTAGATGATTAAGAAAAGTAAGGAAATTATCATGTTAAAAGTGCACTATTTTCGACCGAACAAATACCCCAAAACTTGACTTTGATCGTCCCGAGCAAACATTTTATTCAAGGGAAGGAGAAAAGAAAATAGAAAGAAAAAAAAAGAAAAAATAACTAGCACACTTTCGTAGGCAACACGATTGCACTGAGCACGTGCAACAAGCCGTTAAACCTCTACGTGTCCCTAATAGGAGGAGTGTTGTCTCCTGAGGGTTTTCAGCGGATTACACCCACAAAATCCCATAATAAAAGAAAGCTAGTGAAAATTACATATAAAGATAAGAACTGTAAAAGAAAGAACTTAAAAATAAGAGTTTCCAACTACACTAGCTTTTCGGTTGCCATGAGCCCTATCTTAATGATCATGAAAAGATGTTAGAAATCACATCATCTCTCAATAAAACATCGCCTTTAGTTTTCCTCCCTACCTTTCTTCCAAACACCGATCATATACCCCTACGTGTGTGTACAAGACATCTCTACACTCGGAGAATTCAATTCAAGCTATCATACTCTTGTCCATCTACCTCAGTACTTTTTAGTCGGTAAATATTTTGGATGGAATTGCTCACACATTCTTCATGCGACCATTAATACTTCTTGAGGTACTAACTGACCGATTACTAAATGTGCTCACTTATTAGGCGTAATTAGCAATTTTCTCGTCTTGCAACACCTAAGGCTTAGCAGTGGCTCCCAAACCAGTTGGTCTAAGGCACTAGGTGATGAAGCACCCTCGCTATATTTTTTTTATGCTCCCTTGGTGATTACAAAACCAGTGTTCATTTTTCTTCACCATTTTATACTTTATGCTTCATTTTATATTTTCTTCGTACTTTGGCTTTTAGACAAGAGCGTTTCAAGGTATCCTCTACTATCACGAGTTTTAAGACATGTGTAAGTGCATATAGTAGGGTATCAACGTTCAAATGTTTGGCCTCAAGAATATGGACTATTTTTCAGACTTATTTTTATCCTTAGATTAGTGACTTCTTTTATCTTACTGACCCTTGGGACAACGGCTCATAACTACTTATGACTAGTTTTATTTAAGAATACATCTAATTTTCTTGTTTTTCTCAAACTTTTCCAATCTTTTAAATTTAATTTTTCACTTTCTAATCTTTCATTATCAAAGAAAAAAATTTGTGCTTATGCATAGTGTAAATGCAAAGTAATGTGTAAATAAGCACAAACCTCCCCCAAACCTGTTTGCAGCAGTGTCCTCACTGTTGTCATCTTTTAAATCTCAAAAACCTGTAGACTTAAGAGGAAAAGTTATTAACGGGATAAAAATAAATGAACATGAAAAATCTCCCCCAAACATATTTTTGATCATACGGATATTCAGCTAGGTCTTTTTTCACTCACCTCCATTCTTAGGATGAGACAATATTATCGAGATATGGGGGTGAGGCGGAGGAAATTTAGTTATGATAAAGCGGCCCCTGTAAAAACAGGAGCTCCTCCGTGGGGTCAGTGGAAAAAATAAGGTGTAACACCCGAGCCCAATAATACTATTTATATTACTAGTTGAGTGTTGTGGTTTGCTCATTTCCAATTTTCCTGATTTTCTGGTGTTTATTGCTAAATTTTACCCGGTTGAGTCATTTTGGCACATAACAAATTTTAACTCCTAAAATAAAATTTAAGATGTCCATGTTAGCCTACTCGTCGCCACTAGTCGCGTGGTAGCGTCCGAGTGTCGAGATTCCTTTCCGCTTGGCTAAATGGGCAAGTTTGGGCGACTACGCGCGCGTGCAAGTGTCCGACTTGGGGGCATGCATTTTAATCACTAAACACCTCTTTTCAAAATTTGGAACCCGCTTAAAATCCTATAATTTGAATTTGGAACATTTGGGCGCGACCCGGGCTCGATTTGGAAATGTTTCATTTCGCGCCAAAATGGCCCATTTAAATTTAATATCTAATATATATATATATTCTAATCTATATTTCCTAACAGCAAATCTACGCAATTTCCTTCTCAAATCCAATCTCGTGGCCAATCACGAGCTCCTATTGAGCTCGTGGGCCCCGCCTCCCATTCCCTATCTCTCTCTCTCTCCTCCCTCAATCTCTTTCAAATCTCTCTCTCTCTCTATCTCATCAACTTCTCTCTCTCTTCCTCTATATTGTTCCCATGCAACAGCCGCCCCTCACGATCCCCTTCTTCGCGAGAAAACCCTAACCCTAACCCTAGTCTCGCGATCCCACCGCCGACTTCCCCCGCGACCTCGCCGTCGCCGCCGGCAACGCCTCCTCGACCGCCGCGCCTTCCTCCTCCTGTTTCCCGACGATTCCCGTGCCTGCAACCCATTCCCGACCTCGCCTCCACCCTCGTAGACCTCGCCGTCGACGTCGCCTCTCACCGTCGACGCCTCCCACGACTCCCTTTCACCCTACTCGACCCGACCTCGTCGTCGTTCCCTCCTCCCCTCGCCGGAACAGCAAACCCGAGCCTTCATCCATTGCCTACCTCTTCTGTTCGCCGGGAAAGCGCGCCGGCGACCTCGTCGACGCCACCTTCGACCACCTACTTCTTCCCCTCGACCACCAGAGCCGACCCCCTCTCCTCCAGATCGCCGCAGCACCTTCCCCTGCACACCCGAGGCCCCTCACCCTTGCTGCAGCCGCCGCCGTCGTTTCGCCGGCGATCCAGTGCCGTCGAGCCATCGTGTTTGCACCCTGTTTCTTCTCGGTGAGTTTTCCTTATGCTTCCTCTTGGTACAATCCCTCCGCTGGTCCGTATTTTGGATGCGTAGTTTATGTTTGCTAACTTTGTTGTTTCTGTTTGCTGCCGGATCCGACCGTGCCGTCTTGGCGAACCCGACGCTACAGCGAAGCCCCCTTGGTCCGTGTAATCCCGTTGACCTCTGTTGGGACTCGATCCGTGGCCCGTGCTTTCATATCGCGTTTTCTGCCGACATCGCATCCGTGTTCCCGATTTCAGACCGTCGAGGCAAGTATCTGAATACTTGCTTGAACATGCTAGCGTGCGAGATCTAGTCTTGCCACGCAATTTAATTCAAACTATTTAATACCGTAACTTAGATATGGCATTTGATATCGTAATATTGCTGTTGTCCTCATAATGGAATCGTACAACCGTTTCTCGTAATTCATTAACCCACATCAATCCATGCTTTAACTAAATAAAACGACTGAATTCTATCTGCTTGAACTGTTAAACCATTCTTGAGACAATCATTACATTTAGTATAATTTCATGTAGTTCCTTAATTTATAACTGTGAATATTGCTTTACCTTGTGGCTATTACACCCTTAAGATGATTGAACCTGTTATTAAGAGAATATAAACATCACTGTGGTTATATGGAAGATTGTGGTTAATTACTGTTTCCTGCTGTTATTCATTATTGATTGCATACCTGTTGCGAGCACTTACCCGATTGCACGACATTTTGGCCTGACCCTGCTACACCTGACTTATACATACATACCGACTCATCCTGTTGTACCATGACATTACTTGTTTTATGATTTCATGCCTAGTGCCGACAAACCTAACCATTCCTGCTGTCGATCCAGACAGACCTACTTTTACTCGACCTTGTGTTGGCATTAGTCCTTGACTACTGAATACCTGACCTGACATACATAGCTTGGGGGTATGGGGAAATCAAAGGTGAAACCGACTTGTAACTCAACAGTTCGATACATTGTTCTGATCAGTCTTACGGGCTTGGCCAGCTCCGGAGTGTTGATGCTGACATCACTCATCTATCCTACTACCTTTTACTGCTTAGCGGCACGTCTCGGATTCAGCCCCGAGGATCATGACCGTGGTCCCGGGCACGCACGGGATACTATTGAGTTACATCGACGATTCATCAATTGGTTTCAAAGACTATAGAGTAGAAAACCTGATAGGACAGTTTAGTCACCATTGCACATTACCCTGCTTGTTACTTCTTATTGCTGCTTTATTCATGTTCATGCTTGCATTGTTTATTACCATGTTTATGCTATATACTTGATATCATGACGCGCTGACGTCTGGGTTTTGCATGGCCCAGATTCCGTACCTTTGTCGTCGACCGAGCAGGAGTACTTCAGCCAGCAGGCTGAACAGTGAGTCCTTAGGATTTAGTTTATTTATTGCTTTTCATTTCCAGATGTGAGCCCGCATTATGGGACGTACTGTTATTTTCATTGTATTGGATCATTAGCTTCCGCACTTATTGTTTATTGATTCTTGTTGTTATGGATTTGGACATGTATTAGATTAGCTTATTATCTTGTTCTTGATATCTTTACAACCGTAATGTGACTGTGGATGGATACTTCCTACCCACAGGTAGCATGGTTGGCTATGTCACGTGCCCAAACTTGCGTACTCTGGGAAGCGGGGCGTGACATGGTTTTATGGTATCAGAGACATAGGTTAATTGGGTTGATTCCTTGTAGTTGGGTATTGCACCCGATACGCGAATCATGATACCCATGATTAGGAAACATGTCCTGCCACCTTGACCGTTTTACCGTCCTTGAATCATTCTTCCAGATCATGTCGACATGCAAACTTACTTTGCATTGTCAATTCGAAAAACCAATTTCTTATTATCTCTAGGACTTAGGCGACTTGGGTGGAGTTAAGTAATTGCGGCTATGATACCGCGGCATAGCTACAATGCAGTACTCTATTTAAGTATCTTGGAGTTCTAGCCTTGATCTATACTCGAAAACTATCATCATGCTAATGTTGGGTACTTTGATTTCCAGGAATATGGCCGGTCAGAATTTGGAGATGGACCCAGGGCAAGCGGTCTTAGCCGCCAGGCAAAGAGTGATAAGGGGATTGCTTGAGAAACTAAAGGAACAACTCGAGCTGGAACCAGCATTTGCACTGGACCCCACGTCCGTACGTAGAAGTATTCCAGTGAACAGGCGCAGCGTGGCACCAATGAAGAAAACAAGTATGGGTGATCGGAAGGGGAGAGTGATCTGTAGATACTGCCATAAACCCGGACATGTGCGAAAGAAGTGTCGTATGAGGCTGGGACTCTGTTTTAGATGTGGAGCGGCAGATCACACCGTTGATGCTTGTCCGTCGAAGCCTCGCACAAAGGATGATACACAGAAGCCTCCGCAGGGACCGTTCCAAGGACAGGAACCGCTTACTCAAGGACCACAGCAGGCTCGAGCGTTCGTGTTGACAACGGAAGAAGTTAAGGCATCGGGAGAAGTGGTTTCAGGTAATTTACTCGTTCATGGTTTTCTTGCTTTGGCATTACTTAATTTCGGAGCATCCCATTGCTTATGTCATCCAAATTTATAGCTACACACTCGATTACCTGCACGACCCTGTCTAGTTTCTGGGACATACACACTGGGAATGGGAAAATCATAGCTAGTAAGGAAGGTAGAGATTGTACAGTTGTTGTTTGCGGACGGGAGCTTTTTGCAGATTTCTTGGTGATAGATACGGGCAGTTATGAGGTTGTCTTGGGGATGGATTTTCTTGGCACTTTCCACGCCCACATTGACTGTAGGGCAAGGAAGGTAATTTCCAGATTCCCGGACATCCTAAGTTTACTTTCATTGGAGGAAGCAATTCTGTCGGGCCAGTCGAGTTTAGGGCTAGGCCGACGAACAGTGTTCTTGCGGCTATGGTAGTGGAGAGTATTGAAGAGCCGGCAGTTGTTCGCGACTTTATGGATGTGTTTGAAGATGTTTCGGGCTTACCGCCGAAGCGAGATGTGGAGTTTGCGATTGACCGTACTCCTGTTGCAGCGCCAGAATCAAAATCTTATTATTCGATGGCACCGGTGGAGTTGGAAGAAGTTAAGAAACAGGTGGGTGAATTACTCGAGAAGGGATGGATTCGAAGCAGCAACTCACCTTGGGGAGCTCCAGTTCTCTTAGTAAAGAAGAAGGATGGCACAAGAAGGATGTGCATTGATTATCGAGAATTGAACCGGGTGACTGTTAAGAATAAGTACCCGATCCCTCGCATTGGAGAATTCTTTGAGCAGCTTAGTGGCGCGAGGGTATTCTCGAAACTGGATTTGCGATCCGGATATCATTGGGTCCTACAGATATGGAGACAAGAGAAGTTATTTGCGAAGATGAGTAAGTGTGAATTCTGGCTGGAAGAAGTGGAGTAAGTGGATCCCGAAACGATTGCAGCAGCTCGAGATTGGCCTATTCCAAGGAATGTAGCTGAGATAAGAAGTTTCCTTGGAGTAACCGGATACTACAGAAGATTTGTGGAGAACTTCGCTCGCGTAGCCGAGCCGTTAACCAAGCTCACACGAAAGGAGGTACCGTTTGTTCGGACGGATGGATGTGCTTTAGCCTTCGAGACGTTGAAGCAGAAGTTGATAACCGCCCCGATCCTGACCGTACCGGATAATTCAGGAGGACTGGTGATTCACAGCGACGCATCTGGAAAGGGATTGGGAGGTGTTTTAATGCAGAACGGGAAAGTCGTCGCTTACGCATCGAGACAGCTGAAGACTCATGAGAAGAACTATCCGACTCATGACTTAGAACTTGCAGCCGTGATCTTCGCCCTGAAGATTGGAGACACTACCTGTTGGGCGAGAGAGTCGAAGTCTTTACAGATCACAAGAGTTTGAAGTATGTGTTCACTCAGAAGGAGTTGAACATGAGACAACGCAGGTGGTTGGAGCTGATGGCCGACTACGACCTTGATCTTAAGTACCATCCGGGAAAAGTTAACGTCGTGCCGGATGCGCTAAGTCGGTTACCAGCAATTCAGTTATTGACTGCACAGAGGGAGATCATCGAGGATTTTCGGAGATTTGACTTGGAGGTTGTGCTACCGCGGGCTACAGGACAGTTTATGCAGTTGCAAGTACAATCGTCCTTAGTTGAGAAGATTAAAGCGACACAATCGCAGGATCCTAGACTACCAAAGTTTCGAGAGCAGATTGAAGCCGGACTGCGAACCGATTTACTGATCCATGAAGATGATTCGTTGAGATATGGTAGCCGTGTGTGTGTGCCAAAAGGAGATGTGCGTGAAGAGCTTATGAAGGGGGACACACAGTTCAGCTTACTCTGTACATCCAGAAGGGACAAAAATGTACCGAGATTTTCGACAGCACTTCTGGTGGGAAAGTATGAAAAGGGAAATTGCTCGCTTAGTGGCTAGATGCTTGGTATGTCAGCAAGTCAAGGCTGAACACCAAAGGGTTGCTGGTTTGTTGCAACCACTTCCGATTCCTCAATGGAAGTGGGGACATATAACCATGGATTTCGTGACGGCTTTACCGCGGAGTCCAAAGGGTAACAATGCAGTATGGGTGATTGTCGATCGGTTGACCAAGGCGGCTCACTTTATTCCGTTTCGGGTTGGTCAATCGACAGAGACTTTGGCAGAGCGGTACATGCAGGAGATTGTCAGATTGCATGGAGTACCGGTAGGCATCGTGTCTGATCGGGACACTCGGTTCTTGTCACACTTTTGGAGGAGCTTACAAGGAAGTTTGGGGACTCGATTGAAGTTTAGCACAGCTTATCATCCTCAGACTGATGGACAATCAGAGAGAACGATCCAGACCCTTGAAGATATGTTGAGGGCTTGCATGTTGGACTTCAAAGGTTCTTGGGAAGATCATCTACACCTGGTGGAGTTTTCGTACAACAATAGCTTCCAAGCGACAATTCAGATAGCTCCGTTTGAAGCGTTGTATGGTCGTAAGTGCCGTTCGCCGGTTTGTTGGGATGATGTTGGTGAACGAAGGTTACTAGGACCAGATTTGGGGGTACAGACAGTCGAGAAGGTGAATACAATCAGGAAGCATATGAAGGCAGCTCAAGACAGACAGAAAGGTTGGACCGACACGTCAAGAAGACCTCTAGAGTTCGCCGTGGGTGATTTGGTATTCCTGAAGATATCACCGACTAGAGGGGTGATTCACTTTGGAAGTCGGGGAAAGCTTAGTCCCCTATTCGTTGGACCCTTCGAGATTTTGAAGCGTGTTGGAGAGGTATCGTACGGGTTGGCGTTGCCACAGTCATTAGCAGGAGTTTACGATGTGTTTCATGTGTCTCAACTACGGAAGTATGTTCGTGATGAGACTCATGTCTTGGATCATTCGGAGCTGACCGTTCGGGAGGACCTAACTTTTGAAGAGCGACCAGTTGAAATCAAGGATCGAAGAGACAAGGTTCTTAAGAACAAGGTTATCCCTCTTGTGCTAGTTTCTTGGGGTAATCGATCGCATGGAGAATCCACTTGGGAGCGAGAAGACGAGATCCGACAGAATTTCCCTCACCTTTTCCCGTAGTTAGCTATCTTGTATTCTTGGAATTTCGAGGACGAAATTCTTTTGGTAGTTGGGTATGATGTAACACCCGAGCCCAATAATACTATTTATATTACTAGTTGAGGGTTGTGGTTTGCTCATTTCCAATTTTCCTGATTTTCTGGTGTTTATTGCTAAATTTTACCCGGTTGAGTCATTTTGGCACATAACAAATTTTAACTCCTAAAATGAAATTTAAGATGTCCATGTTAGCCTACTCGTCGCCACTAGTCGCGTGGTAGCGTCCGAGTGTCGAGATTCCTTTCCGTTTGGCTAAACGGGCAAGTTTGGGCGACTACGCGCGCGTGCAAGTGTCCGACTTGGGGGCATGCATTTTAATCACTAAACACCTCTTTTCAAAATTTGGAACCCGCTTAAAATCCTATAATTTGAATTTGGAACATTTGGGCGCGACCCGGGCTCGATTTGGAAATGTTTCATTTCGCGCCAAAATGGCCCATTTAAATTTAATATCTAATATATATATATATTCTAATCTATATTTCCTAACAGCAAATCAACGCAATTTCCTTCTCAAATCCAATCTCGTGGCCAATCACGAGCTCCTATTGAGCTCGTGGGCCCCGCCTCCCATTCCCTATCTCTCTCTCTCTCCTCCCTCAATCTCTTTCAAATCTCTCTCTCTCTCTATCTCATCAACTTCTCTCTCTCTTCCTCTATATTGTTCCCATGCAACAGCCGCCCCTCGCGATCCCCTTCTTCGCGAGAAAACCCTAACCCTAACCCTAGTCTCGCGATCCCACCGCCGACTTCCCCCGCGACCTCGCCGTCGCCGCCGGCAACGCCTCCTCGACCGCCGCGCCTTCCTCCTCCCGTTTCCCGACGATTCCCGCGCCTGCAACCCATTCCCGACCTCGCCTCCACCCTCGTAGACCTCGCCGTCGACGTCGCCTCTCACCGTCGACGCCTCCCACGACTCCCTTTCACCCTACTCGACCCGACCTCGTCGTCGTTCCTTCCTCCCCTCGCCGGAACAGCAAACCCGAGCCTTCATCCATTGCCTACCTCTGCTGTTCGCCGGGAAAGCGCGCCGGCGACCTCGTCGACGCCACCTTCGACCACCTACTTCTTCCCCTCGACCACCAGAGCCGACCCCCTCTCCTCCAGATCGCCGCAGCACCTTCCCCTGCACACCCGAGGCCCCTCACCCTTGCTGCAGCCGCCGCCGTCGCTTCGCCGGCGATCCAGTGCCGTCGAGCCATCGTGTTTGCACCCTGTTTCTTCTCGGTGAGTTTTCCTTGTGCTTCCTCTTGGTACAATCCCTCCGCTGGTCCGTATTTTGGATGCGTAGTTTATGTTTGCTAACTTTGTTGTTTCTGTTTGCTGCCGGATCCGACCGTGCCGTCTTGGCGAACCCGACGCTACAGCGAAGCCCCCTTGGTCCGTGTGATCCCGTTGACCTCTGTTGGGAATCGATCCGTGGCCCGTGCTTTCATATCGCGTTTTCTGCCGACATCGCATCCGTGTTCCCGATTTCAGACCGTCGAGGCAAGTATCTGAATACTTGCTTGAACATGCTAGCGTGCGAGATCTAGTCTTGCCACGCAATTTAATTCAAACTATTTAATACCGTAACTTAGATATGGCATTTGATATCGTAATATTGCTGTTGTCCTCATAATGGAATCGTACAACCGTTCCTCGTAATTCATTAACCCACATCAATCCATGCTTTAACTAAATAAAACGACTGAATTCTATCTGCTTGAACTGTTAAACCATTCTTGAGACAATCATTACATTTAGTATAATTTCATGTAGTTCCTTAATTTATAACTGTGAATATTGCTTTACCTTGTGGCTATTACACCCTTAAGATGATTGAACCTGTTATTAAGAGAATATAAACATCACTGTGGTTATATCGAAGTTAAGCTCTTTAATAGCCCACATTGCTTTTTGTTCGATCTCGACAGGAAGGTGGCAAGCCTTTCCAAACACTAGGCGGTAAGGAGACATACCAAGATCAGTCTTATAAGCGGTACGAAATGCCCAAAGAGTATCCGTCAATTTGGTTGACCAATCTTTATAGCTTTTAGAAACCGTCTTCTCTAAAATTTGTTTTATCTGCCTATTAGAAATCTCAGCTTGCCCGTTCGTTTGGGGATGATAGAGCATAGAAAGTTTATGGTTGATTGAATATTTCTGCATCAAAGCTTCGAAAGACCGATTACAGAAATGCGTCCCGTTGTCGCTAATTATAGTGCGAGGGTGTCCGAATCGCAAAAAGATATTTTCTCGAAGGAACTTAATAACAACCTTGTTGTCACTAGTGCAACATGGTATCACTTCCACCCATTTCGAGACGTAATCAACCGCTAACAAGATATATAAATTCCTAAAAGAGTTGGAAAAGGGGCCTATAAAATCAATACCCCAAACGTCAAAAAGTTCCACAACCAAGATAGGTTAGAGTGGCATCTCATTTTTTCGAGAAATCTGACTCGTGTGTTGACACTGTAGACACGTTTGCAATGATCATATGCATCTTTAAATAATGTAGGCCAGTAAAAACCATATTGCAAAACTTTCTCCGCCATTTTACGTGGACCAAAGTGACCATCACATGCCTGATCATGACAGAAAGACAATACACTCTTAAATTCATCATTAGGAACACATCTGCGAATGATTTGGTCAGGACAATACTTAAACAAATAAGGTTCATCCCAGTAAAAATGCTTTACTCAGGATAGAAATCGATGATTGTCTTGTTTAGACCATTCATTGGGAATAAGTCCCATTGCTAGATAATTCATAATATCCACGAATCAAGGTTCGTAGGATACAGTCAATAGCTGTTCATCAGGGAAAGAGTCGTTTATTAGCAAGGTCACTGTAGGTTAGGAAGAGATGCGTGAAAGATATTCGGCTACTACGTTTTCACATCCACTCTTATCTCGTATAAACAGATCAAATTCTTGTAATAACAGGATCCAACGTATTAATCTGGCCTTAGCATCCTTCTTCGATAAAAGATGTTTTAGGGCGGAGTGATCGGTGTAAACCACTATCGGTGAGCCAATCAAGTAAGGCCTGAATTTTTCTAATGAAAATACAACTGCTAAGAGTTCTTTCTCGGTAGTTGTATAATTAATTTGGGCATTATTCAAGGTCTTACTTGCATAATAAATTGCATATGGCATTTTATCAATGTGTTGTCCTAAGAGTGCACCAATCGCAAAATCGGATGCATCACATATAAGCTCGAATGGGTGGTTCCAATCAGGAGATGATAGAACGGGGGTTATAGTGAGGGAGCTTTTAAGTGAGTCAAAAGCAGCCTCGCAATCCGAATCGAAGTGAAATTTTGTATCCTTGTCCAAAAGAAGAGTTAAGGGTCTAGCAATTTTGCTAAAATCCTTAATGAATCTCCTATAAAAGCCTGCATGACCAAGAAAGGATCGTATATCTTTGACGCATTTGGAATGAGAAAGGTTATGGATGACATCTATTTTAACTCTGTCTACCTCAATGCCTTTTCGTGAAATGACATGTCCAAGCACGATACCTTCTTGGACCATGAAATGGCATTTTTCCCAATTCAAAGTTAAGTTCTTATCCTTACAGCGGGTAAGAACCGCGTCAAGATGATTGATCAGTCGAAAATATTGCAGATTTTAACCGGCAATTTCCTTATCATTTGCATCCATATAGAAGTGTACGGTATTCATAATTTACATATTAGCAAATCGGTCGCAAAATATCAGATTACATGTATTCGACCTTTAAACCGGCATTTCTAGGGAAATTGACTCCATTGCATGGCATCGCAATATTTCTATATGTCGCAACCCGTGTTTCGAAGTCTGTGCAGGAAAAGGAAAGCTTGCTCGATCATTACACCGCTCGAAAGATTCGTAAACTCAATAAATACAAATCTGGTACTAATCCAAAGGAGTAATTGCAATTCAACATATCAGATGGAGACCCACACTACAGTACAAGACAGCATCTGAAAGATCAAAGGCCAAGCCTTCAACATGGCCGCGGATCCGCGGCATGGGCTTGCTTAGGCCGCGGATCCGCGGTGGGTTAAGGGTGTTAGCTCCTCATTTTTATTGCACAATTCCTGTTTCAGTGGCTACAGCTCAAAAATGCACTCCAACTTCCAGAAGACTCCAGATATTTCTACCAGATCAGCAAACACCTTGAGTTTCACTAAACTAGCCTAATCATTCTAGAACTTTCCCTAAACCCTAGCTTAAACCATAAGCTAGCTCCTAACAAACTCCTTCTAGAAACTCCTCAACAAACTTTGGGAGGGAAAGTTCCAATTCAAACCTAAGCCTAGGGTTTGGGAGTTCTATAAATAAGACCCTAGGCTCACTCATTATTCATGTTGGGAAATCTTGGAAAATTCAACCCATTTTATAGTTTTAGCCAATCTCTTTCTTCATCCCCTCTTCCTCAAGTTTAGTGAGAGACTTTGTAGGAAACCCTAACCCTAATTCCAAGCCAACATCAAGAATCCCGAGTACCCATTAAGCAAGAAGCCTTACAACCTTTAGGAGCGGAGCCGATTTCAACGGAGCAAGCGATCCGAAGCCGATCCACGACTCACGAAGCCGAGCGACGCCCGATCAACAATCTAGATTCTTCTTCTTGTAGTTCTTGAAGAAAATGTAATCAAAATTGTTGAGATCAATAAAGGTGATATTCTTTTATCTTGTTTTCTTTAAATTCCGCATCATGTTATCTTTACAAATCTTTAATATTGTCTTTGTGGTGATGTGTGAATAAAACTCCGCTTGTTAAGGAGTCGAAACGATCTTTAGTATGATGATGTAACAAATTTGCAATCGATTCTTGAATCCCACGAGTTTGTAAACCCTAGCAAGTTCAAGAATCGACGACCCAATTCGTTGCGATGCTTTCTTGATCGACATCGCTCGAGATTGGGGAGTTCCGATCGTTTCTTGAAATTGCTAGAGGCTAGAATATAAATGGTATCCTCGAAAGAACAAGGGTTAAGAGATGAAACCCTAATTTCATCAAGAAAGCCCTAACTCTCGTCGATCACCATTGATCTAGTATCAATTCTTCGAAGGACAAGAACACGAAACCTTTTAGATTACATCACGTCTAAAGATCCGATCGATTCCTACGAGCCTCTCTTATATTCTTGATTGTTGATTGGAAATATTATCGAAACACCGATTCTTGAGTGTTTATAGTTTCTTGATTCTTGAATAAAGAATAGTGACACTCGAATACAAATCATTCTTGAATCATGTTTTCTTTTATCGTTACTTAACTTTTCATTTCAAACGTATCAAAATACAAGTGAATCGTGCAATCCCTGTGGACGATCCGCACTCACTACAAACTACATCCGACACCGTAGTTTGATTGCGGTCAAAATATTTTTTTGGTTGTGAAGTTCTTTACAAATTTTTCTACATACTACACAACGGGAAAAACGATCAATCAAAATGGCGCCGTTGCCGGGGATCGCGCTAATTCATTTACATTTTTAGTTTGAAGTGAAAGAATTATTACATTTTACTTCTTGAAATCAAAATTCGTAAAAACTCTTATACGTGTGTTGTGAATTGATTGCAAGGTGATCTGGAGCTTACTGGGAGTCTGGAAAATTATTTGGGATATACCAGAGAGCTGGAGATAGCAACAGAAAGCATCTGAAGAAGTTTGATCCAGTGAACCCACAACCTGAGCGCGGAAGAGCGGCGATTGCTCACAATCTGCGGCGGAACCGCAGTGTACTAGCGGGTTCTCTGAAAAAATTTTAGTGCAGGTACTTTCTTGCTCTCTCCCCTCTTCTCTTTTAGCTCCAACTAACACTTTGCTGCAGGATTCTTTGCAAATAAATCGCAGCGCGCAAAAGCAAAATAAAAATTTGTGTGTGATTTTGATTTCTTGGTTGTTTGCATTCTAATACGGAAATTTAAGGGGCACGGCCAAATCCAAATTAGGTGGGGATTTCATTACCCTTCCTAGGCCCCGAAAATCGCAAAACTTGCATCCGCATTACCCTCATTAACTAAAAGAAATCTAGAGAAGACTCTAAGGACTGTCGCGCTCAATTAGGACAAGAGAAGGCCGTGGGTAATTCATTGCTTATTCGCGTTTTCTTGTGGTGCCTAAGGCGAGTGTGTCTAAGGCTAGTGGTTTTTAATTAGGCCCACTACTTACGTAGTGGAGTACCTTCCCACTTACCTGGCACTTATCCGGCCACAGGGGGACAAAGAGGCAGTGGAGGATTCTATCCTGCGACTTTTCTTTTGGCAGTTAGGAGCGGTCTAGAGCCGGACCTAGGTGACCACTAGATTCTAGGGTTGTGTGCTGCATTTGTTTTGTCGCATCATTTTTTTTAAAAAATCCGTACCTTTTTCAAAACCAAACACCGCATTCATTTTTCCTAATTATAAGTCAACGCTGCCACTTGTACTAACCCATTTTAGTGCAAGATAGGCTGGACACGGGATTCTAGTGCCCGTTTCGTCCGCGTATCTTTTATCGACTCCGAAGTCGATATTTCTTCATTTACCTTTTCTTTACCCACTACCACACCCACACCGATGGATCCGAATCCATCGAACTTCTTTAACCCTAATCTGCCACCGTCCGTTGGTGCGCAGAATCCTCCCCACATTTCTCTCCAGGAAAGATGCTATCCACATAGAGGTCCTCTTTCGACCTGCTTATCCACACCACCAGCCAATGGGGATAACTTTGAAATTAAGCCCCAGTATATCAATCTTTTACCCAAATACCACGGACTCGAGACCGAGGACGCTTACGTTTTCATTACCAAATTTGAAAACGTATGCGCAATGATGGGTACGTCACAACTTTCAGTGGATGCGATGTGTCTACGACTTCTTCCATTTACTTTGTGCGATATAGCCGAGAAGTGGCTATATAACACTACCGCACACTCTATTACGAATTGGGAAGAATTCGTCGCTGCATTCCTTAAGAAATTTTACCCAATCCAAAAGACGGCTCGAATCCGTAGCGAACTGAACCAATTTGCCCAGCTCCCTGCCGAACCATTTTCAAAATACTTTGAACGTTTCAAGGATCTATTGGTTCAATGTCCTCAACACGGCATCCCGAGATGGGAGCTTTGCCGAATCATATATGAGGGCAGTAACCCTAGCACTAAACAGAGCCTTGAAAACATGTGTCAAGGTACATTTATGACTAAGGATGATGGGGAAGCTTGGCGATACTTAGAAGAGTTCGCTGAAAAATCACTAATTTGGGAGAGTGGAACCCAACCATTGAATAGGGGTGGCGTACACCAAATAGATGTGTCCATAGGTGTTCGAGCTGAAATGGCAGCAATGCAAAAGAAGCTCGACGCTATGGAACACAAATTTGCAGCAGCCTCCCTAAACCCAGTGTCACTCCCCAAAACTGTTTGTGGGTGATGTTCTGATCCGTCACATTTAACGGAAGAATGTCCATTAAACTCTGCGTTTCAAGGTCACGAGCATTCTAATGCCGCATTTCAAAGACCTCAAAACGATCCATATTCTTCCACGTACAATCAGGGTTGGAGGAACCACCCGAATTTTTCTTGGAACCAAAACCAATCTCAAAACACGGTTCCAAACACGAATCAATTTCAAAGGGCTCTTCCTCCACCACAACAGCAACCCCTTCAACTCACTCAGCACCCCTATCAGTCACAAAATTTCCAAAATCAGGGCAACACTCCTGCACAGTCTAATCCTATGTAGCCCTGTTCTGACGATTTCTCTCAATTCACTCAAACCATGAAATCACTTTTATCAAATTTCATGGATGTTTCGACTGAGGTTAGATCTTCCGTCAATGAGATAAAGAAAAACTCAGCGTCCCAAGCTGAGAGTATCAAATCGATGGAAGCTGAAATCGCACGCCTAAAAGCCTAAATGAGTGCGAGAGAAAAAGGGAAACTTCCCTCTCAACCCCTACAGAATCCTGGGCATTACAATGTAAATGCCATCACAACGTTGAGATCGGGAAGAGTGCTGAATAATAATGTCGGGGAAGATATTGATAATACTGAAAATCATATCAACACCCCGGCTGAGACCTTTCCACACACACACACACTTCTCCTTCTGATCCTTCTTCTTCTACCACACCACTTTCTAGCGAGCCTATTCTCCATTTCCCTTTAGGCTCAACACCTTCACCCAACCCTTATAGTTCTCCACAGACGGTCCCCACACCTCCTTTGGGACCTCGTCTACCCCCCTTTCCTTCTCCTATGATGGACCCTGCGCTTATTGCGAAAGCTCCTTACCCGAACCGGCTAAGGGCAAATAGAACGAGTCCTCATATGGAGAAAATTTTAGAGATGTTCAAACAGGTTAACATTAATATCCCTCTCCTAGATGCGATTCAGCAAGTCCCCGCTTATGCGAAGATTCTTAAGGACTTGTGCACTAGGAAGAGGAAGACTCAAGTGCCGAAGAAGGTCTTTATGTCTAATAATATCAGCACTGCTTTTATTCCCCAGCTTCCAAAGAAAAGAAAGGACCCAGGATGTCCTACAATATCGATTTCGATTGGGGGTAAAAACATAAATCGTGCTCTTTTAGACCTTGGCGCAAGTGTTAACCTGCTCCCTTATTCTGTCTATGAGCAATTAGGGATTGGAGAGCTGAAACCTGCTCACTGCACTCTCCAGATGGCAGACCGATCTATCACCAAACCAAGGGGTGAATTAGAGGATGTGTTGATAAAGGTTGGGGAATTTGTTTTCCCTGTAGACTTCATTGTGCTCGACACACATCCTGTAGCAAACCCCCGGCGCCAAATTCCAGTGATTTTGGGTCGTCCTTTCCTTGCCACTTCCAACGCTGTTATAAACTGTAGAAATGGTTCAATGAATTTATCATTTGGAAATATGACCATTGAACTAAACATCTATAAAGTTGGAAGTCAGCCATCAGAACCCTCTGCTCATATTTTAGATGTGTGCTCTGTCCATGAGATCGCTCCTGATAGTTGTGGAGCTGAGGATCTTTGCTTTACTGATCTCGATGACATTACCACATCTCTGTTTGACTTCACACATGATCTTAGTGAGGACACTTTACCTACACTTGAGTCCTGCACTTCTGACTTTTCTCCAACCGAGTCTGTATCTTTCACAGGCTCTGAGCTTCTTTGTAGATCCAAAAATCAATCTATGATCCTTCCTTCTATCATTTCTCCACCCGAGTTAGATCTCAAAATTTTACCTTCTCACCTGAAATATGCATATCTAGGTGAGAATGAGTCTTTACCGGTTATCATATCCGCTTCTCTTGCATCAGAGCAAGAGAATGCCCTTTTATCGGTATTGAGATCTAACAAAGAGGCGTTTGGTTGGAGTATGGCGGACATCAAAGGGATTAGTCCCTTGATAGTTGAACATCATATACATGTGATGGATGATGCCAGACCGACCCGAGAACCACAGAGACGGTTGAATCCCGTCATGAAGGAAGCTGTCATGAAAGAAATCGTCAAATGCTTAGATAGTGGTATTATATACCCCATCTCCGATAGCCAGTGGGTAAGTCCTATACACGTCGTTCCTAAGAAATCCGGCATCACAGTTATCACAAATGAGGCGAATGAGTTGATTCAGACACGCGCCCAAACTGGGTGGCGTGTATGTATCGATTATAGAAAACTCAACGCTGCTACGAGGAAAGACCATTTTCCTCTACCATTCATTGATCAGATGCTGGAACGCTTAGCGGGACGACAATATTATTGTTTTATGGACGGATACTCAGGCTACAATCAGGTCCCCATCGCCAAAAAGGATCAAGATAAAACCACTTTTACTTGTCCTTTTAGTACCTTTGCTTACAGTCGCATGCCCTTTGGGTTATTCAATGCTCCCGCTACCTTTCAGCGGTGTATGATGGGGATATTCTCTGATATGGTAGAGAATTTTTTGGAGATCTTTATGGACGACTTCTCGATTTTTGGAGACTCTTTTTCTGATTGCCTAGCGAATCTTGACGCTGTTCTTACTCGTTGCAAAGAGAAGAACTTGACTTTAAACTGGGAAAAATGCCACTTTATGGTCCAAGAAGGAATAGTCCTTGGACATGTCATTTCACAGAAAGGCATTGAGGTTGACAGAGCTAAAATAGATGTCATTCAAAACCTCCCTCATCCCAAAAGCGTCAAAGATATTCGCTCTTTTCTTGGCCATGCGGGCTTTTATAGGAGATTCATTAAGGATTTTAGCAAAATTGCTAGACCTTTAACACTACTCCTGGCCAAGGATACGACCTTCCATTTCGACTCGGATTGCGAGACAGCTTTCGACTCACTTAAATACTCACTCACTTCATCCCCCGTTTTATCATCACCAAATTGGGACTACCCCTTTGAGCTGATGTGTGACGCATCTGATTTTGCAGTAGGTGCAGTCCTAGGACAGCACATTGAAAAGATGCCACACGTGATTTACTATGCTAGTAAGACCCTGAATGATGCGCAAATCAATTATACAACCACCGAGAAAGAACTTTTAGCGGTTGTATTTGCTTTAGAAAAATTCAGGCCTTACTTAATCGGCTCACCTATAGTTGTGTATACTGACCATTCCGCTTTAAAACATCTTCTGGCGAAGAAAGATGCAAAAGGTCGACTAATACGTTGGATCCTACTGTTACAAGAATTTGATCTTGTTATCAAAGATAAGAAAGGATGTGAAAACGTAGTAGCTGACCACCTTTCACGCATCGTTTCTTCCCCTGTGACCCTGCCGATTAATGACTCGTTCCCTGACGAACAACTCTTGAGCATATCCGCTGAACCATGGTTCAGAGATATTGTGAACTATCATGCCACGGGACTTATACCGAGCGATTGGTCAAAACAGGACAAATATCGTTTTCTTTCCCAAGTAAAACACTATTACTGGGACGAGCCCTATTTGTTTAAATATTGTCCTGATCAGATCCTTCGCCGGTGTGTCCCGAATGAAGAGTTCAAGAGTGTTCTTTCATTTTGTCATGATCAGGCTTGTGGGGGTCACTTTGGTCCTAGAAAGACAGCGGAAAAGGTTTTGCAATGTGGATTTTATTGGCCGACCTTATTCAAGGACGCATTTGAGTATTGCAAAACCTGTACACAATGTCAGTATACGGGTAGAATATCCCAGAGGAATGAAATGCCTCAGCAACCCATTCTGGTTGTTGAAATGTTTGATGTTTGGGGCATAGATTTTATGGGTCCTTTTCCCAACTCCTTTGGGAATTTGTACATATTGCTGGCAGTTGATTATGTCTCAAAGTGGGTAGAAGCCATTCCATGTCGCACTAATGACAGGAAAGTTGTCATTAAGTTCTTAAAAGAGTATATCTTTTCGCGATTTGGACACCCACGCGCTATCATTAGCGATAATGGGACACATTTCTGCAACAAGTCTTTCGAGACTCTGATGCGAAAATACTCAATCAACCACCGACTTTCTACACCCTATCATCCCCAAACAAGCGGGCAGGCTGAAATCTCAAACAGACAAATCAAACTTATCCTGGAGAAAACTGTTGCTAAAAATAGAAAAGACTGGTCGACCAAATTGACGGATGCTCTTTGGGCATTCAGGACTGCATATAAAACCGACCTAGGAATGTCTCCATATAGGATAGTGTTTGGAAAAGCATGTCATTTACCTGTCGAGATAGAGCATAAAGCATTATGGGCTATAAAGGAAATAAATTTTGATCTAAACCTTGCTTGCACCTTTCGGAAGCTGCAACTTAACGAGCTAAGCGAACTCCGCGATGAAGCTTATGATAATGCTGTAATCACAAAGAATAGGACTAAGGTTTTTCATGATAAAAGCATTTTAAGGAAAACATTTTTACCTGGTCAACAAGTCCTTCTTTATGATTCACGATTACACCTTCACGCGGGTAAGCTCCGATCTCGATGGAAGGGACCTTTTGTTGTGCGGTCTGTATACCCGCACGGGGCAGTAGAAGTTGAAAATGTTAAAAACGGCACTGTTTTCAAAGTAAATGGACATAGACTAAAGCCGTATTTTTCCACTGACCCCACGGAGGAGCTCTTGTTCTTACAAGAGCCAGTTTATTTGGATTAAAATTCCTCCGTCTCACCTTCATATCATTGCATCATTTTTTGAATGAAGGTGAGTGAAAAGAGTAAGTTTGAGGGAAGTTCTTCACTTATATATTTTGCCCCCACTAATAATTCCCCCCAGATTTACAGTTTTGTAGGTATAGCATTTGGCAA